>CM059225.1:13771420-14371420 GCA_030347435.1 Clarias fuscus | reverse complement strand
GGCCCTTTGGAGACCATACCATCTGTTGCAGAACGACTTGTTCTTTAGAATGAGTAGACTCAGTCTACTGACACAGAAAGTGTATTATACTGTAAAAAGATCTAGTTTAGCCATAGTACCCGGCATTCAGTCCATTGTGTACTGCTAATACAGGACCTAATAAGCAAAGCCATATGGTTTTGTACTATGGTTGAAATAAAGTCTTACTACACAGAGGATCCGGAGTCGACACAGGTGCCGTCGTTGTGACAGGAAAGCAGGTGACACGGAGAGATCCCGCACTGACCCACACTGCGGGCGGATACCGGTTGCGTACCCGGCCTGTCCAGCGTGAGGAACTTTCTTTCTCGTCTGGTCCGGAATTGCACATTAAAAATGCAACCTTTCTCATACAGAACACATTACGCATTATAGATTAGATTTTTCTACAGTAGATTTTCACAAGTATCTACTGAATTATTCTGTATGCAACCATGCTTTAACTTGCGCATGTCCTTAATTTAAATGACATGAACTTGCAAATGCATGATCCATACAGTACGTAGGTGTGAGTCTTTCATACATGAATAATTTCTATCTTGTATATTAACTGCTCCATTTCACGCATGCCTTAACAGTATTTTTTAAAATGTATACAGTACATTGCGCTACTGTAACCCAGCAGCGTCCCAGCCTGAGAACACGGTGTCACCACTGTGCAGCAATTTAAAGATTCAGCCAATTCAGCATTCTGGGTCAGCAGCTGTTGAAGCACACAAATCTAGCTAATCAGCCATTATTCACGGTGCACCTTATGTTGTGCTAAGCTCGAATGTTGGCATACAGGCACCCTCCCCTCCTAAGAGATAATACAGAACGCAAAAACAAACAAAAAAAAAACTTATTGTCGTCTTCCACCTGCTCAAGTCTCTCATCCTCCTACTTACACAGAGCAGAAGAACAGAACCTAATATTATTTGTTGCTGCCGGAACTAAGCTATCTGTTTCTTTATTTCTTTTGTTTTTTTCGTAAGTACATGCACATAAAAACATCACTATTTTTTAGTACGTGGCAGTGTTCAAACTCATCGTGTGTATGAGTAGGTGTGTAGGTGTAGAGGCAATGTGAAACCTGTTCATCTGGCCATGCAGACCAAGATCCTTCAACACTGTCACATTGGGGTGTATACCACATAAATAACTACAGAAATAGCTACATCTACCATATCATCTACACCACAGTCAGAGATATATACTGTAAGTGTCTACTCTGAAAGAGCAAAAAAATACTACCTTATTCTCAGCTATAGCCGGCACGTTGGTGTAGCGGTTAGCACTGTCGCCTTGCACCTCCAGGGTCCGGGTTCGATTCCCGTAAACAGTTTGCATGTTCTCCCCGTGCTTGGCGGGTTTCCTCCAAGTACTCCGGTTTCCTCCCGCAATCCAAAGACTAGGCTATTAGGCTAACTGGCGTTCCCAAATTGCCCGTAGTGTGTGTGTGTGTGTGCCCTGCAATGCATTGGCGACCCTCCCACGACCCTGAACACAGGATAAAGCGGTATAGACAATGAGTGCGTGAGTGATTCTCAACTATGGATGAGTGTACTTTTTTCATCAGAGAATGCTACAGTGTCCTTTAGCCATAAATCTGTTTAACCTCGTTAGCGTCACTGCTTGCTACTTAGCTTACTTGCTCTTTTCACATAAGACTTGGCACCTTGTATTTACAGGCTGCTGGGAGTTACAGTAAGGTGACAATACTGCCTGCCACACCAGCATGCTGCCTTTAGTTAATGGTTAGATTTTGTAATAATCATATAATAACATTTTCATTACAGTACAATGATCAGCAATATATCTTGCCACTGTTGGGCCCTTAACCCTAACTGCTCCAGGAGCGCTGTACCATGGCTGACCCTGCGCTCTGACCCCAGTTACACTGGGATATGCGAAGAAGGAATTTCACTGTGCTGTAATGTATTTGTGACAAATAAAGGCTTAAATTAACTTATGTTTCATAGCAAAACGCTATAAATGCCATTTTTTTTATGGCTATAAATGCCAAATTATTACTCCCCCTCACTCACTACATCGCTTTATCCTGTATGCTGAGTTTTTTTTTTTTTTTTGGCGGCGGTGTTATATTTATATTAAGCCTATCACAGGAGACTTCGGGCACGAAACAGTGTACTGTACACAATGGATGGGGTGCCAATTCATCACAGGGCATTTTAGGAAGACGAATTAGCCTGATCTGCATGTTTCTGGACTGCGGAAGGAAGCCGGAGTACCCGGAGGAAACCCATCAAGCACGGGGAGAACATGCAAACTCCATGCACACAGACCCGAGGCGGAGATCGAACCCGGACCCTGAAAGTGCAAAGCGACAGTGCTGACCACTAAGCTCCTGTACTGCCTCCATATTATTATCCTAATCTTATTACTTTTTATAATCAGACTATTTCTTATAATTGCGATTCATCCTTCTGTTAGACGCTTTGAATCTACATATTTTCAGCAAACTTTGGCAGCAACAAAAACGCATTTGGTGTTCTGGGGCGGCGGGAGGACAGACAGGTTATATATTTCATATTTGCCTCAGATTTACATTCCATACTTTTCTGAACGTATCTGCATACGAATTTCAGTGGCAACTGTTGTAGTACGATAAAAACTTTCCGACAACTGGACCGGACAAATTTAATCTACTGTTGTGCAAGAAAACTGTTCCCCGTAAAATGTTCACAAATGTGCAATTATAATGATAATCTATGTACATGTAACTGGCACTACAGTTTAGGCTTTGTGATTTACATATCTATGACGAAACAAATAAAACCAAAATGCACATCAAAGTCACTCCCCCCCAGGGTCTCTTTTATGTAAAATATATTCTATAAAGTGTTGCTCTTGTGTGGTGCGAGCCAGCATCAGCTCTCAGTCAGACACGTGCCTGTGAGCAGCACCTGCAGTCAGAGGCTGCTGAATTAATCATTTCTCTGCTCCCTGTGTGAAATTCACAAAACGCTGCTTTCATCCCTGAATATTCATTACCATGAACTCAGGTCTCTGTAGCAAAGCAGAGAATATTCACACTCGACAAAAGGGTATATGGTTTAAATGACTGAAGGTATTTTGTGCTGGCTAGGGAGTGAGGAGCGAGACGAGGGGGAGAGAGAGAGAGAGAGAACGAGACCTCTGTTCACTAAACACTATCGTTCCCTGAAACATCCACTGCGTCGGAGTGTGTAGCAGTCAGGATCATTACAAATAAGCTTCTCGTCCTTCATCTTCCCAATCTATTAATAGATGTCTGTGTGTCAGACCTTCGACTCCTAATTATATGTGCTGAATACCTCCATGCAACAGACACACACACGCCTCACACACATACACACACCCGCGCGCACACACACACACACACACACACACACACACACACACACACACACACACACACACACACACACACACACACACACACACGAGTCCCCCCGAAGATATTGATGGCACTTTATTAGTGTTGATTGTGTTTGTTGACATTTCCTTAGGGACTGCACCTCGCTGATAACTGCCCATGGAGTGCATTAGCGGGCGGATTTACCTCCAGCTCTCACTGTTACAGACCGGTTTAAGACAGAGGGACTTCTATTACCGGATTGCCTGGAGAAGGCGGTTGACTTATTGAGATTTGTTATCTGTAATGCGCCTCGCATGCTCAGGAAATGCATTAAGCTGCCAAGTTAGCGAGCAGATCTAAATAGGTGACAAGCATTTTATTGAAATGCGGGCACCCGGTGAATAAAAGTCATTTTAATATGATGACTCACACTCTGCACTTTGCAGTGTTTCTCACTAAATAATAAATGATCGCCAGATGCGAGACTTGCTTTAGGAACAAAGAGGGAATTTTTTTTTATATAATAATATATATATTTATCAAAGACAGAGCTCTTTCTAAACAACAAATCAAACTTTTTTTTTTTTTTTTTTTAAACCTAACTGTTTGTCCAGTTTATTAGGAACACCCGGACATGGCCCGTGAGTGGCGCAGTGGTGAAGTGGTAATCGCTGGTTCGATCCGCGGGTGATGCTGTAACCTCTTGCGGCCGGAGGTCTAGAGAGAGCTGAATGGCCGAGCTCTCTCGGAGTGGAGAGATGAGAGGCACCTAGTGCTCCCACATTAATCACGGCTCTACAACCAATCAGGGGCGTCTGTGAGCTCACGCACGCGGAAGGCGTGGATAGCGCTGTCCTCCGAGTGTGTTACGCCGCCCCCAACAGTACATGAGCGAGCAGTTTGAAAAGATGCCCTCGGCTGGCGTCACGTGGCCCTCCAGACCGAGTGGTAGTAGTAGCCTTAATGTGGAGCCCCCTAGTGGCGGGGAGGAATTGGACACGACTAAATTAGGGAGAAAATCTGGGAAAAAATCCTAGAAATAATTGTATATATATATATATATATATATATATATATATATATATATATATAGATAGATAGATAGATATATATGCTAAACCTGTGTGCGTGACACAACTAGAACATTAAGGTAATGTTCTGCTGTTGTGGACTGTCCGGCTCGTATGTTGCATCCTGAGATGTTGTTCGGATCACCAGAGTAATAACGAGTGCTCATTTGAGGTACCAGTCATCTCAACCCAGTCTGGACTGTCCTTTTCAATTATTTATCAATCATTTTTTCCCCCCACTGTCACTTCTCTAGACTGTTGCTCGTGAAAGTCTCGGGAGAGAAAATCCCAGCAGTATCTGCCGCATTTAAACAAACTCATCTGTCACCAACAAGCACGGCGCAGTCAAAGTCGCCGAGATCACATTCTGATATTAAATCTGAACATTAACCGAGGGTCTGCTTCTGCATCTATTTTTACGCACTGAGCCGCAACCAGATGATTGTCTAAACGAATAATTTCATGAACGAGCAGGAATATACAGTAGATCTTTCTACTGACGTTGCTAGCGTATTCATTTTACATTCTAAGACTAAGTCTGCTTAGCAGTCATAACCGATACATTCAAGCATTTTTACTCATCAGCCCTTCTTTTAATACCTTATTTCACTTCAATCCTCTTTAAAACCCGTGGAAACGTAGAGGTAAATCCCTTTGTAAATTTACATAGCGCTCTATTCCATCAGGTCAATTAGGGAGTCTGCCTGGAATGCGAAACCGCTCGGTTGATATCCAGTAACAAAAAAAAAAAAAAAGAATCCCTAGGCCGATTTCCGCAAATTGAATTCGCCCCACGAGTTGCATCGTGAAACTGAAATGAGGTTCATTACAAGCCTGTAACGTTCAATACGATACGATGCCTCTATGCTGGACTCACTCAGGTTTAATAAACAAAGAGACACTGGAACATTAATTACTTTAATTAAGAAGAGTCTGTACGGCCAATTAGCTTACCTTGAAAGCTATTATTGTATCTGGCGCCTAAAGGCAGCATCTCGGGGACGTGCTCGCTGTAGCCGCCCACGTAGAGCAGACCAGGCGTGGTCAAAGTCGCCAGATTACCAGGACTCGACCCCGTCTTGTTCCGCTGTCCTTCGACCTGAACATGCACCGCTTACAGGTCATCTGACACTGACGTGTATATTTTACTGTTAGGTCAATAGCATTTCTCAAACTCTTAAGTTTTAACACTTAATGGATTTGCCCCAAGTTGACCCAAGCCATCTCATTGATTTCGTAGAATACAAATTGCAAATCTACTACATATGACTGGAGCTAAAATCTGATACATAATGTCTTTTAAAATGAAAAATCAATATGTAAAATGCAAAGCTCAGTCTTAAATTTTTTAGATATTTATGAAGAATCACGTGAAGGAATGAGAATATGTATGAGCTCAGAGGTGTCACCAGAGTGCTTCCATCTAGGAACCTCTGTAGTCCAACTATAGGCCAATGGTGACCATTGTATTTATTCCCATTTTTACATTTTGCAATTTGGGAACGCCAGTCAGCCTAATCTGCATATCTTTTGATGCAAACTCCATGCAGACAGTCCACGAGCCGGGAATCGATCCCAGACCCTGGAGGTGCGAGCCGGCGGTATTAACCACTACAGTGCAGCAATAAGTGCACCATGGTTCAGTAAGTCATTTTAGTGGAACTGTCTTGTTGTGTGTATGAACATGTGCATTGCTTGTAACCAAGAAAAGCACCTTCAGCCATCCGTTCCTTAGGTATCGTCCGAACTGCACAGTGTGTATTCTCATCCTCCAGTTTAAGGGGTCACTGACGATGGTAGCCATCCCCGAACCGAGGTTGAACTTATGGACGATCCGTCCGTTTCTCACCCCCAAGGCAAAGAAGTCATCTCCAGCGATACCTTTGGGACAGATGTATAGAGTCACACCTCGAAGTTTTGTGCACAGCAAACACAGCAATTTATCAAACCAATTATCAGATGAATGGCTGCTGTCTTATCGTCTCCCTCTCTCTCTCTCCACCTCTTTTTCTCTTTCTCTCGCTCCCTCTTTTGTGATTTCTGTCCTCCACTGTACCATGCCATTCCCCTGACAATTGCTTCATTATTCATACAGCTGTCTCCTTCTGCTTTTCCCCTGATGCATCACCCTAAACTGTAATACCGAGAAAGCGGTGCCAAAGTACAGAAGATTCACGACCCCCTCGCGCTCCTCTTCGCCTGTCTGCCTTTTGATTAAATGGCCCGCCACTGGTGACATGTCACTCAGCAGCCAGTGTGGCTGACCTCGGGGAAAAAATTGGGAACAGCGTGACGCTCGCTTGAAGGGAGCTACGTCATCTCTCTGAAACTGAACTGTTCTAATTAGAGGACAGAAGAATCTTCAAGAAGAGCGGACTTCAATGAATCGCATTCGCTTTTTTTGAAGGAGAAGGAATCTTAATTATAAGACCTTGTTTAAAAAAACAAAAAAAAACAAGAAAGAGAAAGAAATCTCCTCGAACGCCGGCATCAAAACGTCCTGAAACGCGTCCACGCGCGTGACAGAAATCATTTGCGGATATTAATTTCCCATGTGCGTACTATAACCTCGCTCACCGTGTCCTTTCTGTCCAGAGAAGAGAATGAGGTTATCCTTCACGGCTGTGCTGTTATTGGAAAACGTCAGTTTCAGACGGAACTCATAGAAGCGGCTCATGCTGGAGATAGCCGGGTATGCCATGTAGGACGGGTATCCAAACTCATCAAGCCCGCTAAATCTGGGTTGTGTGATTCGGATAGCTGTGGAGAAAGTAAAAAGAAAAAATAAATAAATAAATAAACAAACACACCCAAAGTCAGAAGGAGTCTATGTAAATTCTATTTGCTTCTGTAGGATACCATCAAAGACATGTACTGTAAGTGACACCTCACAGGTTAGTGCAGCCTCTAGAAGGGCCACCAGATGATGCTCTTGATCCACACACTACATTTATAACCATGCACTTATTTTTATTTATTTATTTATTTTTTAATCCAGTGCCACACAGGAATGGCTGTTAGTTAAAGATTGCTATGCTTTTCTCCTTACATTTGTGTTTTACTCTTTTATAGTTGGCACGCATTTGGTCACAAGCAGATGTTTCATAACCTTTTTTTTTTTTTGGGAAAAGTGAGGAAAACATGAACAAATGTACTATAATCCCATTTATTTACATAATTACGAATTGTCGATTGCTCCAAAAAAAGAATGAGTCATTTGAGAATCACAAGCAAGCTGTCAAGTAATTTTATTTATGCCCAAACATAAAGACATACAGCATATTGTTGTGTCTTCAGGTTATCTGCATTTGCCTGCAATGCCACCCATCAGCGAGTGTCTTCCTTCCTTCTTTCCTTGCTTCCTTCCATCCAGGCCTCCCCTCCCCTAATGCCTTGTGCGCACGAGACTCTGCCTAAACAGTGACTGCATGCAGGCATTCTGTTTCCCTTTCTGAATTATTTATGCTTTCGCAAATTGCACAGATAGAGGCTCATTGCTTTATATTTGCACAGTGTCTAATAATTCCCCAGGACACCATCAAGAGAAGAAGTGGATGAGGTTCTGCCATTTAAAAGGAAAAAAAGGGGGTAAAATCTTGTGTGTGTGTGTGTGTTGTGAGCTACGCCCCCGTTGGTTCACACACATCTGCTCATTTGTGCTTTCTTCGGCTCAAATAAGTCTTTAATGAGACCATGTGTTAAATGACTTCAGGTGAAACCTACGTCCTGCGCCAGCCCCGAAATGTGCTGAAGGACATTAGAAATTTGACATTCGTGAAGCTAAAAAAAGGAAACATGAAAAAACTGAAAACCAAAAACAATCCCTGATAGTGAGGAGCTCGCTAACCGTGCACAAATCGACAGATTTACTGTATATGTATGAAAATGTCTCAAACCAAAGTCAAACTGTCATGGTGAGTCAGGGTGGTCTTGCATTTAAAAAAAAAAAAAAAGAAAAGAAAAAAGAAAGCCGGCCTTCACAAGGAAATCTCTCAAGAATTAAACAAGAACAGTGTCATAATTATGGTGTGATTTACAGCAAATTAAGCAGTTGGGAAAAGCTTTGGCTGGTGCATGCATTACTGGCAATTAGCATCAGTTCTTTTATGTATCAAACTGGTGGAGGAGACTCGGCGCATATATTAACAAGGCTGTGGGACTGAACAGTTGCTACAGAGGTAACTGGAATTATATAAGATCGACACATTTCAGTTTATGCTTGTTCACGAATATGAGTCACCCCACACAGCATTATAGCAGCGCACGCTATTGTATGCCGGGGACTTTCAAACTTTCCCATCGAAGCGATTTCTACTGTAGGTAAAATATACTCACTATGTTTTGGAAGAATATGTTCAATTCTATATAATATACAGTTTAAGGCTGCACATAAAACCTGTAGTAATGAAACAAAATGGTGGAAAGTGTACAAAACATGTTAACTTGAAAGAAAAAAGTAATCAAAATCTAACTAATCAAGTGAGCTACAGTATGATGAAGTGAACTCGATTATCAGTAAACCGATTAATAAGGGTTAAATTATTATACACAATCCTTTGCTGTACTTGGTCTGGCTTTTAGAAGTCTTTCCATGCGCCATCTGGAGGATATTCTGTGAAGTACAACACATTTATTTAAATTCTAAAATGTTGTTTGCGGGATTTGGCGGCACTCCGCGGGAAAAGATGCGCATTCTTAATGGCCGCATCTGTATGACGGAAAGGTTTTTTTTTTTAGCTGGCTTGCTCCATGCATCCAAAGGTGATAAGTAGACCTTACTCATTACCCTGAACATTACCTATAAGCTGATGCTGTATAAATATTTTGGGATATATTTAATACTGAGTATATTGTAATGAATTCAGATGTTTAAATCAATCCCCCTTAATGCTTCAGTATACCAAGACAATGCTATTCTTCCAACTTTGTGGCAACAGTTTGGTGGAGTCCCTTTTCCATTCCAACACGACAGTGCTCCAGTGCACAAAGCAACGACTATAAAGACACAGTTTGATGAGTTTGGTTTGGCTGATGAGTTCCCAGATCTCAACCCCCATCGAGCTCCTTTCGGATGAACTGGAACGGAGGAGGCTGACGTCATAAATGATGTACAGAATGAATGGGCATGAATTCCCACAGAAACACCCCAAAATCTTGTGGGCAAGAAAACTGGAAGCTGTTATAGCTGTGAAAGGGGAACCAACTCCATAATGAATTATAGAGATACAATGTCTTTGCAGAGTCGGCTGAATACCTTTGTCCATATAGTGTATAGTGTCTCTGCCGTCTCAGGCATTGCTGCTGTTAGGCATTGTCATAAAGTGTAGAGTTTCAGCAGAGAAACTGCTCTAAGTTTGCGTGGGTATAGAATTTAAATGATTTAACATTTGCACACAATGTCTTTTAACTGGCTGGCCATCTTCCAGGGTTAAGTGCATTTTATCGTTTAGTAAAAAGAAACTAATCTAACAAGGTTAAATATTTCATTTAAAACATGTATGGATCAACTTATTTAAAATGCAGGTGTTAGAGGGGAACGCATACTCAAGAATACAACTCTTGTCTGAACAGTTTTATACCAATAATTTAACATAATACACAAACTAAGTAAAAAAGCTTTGGTATACAGATACTGCATACAGATTACTTTGGCCCTATGCAAATGTTTTATCATGTATACAATAAATAAATAAGTAAATAAATAAATAAATAAAGCAAATCCTGCAGCTGTAGAGTTGTTCACACAGCAGCAGAGCATATGATCACCCCACAGTACACTGCAACAGGCACAGTTACGTTTCTCTTCATGAGGATGCTGGTAACAAGTGAAAGTGACTGGGCCGATGAGGAAGTAAGAGCCTATTAAAATTCTGCTCATGCTCTGTGAGCGACACACCGCCAGTTTATTCCAGCTCCCTGAGAGAAAAAAAAAGAGAAAAAAAAAGTGGTCTCTATGCCAGTTCTACCACATTTCTTCTTCTTTCAGAAAGAATGCTTATGAGCTTATTATTTTTTTTAAATACCAGCAGAGTGTTCTTCAGTGTGGGGGAAAATGTACTGCAGCCTACGCAGTGTTTAGTCAAAGCAGATGTGCATTTTCTTAGGATGTCTTTCTCTACATGATTACCTCATGCACCATCAAGTACACTGAGCTGGTTTTACTATAATAATAAAATAAAATAAAAAAATCATTAAATCCGTTGAGATATCCTTTTCATTGTGAAAAAAAAGAGGCTGAAACCTTACCTTTTGACATTTTGGATAAGCAAATGGACCACTGTGTACTGTATGTGTATTGGGCTGCCCTTTTTTTCAGATTGACCTAAGAAGAACCTGGACAGATGTTGCATGATTGCAGACAGCATCCAGCCAGCAAAGCTTTGGGCAAATACAACTGTTTTGGCACGTGTTATTGGATTAACTGTTTTTTTTTTTTTTTTTTTTTATAATGTGAAAGCGATATTTTCTGCCAGTGAATCTGGGTTTTGGGAATTGCTTAACCTACAGGATACATGACTTATCCTGGCTGGTAATTTGTAGACCTTTAAACTGGAAGGACAAGTTTATTAAAAGGTCACATGCACAGAGGCCATATGACCCCAGAGGATACGGTGCAGTAAAGATGACCTTTACAGCTAGCCACTGTAATGTTAACAAATAGTGCCCTACAAGATGATGTCTTGGCTTAACATACTACTCTCACCTACTTTTAGTGCAGCTCAGTCAAGACTCATATATTTACTCATATGTAAAACATACTAAGATAAACATTATATACATATATATATATATAATGCTTATATAATGTATATATATATATATATATATATATATATATATATATATATATATAATGTGTGTGTGAGTATATATATATTATTACATACAGATTCAAGAAAAAAAAGGGTACTCGCTTCAGCGAAAAGAAAACTTGTATAAATATTTTACTACAAAATGTATTGCTATATGTTACATATTATATAGGATAATAATATTAATAATATTATGTAAATGCAATATACATCATACAATTTTTCTTTTGCCTGACCTTTTTTGAAAATGGAAAAAAAAAATGCAAAATTACAAAAATATATTATTATTATTATTATTATTATTATTATTATTATTATTTTAAGACTGTCATGTAATTATTATTACTACAACATACTGATTCACAAATCAAACCGGCTGGTAAACAATATATATTTCCCACAGATGTATTGACATTGCCGGAAACATGCCAATAAATGCTGACATTTAAAATGCTCTTTAAATGTCCTATCAAAAAACATTTATTATTGCGACATGATTTTATAACCGAGCATTGTTGAATTCTTAAAGATAAAGGTCAAAAGGTGTTGATTAATTCTTTCTACCAGCATGGCTCTGGCAGGAGTTCCAGCAGTGGTTTTATATTAATGCACTTGTTCTAATATGTTATTGTCTCTATAGTAACAGCTCATTCACAGGAACCTGTATCACAGCCTTTCCGCCTAATCTAATAATGAACCAAAAAAATGTACTGTTAAACCAAAAAAAAAAAAAAAAAAAAAGGAAAATGTCAATTTTATGATTTGGTGAAGTTTCTGTAATAAGACATTTATCTCATATAACAGTAAGTTTTCTGCCATGGGGAAATCTTCAGTACAAAAGACTTCCAGTTACTTGGTAACATGACTTTTTTTTTTTTTTGTCTTATTAACTTCAAGGGATAGAAAAAAAAGAAGTAAGTGTTAACAATTGCTGGAATGCTTTTTCAACTTTCTACCTTGGAAGTGGAAATATATTTATTGACTAACATTATTGCAAAATATATATATATTCATATACAGTACAGACCAAAAGTTTGGACACACCTTCTCATTCAGTGAGTTTTCTTTATTGTGTTCTTTATTGTGTTCTTGTTAGGAACCTCCACTAGAGGTCACTGTTTCTGTCTGTAGTTTCTGTTGGTCGACTCAGTTTCCCAGAAGGCACCTCAGTCAGGTGATGAGTGCTCACCTGAACTGAGGTGGTTCATTAAAGTTCCTATAAATAGCAGTTTGTTCTGGGAAACTGGGTCGAGCATTATTTGTTTGGTTTGTTTGTTTGGTAGGTATGTTTGTTTGTATTACCGTCATGTGGGCATTCCTTTTTGTTTGTTTCTTTGAGTTTATATTTTAGTTATATTGTTTTACCTTTGTTTTTCTAGAGGGCTCTATTGTTTGTTTTCTTGATGTTCCTTGTGTCTGTGGATTCATGGAGCTGCTCTGTTCAGTGTGTAGTTAGGCTGTGTCTCCTCCTGTGTACAGTGTAAGTACTGTTCTGTGTCTTCCCAGTGTCAGTCTTCTGGTTTATTCCCTTGTATGTGTAGCCACATAAGGGCTTAGCCGCTAGCAGGGTTAGCCGCTAGTAGGCCTTGACGGCTAGTAGGGTTAGCCCCTAGTAGGGTTAGCCTCCAGTAGGCTAGCCTCTAGTGGGAGTGACTGCTAGTGGTTCTGGTCGCTAGTAGGTTAGCTGCTAGTTTGGTATAGCCCCATGTGTGCCCTGCCTTTTGTGTTCAGTTCCCCCCTATTAGGTCAGTACTAACCCGGTTAGCCACTAACCCCATTAGCCACTAACCCGGTTTGGTCAGCATCCAGTGTCCCCATATTCCATGTAGCTACTAACCTCACTAACCACTAACCCATCTGGTCTCTAGTCAGTATCCCTGGTCCTGTATCTGGTCTCTCTAGCCCTGTCTCGCCAGCCCTGTCTCCTGTCTAGCCCTGTCTCGCCAGCCCTGTCTGCTGTCTAGCCCTGTCTCGCCAGCCCTGTCTCCTGTCTAGCCCTGTCTCGCCAGCCCTATCTACTGTCTAGCCCTGTCTTGCCAGCCCTGTCAAAGCCCTGTCACTTTCAAAGTTTTCCCAATTTTCCGGACTGACTGAACTTCGTTTCTTAAAGTAATGATGGCCACTCATTTTTTCTTTACTTAGCTGCTTTTTTCTTGCCATAATACAAATTCAACCTCTTTGAATGAGAAGGTGTGTCCAAACTTTTGGTCTGTACTGTGTGTGTGTGTATATATATATATATATATATATATATATATATATATATATATATATATATATATATATACGTACACGTGGACAAAATTGTTGGTACCCTTCGGTCAATGAAAGAAAAACTCATAATGGTCACAGAAATAACTTTAATCTGACAAAAGTAATAATAAATAAACATTCTATGAATGTTACCCAGTGAAAGTCAGACATTGCTTTTCAACCATGCTTCAACGGAATTATTAAAAAAAATAAACTCATGGAACAGGCCTGGACAAAAATGATAGTACCCCTAGAAAATACTGAAAATAATGTGACCAAAGGGACATGTTAATTCAAGGTGTGTCCACTAATTAGCATCACAGGTGTCTACAATCTTGTAATCAGTCAGTGGGCCTATATATAGGGCTCCAGGTAGTCACTGTGTTGTTTGGTGACATGGTATGTATCACACTCAACATGGACCAGAGGAAGCCAAGGAAAGCGTTGTCTCAGGAGATTCGAAAGAAAATTATAGACAAGCATGTTAAAGGTAAAGGCTATAAAACCATTTCCAAGCAGCTAGATGTTCCTGTGACTACAGTTGCACATATTATTCAGAAATTTAAGTTCCATGGGACTGTAGCCAACGTCCCTGGATGTGGCCGCAGGAGGAAAATTGATGACAAATCAAAGAGACGGATAATCCGAATGGTAACAAAAGAGCCCAGAAAGACTTCTAAAGAGATCCAAGGTGAACTTCATGCTCAAGGAACATCAGTGTCGGATAGCACCATCCGTCGTTGTTTGAGCCAAAGTGGACTACATTGGAGACGACCAAGGAGGAAACCATTGTCGAAAACAAATCATAAAAAAGCCAGACTGGAATATGCCAAACTACATGTTGACAAGCCACAAAGCTTGTGGGAGAATGTGCTATGGACAGATGAGACAAAAATGAAACTTTTTGCCAAGGCACATCTGTTCACAGATGGGAAAAATTAAGCATATCAAGAAAAGAACACTGTCCCTACTGTGAAACATGAAGGAGGCTCTGTTATGTTCTGGGGCTGCTTTGCTGCATCTGGCACAGGGTGTCTTGAATCTGTGCAGGGTACAATGAAATCTCAAGACTACTAAAGGGATTCTAGAGAGAAATGTGCTGGCCAGTGTCAGAAAGCTGGGTCTCAGTCGCAGGTCATGGATCTTGCAACAAGACAATGACCCAAAACACACAGCTAAAAACACCCAAGAATGGCTAAGAGGAAAACATTGGACTATTCTAAAGTGGCCTTCTATGAGCCCTGACCTCAATGCTATTGAGCATCTTTGGAAGGAGCTGAAACATGCTGTCTGGAAAAGGCACCCTTCAAACCGGAAACAACTGGAGCAGCTTGCTCATGAGGAGTGGGCCAAAATACCTGCAGAGAGGTGCAGAAGTCTCATTGACAGTTACAGGAATCGTTTGATTGCAGTGACTGCATCAAAAGGTTGTGCAACAAACTATTAAATTAGGGGTACCATCATTTTTGTCCAGGCCTGTTCCATGAGTTTATTTTTTTAAATAATTAGGTTGAAGCATGGTTGAAAAGCAATGTCTGACTTTCATTGGTTAACATTAATAGAATTCTTATTTATTATGACTGTCAGATTAAGGTTATTTCTGTGACCATTGTGAGTTTTTCTTTCATTGCCCGAAGGATACAAACAATTTTGTCCACGTGTGTATGGTGAAAGTCTGTAGTGCAAGAGATAATAAAAAACTTTGCAGCATGCTTCGCCCAAAAGACTTTGCTACCCAAGTTTACTCATTACGGTCATATTTCATATAAAAGATAAGCGTAAGAAAGAGTGAAAAGGAAAAGTGAATGTAGTAAAAAAAAAAAAAAAAAGGAATCTAATATAATACAAAACAGCTTTCATAGCACTTTGTATCTGAAATTAATAATAGGGCTTCATAACTCTTACCATTACCTTACCTTTTAATTAAATTAAATTACATATAAAATATATTCTATCCCCAGCTGTTAGATTCTCTTGTTAAAGCAACTGATTAAATGCTCCAGGATCACAGGAACACCAGATATAGCTATTAAAATACCAAAAAGCAGGTAACGTCTGAGCTGTCTCATGTTGTACTCTGAGCTTCTCTGTGAATGCAAAAACAAAGGAAGCGGTGAGTACCAACGAGAGCTACGGCAGCCTCGGCTACTGATCGATATAGACTTTGATGTTAACTGATGGCACCGGGCTTTAAATTGAAATGTCACCCACACTCCATGTAACACAAGAAGATTACTGCGCTCCAGCTGGCATGGGCATCATGCTGTCTAATGGAGAGAGAGGTGTCTGGCACGGGAGCTAGGTGAGCTGTGCCAAAGCGTCTTTTAAATCTTACTACCCAATTAAGTTATAGCAAAATAAGAGCTTTTACTGTGCATCGTGCAAGAGAGATCTAATAGATGGAGAGAGCCTGTACAATACTGTCCTCTTAATGTGTATAGTATTACTGTGGGTGCTCTGATGTCTGCTGTCATTCCCGGAAAGACTGTGAACTACAAGTTTGAAATGCAACCTTAAGAAACAAATCAATAAACACGACTGGTATTTACACTGGCTGGTAACTTATGGGCAAAGTTACAAGATACAAACAAGTTCATATTAAAAATGATTTTCCCATCTATCATGGTTTAATTTGCTCACTCCATTCCAGCCTACAACAATTTCATTGAACTGGAAGGATGGCACAGTGGTGCAGTGCAGCGGGTAGTGTTGCTATTAGAATTTCCCCAGTTCAGTCCTGAGCTTAGGTTACTGACTGGTGTGCACGTTCTCCTCACGTCCTCACGGCGTTCATCCAGGTCCTGCACCTCCCAAAAACATGCCAAGAGATAAATACAGTGTGAATTTGTGTCTAAATACCACTCTACGATGAAATGCCATCTCCTCCAGGTGTATTCCTGAGATGGACTCCGGATGCACTGCAATTCTGACCAGGATGTTTTTTTTAAAGCTTTTGAAAGACAAGGATCAAGCAAATGTATTTCTTTATTTCTGTTTGTGACCCATTGCCTCATATACCCTTAAAATATACCATGGTGTTTACTGGAGCATGCTTTGCCCACTCATTCACAAAAAAACATTGAGAATCTTGCACAAATTAATGCATGATTAAATGCAATGCATACGTTGAACTATGGTAAAATTCTTAGCAATATAAGCCATCTTATTTATTTATTTATTTATGGACATGAATGTATAAGTTTGGATCAATTCCAAAATCAAGTCATTTAAAATCCTTATTACAGTCATAATAATAAAAAAACAAATAAAATGGAATAAAAAAAAAGGGGTTAGCTTCAGCCCTAACCACTACCACCACAAATACCAGAACCTACCCTCGTCACACAGGAGGCCTTGCCTTCCATGTGGGCACAGACACACTGCCTCCAACTTGCTCTTGGGAACGCAGGTGGCGCCGTGGGCACACGGGTTGCGTTCACAGGCGCTGAACTGACACAGCTTGCCTGAGTAGAGCGGGGGACACATGCAGAACCAGGTCTCTGCATCACTGCGCGCACACACACACACACACACACACACACACACACACACACACACACACACACACACACACAAAAAAAAAAAAGGAAACGGAAAGAGATCATTAGGATCCAAGCGAAATGTTCTCTTGCTGCATCATTAATTCAACTCAGTGTAGCTTGTGTAGGAAATATAGAAAAGTAGGAGGGGGTGCGATAGGTAGAAGGAGGACAGACAGACAGACAGACAGACAGACAGACAGACAGACAGACGGAGGGAAACAGCATGAAGAGACGGGGAGAATACAAAATCACCCCGATGTGCAACGTCATGGTTCTGCTCTGCAATCGATACGAGAGACTGATGTGTACTCCGATAATCCCGTCAGCTCTCATTGAATCTGCTCGCACACATCTGGCCAGAGATTTAGGCTGCCGGATTGATTGTGCAGCGTCAGACAAATTAAATAGAACCGATTTAAAATAACAAGCACCACCTGAAGATGGCGGCTCGTCTCGGGGACGTCGGGAAATGTTGTACGGATTCGATTCAAATCGCATTTTCCTGGTACCGAGTGACTGGAGAACCAAGAGTGGTCTGATTTAACTCCAAGGCTCAGACTGACTCTTTGAATATTACCGTGCTTCATAGCGAGGCAAGAACTGGAAGGTGGGCCAACGAGATAAGCAATATTCTGACTCGGAGTCTATGATGCTGCTCCAAGATGATATCTGATACAGGAAGGATCAGAATTGAGGATTTTTAAATCCATAAATTAATAATGTGCTTTGAGCTGCACTGCAGCAGGGTACATTTTGCCACCACGCCAGAGCTGAATCCATGAAATGAAATATTTATATTCTCTTTCACAAAAATACATAAAAAAAATAAATAAAAAAAGCCCGAGATGATGGTTTTAACACGAAGAAAGAAAGAAAAAAAAAAGCGTCCAAATAAAAACCATTAGGATGTCTGGGTTAGGAACTAGATTACCGGTGTGGATAACAAGCTGAATAATGAGGCACCTGCTCAACCATGAAAACGTTTAACCTCTCAACCTGGTCTGAATTCTGTCCAGGAAAGAATTCAGCAAAACTGATTTGCATCTACACCAAATTAGCACGGCGCATGAAAAACATCATTCACGCACGCCGATCTACGGTGATCCCGCAGCTCACGGGAGCCAAGCTGGTCGATAATTTTCTCTCGCTGTCGGTAACTCATTGGGTGACCTGGTTCATGACAGTTTCTACACTGGAGCTCTTTAGGATATTCCCAGGGAAGGTCTGTGCACAGTTTGTCACTGCCGTTTGGAACAGCGGGAGGTAATGCCACAGCAGACTGTGAGATTAGTGCCCTGCATTATGGGCAACATGCAAACACATCTGTCACTCTGAGTGATGGCCCTACCGCCACACACCTAGCTCAAAACACGATGCAGTTAGAAGCGGAGAAAAACTCAGGTGTCTACTGCTTAATGACCTAGTGAACATAAGCAAATGATTTCACGGGAGATAAAACGTGAAATAAAATGTTCTGCTATAACGGCTTTTTTACATTTCTTTGTATTATTCACACCAGGATATGTAAAAATCTCAAACTAATCAAATTATCTAGGTAGAAAATATCAAATGTAAGAATAGTTTAAGGCTCATTGTTTGACTTTCATAAAATGAAACATGATCAAGTTATATATCACACTTCAGTAAAACATATACACCGATAATGCATAACATTAACACCACATTTATTATCAACTATACAGTACATCAGTAAACTGGTCACAGGGTCATGGGCACCCAAGGCTCATCTATGCCTGTGGGGAGGACAGGCCAGTCCATCTGGTCCGATTGCACAGAAAAGCCAATGCAAGACAAATCGCCAAAAAAAAGGCAATGCTGGCCACAATACAGTAGAAAGGCAGCAGAACACCAAGTGCACTACAGCCTGCCATGCATGGAGTTCGGTAGGCAAAGGACGCCATCTCAGCCTCCAAACTCCCCACATCCCAACCCGATCGAGTACCCATGGAACGCGCAAGACAAACAAGTCGGA
The DNA here is from genome assembly GCA_030347435.1 of Clarias fuscus. Taxonomy (NCBI): domain Eukaryota; kingdom Metazoa; phylum Chordata; class Actinopteri; order Siluriformes; family Clariidae; genus Clarias; species Clarias fuscus. The sequence continues at coordinate 14,352,371 of CM059225.1, read as the reverse complement.
TCCATCGATGCCCCATCCTGTAACATACTGTACTGTGACTAACAGCACCCTAATGATGTATTGTCAACGTTCTGGTGTAGGCACCACAGCACACCCGCAGATATCTTATGAAATCATCCACCGGTGGGACAATACTTTCCTACCTACTGATTATTTTGCATTGTTATGGCTCATCGAGATGTGGGTGAAAATTAGCTAGGCAGTATTTAATGCCTATAGAAATTGTAGTATCACTGGAGCCATGATCAAAGCAGTCAGAAAATAGATGATATGTAAATAGGATTTCATATTTCCTGCATCGGCGGCACGGTGGTGTAGTGGTTAGCACTGTCGCCTTGCACCTTCCTGTACGCCGATGGTACAGGAAGTTTACAAATGTAAACAAAGATGGCCGACCGCTTGACTGTTCAGGAGTGAGCTAGGTTCGCAGCACGCTATGAAGTGTGGAATGCCGTCTGAGGAAACTGATAGACGTCACCAGCGCCTACGTTGAAATGTAAAGATTTGCTTTGATTATCCTATGTACAATAATTGCACATGTACAGTTGGTTTCAATGGATTTGTAATAGAAATATGGACTTTTCTTACCCAATTTTAATGCCTAGTTACTTCTCATCCACACTGTACTGTATATACGGTCCACTATTGATGTATACATTTATATACACTATATGGATTTTAGCACTATATGGCCAAATGTCTGTGGACACCTGACTGTAACACCTCTTGGTCCTTTAGATCCTTGTTGCTATTATATTATAATCTCCACTCCTCTGGAAAGGCTTTCCACTAGATTTTGTCACACAGCAGTATGGATTCACTCACTTAACCACAAGAGCATAAGTGAAGTCAGGCGTTAATGTTGGGCGAGGAGGCATGGGGTGCAGTAAGTGTTTCATTTCATCTCAACGGGGTTCACTGGGGATCAGGTCAGGGCTCTGTGCACAGGGGAACTGATGTGTTGGAATATGTTTGGGCTTCATGCAGTCCCCTACAAAAGTCCTGAAACAGCAGTGCAGTTCTTTTGCTTTTGGGTTTAAGATCAGAAGATGAATATCTGAACGCATATCTTGTTCCAAGACTTTCACAAGGCACTGCAGTTCCAGCTAAGAGAAATTATAATGGAATAGCATACGAAGACATTGTACTACTGTGTGCTTCCGACGTTGTTGCAGCAGTTTGGGGAAGGCCCATATATTTGTATAATAATCAGGAGCAATAAATAATTTTGGCCATATAGTTTATGACCATCTGTTCATCCTAGAGTAAATACTAATTGACATTTATACATTTATCTCCTTCGGGCTGATGCTTTTTCACAAAGTGACTTACAAATCTGTGAAACTGTGAAGAAGGGGTTATGTATCTTGCTCAAGGGGGCCAACAGTGATAGCTCGATGATGCTGGGATTTGAACTCTCAACCTTCCATTCAGGAGCCAAGTAGCCCAACGCCTCAACCAGTGGGCTACCATTGCCAGCTTACAAGACATGCTGTAACTGCAATCTGTAGTAGGGTCTGTAGCAAAGAAGATAACATGGCGTCTGCCGGAGAAAAAGCAATAACTTCTTTGCATCACCTCGTGAAGAATTTATGTATTATTTATGTATTAGTAATTTGATATGTTAAACTGAAGGTTGAGTCAAACGCAGTTTTAACAAAAAATAGTTTGTTCAACATTTCATAGCGGATGATACATTGCGCGGCTCAGTGCAGAATTAGCCAAAACATTACTGCTGAAGGATGGGCCGACTGCGCCTGCTGAACCCTACTGCAAACCCAAAAGTGCTACAGAGTTTATCTGTTAATGACTATGATTTTCAAAACGTAAAAGAAGACAGTGAGTGCGTGCCGCTAACACATTCCACATTAATTGAACTACGGCCTGTACTGTACGGTTTATTGGCCTATTTTTTTCTCAACATAATAAATTAAGAGATGGGTTTCACAGACGACTGTGTATCACCTTATGGAAATGTACAGTACCTCTAACCCATAACCAATACTAATCCAACATTTTAGCTTTCTACCAAGCTAGCGGTACAATGTATGTATGTACAATCACATACAGCTCAGATTAGATATAAAGTGCTTTTGTCAGCACTGTTTGCTGCTCTAAGTGCATTAGCCTGCAAGCTCTTTCTTCTGATAAGATGATGATGGATGGGTCATCTGGTGTAGAGGCTTTTAAAAAGATCATAATCATCCCATCCAACGCCCAGAGATGCCCTTTATTCCAGTATAAAAAGTAAACCTTTGTTTAACTACAACTGGTGCCATTTTTGTGGCAATAACCAACCTATTTCATTGACTCAGTGACCATATGTAATCCAACATGGTCAAATTTCCAATCAGTTAACATCAACCATATATACTGTAAAATGTTTTCATATATAAATTCTACATTATAATTCGAATGTTCTGTTCTGAATGTTCTAAATGTCCAGCAAAGTGTTTAAAGCCTGTACGTCTGTAAGTCTGTCGATTCAGTTCATTGGCCTGGACGTCTGTAATGCCCTTTATTTTGGCATTAACCAGTCCGCTCTCTGTCGCCTGCAGCTGGTACTGAATGCCGCAGCACGTCTTTCAACATGTATCACCCCAGTCCTTTTCTCTCTTCACTGGTTACAGAATAAAGTGTCAAATTTTATTATTTGTTTTTAAAGCTCTTTTTTTGATCTTATCCAACTGCACACACCTTTCGTACTTTGAGGTCCTCTAACAATGTGCTACTGGAAGTACCTAGAACCAGATATAAATCGTGGTGTGATTGTGCTTTTTCAGTGGCAGCTTCTAAACTCTGGAATTCCCTCCGTCCTGATCTTACCTCTAAAAGGAAACTATTCACATTCTAAGTCAAAGACTATATTTAATCAGAAAAAGACTATATTATAGAGTAGAGAGTGTGCTTAGTCTTTTCTTAGTCTTATTATTTAATTCGAGCTTTGTTCAGCACCTACTGTAGGAATTACCTGGTAGTCTATAGGTGCTATATGAATAAAGATTGATTGACTGATTTCAACTTAATAGCTACTTCATAAAGGACTAAGCCTCTTCTTGTAATGAACTAGATATTAGACACTCTTTCGATCTATGCACAACGTTTTTAAGCTTTATTATGTTGTTAGTTTTATGCATGACATCTTTCTTCAATTTCTACAACAGGTTTTCAATATTATTGGTCTAAAATATTGAATTTCTGTTATCATGGCCCAGTTTTTTCTCAACTGTATATCTATTTTTCTCAAATTCATTATTAAAATGTCACATAGTATAAAATATTTAAAAAAGAACAGAGAATAAATATTATATACAAAATAAAATGTCACTATGTCTAGTGGATTTTTATCTAAGGAAATTTATCCCAGAGTTTTTAGTGCCAGAGATGTCCACAATATGGCCGAGCCCTAAGAGCATACACAGCTGTCTAAAATGTTTCCTTTTTGGACTGTACTGACACTGACTGTGGTTTAGATGAGCATCTGGATTTCGGAAAAAATACTCTCTGCCCCTTTCAAGGCTCATAAGCGTCAACAGCTTGCCGTCGTCCCGCTCTCCCTCTCTGACAAGCAAATATCAACATGAAAAATGTCACCAAATAAATAAATAAATAAATAAATAAATAAATAAATAAGAAGCTTCGGGAGTTTCATATTCTTTCATGTTCTTAACTGTTAGAGTGCATGGCACTGGCGTTACATATAATAACATTAAAAATAATTTGATTATATGATTCACAAGATCACAAGAGCATTCTGTAAAGAAATGATGATCAGCGATAACATTATGACCACTTGCCTAATATTGAGTAGGCCACCAAAACAATAAGCACTGTGTGTTCTGAAACCTTTCTACTGGAACCAGCATTACCCTTTTTCTCAATTTATTGCTGTTAGTTCAGTAGCTCTTCTATTGGATCAGACTACACGCACCAGCCCTCACGCCCCATGTGCACCAGTGAGCCTTGGCCACCCATGACCCTCTCGCCAGTTCAATTGTTTTCCCTCCAGTGATCACTCTTGGTACAGTATGTCCTGACCACTGCAGAACAAGAACATCCCACAAGAGCTGCAGGTTTGAAGTTGCCTTGACCCATTAAACGTCTAGCCATTAACATTCGACCCTAATCACAGTAACTACATTTTTAATATCTCATTATAATGTTAGCTGAAAGTGGGTGGGATATATTAGGCAGCAAGTGAACCTTTTCAAAAAATGAGCAAGCATAAGGATTTGAGTGACTGTAAGAAGAGTGTTATAAATAGTGATGGGTGACTATTAATGATAATAGACGATTGATGATAATACCGTAGACGACTGGGTCAGAGCGACTCTTGTGGGGTGTTCCTGATCTGCAAGTGGTACGAGGAAAGAAAAGCAGTGAACTAGCAACAAGTTCATGGGCGGCCATGGGGAGTGAAGGCTGGCCCGTGTCCTCCGATCCAATAGAAGCGCCAGTGTAGATCAAGTTGATGAATGCAGGTTGCGATAGAAAGGATTCAGTGCATCACTGTTATGCTGGCAAAAGGGGGATCTACTCAATATTCAGCAGATGGTCATAATGTTATGGCTCAGTTCACGTCTATGACATTGAAACTGCTAACATATTAATAGAGAGGTTTTTGAATATTGGCCTTTATTCCCGCTTTAAGTTCCCATGATCAGATATTCATACGATAGGTAGTGAGACACTTTGCAGGACAATGTGTCACATTATTATTATAATCTCCCTTATTATATTCTTTTGCTCTTTTATATTTATTTGACCTTTGCTTGAGGCTAGATGTGGTTTTCTCATTTATGCTTTCCTTATGGGAAATCATTATTTCATATAGCATTTTGTTAATGTACTGTACAATTACAATATAATGCAATATAATGCACCCAAACCATTACTGTAACAAACCTGTGGAAGATTCTTTCATCCTGCTGAGCTGCAATTCCAATGGCATTAACTAGAGTAAGCCCATACACACTCAAGAAGCACTTAAACAAACAAATCCAAGCTGGCTAGTTACCTTTGTCCCCAGAGTCCACCTAATACTCTCAAACATAATCTGGTAAAAAAAAAAAAAAACATGACACCATTAAAAAGCACTTCCGAGTGTACTGGTGTTAATAAAATGGTCTATTATCACTTGAAGAGCGCTAAGAAAGGATGAAGGATTAACATATCTTTACCTTGTGATTGTTGCTTCTTCATGCTTTTCCAATTCTGTTATAGCAAGGTAGTAAATCCATAAATGTATGAAGTGTTTATTCTCATAGCTTCTATAAACCAGACAGAATGTGATCATAGGTCATTGTGCGCATCCCAACACACATTCTACTCGAGTAAAGAGTACGTTCTCCCGCCACAGGTGGACTTTTTAAGCATTGTGTTCAGCCCTGAAGTCTCACTCAGACTTGTCAAGTCAAGTCAAGTCAATTTTATTTATATAGCGCTTTTAACAATTGACATTGTCGCAAAGCAGCTTTACACAATAAAAAGAAGTAAGTTTTTATGCAATGTATATGAATCAAAATGACAAGATTGTCCCCGATGAGCAAGCCGAGGGCGACGGTGGCAAGGAAAAACTCCCTGAGATGGTAATAGGAAGAAACCTTGAGAGGAACCAGACTCAACAGGGAACCCATCCTCATCTGGGTGATAACGGATAGCAGGAATTGCTCAGCATAATAATGTGTAAGACTGGAAGTTCAGTATAACAAGAGATGTTTTAAAATTAAAAGGAGTCCAGTTTGTTCCCGGAGGCTCAGGTAGACTGTAGGGGATTCCGGTCCTGAGTTATCGAACAACTGAAGTCACAGGTCCCCAGAGCATCACTCGATGACAGGAGAGTCTTCATGGAAACCATCCCCAGCCACCATACGAATCCAGGCAGACCACACGGGGCATCCATGCGACGAGATCTCCAACCAGAAGCAGGACTCCAGGATGGGTTAGACGGCTCCAGAGGGCAGAGGGGTCTGGATCACTGGCAACTCAGGAGCGAAACATGTATAGCTCGACAGAGAGACAGAGAGAGGGAAAGAAGAGGGGGGGAGAGAGAGAGAAGAGAGCAGAAAAGGAGAGAACAGAAAATAAGGAGAGATGGCAGTTAGGTATGGTCACAGTCAGCATGTATAGGTGAATGTATATTTAGTGCAAAGTGCAAGCAGAGACTCCGGCAGGACTAACTATAACAGCATAACTAAAAGGGAGAGCCAGAAGGAAACACAAACATGAGGGCTCCCTGAGATGTAAAGCAACCAATCACCTCACCGTCAACAAACCTGAGTGAACAATGAGAGTGGGGAGGACAGCATCTAAACATACCAGTTCACCAGAATACTCTACGTCTATGAGTCCCCCAGATCTGCTCCTTTACCTAAGGTTAATCTATTTACAAAAATGCTTGGCTAAATAAATAGGTTTTTAGCCTAGACTTAAACACTGAGACTGTGTCTGAGTCCCGAACATTAATAGGAAGACTATTCCATAACTTTGGGGCTTTGTAAGAAAAAGCTCTGCCCCCTGCTGTAGTTTTAATAATACGTGGTACTGACAGGCAGCCTGCATTCTTTGATCGAAGTAGGCGTGGCGGATCGTAAGACACTAACAGTTCACTCAAATACTGTGGCGCGAGACCATTTAGTGCTTTAAATGTCAAAAGTAGGATCTTAAAATCGATGCGAAATTTCACAGGGAGCCAATGCAGTGTAGATAAGATAGGGGTGATGTGCTCGTATTTTCTGGTTCTAGCGAGGACTCTCGCTGCTGCATTCTGTACTAACTGAAGCTTGTTTATACACCTAATTGAACAACCAGACAGTAAGGCGTTACAATAGTCCAACTTAGACGTGATAAAAGCATGAACTAGTTTTTCTGCATCATTTAGTGACAATATGTTTCTTATCTTGGCAATATTTCTAAGGTGAAAGAAAGCTATCCTGGTGATATTATCTACATGAGCTTCAAACGAAAGGCTGGAATCTATAATCACACCGAGGTCTTTTACTGTTGCACTTGATGGAACAGAAAGGCCATCTAAAGTTACAGTGTGATCAGAAAGCTTAGTTCTAGCTACTTGTGGTCCTATGACCAGAACTTCTGTCTTATCAGGATTAAGCAGAAGAAAATTAATTAACATCCAATCTCGTATATCCTGCACACACTGCTCGATTTTAGCAAACTGGTTTTTCTCATCTGGTTTTGCTGAGACATATAATTGTGTGTCATCAGCATAACAATGAAAACTAATACCATGTTTACGAATTATGTTGCCCAGAGGAAGCATGTAAAGGGAAAAAAGCAGTGGGCCTAAAACTGAGCCCTGTGGAACACCAAACTCCACTTGAGAACATGAGGAATGGTCACCATCTAAATCTACAAACTGATAACGATCAGTCAAATAGGATCTGAGCCACAAGAGGGCAGTTCCCTTAATTCCTACTACCTTTTCTAATCTGTGAAGGAGAATACTATGATCAATGGTGTCAAAAGCTGCACTGAGGTCCAGTAACACAAGTATAGTGACGCAACCCTGATCAGAGGCCCATAGGAGGTCGTTTACTACTTTAACAAGTGCTGTCTCTGTGCTGTGATGAGGCCTAAATCCTGACTGATACAGTTCATTTATGCTATTTCTGTGTAGATGTGAACATAGCTGCTGTGATACTACCTTTTCCAAAATCTTGGAGATAAAGGGAAGGTTTGATATCGGCCTGTAATTAGAAAGCAGACAGGGGTCAAGGTCAGGTTTCTTGATTAGCGGTTTAATAACGGCTAATTTAAAGGATTTGGGGACATACCCACTACTGAGTGAACAGTTAATTACTTTCAACAGGGGTTCTATTATTGCTGGTACTATCTGTTTGAGAAAATGTGTCGGTATAGGATCTAATATACAGGTTGACGATTTTGAAGAAGAGATGAGTGAAATTAGTTCCCTCGCTTCAAGGGGAGTAAAGTGTTCTAAGTTCTGATGTGATGTGGTTAGATCATCTGAATTATTTAAATTGTCTGTTTTCAAAGCCTGAATTTTTTGCCTAATATTTATGATTTTATTATTGAAAAAGCTCATGAAATCCTCACTACTGCATGATGTTGTTGTGGAGATTTCTGCAGTGGTCTTGTTTTTAGTTAAGTTAGCTACGGTATTAAATAAAAATCTCGGGTTGTTTTTGTTATTTTCTATAAGAGTGGAGAGATACGTTGATCTAGCATCACTGAGAGCTTTTTTATAGTTCAGGATGCTCTCCTTCCAAGCTATTTTGAATACTATCAATTTAGTTTGGCGCCATATACGTTCGAATTTTCGAGTGGTTTGTTTTAAAGCACGTGTGTGGTCATTATACCAAGGAGCGAGTTTCTTATCTCTAATCATTTTCCTTTTAACTGGAGCTACATTATCTAAGCTATAACGAAGTGCTGACTCTAGATATTCATTCGCCTGTTCGAGTTCTGTGAAGTCAGATGGCGATCCAATCAAAGTTGATAATTCTGGAAGATTATTGATAAAGCTCTGTGCGGTATTTGATGTAAATGTACGTTTAAGGTGGAAGCGCGGTGCTGTGCTGCATACATTATTACTATAACACGCTTTAATCGAGACAAGGTAGTGATCTGAGATAACTTCAGACTGTGGAATTGTGGTTATATTTCCTATACTTAATCCGAAGGATAATATTAAATCTAAAGTGTGACCTGCTTTATGAGTGGGTCCTACTACACACTGATTTACTCCTACTGAGTCCAGTAAGGACATAAATGCTGTTCTCAGAGGGTCTTCTGGATTCTCAAAATGAATATTAAAGTCTCCAGCAATTAACGCTTTGTCTACAGAAACAACAAGGTTTGAGAGGAAATCTGCAAATTCGCAGAGAAACTCCGAGTACGGCCCTGGGGGTCTGTAAATGATGATTAGCGGGATCGACTGAGCTGACTTTATGTTACTATAGAGAACTTCAAATGCATTAGATTTAAAACTGTGTTTTTGTACGAGAGACAGATTATCGTTATAAATAACTGCGACTCCTCCTCCTCTACCAGTTAGCCGAGGCTGGTGTATGTAGCTGTATCCAGGAGGACTAGCTGCATTTAGAGCTACATACTCGTCCTGTTTAATCCAGGTTTCTGTTAAACATAGGATATCAAACTCCTGATCTGTGATAATTTCATTAACAATAACTGCTTTAGATGCGAGAGATCTAATATTTAACAGTCCTAGCTTCAGATCAGAGGTGCCGGCTGCGCATTCAGTGTATTCTGAGTTTGTGGTATCTATGTTAATTAAATTACTAAAACAGACTTTGTGAGTCTTTCTAAATTTATGTTTAGCTCGGGGAACAGACACAGTCTCAATATGATGTACCCTGAGCGACGACTCTCTGCAGCTAGCAGACGGTTGGTTTAGCCTGTCTGTCTGCTCCCTGGCCTGGGCTCTGGATTGTCACCGATTAACTAGGCCTCTTCTGAGACTATGTGCTATACTGCAAGAAATGAGAGCAGCACCTTCCCGAGTGGGATGGACACCGTCCCGCCCTAACAGGCCAGTTTTGCCCTCAAAGGTCCTCCAATTGTCTATGAAGCCCACGTTGTTTTCGGAGCACCACCTGGACATCCAGCGGTTCAGCGACCATAACCTGCTGTAAGCTATGTCGCCACGTCTCATTGGGATGGGACCAGAGCAAACTACTTCATCGGACATCGCCTTCGCTATTTTAAACACCTCTGTAAAGTTACTCTTGCTAACCTCTGACTGACGAAGGCGTATATCATTAGCTCCAGCATGTACCACTATCTTAGAGAACCTATGCTGTCCTAGAGCCCTAAGATTACCTGCTATGTCCGGTGCTCTGGCTCCCGGGATACACCTGACCACTGCCGCTGGCGCCCCTAAAGGCCTGGCTAATTTCACATGTCTCAGTATAGAGTCTCCTATAACCAGAGCTCTTTCAGGTTTCTCAGCGGGTGCATCACTGAGGAGAGCGAACCTGTTGGACATGTGAAGCGCGGAAGAGGTGTGCTCCGGTGGGCTAGCCTTAGCGTTAGCTTTGGCTGAACGAGTATGCCGCCGAGTCGTCACCCACTCGCCCCGCTGTGAGGGCTCTACTGCCGGAGTCGGGGGCTGATTATCTCCGCCTGCGGCACCCAGACTTTCCACTACAAGATTAACGCTGCTCTCGCGCTCTCTAACCCTCTCTAAAGTCTGGACGCGCTCCTCTAATGCTACTATCTTCTCCGTCAGGGTGCTAACTAACACACACCTATCACAAATAAAATTATCACTAATGACGGAGGAAGAATGTCTAAACATCCTGCACTCCACACACTGAGCGAGCTGAATGGTAGACATGATAACGTACCCTTTGTGCCGGAGTTGTGATTATTTGGTGATGGATTCGCTTGTTGTTGGTCAGATGATACGCGTGTTCTCCCAAAAAGCGCAAAAATCGGATAAAGTCCAGTAGTATTAAAGCGTAAAAACGGGAAAAATATATAATTATAAAAAACTAAACAAAATATAATCTAAAACGCTGTTCCAAACAGACGAGGAACTTTCGCGGGAACAATACGAAAAACAGGAAGCTACGTCATCCAACAGGAAGCTACGTCATCCAATCAAATATGTTGTGAAATAACTTGTGAATATGTTAGGTTCTTTTGCACAATGGAAAACAATGCGGCACAAGATAAGATAAGATAAGGAAAATGTTTCCTATGTAAGTAGCCTGCATTTTTTCTAACCAATATATTAATATCTTCAGCTGAGCAGCTTTAAACGTTTGTTAACCCTACTGTATAATGCGTATCCATAGTTACATAGTTTACCGGAATTCTAGCGAGCTCAAAGTAGTCGATGGAAAAATGTGACTCATGTCAATGACTCATTCTTTCATTATGTGCCATTTTTAAAGAACTTAAATAAACAGTTTATTGTTACTGCGACTGAACTGACAGATCAAAATGAGTAATTGACTAGAAAATATTTAGAGAGAGATTGACTTAAAACATGTATAAGAGAGAGTCGACCTTAAATGACCATGTATACAGGGTTGCGGGTGGGCCTGGAACCTATCCCAGGAGACTTGGGGCACCCTGGACGGAGTGCCAATCCATCAATGTGTGGCACACACACTCATTGACACATTGAAGGAACAATTTGCAAACTCCATGCACACAGTCCAGAGGTTAGAATCGAACCCGGACCCTGGAGGTCCAAGGCGATGGTGCTAACCCCTCCGTCGCGTTCAGTGACATCATCATAGTGTGATGCTTTTTTTCAGCATTTGGGGCTTTTGGATGTCTAAACATACAATTTTTTGGATGCATGTGCCCGTTGTCTTTCCGGTGTGCCCAGGTGGCGATGGCGCAGGGTGCTTGGGCCCGCTCATCGCTGCTTGCAACTATATTTTGTATTTAAAATACTAACGTCTTATTAACACACTGTTTAAACAATGTTTCCAGTGTGGGCAGCTGAAAAAACAACCTACAGAGATTGCAGCGATGGTGTACCCTAAACCGAGCTAGACTTTCAATTTAACGTTCGAATCTTCGCTTGAGGCCAGGTTTATTATTTCCTAATAAGGTGTGACAATTTAAAAACACGGTGCCTGGAGTCACCAGTTAATTGACTCAAATGCTTTCTCAATGTATATCTTTCTGAGAAGAAATAATGAACTGCCATAACTAATAGTTATTTCGCTCTTGGAGGGAGAGAGAAATATAATTTGCACGAATAAATAAATCAGGAAAAAAAAAACAGTCTGTACATGTACTTAGGAATGAATTCTAATCAGGAGTTCAACAATAAAGAAATTATAAGGTTTCAGTATAGCTAATATTATATGCTCAAATATACTATGTAAGGACTAGTCAGAGCGGATACTGAGTTAGTGCCCTGTCCCATTCTGACAAAAACCTTGAATCCTAAAAATATTGAAGAAATCAGTAGGAACGGGGTCAAAATGGAAAAATGCACGTAATAAGCAGAATGTAATATAAACGTAATGCTTTCATCTACAACATGGCATGGCCATACAGTAGCATACGCCTGAAAAGTTTGTTGTGAGCACAACAATAGCAACAAAGCAGTGACATGCCAATGAACAATTCAGTCAGAACAACATCCAATATCCAATTGTCTGCGCCATGCTTGTCATAAAAGTAACGAGATTAGTGCTGATTTCAAGCTCAGTTTTTTTGCTATAAAGTTGCGAATGGGTTTGACACTTTCGGGGGATGAGCTTGTTTTACGTCTTCCTGATCTCTCGTTGTCTTCCAGTGATGTTCTTCAAAGCACCACTCAAATCTTCTTCAATGACTCATTGCAGCATCGCCGGAAACTTGCTGAATCATGTAAAATGTCTCTGTGTCAGATTTTTCCAGTTTCGCATGGAATTTCAGTGGTCAAAATAACACAGCTCCCCATGTACGCAGGTTGATGTCTTTTGGCACACTGACTTATGAAGGTCGGTGCTCCCTGTGACTGGGTGTGGAGCCTTGTGCTGCCATCTGTTGGCGCGTTACAAAACTAGTCTCGAAACATTTTGATTCCACCATGTACATCAGTGAAGCCCATAAGAGGTGTTATTTAGACCATTAACTAGTCATTGCTGTCATTCCTACAGCCTTATTGAGCTTCCAAAAAAAAGTCCAAAAAAGGTCTAGCAGCTCCATACAAAAGGGAGACAATACTGCATCCTTACCAGTTCCCAGTTTTACATGGTCTCACTATGTTCACCCAATTTTTTTGAGGATGTACTGTACACTAGTGGGAACATGATGTGATGGAGGGTTTACAGATTTATTATTAGAACAGAAAGAAAGGAGGAAGGAAGGAAATGTTTTACTTTTAATAGGCATGACATATTTGTGTTTAATCTGCTTCTAGACTTTGAACGGGATGAAACTGTTTAAGCATGATATGGCATTAGATCGTGCATGCAGAATATACTGTAATGCTAACACTCCATGACAGTTATGCTGTAGTTGGCTCATTGTATTAATTCTTCATAAAAGCATATGGATTACAGAATGGCAACAAGGAATTAGAAGAAAAATAAAGCCAAAAGACCTCTTGCAAAAAGGGAATATTTAATCCCATATACTGATATTACAAAGTTACTGTTACTCATGAACTATAAACATATGTAATGAAAAATAAATTTTCATATTCATTCATTCTCATACTGTCTACAACTATGTTGCTGCCCCTGAAGAATAAGGTATGAAGAGTCCCTAAAATCCCCATTCTGTGAACCCAAGCATACACATTTTGACACAGCTATGGTCATTATTATTATTATTATTATTATTATATAATTTGTTTGTTTATATCGTATGCCTTCTCAGCAACATGTTTTCGTCCAACCTGTTTCTCTCCTACCGAATGCTTCCCAAAAGAAAATCCACCCCAACGCAGAATTTAATAATCTCTTCACACTTGATGAGACTCATTAGCAACTTTCATTGCGATTCAAGGCGAAGCAGGGCCGTACCATTCGCATGGGGGTGACTTATTTGCCACAAATCTAGACTTGTTTATGACATTTACATTTCGTGAGTGTGTTTGTTTCTCTGAAAGTGGGGGCCAGCTGCAGCGCGGCGCTTTCATAAATACAAGGTTATTAGCTTAGAGCAATCAGTCTGAAATGTTACCGGCCCCTAGTGAATTCTCCAAACCTCTTGATTATCATTTTGACACAGTTTATAAGAGAATACTTCTGAGCGCGGAAATAAAACTTTGTATTTTATGAGGTACGAACTGGACGTAGTGTAAGAGGCCCGAACAGTTTTTTTTTTTACAGTATGCGCCAAAATATACAGTACTGCAACGAAAAGCCAATAATTTTGTATTCGATTTTGTACGTTTATCCATTCTCCTAAAGCAGGATTTCTTTAGATGGAAGGATGCAAATCTCATCTCTAATGAGTTTCCTTTTTCCTCCACATGCTTTGTGGGTTTCTCCATGTACCCCAGGTTCCTCTCCACTGTTAGCTGATCGTTGGTTCCAAATCGGGCATAGTGTTTGACTGGCTGTGGGATTGTGTGTGCACCACGTCTTATCCCCTAACCTCCCTAAGGTAGTACACTGCAACCCTATAAATGAATGAATGAATTAATGAATAAATAAAACAAATACTAATGAGTAAAGACATGAGGATGGGGCTGTAGACAAACTAGTAAACAAAAGTCTTAATTTTTGCTGACGCTGCTGATAGGATATATGCTGTGGATCCAGAGAACTACTTGGCATATTATTTATATCAAGAACTGATATATTTTTTAATGGATTTTTTTATTCTATTTAGGGGTGGTGTGTTACTGATCAAAAGGTTGCCGCTGTTGGGACCCTGGGACCCAATTTATATAACCTGTCTGCTCCATGAGGTGCTGTATAATGGCAAAAGGCTGGGACTCTGCAAAGAATTTCCCTCAACAGTAATGTATTATGTGACGGATAAAGGCTTAACTTAAAATTTTCTTTATTGGACAGCTCAATGAATTAATGGTAAAATTTAATAAAAGCATCTAGAATGTATAAAATAAAATGCTAAATTGTATAACGTGCTAGATCATATGCTATTTTATATTTGCTGATGATGAATCCGAATCGAACGGCGTTGCTTTGCTCTCAAAACAGCCTCGACCCCTCATGGCATGAATTCCGCAGGATGTTAGAAACATTCCTTTGAAATGCTGGCCCACGCCGAAACGTCTCTTCAATCATGCAATTCCTGAGGATTTCATGCTGTGAATCTCACACACCACATTCCTATACAGTAGATGATCTATAGGACTATCACAGATGGCCAAGGAGGAAGACCGAACTCATTGTCATGTTCATTAAACCAGCCTGAGATGATGTTTTTTTAAAATATATATATTTCTGACATGCTTCATTACGATGCTGGAAGTAACCATTATTATTATTAGACGATGGGTGAATTGTGGCCACTGATGCCCGCATCAATATTCAAATACGCTGGGACATTCCGCTTGAATCGGTCTGTCTGGCCATTCTCCCTTGACCTCTCTTATCAACATGGCATTTCCATCGGCGGCCATGTCGCTCACTGGATTGGATGTTTTTTCTCGAACACTATTCTGAGTAAACACTACAGACTGTGGTGTGTGTGAAAATCCCAGGAGATCAGCAATTATTAAAATACTCAAACCAGCCCATCTGGCACTAACATTCCTGCCACGGGCCAAAATCACTGAGATCAGATTTTTAAAATTATTATTCCCAATTCTGACGGTTGATGTGAACATTACCCGGCGCTGCCAGTCTGCCGTATCTGCATGATTTTACGCGCTGCTGAGACATCATTGGCTGATTAGACGGATGCATGAATAACTAGGTGTGCAGGTGTTCCTAATAAAGTGCTCAGAGAGTGTACAGTGTTAGCAATATACAGGACTTAACTACTATTAGATTTCAGTTTCAGGCTTCCGTGCTTTGCTTTTTTTTTTTTGCATCAGAAGGTTCTGTTTTTCATTTTTTAATCGCGTATTGCCTTTATAGTACCCTGTTTGAACTCGTTTGCTTTGATGTCCATTTAAAGTCTCTTAGGAATTCCTACATAATGTATGACGCTGCTTATGGCAGCCACAAAGGGCAGGGTGGGAGCGAATTTGTGGCTGAGGCTAAAAATTAATAAAATGAGTGGCAGAGAAATCCATAGCATCACTGTCTTAGAAGATCCATAATGTCAGTCTACTGTATGGACAAGTAATAATGCAGAGTGAACATACATACATACAAACATGACACGGGAGCATCAGGGCTGAATGGTTCAGGCTGAGGAGAAGATCAATATCTGCATTAAATAAAATCAGTCTCTTGGTAGGTGCCTGATAGCAATGTGTTTCTATTCAGCTTTGACTTTGCTCGTGCATGGACATATTATATATATATATATATATATATATATATATATATATATATACATATACATACATACACACAGTATATATATGTCTGTGAATAGAAAACACAGTATTTTATTTTCATGCATTTCAGGGACACTGTTATGTTGCTTATTTGGACACATTTACATTTTTATTACATACTACCCCAATACATTTTGCCCTTCCCTTGCCAAGGACATGGCTGACTTACGACTAACAGACTGTCGGCTTTGGCAGAAACCTGCACTTGGTTCCCTGTTCTGTTAATTTGGCCAAAGAATTTAGGGCTGTAGCTGACAGTGAAGATGACTGATGTGTTACTCTATAAGGAGGAACTGAGTGGATAATGTACAGCTGTTCACATTTGGCCTCTTTTCCCCTTTTCTCTTAACCAGCCAATGGATCTGTCTTAGCGTCGTCACACAAAGAAGTCGGGTCCATGAATCAATGCCAGGCTTGAATGTTGGTGGGAGGATTTAAAAAAAAAAAAAAAAGGGGGGGGGGGGCAGCTTGGGCATGGCAATAAAAATGTCATCTTTCAGCGGTACTGCAGAGCATGGATGACTGTGAGAGGTTTTAGTACTTGTGCGTGTGGGTGGGTGGGCGGATGGCTGTTATGTAGGGCTATAGGGGCATAACAACAACAATGCCACTGTTAGCGTGAGACAAAATGAGGATGGGGTGTCTAGAAGGAGGTACAGGAGATAAGGGCAAAAAAAAAAAAATTGGGGGAGGGTGGAGAGTATTTGCAAACCATCTGTTGAAAAATGGCAGGCTGCAAACATCAGCTGTGAGCTTGGAGGAAAATTGTTCCTCCTACTCACTGGTGGGTTGGAGCTATTTGGATTACAGTTAGGGCAGCAGAAAGCAAAGGCACTTATCTGCTGTCAAAAATAAGCCCTACAGCTAGTTTTCTGCTTTTAAAGCCGATGCGTCTTGTGTCTTAACGTCTTAATGTCTTCAAGCTGTGTTACCGAGGGTGACGTACGCACGAGTCAAAGTACAAACCCTCTGCTCCATTGGCTGATTTTGAATGGAGAAGGGAGAGAATAGCGTCGCGAGAACGCTGTCGTAATTTCATGCAGGTTGCAATTTGACACCAGATCAAAAGAAAGTATCAAGAAAATTGTTGGTACATAAAAAAAATAAAATAAATTATAATAATAATCTACTTCTGGGAAAAATCAGGGAGTGAGTAGGATGTAAATGAGATGATTTAAATGCAAACCCAGAAGACCGGACTCCTCGGATTGAGTTTGACCCTCTTTTTTTCCCAGGTGCGCTATTAGGTGTAAAGCTAGAACACAACAAACAAGCTACGCTTCGTTGGCTTTGGAGAAAGAAAGAAAAGAAAAAAATCTCTCCAAGGCAATGGTTTGGTTAAACCGTCCATGAAAACTAAACTGTCCAATAAGTAGAGCGCTACAAGTTTAAGCCGGGCTACAAGTTCAGATCAGAACAGTTTGAACAGCAATGAAGTTTCACATAAATCCATAAAACATAAATAAGTACATGCTGTCAAAAAAAAAAAAAAAAATACAAATCCACTTTGAACAGGCCCTTTATTCAGGCAAAAAAAAAAAAGCACATCAGTCTAGATGAGCTTTTGAAAGCCTCAAGGGTTTAAAAAGAGAGAGCATCCTCTATAGTAATTATACTGTTAATGTCAGTTTGAACTGAATTATATCGAATCTAATCATAGTTTTTAATCATCTATTTTCATCTGTGTAATGTAGAATGGGGCTGGGACCGGTGCAAAACCCACCAAATTATATCCATCTTTTTAATATCAAGCAAAAATCTGATAATGTGATCATCAAAAGAGAATTGCTTTTAACAAAAGTGAACAAAATTATAAGTATTCACAGGGGGAAAAAAAAGAGAGAGAGAGAAAAAAATTGGCCACAATCAAATGATTGCTCGAGGTTAACGCGGTCGCACATCCACACCTTTGTTAGCATACATCAGTAATGCAATCAAGTCTGTGATTACAGTCATTTTCAACTCAAGCACGTGCCTGCCTGCCACGCACACACACACACACACACACACACACACACACACACACACACACACACACACACGCGCGCGCGCGCGCGCGCACACAGTTTCGTTATCCCAGAGACGGTACATGGACATTAGTCATTCTACAGAAATAGTTAACTACCAGCATTCGAATTTGAAAGTAATTATTGTGAATAGTGAAAGCAGAGAAATAATATACTGTTGTGGCTCCAAATGTTCCCAAAGTCAGCTATTAGATAAAGCTACGTCCCTGAAATTTACTCTCCTTAGCCTTAATGTTATGCCGATACATTGGCAGATGAGCAAGCACTACAGTATCTGTAGCCTTATTTGATCGGGCACGTGCTACTGAATATCTTGCATCAAATTTAAGCAGACTTTCGCTACATACTGTACATGTGCGGCACAAATAATGAATTAAACTTGACAATAAAACAATTTTTTGAGCTCAACGGTGCAGAGGTAGGAGCTAATACTAGACCTTTCTCATCCTCAGGACCACCTGACAGCTTTGGATCCCTTATCAATTAATTAGCAGTAAAAGATGCCGGCGTGTAAGATGGAAGCACTGTTTAGGATTATAGGGAAAACAGCACTGTTTAATGGCTTTAAGAAGGGCTCGGGGACCATTTTCAGGACCAGATGCAGAAGAGCGCTTGCTTACCTGATGCAGGTGCCACCATTCCGGCACGGTTGGCGCTGACACACTGGCGTATCACAGTTGTGGACGTTTTGGCCTTGATGAGCCTCATCCATTATGCTCATTTCCCTAGAGTTCACCTGGAGCTCCATAATGCAGCCCACAAAACCAGAGGTGTTGCCTATTTCGGCATGATGCTTAGAAAGAAATGGCACGCCGCCAAGGAAAGTGGGTCCAAACACAACCTGATCATCAAACAAACGAATATAACATAGAAGAATTATATAGGAACCGTGACACAATTATTTGTACACAAGTGTACCAAGAAATTAGGACCAAACACATTTTCCCTGAAGTCCTTAGCTTAAAATGATACACACATAATTAACTTTAATCGAATGCATTTACAAGATTAAATGTACAGCCAACTTAGTGATTATACATTTTGGAAATTAAATACATTTTATGCTCCGGAGCATTATAAAAGCACCATTAAAGCCAAGATAACAGCACGTATCTTGATATGAATCTCAGTATAATTATGGCAGTGCTTTAGAACAGTCAGTCTGTTTTAAAAAATCAGGCAATCAACCAAATGTCGACACTCTGAAATTTGTGCTTTTATTAGACGTGGATTAATAACACTATCGAGGATGCACAAGCTCTAACCTTCATTAGGTACACATAGCTAGTACTGGGTTGGACTCCCCGTTGCCTTCAGAACTTAATTATTCATGGCACAGATTCAAGAAGGTGCTGGAAACATTCCTTAGAGATTTTTGGACCGTATTGACATGATAGCACGATGCAGTTGCTGCAGATTTGCCAGCTGCACATCTACCATGCAAATCTGCCTTCACATCCCAAAGGCGCTCTATTGAATTTAGATCTGGTGACTGTGGAGGCCATTTGAGTACAGTGAACTCATTGCTAAGTTCAAGGAACTAGTTTGAGATTCTTTTATCTTCGTGACATGGTGCATTATCCTTTGATCACAATGGATCATGGACATGATCGGCAACAATGCGATGTTTAGTTGGTACGAAGAGGTGCAGATTGTGCCAAAAAATATCCCCCATACCATTACACCAGCAACAGCAGCCTGAACCATTGACATGAGGCAGAATAAATCCATGCTTTCATGTTTTTCATACCAAACTCTGACTCTGCCATGCTACAGTAATGTCGCAGCAAATCAAGATTCATCACACCAATGGTAGCTCCAGTTCTAAGCTGACAGGTGTGGTACCCAGTGTGGTCGTCTGCTGCTGTAGCCCATCAGCTAGAAGGTTCAATGTGTTGTGTGTTCAGAGATGCTCTTTGGGATACATTGTTTGTAACAGCATGTTATTTGTGTAGGATTCCCAGTAGATCAGCAGTTTTAGAAATACTCAAACCAGCCCGTCTGGCACGATCAACCATGTCATGTTCAAAATCATTCAAATTACCTTTCGTCCCCATTCTGATGCTTGGCTGAACTTGCTACATGTATTACATTATATACAGTATGTATGGTAATTACAGTATGCATAAATGAAAAAATAAGCATTCCTGGCTTACCAGATATCTTCATTTTTAAATGCTTTAAATAAAGCTTAATTATACCATATTTATGAGAGCCAAACCCCGTTGAGATATCCACATTTTACTGATTAACATTCACAAAAGGGCCGCCATCCTCATTTTGTTGATATCAGATAAGACAACCATAAATAAATCCCTTCTATAACTGTGCGGTATAAGGTCAAAAGTGCAATTGAATGTCAGGAAATGGGTTTCAGTTAACATTAAGTCCATTTTGTTGAATTTACAGTACCAACTGTTCACATTTTTGTTCTTATAATATTTACTCTGGAGCATACGTGGTTTAAGTGGTTAGCACTGTCGCCTTGCACTTCAAGGGTCTGGGTTCGATTCCCGTCTCGGGGTTTCACCAGGTACTTGGGTTTCCTCCCACAGTCCAAAATCAGGCAAATTAAGCTACAGTAAATGGCGTCCGCCATAAATTGCCCATAGTGTGTGAATGATCATATGAGTATGTGCATGTGTGTGCCCTTCTATGGACTGGCATCCCATCCCTGCCCCCTGCGACCCTGTGTACAGGGTAAAGCAGTATACTGTAGATGATGAGTGAGAGTTGAGTGGAACTGGTACCTACCAGAGAATGCTGCATGAAATGAGAAAACACACTATTTATGAGACACCAGTCTATCACAGGGCACCGTTCATGCAACATTCATACACACCTACTGTAGGTGTCGTTTATCTTCAGTTAAGTTAGTTTTATATATATATATTACTGCACAGTGAAATTCTTTCTTCGCATACTGTACTGTATATCCCAGCGCAACTGGGGTCAGAGTGCAGGGTCAGCCACCATACAGCACCGCAAGGGCCCTGCTCAAGGGCTCAGCAATGGCAACATGGTGGAGCTGGGGCTTAAATTGCTGACCTTCCGATGAGTAACTCAATGCCATGGCCCTCTGAGCTACCACTCGGTGCCCCGTGCTTACAGTAGCCAACTGCTTAGAGAAAAGATGCATAGAAACTTCATACGGAGAATCATTCAAAGACAGGACTGAACCTGGGACCCTGGAGCTACAAAGGCAAGAGCTCTACTCACTGCACCATGGTAAACCAGGGGAAAAAGTAGCAGAAATCCCTACAGATTTCAGCTTTAGAGAAGGAAATCCTTGCCCCGAACTGAAAACGAACATCTCTGCTTCCTCAGTCTGTACAGTGATACACGGGGAGGCATTTCTGCCTAACATCCTGAAGGTGCCAGGTTTGATTCCTAGCTTGGATTGCTGTCTTTGAATGTTCCTGCTGTGTTTATGTTGGTTCCCCCAAAAACATGTTGACTCTTACAAAGACTGCATGAGTTAGTCATAGTTCGCTGTCGGCACTCAATTTTAAATGTCACTGTTTTTTTTTTTTTTAGTTCTATTTCATTTTTTTCACAGTGCAGTCATGCCGGTTGTAAACATATGAAGAATCATTTAAATAGCAATTACTCAAGAAGATTTTCACCAAGCGACTACTTAAGACTTTTATTAAAGTGAATTATTACTACAGTAGCAGTACTTTTACTGAAGCCAATGCACGATGTATAATTTCCCCTAAGGCACGGCAAATGAAACTAATTTTACTGGCTGCGCATACAATATGATATGTATGATTTTTACGACTGTCTCTTGACATCATCACTATATTTGCAGTTCATAGAATTGTAATAAATAGTGTACAAATTGAATGCATTATTATTAGTATAATAAATATACAAAATATGAAAATGTTTAATGAAATATTTCAGTTACAGTGCCGTAGTCGGGGATGTACTGTACTGTACAGCATTGTTGTTGGTTGGAAAATTAACCTACAGTACTTTGATAAAGTTGAACAGTAGTGTTTTAAGGGAAGACCACATTCAGGAACGAACAGAAGCCAAACTTGAGGATCTGTTTTTAGGTGCATTATTGTCCATCGTTTCAACTGTCATGCAGTAGCTTAATCATTTGCTGAGCATAGAAGTTTTGGCTGCTGAAATTTACTCAAGGGGAAGCAATATCCTTACCAAATTAAATAAGTATACAATTCAACAGGCACAATCGGCTGAGTCAGCACAACGCTACTCGGTTTCTTCCTCTGAAAGTTGAAAAAAAAAAAGAGTCAGTATAGCACTATTTGTTTTCCCACTCTTAATGAAAGGTCCAATAAGTGGTCCTTTTTTGATTAAAGTTTAGTCCGTTAAATCACTTGTTTCGGTTTGATATCAACTGATGAAATAGAGTAGAAATCAACGCCAACGACAAAGTCTGCATGTCATTTTTGTACAGCTTAAAAATACCAATATGCAATATTTGAGCCTGGTTTATACTGTAGATTTAATACATCTATCACTGTTGTGTATAATATGAGTGACAAAGTTATTTATAGCATCACAGTGCTGATCTCTTGAAACTAACGGATCTAGAGATGTTGATGTATTTTCTATAACAGCAGCTCTGACAATGGTGCTGCCTGGAATTTAAACAATATAGAGTTTAATTTCCATAGAAACCACTCATAAACTGATACTGTACTTATATTGCTTATAAGCATTGTGAAAGAATGCCCAGTATGGTCTGGTCATGTGTACCACAGAAAGATTCAGTGGCGAAGGAGTGGAGAGCAGCTGCCTTTCAAAACCAGTTACTTTAGTCAAAATCTGTCACATTTAGTCATTCCGAATTCCCTCTGTACCATCAATCTTTCATCACCGTGAGTTGAGCATGAGATCCATCCAATGTGCTGATGTTCATCACTCACCTCTCTGCTTCTAAAACAACCCTGAATCCCAAATCCCCCTCTAATTTAGGGGCATAAGGTCATCAGTTCGAGCCCCAGCTCTGCCAGGTTGCCGCTGTTGGGCCCTTGAGCAAGGCCCTTAACCCTGTCTGCTCCAGGGTGCAGTAAATGGCTGACCCTGCCGACTAACAAGAAGCTGGGATATGCGAAGAATAAAGAATTTCACCGTGCAGTAATGTGCAGTATGTGTGATAAAATAAAGGCTGAACATAAAGGCTGAACTAATTCGGGCCCTACTGTACTTGGTGTGTGTAACAAGGGATTCTAACTTCCACCCTATATGGTGCACTAGATTTCCATTTTACACAATTTGAGATTCAACCCCAGCACATGTATGGAATGGTTTTAGTTAGTTAGATGAGGCTATTCTAAAGCATAATAAGTTGTCGAGAAACAGAACGTTTACAGGAGATTGTACCACCTTTATTATCCTTGCCTTTGGCTACATAGTATTGGTAAGAATTTAAACCAGTTACATCCAGTTACATCCTTATTTTAAGACTAATAACAAACAAAAAAAAAAGGAAAAAAGAAAGGAAAAATTTAATAATTTCCATGGTGAATGCGTTCTGTTAATAATAAGTTTATTTGTTTATTTATTTATTTATTTCCGGTTTACTCTGAATTATCTGAATTGTTTTCTACAACAGGGAATTTTCCAGAATAACGAAATGAGCCATAAAATCAGTTAAAAGCATGACATCATGCCCATTAAAAATAGTAGTAATAATAAAAAAAAACATGCTATAGAAAAAGGAGTGAAATTATTTTGTATCCTAGAAAATAATACACTTCTGAGTGGCATGTCTATAAATACCATACATTTTTAATATATTACCTATATATATGTATGACATAATATATATATATATATATATATATATATATATATATATATATATATATATATTATAGGTAGTTTTCTTTTTACAGAATAATTTTTTTAATATATTACATATATATAGGTAAATATATATATAATTTAATTATTAAATTACTACCATAAATTAAATTTTTTAAATTTATAATTTATATATATAAATTATACCCATATAGGTAATATATAATATTTTTGATGCTATTTATAGACATGCCACTCAGAAGTGTATTATTTTCAAGGATTTTTCCTAGAGAATTTCCTAGGATTTTCTATAAAACATATATATATATATATATATATATATATATATATAAATAATGTATCTGTAAGGGTGTGATCAGATGTATCTGTATCTCTACCATCTGCCATCACACTGTGTTATTCATCAAAATACAAGATGCATGGACCTGTTTGATATACAGTAGGTAATCAATTAAACAACAAGGGAATCAAGTAATACGTTATCTGTGTGTAAGCACAGTATGTTCAAATGTATTTGGTCGAGCTTGAGGTAACGTGCAGGCTTTGTGCATTTTATGATGTGGTCTTATGGTAAATACACAGTGATCTACATCCCCTTTTATCCCCGGTTCAAACCGTGACTAGATGATGATTCCAACCCAACAGACGCCCTCACAAGAAATGCAAAAGGCTTAGTGCCTAAATATCCAACGAAGTTCATTTGAAATCAGTGATAGTATTGGATTTACCTCAGATGGGAGTTCAGAAACATATTTCTGTGATCGATTAGCAGTTCCATTAGCCACAGCTATTTCAATCATGCATAACCCTCCATCTCCGCTGACAGGCAACCGATATCTGAGAGAATGAAAGTGAGACGGGAAAAAAGAAAAAGAGGACAAAGTGAGAGATATGGAAATGAAATCAGAATATATATGATTGAATGAGTGAGTGAGAAGAAGAGTGACAGCAAGAGGGGGCACAAAAGAGTGAGATTGTGAGAGGAGGTGTAAAAGGGAGGGAAATCTCATTAGGACATGCGGCATTCACAATAAATCCATTTAAGCATGAAAACGATGCAGACTTGGCCAGGGGAGTGTGGCCTGGTAATGGGGCCGGTGCAACTTGCTGACTCTCGCCGCTTCAAAACCTTTCCGTCACACTGCATCAACTCTGCATCAGAGTCAAATCATCCTCAATTACCCTTTCCCTTCCATCACCATTACCACAGAACAGCAGCATGTGCTTATCCATGAATTCATGCATGCGTGTATATAAATATATATATATATATATATATATATATATATATACACTGTGTGTGTACTGTATATACACTCTCTCACACACACACACACACACACACACACACACACACACACACACACACACACACACACACACACACACACACACACACAGAGTATATATTCCTCAGCCAGTTGGACACCATTAACAGGTCTCCTGCTGGCAAGAATAGGCTGCTGCTTTGAGATAATTTTTTATTGCGCAGTCAGAAGGATGTACATGATGTTATTCTGAAACGGCAGATCAGAAACCTTTGATTTTTAATAAGTGGGATTAAAAAAAAGATATTATAAAACACATTCGATTACACATTAGATTAAGAAGTGTTGACTTTGGTGTTAAGAAGGCTTCGATGCCAAACACTTTAAAGGAAGGCTTTACCTAAATCACTTCATGCTAAGAGCTTAATGCTAATATGATGTCAATATGTCTACATGAACAGCCAGCTCACACAAAAAGAATGCTACTTGTTAATACAACAGTAAGATTTATGGGATTTATGTTTGAGATAGAGGTATCCTGAACAAAAGCAAGGGAACAAAAGATAAGGTCATTGAAATACAGTATTAATTCAGAAACTATCTTTCTACTGTAACTACATGTACTGTAGGGTGTCATGAGAGGCCAGATCTTTAGAGTCTAAAAATGAGGTTTAAAAAAAAAAAAAAAAAGGTTAAAAACTGCCCCTTTCCTCAGGAACAGGTTATCAGACTGACATCGCAAAAGGCTAATCATTTTATCTGTCACTAAATTCCGAATAGAAACTAGCACCCACACTGTGAAGTACATATCCATATCATTGATTCCTGAAATAACTGTTCTTTCTACTTTACAAATTTAAATCAATTTTAAAGACACAATGTCGTAGACATATTTCAATTTATCAACTGTAAACTGCAAAAAAGAAAAAAAAATCTTGAAGAAAGAACTGTAATCCTATCTAATATTCTCATTACAATACTATTACTATACATAACAAATATTAGTACTGTATATGTACACATACTGTATACATATAATAAAACTGCAAAGCTGGCAAAGATATTTGCAGAAAAATTATTTGAAGCTAAGATAACTAATAGAACACATCAAGATGATTTTGGGATTTTTCTGTCGGTCTGTTTGTTTGTGCATGTATCACGTAAAAACTACTAAATAAATTTAAATGGAGTTTTCACAGGTGTATTTGGCCGAGCTTGAGATAACATATAGGCTTTGTTTCATCACAATCAGCCCACAGGAAGAGATAGATATGTTACTTTAAAAGGAAAACGCCCTTGTATCATAAAAAATACCGCTTTATCCTGTATTCGTATCATAAAAATACCGTTTTATCCTGTATTCAGGGTCGTGGGGACCTGGAGCCTATCCCAGGAGACTTAGGGCATTAGGCAGGGTACATCCTGGACATGGTGCCAATCCATCGCTGGGCAGAAAATATCATTAGGTCATCTTAAAACTGAACAGATGGCACTGTACATTTTCAAATACGTGCTTATGAATGTGTGCAGTTGAAATCTACTTTATAAACACCATCGCACACCATCATTCAAAGCACTTCACAGCAACACAATTTTTTTGTAGTTCGGTCCAAAAGTCAAATGGTGTTGTACATTTAAAAAACTTGCTTATGTTTGTGCAGTTGAATTCCACACTGACACATCAAGTAACAAATATAAATATACACTAGCTATAAAAAAAAAAAAACAATAATAAAAAAAAAAATCTTCTGGCCCCTCTGGGCAGGACTCCACAAGACCTCTGAATGTGTTTCGTGGTGTCTAGCACTGGGACATTATTGTCGGATCCTTTGGGTCCTATGGGTTGCTGGGGTTGGGCCTCCACAGACCAAACAGCATGTCTAATAAGGAAACACGGTAGCTTAGTGATTAGCACTGTGGCCTTGCATCTCCAGGGTCTGGCCTCAATTCCTGCCTCGGGGTCTGCGTGCATGGAGTTTGCATGTTGTCCCTGTGCTCGCCCTGGTTTCTTCCCGCAGTCCAAAGATTAGGCTAATTGGCGTTCCCAAATTGCCTGTAGTGTGTGAATGTTGACCGGAGGTCATACCACGGTCGTAAAATAGGAATAAATACAGTGATAATCACCACTGGACTCCACGCTCCCTAGTTGGACTACAGACGGATGGATGGAATATCTAACAACGAGACACAAGTGAATTTTTATTCAAGACGGTTTTACTCGCCTAGATATTTTTCAGTGTTTCTTCAACTCAGAAGCTTATTAAGTCACAGTGTTCAAAAGTTACCGAAGTGTACATAGTCAAAGAAGCGGTGAGAACAAAGCATAATGCGACCTACTTGTGGCCAAAATGGCGTACAAAAGAGATGGGTACAGTGTCTGAACCTGAGAGTAATGTCACGATAACAAATGCGCAAAATGTATAGTGAGCAGAATAAAAACTCAATATGCTTTTTAAGGGGAAAAGAAAATTCTCTGTGTAGCTTATACAGGCAATACCTTTCTTAAACTTAAATCAATTCAGTTTTTTTGTGTTTAAACAATAGACATTGTCACAAAGCAGCTTTATAGAATTCGATCCCTAATGAGGATACCAGCGGTGATGGTGACAAAGAAGAAGAAGGAAAAAACTCCTTGAGAAAACTTGAGGAAAAAACCTCGAGAGGAACCAGCCTAAAAAAAAAGATGCAATCTGATCGTTTGATTAGAAATCATTACAGTATGCAGGCGTAAAAGAGCAAGAACAAACAATGCTGGATGGCGTGCGAGTCTTATCAGAATAACAGGATGAGAACAGTATGTATGATTACAACAGCAGGACTTAAACTGTTTAGATCTTTAGGGTACATACAGTATGAGAGTGAGTCATAATTCACACATTCCACATTTTGGTTGCTAGACAATCATTATGGGTTTAACATTTAAAAAGACACATGCACACTTCCACACAGTCAGAGTTCTTAAGGCTGGTATTGATTGCATATATTCCATTGTGCTCATGTCTACCTTTCACTGCTGGGTTTGTGTACTGTATTCTGTGCTGCGGGGGCGAGTTCCTGCAGGCTAGCATCGTTCTTTTTAAACCGTCAAAGGATGACTCGTTCGAAGTTGTGTGAAAAATGAAGGAACTGGCTTGATCTTCTGACAAAGATCTAATGCACAAGAGCCTTTAAACGTGGCAGTTCCCCCCCCCCCCCCCCACAAGTTCTATATTTATTTATACATCTTTCATATGCAATGTTAGTTTTTTGTTAGTTTTTTTCTCGCAAAGAAGCAAGAGGAGGATTGGATCACATAATGAGATGACACTGTAGTAATGCATGTTCAGCATGCCCTTAAGCAGCTCCATGGAGTACCAACTAGGTCAGTAAACGAATGAAATAAATGGCATTTAGAGGGTCAATCCAGGATGACTGACTGATGGTGAATGGGATTGGTTGAATTTGGTTGGAAGCGCTTAAATGAGAAAAAAAGAATAGATAGTAATTTGCTTTCTGAATTGCTCAATTTCCTGCTTTCTTCAGTCTCCTCACTGGTTTAACTATAGAGTATATAAAGTCTGCTTATATTGTATATAATTAAATTACTCTAATCCTGAAATCCTGAATTTTCCTTTAAATCGATAATATTTCTGGTGGTGTCTAACAAAAGTACACAATGCCTGCAAAAGGCTGCAATCCGTCTCGCGCCGTGCCGCGAAATCCCTCAAGCAACGTTTAAGAATTTAAATAAATGTGTTGTGCTTCACTAAATATCCGCCAGATGATGCATAGAAGGACTTTATCTAAAAGCCAGACCAAGTACAACGAAGAATTGTCTATAATTAGTTAGCCTAAAACAATATTGTTTCCAATGCTGAAGCAAACAAGAATTCTATTTTGTTATACAATAGACCTTTCATGATGAATGTGTGTACATGTGCTTCATATCATATTCATAATAATGAAATGAGATGCCCTAAATCGTGCTTTAAAATTCCTAATAAAAAGTTTCTAATATAGTTTTTGTAATGTCTTAGCTGAAGGATTGAAAAAGAATTACAAAAACAAGGTTACCAGAGTTTTCATACCCTAGAAAGCAGAAACACAACAACAACATCAACAATAATAATAAAAAAAAACTCCAAGGTCCTGATTTAGCATTGTTCAAAATACCCCGCCGTTCCTCATTGTACCACAACTGTCAGCATTCCCAAAATAAGCATCTGCCTTTTCCCATCTGGGAGCCTCTCTTGCTGTTTTTCTAAAGCACCAAACAGACATCTATTTCTGATTGTAGCAGGGGTTGGGAAAGGGAAAATAAATATCAGATTGTCTAATGACCAGATGCATGCAATCAGGCCGATTGCCCTTGCACTAATTTGAATCAGCCTTGCAGGACACCTTGTTGTAGGCAATCACTACCCTTCAACTTCAGGTAGCGCTAATTACAAGGCTAGGCGAGCTACGCAACTCGTTCTGCATACAGATTGATGCATTAACACCCAGCGTGGCCTGCAAGCAGTAAATGCAAACCGATGGGCCAAGTATTATACGTGTATCAGGTTATGAGATTTGATTGCAGCCCTTTTATGATGCTACTGTTTATGAAATTTCTAATAAAGCCTATAAGGCTGTGATCTATAATGAAGTGATGCTTATCTTAATTATGGGATGTTAATCACATTACAGATATTGTACAGCTGTTTATATTACGAAGCCTGGCACAAGATGAGATCAGAGTTTGTGAATCTATTTGCAAATTGCTTCAGTGCCTCACTTTCAATTTTATTACAAAGTTTTTAAGATGTAGCGAAAATGAAAGATATATGACAATCTATAAAATCTATTTTTTAAAAAAGGTCTTAATATCTACCTGTGTAATGAAAGCGGCAATTTGACGGGAACTGAGACAAAAGAAGCCTTGACTACTAATGCAAATTTTTTTTCTGAACCCCAAATCAAAACTAAATTAACAACAACAACAAAAAACACATATATACACCTTGCACTTGGACAGGAAAGAACAAAGTAAGGATTAGGAAAGAAAAAATGAAGGTCAGGAAAGTAGTGAAAGTGAGCCTTATCTACTAGTGCTAACACCATCTCTGAACCTCATCAAAACAAGATTCGCATTTGCACTTGAAGAAAATGCACAGTGAAAGAAAAGCAGGAAAGAGGGAAAAAAGAGATATTTAAAAAAAAATTATAAAAATAAAAAATAAAAATAAATAAATATATATATATATATATACACACACACACACACACACACACACACACACACACACACACACACGTAGACAAAATTGTTGGTACCCTTGGTCAATGAAAGAAAAACTCACAATGGTCACATAAACAACTTTAATCTGACAAAAGTAATAATAAAAAAAAAATCTATGAATGTTAACCAATGAAAGTCAGACATTGCTTTTCAACCATGCTTCAACAGAATTATTAAAAAAAATAAACTCATGGAACAGGCCTGGACAAAAATGATGGTACCCCTAGAAAATACTGAAAATAATGTGACCAAAGGGACATGTTAATTCAAGGTGTGTCCACTAATTAGCATCACAGGTGTCTACAATCTTGTAATCAGGCAGTGGGCCTATATATAGGGGTCCAGGTAGTCACTGTGTTGTTTGGTGACATGGTATGTACCACACTCAACATGGACCAGAGGAAGCGAAGGAAAGAGTTGTCTCAGGAGATTCGAAAGAAAATTATAGACAAGCATGTTAAAGGTAAAGGCTATAAGACCATTTCCAAGCAGCTAGATGTTCCTGTGACTACAGTTGCACATATTATTCAGAAATTTATGATCCATGGGACTGTAGCCAACCTCCCTGGATGTGGCCGCAGGAGGAAAATTGATGACAAATCAAAGAGACGGATAATCCGAATGGTAACAAAAGAGCCCAGAAAGACTTCTAAAGAGATCAAAGGTGAACTTCATGCTCAAGGAACATCAGTGTCAGATCGCACCATCCGTCGTTGTTTGAGCCAAAGTGGACTACAATGGAGATGACCAAGGAGGACACCATTGTTGAAAACAAGTCATAAAAATATGCCAAACTACATGTTGACAAGCCACAAAGCTTCTGCGAGAATGTGCTATGGACAGATGAGACGAAAATGGAACGTTTTGCCAAGGCACATCAGCTCTATGTTCACAGACGGAAAAATGAAGCATATCAAGAAAAGAACACTGTCCCTACTGTGAAACATGGAGGAGGCTCTGTTATGTTCTGGGGCTGCTTTGCTGCATCTGGCACAGGGTGTCTTAAATCTGTGCAGGGTACAATGAAATCTCAAGACTATCAAGGGATTGTAGAGAGAAATGTGCTGGCCAGTGTCAGAAAGCTGGGTCTCAGTCGCAGGTCATGGGTCTTGCAACAGGACAATGACCCAGAACACACAGCTAAAAACACCCAAGAATGGCTAAGAGGAAAACATGGGACTATTCTAAAGTGGCCTTCTATGAGCCCTGACCTCAATCCTATTGAGCATCTTTGGAAGGAGCTGAAACATGCTGTCTGGAAAAGGCACCCTTCAAACCGGAAACAACTGGAGCAGCTTGCTCATGAGGAGTGGGCCAAAATACCTGCAGAGAGGTGCAGAAGTCTCATTGACAGTTACAGGAATCGTTTGATTGCAGTGATTGCATAAAAAGGTTGTGCAACAAACTATTAAGTTAGGGGTACCATAATTTTTGTCCAGGCCTGTTCCATGATTTTTTTTTTCATAATTACGTTGAAGCATGGGTGAAAAGCAATGTCTGACTTTCATTGGTTAACATTTATAGAATTCTTATTTATTATTACTTTTGTCAGATTAAAGTTATTTCAACCAATTGTTGTACCAACAATTTTGTCCACGTGTGTGTGTATATATATATTATGGCATGCCGTTTAGGAAAATATTCATGAGAGAACTTAATGAAAACTCTGAATATATTGAATGAAACGTGAGAATATTGAATGGATTCCGAATATATTGATTGAAACTCTATATATATTGAATGAATTCTGAATATATGGATTGAAAACTGATATATATTGAATGAAATCTGAATATATTGAATGAACTGTGAGAATATTGAATGGATTCCGAATATATTGATTGAAAAATATATATATTGAATGAATTCTGAATATATGGATTGAAAACTGATATATATTGAATGAATTCTGAATATATTGAATGAAAAGTCTGAATATATTGAATGAAAAGTCTGAATATATTGAATGAAAAGTCTGAATATATTGAATGAAACATGACGTCATCGAAACACAGCGCCATCTTTAGGAAGGATGAGTGAGTCGGCGCGAAACTTGGTTGCTGCAATTGTGAGAAATGAAGAGATGGTGAACACAATAATGAGTGCGTGTACGACCCAAAGTGGTGGCACAAGCCGCACTCAGTATCAGACTACAAATGAAGAAATATATTCGCTATTTCACCGCGGAAGACCGGTGTTATGCGCTAAAATGCTCCCCTGCCACAGATTGCACCCCCCCCTACATAATCTCTATCAAATAAATAGAAACATTAAACATAAATTCATAGGTTTATTGTAATCAAATATGATATAACTATTATAATTAACCCTTGGCACGTGACAGGTGTCGAGACCATGAATACAAATTCTCATATGTTTATTTTGTGGCACATTTATTTTACAGGGATTTGTCATGTAATACAAAAATGCTTGCACTAAATAAATATTTATGATGAAAAATTTTACGAAATTATTTTTATTATTAAATAAGCAATATCAAAAAATACATCTTGTATATAAAAAATTATAATTTATATTTTTTCCCTATACAACATGTAATTTTTTTATAATGCTTATTTTATAATCAAATCCATTTGGTCTAATTTGTAATTTCTAAATCATAAACCTAGAAATTTCTGGTCTAATATAATATTTGACGGAGATTATGTAGGGGGGGGTGCAATCTGTGGCAGGGGAGCATTTTAGCGCATAACACCGGTCTTCCGCGGTGAAATAGCGAATATATTTCTTCATCCGTAGTCTGGTACTGAGTGCGGCTTGTGCCACCACTTTGGGTCGTACACGCACTCATCAATGTGTTCACCATCTCTCCATTTCTCACAATTGCAGCAACCAAGTTTCGCGCCGACTCACTCATCCTTCCTAAAGATGGCGCTGTGTTTCGATGACGTCATGTTTCATTCAATATATTCAGACTTTTCATTCAATATATTCAGAATTCATTCAATATATATATTTTTCAATCAATATATTCGGAATCCATTCAATATTCTCACAGTTCATTCAATATATTCGGATTTCAATCCATATATTCAGAATTCATTCAATATATATAGAGTTTCAATCAATATATTCGGAATCCATTCAATATTCTCACGTTTCATTCAATATATTCAGAGTTTTCATTAAGTTCTCTCATGAATATTTTCCTAAACGGCATGCCATAATATATATATATATATATATATATATATATATATATATAATACTATATACTATATATACTAACTAATATTTATATTATAATAATATTTATTATAAAGATGATACATAATAAAATAATATAATAATATAAAATATAAATAATTCTCTCGTTTTCAAAGAGAGAAAGAGCGAGAGAAAGGGTTTTTTAAGTCTCTTCTTTTTTTTGTTGAAAAAAACAAAATAATAATAAAAAAGAATATAAGGAATATGTTATACTATATATTATATGTACTTTCTAAGAAATAGACAATATAAATATCTTTATAATATAAAGATAAATAATGCAAAATTAAAAGACTAATATAATATTAATATAAAAAAACAGTAAAAACCTTTTATTTATCGCTCTCTCTTTGGATTGTATATAAATTTTAATCAAATTGTATTTTTTATTATATATTACTTTATTTGTCACAGTCATACACAGTATGATATGCAGGGAAATGCTTAAATGACTGCCCGTGACCTTAAAAAAAAAAAAAAAAAAGATTATTGATAGAAAATAAATATGGAACAAAATAAGAAAAAAATATAGAAAATAACTTTAGCTAAGGAAAAATATATCTATAGAAGATGAGACAGAATATAAAACATAAGAAAAATATAAGAATATAAGAAAAACCTAGCTGTACAAATATGGAATGTGGAAATATGGAAAAATATAGAAACTTTAGTGGGGAGATGAAAAGGGATTTAAATGGAAATACAGTATATAAGTAAATATAGGTATACAAGTGTATTTATAGTAAAGAAAAAAAATAGTAAAAATATTTACAAAAGGTGGAGGAAAAAAGAAATGGGTGCTACAGGAAGGAAAAAAAAGAGAAATGAAGAAAACTAAGTGGCCATGAGGTCTGATGGTGTGCAGCTGCAGCGTTTGTTAGATGCTTGTGGTGCTCAGTGGCAGGTGGAAATACCTCTCAATGGGAATATTTCAAACTTTAAAAGTTTACCATTTTCGATACATTTTATTACAAAAATTGCAAATTGTTTATTTATTGTTAATTGTTTATTTGGCAGGTTGAGCAGTATGATGATGATGATGATGATGATGAAGATGAAGAAAACATTACAGTGCCAGGCTTACAGGCGGAAAAATAATAACTTTACCTAGCTGCTTGACCAGGCACAGATCTAGTTTAAAAAAACAAACGAAACATACACATATAACAGTGCTGTGTTCAAATTCCATTAGAGGAGTGGAACATTTTTTTGAAAAAATATAATTAGGCATCATTTTCCCTTCTACTGCTCAGGAAAATAAGCTCATACAGCCTTACTGCACTAGCTGAGTGGAGCAGGAAATGGATGGCTAGTTATATAGGCAGTTAAGGAGAAGAGCTCGAGACAATCCACACTGCTGTTAAACCTCTGACAATAAACAGCAGCGAAGCCTGAAAGCATTTCCCATTCAGAGCACTTGGCTGGATACAGGTCGTTCCTTTCAGCTCTAACACAACACAACCAGGGTGTAAACAAACACCTATTCAATATTTCATCTAGCAAAAAAAAAAAAAAAGGAAAAAAAGCCTCTCTCATGCCCCTCTCAGCTGTAACTTATTCATCGCGTCATCCGAAATCAAAAGCAGCTTTTGGAGCTCAGCAGGATGAGATGTGCGCTTAAATTATTCAGCTTTCAGTGCTGCCTTTCTTTTCCTCCCCCTCCCCCTTCGGCCTCACTTCTGATCTATTGCTGTAATAAGAACCAAGTCTCACCAACTTTTATATCCGACTCATTGAAGACTTTCTCCTCACCCGAGACATTTTTAACCACGGCGGTATTAATGGATTAGGTGATATATTACCTGAACAGCTTCTCTCCGATACAATTATCCTTTCTTGAGGATCTGTTAGCATGTGTTTGCCGGATGGGAAGAACCAGCATGTAAACCTGAGCTCACATCTGATGCAATGTGATGACATCTCATACAAACACAGAGTGCCTAGCATGGGGAAAGACACATGCAATTGGGCTTCTGTTACGATGCACATTTTAACAAAGGTTGCACTGAGCTGGAGGAGGAGGAGGGGGAAAAAAATAGGAAAACCGAGCAAAGATAAAATACCGGAGGGATTGCTCGTAGTGGGGAAGGTGTCAAGGACTGGCAACAGATGGCAGTAAAACATCATACTGTGGAGGCTTCAAAGTCAAGTGCACGCGCACACACGAGCACAAATACACACACACACGCGCGCACACACACACACAGACGCACACACAATGCAGCTTCAGTGGTGGGTGTAAAGAAGAAGAAAAGGAAAGAAAGAAAGGAAAAAAAGAAACAACAACAAACTGAAAATGAGAGGGAGTTCTTTTTATAACGTATTCCCAATTCCTGCAGGATTGGCACAATGTCAGCCGAAGCCCGAATCTGGAGGAACTGTGATCTCCTGGAAGTAGCGCTTCCAATATACCCATGCAGCCTCTTAAGGACACATTCATGTCTAGCTGACTATAAATGGAATCTAAATAGGTCAAGCCCTTTAGATACCTTCACTAGTTTTTAACCACCAGAATGCCCGTTCTCAACACAAAAGGATGGATGCGTGCGGTGGGCCGCTTGCTCGTTTCGCCTCATTTCTACAAAATATAATAAAATTTCTTAATGTAACCCACCTACAGTACGACGTAGGAGTGCACGGAGTGCGTTTCATGTGGGCCGACTGCTTCTCTCATTGATGATTTTGTGTGTAGGCTACACCGCTGTGTGGTTACAGATCGAGGCAGTTTCCCTGGTCACGCTCCTGAACAACTATTCAAACAACAGACAGTGTCACAACGCAGCTGCACCGTAAATCCAGATGTAGCTATAGAGTGCTTTCACATAGGCAGCACACAGAATACCTGAACAGATTTTTTGTTGGTATTGTTGGTACCCTTCAGTCAATGAAAGAAAAACTCACAATGGTCACAGAAATAACTTTAATCTGATAAAAGTAATAATAAATAAGAATTCTATGAATGTTAACCAATCAAAGTCAGACATTGCTTTTCAACCATGCTTCAACAGAATTATTTAAAAAAATAAACTCATGGAACAGGCCTGGACAAAAATTATGGTACCCCTAGAAAATGCTGAAAATAATGTGGGACAAAGGGACATGTTAATTCAAGGTGTGTCCACTAATTAGCATCACAGGTGTCTACAATCTTGTAATCAGTCAGTCGGCCTATATATAGGGCTCCAGGTAGTCACTGTGTTGTTTGGTGACATGGTATGTACCACACTCAACATGGACCAGAGGAAGCAAAGGAATGAGTTGTCTCAGGAGATTCGAAAGAAAATTATAGACAAGCATGTTAAAGGTAAAGGCTATAAGACCATTTCCAAGCAGCTAGATGTTCCTGTGACTACAGTTGCACATATTATTCAGAAATTTAAGATCCATGGGACTGTAGCCAACCTCCCTGGATGTGGCCGGAGGAGGAAAATTGATGACAAATCAAAGAGACGGATAATCCGAATGGTAACAAAAGAGCCCAGAAATACTTCTAAAGAGATCCAAGGTGAACTTCATGCTCAAGGAACATCAGTGTCAGATCGCACCATCCGTCGTTGTTTGAGCCAAAGTGGACTACATGGGAGACGACCATGGAGGACGCCATTGTTGAAAGCAAATCATAAAAAAGCCAGATTGGAATATGCCAAACTACATGTTGACAAGCCACAAAGCTTCTGGGAGAATGTCCTATGGACAGACGAGACAAAAATGGAACTTTTTGCCAAGACACATCAGCTCTATGTTCACAGACGGAAAAATGAAGCATATGAAGAAAAGAACACTGTCCCTACTGTGAAACATGGAGGAGGCTCTGTTATGTTCTGGGGCTGCTTTGCTGCATCTGGCACAGGGTGTCTTGAATCTGTGCAGGGTACAATGAAATCTCAAGACTATCAAGGGATTCTAGAGAGAAATGTGCTGGCCAGTGTCAGAAAGCTGGGTCTCAGTCGCAGGTCATGGGTCTTGCAACAGGACAATGACCCAGAACACACAGCTAAAAACACCCAAGAATGGCTAAGAGGAAAACATTGGACTATTCTAAAGTGGCCTTCTATGAGCCCTGACCTCAATCCTATTGAGCAACTTTGGAAGGAGCTGAAACATGCTGTCTGGAAAAGGTGCCCTTCAAACCGGAAACAACGGGATCAGCTTGCTCATGAGGAGTGGGCCAAAATACCTGCAGAGAGGTGCAGAAGTCTCATTGACAGTTACAGGAATCGTTTGATTGCAATTTTTGTCCAGGCCTGTTCCATAAGTTTATTATTTTAAATAATTCTGTTGAAGCATGGTTGAAAAGCAATGTCTGACTTTCATTGGTTAACATTCATAGAATTTTTTAAAATTCTAAAAA
The DNA here is from genome assembly GCA_030347435.1 of Clarias fuscus. NCBI lineage: Eukaryota > Metazoa > Chordata > Actinopteri > Siluriformes > Clariidae > Clarias > Clarias fuscus. The sequence goes on along the minus strand of CM059225.1, from coordinate 14,314,489 downwards.
TGTTTTAGAATTTTTTTAAATTACAACTTTCATTGACCGAAGGGTACCAACAATTTTGTCCACGTGTCTATCTATCTATCTATCTATCTATCTATCTATCTATCTATCCATCCATCCATCCATCCATCCACAGTATCTATCTATCCATCCATCCATCCATCCATCTATCCATCCATCTATCCATCCATCTACAGTATCTATCTATCTATCTATCTATCTATCCATCTACAGTATCTATCTATCTATCCATCCATCCACCCATCCATCTATCTATCTACAGTATCAATCTATCTATCTATCCATCCATCCATCCATCCAATTAATTTTTACAGTAATTTGTTCAGCGCCTCTCGTGCTTGGGTAACCTTAGTGAGAAAGTTTTCTTTCCTCAGCTCTACACGCCCCTCAGCCAACAATTTTTCCCTTATTTGTTCATTTAATTATCTGCAGGATAGAAATATACCAAAGCAAATAGCAAATGAACCAAAAGTATCCATTTATGTTCTACCTCAGACTCAGCAAATGGACTAATAAGTGTGAAAGCACCCTTAGATCCCTAATGAGCAAGTCAGAGGCGGTGGCAAGGGGAAAAAAAAACACACACATGAGACTGAGACTACATGAGGACGAAACCTTGAGAAGACCCAGACTCAAAGGCGAACTCGTCCTTATCTTGGTGACACCAGATAGGGGATTAGAAATCATTACTCTTGTACGATTGTATACTATAAAGTCAGATGGTGTTGAAAGTATGTTCAGCAAGACTACAAAAGCTTGATGCTTTTAACAGCGCAGTTCTTCGATAGAAATCGACTCCGGTTTTTTCCCCAGGCCTTATCGTGTTAATGCAAGTGTTTGCCTTCTTATAGAGCGAAACTTATCTACTATACGTATATATCCTTTTTAACTGTATTCCATAAACAACTCCTAAAATCATAGAAAATGATCTAATATAGAAATACAGTGTTGACCTGTTTATCTAAGTACTGTATAAAGCTATTGCATTACACTGCTGTCTCATAGAAAGAAGGAAGATTTTTGCTATAATGTAAAGAGATAAGAATGGAAAGAAAAAAAAAACAGCCCTTAAAATAATAATAGTAATATTCATCATGGATTCAAAAGTCAATCTATAAGGTCAGAAAGTCATGCCATACAATGTAGCCTCTCACAGGGTGACCATTTACACACACCCCCACATACAGTAGACACTCACACACACTTATTTCTGCCTACCTCTGCCCATCCAGGTCACCCATCCATATATTTATAAGCCTATATAGTATGTTTACAGCTTCCGTTCCGTTTCAGTTAGAACAGCTAAGACACATCGCTAGCAAAGCTGTTTATTGTCTGGCTGTTTATCATGCAGTAAAGTGTATTCATTAGGAACTGTTTGCACATGAGCAAGTCAAACTGCATTGAACTAGACATCATTTGTTTATGATGGTTATACTGCCTAATACATCTTACCTACATGATGATTGTTTGTAATAAATTAATTGGATGGAAATGTCTTGCTGCTAAGCAAGTACTATGTGAGTATTAAAAAAACATCAGATAGCATGCATACTGTAGGGACATGTTACAGAATGGGTCAAATCATTAGAATAGAAAATACAAGTGTAATTTTTCCGGTACGACAAACTATAAGACTAAAATGCATCCGGGTCAGGCACGAATAGAAGCAAAGACAAAGTCACATGAGTTTAAATACTGTTAACACCTCTGTGTCCGTATGGTCCAAGGTGAAGTGTCACCTCCAGATTTGCTACCTTGTTCCAAGGTGGAATATCCCTTACTGTGTTCCGCACATGATCAGATTACGAAAGAAGAATTATGGCCTAAAAACAATATCTCTCAAGGACAAGATGCAACCTTACTGTAGGACAGGACATCTCAGAGAGATCTGGAACATTATGAACAACATTCCATACACATAGGAGACATTCCATGCAGACCATTAAGCCAAATTAGACTATAAATTGTATACACAGTTAGAAAAGAAAAAAAAAATTAACTCAAGAATCACAAGTATACTACCTATACTGAATAAATGCATAAGATGTAAATATTGGAGCCCGTGCATGTGTATGTGGGTGGATAGCACTTTGTATAATCAGTTCAAAAAGACGTAATCAATTGTCTTTATGTGTCTTGTAGAAGACATATGACAGCCTTCGCGCCCCCTGGTTGGTAGCAATCATAAAACAGAGCCCTAAAATTGGTGAAAATTGTCAATAACCCACCCAAATAAATAGGAAAAACAACCACTCCAGTCTCATTCACATTTTCTACAAAATGAACAGCCTCCAGGTTCTGCACAAAAAAAAAAAAAAACAGCCTTCAACATGCATTTGCAAAGTGTCATCAGCTGCAAATATACACAGGGCCAGAATGTACAAGATCATACTGTATGTTTGTGATAAAAGACCTACACACACAGCAAAAACAAACAAATAAACAAAAAATACAAGTCATAAAATATCAGCATAGCAGCTCAGTTACTGTTCTGAAACGCAGCAGAAAATTTCGGCAATAAATGCTGGTTTAAGATTTGATATCACAGCAGTCTTTTAAGATTATTACTTGTATTATACTGTACGAGAAGATCCCAATAAAACCATGGCCAAAGTCAGTAACAGACTGTGCAATAATTATAATGTGTTGTTCAGTCAGATTATATGGTGAGATGCTTTAACAACAGACCTGCGCTGAAATAAAAAAGGCTACATTCTTTATACACCAAAAATAAGCATGATATGAGCTTCTTGAAAGTAAGCTTGAATTTAAAGGCTTTTTTTGTTTTTGTTAGCACCATAAGAAATTTTACTATGGTAAACTATAGCACTGTAATATACCATGGTATTACTGGAGTTATTCCGACATTACTATGGTATGCACCACAGGACTTTAAGTGTGTCACTTCAGTGTGTACCATGGTAGTACTATAGCATGTACAGTACCACCATACTTTGGTGAATACCATAGTAGGTACTGTAGCACTTCAGTGGGTACCATGGTACTGTAGTACTATGGTGTGTACCACAATGGTAATGGTAATATTTACAGTATATAGTAACCTCTGTAGCACCATTTTACAAGTGATGTTAACCTCCACATTTGGTGAACCCACAGTGAAGTTCCGCATTTATAGTACTGCCTGTACTATACTATACCAGTAATGTGTACTATCATATCTAATATGGCATATTATTGTACTATATTAGATAACACCTGAACTTTGATGCCTACATTTTTAATACTTTGCTTTGTGATACCCAATAAGTACCATGGTATTCACCAAAGTAAAGTAAAGTAACCTTTGGAGGTTACCATCACTTGTAAAATGGAGCTACAGAGGTTAGTACATACTGTAAATATTACCATTACCATTGTGGTCCACACCATAGTACTACAGTACCTACAGTACAATGGTATACTGTAGTACTACCATGGTAACCACCCACGAGTGCTACAGTTGTGCGTGTTCCATAGGACCATATTACTGTACAGTACATGGTAGAACCATTGTACTAAAGCAAGTTCCATGGTAGTACCATGTGCCATAGTGGTTCTGCATGTTTACTTGACTTTATCAATAAATCAGTAACATGATACTGTCAAAAATACCATGGTATATTTAACATTGGACTACGACGGTACTGTTAAAGGTTATTATGGGCAACGACCAGTGGCGGCCGGTCAATACGGGGCACAGGGGCGCCGCCCCCCTTAAAGTAAGGCAGAGAAGAGTGCTACTTTAACATGTAATTATTTAACATAATATTTTTAAATTTTAATAATGAAATAAAGTCATTTAGTCACAATATTCTGCTGTATTTCTTAATATAATTTATTTGCAATAAAAAAAAAATCTAAACTGTATTACATTCATTTGTGTTCGTGTACGTGGGGTGCTGGACAAACGAGTGTCTAGGTAGGCACGTACATTTTTGAAAAGCATGTGACTTGAGGCTGAGCTCTGATTGGATCTTTTCAAATCATCCTTGGTGCACAGCCCCGAACCCTCCCACTTTTGTTCTTAGCGAATCAATATTGTTTTTAAGTATTTGGGCTCATGTGATTGGATCATTCTCAACGAGTCTTTTCCATCACTTAGGCCAAGCGGAGCTGGCTGACTGGATGCGATGTGAGTCATGCCTTTATTTTATACTAGTAGTAATGATGGTTAATCACCTGATAAATGGGTATTTACAGGCGAGTATTAAAAGTTTAATTTTGTTTGCGCCCCCCCAATTTTTTTTGCACCAGCCGCCACTGGCCACGACCATATTTATATGTGACCTGGAAATTTCAAACAAAGGCACAGGATCAGTGTTTGGTTTAGCACTGTGACTACATTTCAATTTGCTACAACTTCCACAAAGAAGTGAAAGTGAAATGCAATGCAATGAACAGTTACAATTAATTTTGCTTGAAAAAACAAGCAAACATGCATTTAATGCTGCGGTACTCAATGGTGCAATTATGCAAAACATTATGAAAATAAAATAATGGTCTAAGTCGCTGAACCTAGATGTCATTTAATCTAAATTTAGTTATTATGGTTATTGTACATTATACAGTACTGTAACTGTATGACTGTAATGGCTGTAAGATCCCAGTGCAGGCAGATAATTCTTGACAAAACACAATAACACAAGGGAACACGGAGTCAGTAGTATTACTCCCGAGCTGATTGGGTTTGTTTACCCAATCTGTTTAAAGCTTTGAACTGTCTGAAAAGCCTGCTTCACATAACTATATGTGTATACATACAGTAAGTAGCTATGTAAACCCCCATGTAGCTATGCTAATTTTCAAATCATTAGAATTAAACAGAACAGGCTAGGTGCGATTAACTCTTCTCATAAATAAGTCAAAGTCCACAGCTGAGTTTTGTTTGCTTCTGGTGCGTTAACTTTAAACTAGCTTGGGTTTCGAGTAGCTAAACGATGGGTAAGTAGCGGGCGAAAGCTAAATTATAAATGCTAAGCTAGGCGGTACACTGAAGGTACATGAGGCAGTGCTTTACAATTGTGCTGTGTATTATTATTCGTACTACAGTACTGTTCATTATTATGTGTTTCCACCACTCGTTTATATAGCTAAACAGTACACATTTTATGGACTGGATATCTAAACAACAAAGCCCATTAATGTAATGACCTTAAATAGCCAACATCAACATATACAATTGATGCTAATGCTAAACCTTGCTAATGCTAGTTGTATAACCTTAAACTTGTTAACTTGTTAATTTTAGGAATGAAGCTTTGTGAACATGGGGAGAATTAAGCAGTGTCAGAATAAAGAAAAACAAGGGATTAAACTATTAAAAACCTGAATACCTGAGGAAACCCAGCAATCACGGGGAGAACATGCAAACTCCATACAGGCTGACTGGGAATCGAACCCTAAGGCGACTAACCACTAAGTCACATAACACTTATAATCATTGGTGGGTAGTAACAAGTTACATTTATTTAAGTAACTTTTTGAAGAGTAGTTTTACTGCACCATACTTTTTACTTGAGTAGATTTCTAAAGAAAAGTATGCTACTCCGCTACATTCGGCTACACTCTTTACTTTTCTAACCATTGAATCTACACGTTAGATATTCTTTATTTTTGCCAGAGAAATGCAACTGGTGGCTCTACCACGTGACTGTGTTCCACCAATCAGACGTAGCAACAATAATCACATGACTGTGTTTGACCAATCACCCGCAATAACAATAACCACATGACCAAACTAGCTGCATAGCAGGAAAAAATCTTCAGCAGTGGTAGACAGCGATGAAAACATCTCAGAGTTAGTTTAGCGGTTTTAATTAATGTTGCAATGTTAACATACTCTATATAATTAGCATTTAAGCTAGAGGCTAAAATATATAATTTTCTTACATTTGTTCTGCTGGACACAGTTTATGGTTAAGTGAGACTCTTGTACACATGTTCTAATGTTATTTTCTGCTGAGTCATTTAGAGGGCGACTGAATATACAGTATATCTTACACAGTAAATAGTTTAGACTGTTCAAACATACATATGTTACCTAAAGCAGTTATTTATTTCAAAAGCTTTATGTTGTGAAAAAAGTGACATTAGGACATTTGTGTTCCTTAATTTGCTATTTTGTAAAGATATTTAGTTTTATTTATTTATTTAATTTATTTTATCATTTGGAAATGTGATTTTGGCTGCTTACATCATTAAAAAAAAAAAAAAAACAGACATTATGCTGAAACAGTCACTCAGTACTTGAGTAGTCTTTTCACCGAATACTTTTTTACTCTTACTTCAGTAATATTCTGGATGACTACTTTTTACTTCTACTTGAGTACAGCTACAATTTTTACCTACTCTACCGACCCCTGGATATTAGGTTGTTTTAGATTAAAGCTAGAATTACTTTAATGAAATGATGTCATAACGTTAACTACATTATTATAGGATAAGCAATGCCAAACATATTCTTGCACAAACAAACTGATGGCCTGAGCGGGATTCCAACTCCAGTCACAATTTTGGGAGTGCTGTGCTGCGGACTTACTGTACCAATAGACTACAAGGGAACATGCAGTGGAAACATACATGGATGCCCCGTGTGGTCTGCCTGGATTCGCATGGTGGCTGGGGATGGGTTATTACCTGGCAGACAGTACAGACCAAAAGTTTGGACACACCTTCTCATTCAGCGAGTTTTCTTTATTGTGTTCTTTATTGTGTTCTTTAGCCCAAACAAGTCTCTTCTGCTTGTTGCCTGTCCTTAGCAGTGGTTTCCTAGCAGATATTCTACCATGAAGGTCTGATTCACACAGTCTCCTCTTAACAGTTGTTCTACAGATGTGTCTGCTGCTAGAACTCTGTGTGGCATTGACCTGGTCTCTGATCTGAGCTGCTGTTAACCTGCGATTTCTGAGGCTGGTGACTCGGATGAACTTATCCTCCACAGCAGAGGTGACTCTTGGTCTTCCTTTCCTGGGGCGGTCCGCATGTCAGCCAGTTTCTTTGTAGCGCTTGATGGTTTTTGTGACTGCACTTGGGGACACTTTCAAAGTTTTCCCAATTTTTTGGACTGACTGACCTTCATTTCTTAAAGTAATGATGGCCACTCGTTTTTCTTTACTTAGCTGCTTTTTTGTTGCCATAATACAAATTCAACCTCTTTGAATGAGAAGGTATGTCCAAACTTTTGGTCTGTACTGTACAGTATACAGTATGTCACCACAATTACAATGGTTGTTCAACGTTAGTGTTCCTCCTGAGATTATGGGAATGAGCTGAGTGTTGTTTACTCCAAGGAAGTCTTTACTAAATTTAAATTGTAAAAAGGTATCATTTTGATACCTGTATTTTGTTGAAACCTTGCACAAAGAAGTATATGTATTATATATATTTTTTCCTCATTTTCATATAAGGAGCTTATAAGTCTGGAGTTGATTGTAAGTGATCTTTAAGTGGTTCTCTCTGATGTTCAGAAAAAAAAGGCACCTGTTTTTTTTTTTTTACCCAGCTGCTAAACATCTGCACAAATTCGCTTGGCCTCATTTACAAACATTGATTTGTGAAGTACCAAAATACTCATCAGATGAAACAGCTTGTGGGGTCTTGAGTGTTCGACTATCAGCAAAATATCACAACAGAATGGAAAACAGCTCCTACAGCAGAGGCTTTTAAAATGCCATTCACGTTACCTGACAGTGTGCGTCAATAAGGATTTCAACTGAAATGTCCAAAATGAAGCTTCGCTCAGGAACAGTGTGGGAGAAGGAAAGCGAACATAACTGCATGTTAAAGATAACTGCGATAACCATGAGGTTATGGAACAGCCATTTTAAGATGCAATGTTTGGGAACTTGCACACAAGATACACACGCACACACACACACACATCATCATTCTCCCATCTGCTAAGATCTCTAATCGGGTCGATAAGCTGTTGACACAGTAATTGGGAAGAGGAGGTTTGAGACTGTGTGCATGAAGGAAGGTGCTGCGCTCTACACCTGGAGCATTAAGATTCTGCCTGAGTGCCTTCTGGCCGACCTTGAATCTGCTGCTGCGCCATGCTTGATCCCATCAGATCTTGCCTGTAAAACCGGACCAGGTAAGGTGACCTCTTGCTGTGAAATCAAGTGGCAGAATTATTGATATTTGTCCAACGATGCTGAGTTTACTCCTATTCCTTGATAATCAGAGATCAGACGCACGAGCACATGTCATTGTTGCACTATACATATACTATATACATATACAGTATATGTGTAGAATCGAGTAGGTTATTATCTAGGACGCATGTTAAATCCTGCTGGGGAAGTCCAGAGAGTGTAAAAGGAACGTTGTACCTTTAAGTGTCCACTGTGGCCGCTAATTTCTTGATTAAATATTCAGAGCCGCATTCACCCCCTACTGGTGTGTGATTATATGGGTCAAGAAGTGAAGGAGTCATGACACTGATGAATGGTTATGCACCTACATATTACGACTTTTTAATTCGATTGAACAGTGGCACTATTACACAGCAGTATAACACCCGACTAGCTGTGGATTTATTCTTTATTGCCGAAAGAGGTCATGTCATAGAAACAAAATTCATTTCTGATGGTTGAGAACTTTATATTGCACAAAAATCTTATCAAACTAATTTATGAAGTGTTTAACCTTAGCTTAAGTGGATGATTAATTATGTATATAACATAATACGACTGAATCAGAATTTGGATTGCATTTAATTTTGATTTTTAATCGTGATACTGATTATATATATATATATTTTTTTCTCCAGCAGAGAGGCATTCTCCCATGGGCACAGTGGGTGGTCTGTGCAGGCTATATGCAGCTGTCGCTTTGCTGGGAAATGTCAGGGGGACATTTTAAAATAGAAATGTTAAACAGAAATCATATTTCTATACAAAGCGAGCACAGGCACATCGCCACAGAGCAAACTTCCTTGCAAGGGACAAAAGCAATAGACATGCTGTTGCACTCCACAGCCAGCAGACATGCATCACGCATGGAAGATCAAGGCTAGAAGAAATCTGCCAATCAAGCTTGGGTGTGGAGCGCCACCACGACTGTAAAACAGAAGGCAAGTTCGACAGTGATTGGAAAAAAAAAGAGAAAGAACAAAGAACATAGTCATACCTGGATTTGTTTGGAAGACATTATTTTTTCAGTCTGAATAACATATTCATATTCAGTTACATATATACATCAGTAAAGTTTAAGAATATGGATCTCAGCTAAATCCACAAAGGGATGCTGTCTTTGCTGAATCAACTCAAGTGTCCTTGTATTGAGAGTACTTGTGTTTATAGATTGGTCAGGGCTCTCTTATCTTTTTCTTTCTCTCTCCCTTATAATTTAAAATTTATATTAACCCTGGTATATAAGCAGGAAAAATACTATGCAGCATGCTTTTAAAAGACAAAGAAAAATCGAATCAAATCGATAGGCTGTGATGTGACGGAAGTGAAAGAAAAGTTGATTAGTTTCCTATAACACCATGTTCTGGTGTGTTTTATTCTTCTTACAATTACAACATTCCAGTTCTTAGAAAACAACACCATGTACATATAAATATCGTATATATTATATTATATCATTTGACAGTGACAGGGACATGTAATGCTTCTCACTCACTTACTCATCATCTATACCGCTTTATCGTGTATACAGAGCCACAGGGGAGCCTGGAGCCTATCCCAGGAATCTTAGGGCACAAGGCAGGGTACAATGGACAGGGTGCCAATCCATCGCAAAGTACACACACTTGCTTGCTCATTCACACACTAGGAATGCCAATTAGCCTGACCTGCATGTATTTACATTTAGGCATTTGGCAGACACCCTTATCCTGAGTGACTTACAGTACATTTTAATCTCATTATACTGATTATATCTGAGTAGTTGTGGGTTAAGGGCTTTGCTCAAGAGACCAACAGAACCTTCCGAACCATAGTCCAATGCCTTAAACACTGACCCATGTCTTTGGACTGTGGGAGGAAACCAGAGTTCACAGCGGAAACCCACCAAGCACAGGGAGAACATGCAAACTCCATGTCCACAGACCCTGAGGCGAGAATCAAACCCAGACCCTGGAGGAGCAAGATGACAGTGCTAACCACTAAGCCACTGTGCCGGGACTATAAGCATCAGCTATTCATCAGTCTCTCTTTCTCTTTGTCTCTCTCACATACACACAATTCATATTTCTATTGCACTGTGCTATAAGTACACAATAACCTTTGTTTTGTAACTTTGTACATATATTAAATATAATTAAACAACTGCACCATTTCGAAACTTAAATAGTCCCGCCCTGCATCAATGATACAGTAACAGACATTAAAAATACAGTAATAGATAGTTACAACGGCAGATGCGATGGTTGAAGGACCTTTACAATGGCATTTTAACACTTGACTGCAGCTTTGTCCTATTGACATTGTGCCATTCCTAGTACAGTAGCTGTAAATGACAATGTGTGCTTGATTTCCTGAACATTAATCTTAAACTTTCTATCTTTGCAAAATATAATTATTCACCATTTTTTAAATGTTTGGGGACATGACTTGAAAAATGGAAAATGCATTTAAGTAAAAAAAAAAAAAAAAAATCTGTATTATAAATCAAGTCAAACCCCCATCAAACATTTTCAGCATGTAACACAAAGCTACAAGCTACATTGCTGAATTGTGTTATTGCATGTCATGATGGTTCACATTCATAATTACAAGTGACTTTTATCTGACTCTAATGTGGATGCATCTGTCCGCTGAAAAGGCATGCATACATACAACAATACTTCTTTGCTAGTGCCATCTGGGTTAAAACATGTCAGGGGTCTGTACTCTCAGATGCGATTTTAGCAAAAAAATTAAAATTCACGATTTTGCTCTGGAGGATGGAAACATGCTAGTTGGCTTTATTTGTTGCAACCCAGAAAAAGGAAGAAAGCCAGATGGCTCACTTTCGCTGTTTTATTAGCTATTGCTAGCATTGCTATTAAATCCATGCACTGCCTTTGCCTTTGCAGCGAGAGCCTCGCATGCACAGAGGAAAAAAGTAGCATGAACTCTGATCTGACTGTTCATTATCAAATTTATCATATGTACATATGACTTTGATTCAGACCTGATCTTAAAAACATCAGGGTATTCACAAACATCAGTATTCACACTTAAGTTTCTTAAGCCTAAAAGTTGCTCCTAGTGATGAAATTCTAAGAAAATTATTAGAATTACAGTATGACATTTTCCTAGAATTTCCCCTTAAATTTAGGATTAAATCTTAGTAAAGATAAAAATGATTCACCAAACATCTTAGCCCTATAAACAGCCCCTAAGGTAAAAATGGTTAAGAGTAGAAAGGAGGACTTTTAAGAGGCTTAAGAGTTTCTATAAGCAGAGGACAAAATGGTGGAATGAAGAAATATTCTCCAAACGCTGAATGTAAAGCTAAAGGTAATTGCTGCATCATCCTTAGCAACGAGGTCAACCACAACTCCTCACTAAGATAAAGGTTTTTGTACTTTCCTTACTCAGAGTTGCTCTGAGAAGTTTCCTAAATCACTTTTAGTCTGGGACTCCCAGCTAGGACGTTTTAGGCTAAGATAGGAGCTCTCTGAGAGAATTCTAAGTAACTTTGTGAATATGGACCCTTATTTGTGCGTTTAGTGAGCCCTAAAAAAAAAAAAAAAAACCTCATCTGTGTCATATTAGGGTACAAAAATGAAATCGTCTCAGTTCAGGCTGGTAGAGTGAAAGCAGCCTAAAGCCTTCAGGTGAATTTGATTCCATCTATCCGTCTAGCCTTTTATTCTTCTTGCCGTTTAGTATCTCCGTATTTAGTATCTTACTTTTTAGTACAGAGTGAGTTTAGCCTTGACCTGTTTTCTTACTGAAAACATGTTTGTCTGACCCCATATCCTTTGGAGGAAATGAGCCTAGGAAGATTTACGCAAGTATTTCAGTGCATTTTTTCTTTATTACAGATTTCTATTGTACAGTACTTCGATTAAAAGTATTGACCTGGACTACATTCAGCGTTTCTTCTTTTGAACTTGCATTTGCTAATGCCACTTCTGTCAATGCTTTTCCGCTAATGATTCTGTTAATAAATAATCAGTCATCCCTTTTTCATAACACAACCTATTTGTTTAGTAATGCATAAAGAGCATTTGATACAGTAAAGCTCATCAGCCTGTTGCCTAGCAATCACTGCTATTTCCGACATATCACTGCATATTACTGTATCCTCCCAATGGTAATGAAATAAGTTCGTTCCAAAGCAAAAACTATGAGAACGAATAATAATAATAATAACAATAATAATAATAATAATAATAATAATAATAAGTAATTATAACAACATTAACACATATTCATACAACATAATGAGTCAATTATGCAACAATAATCTGCAAATTCAAGTGTTATTATTCTGTACAGTATGTGTAGACAAATGCAGTGTGGAAATGCCTTTTTAATCCATTTTAATATGGAAGAGAACATGATGCTCAAATTCCATCATTTTGAATCTTCTTTTAACACGGATTGAAATGTTCAAGTCTCAATGGCTGTAAAGACCTGTCACTTACTAAACATTATATTCTCCAGTAGATTTTAATTATAAACAGAGAAAAATCAGATTTATGGCTTCATCTTGAATGAGAAGCATGCCCCATTTCACAATGACTGTCTGTGGCGCCTGACAACATGAACAACCTGACAAATGATGGGAAGCAAAGATGGGAAATGCCAAGAAGGTGCATTTTGTACTGTCGAAAATGATTACATGAAATTAACACGTAATGGAGCAGATCCGGTGCCAGGACCAATTAAATGGGAGGGGGTGAATAGTTTTTCGGGATGAGGGTGGGGGGTGGTATATGAGCTCACAATACGAGCCCACAAGTTTTCAATCAAGTACACTATGTGATATGAAACAAACATGATCTCTCACAATACACTATTTAACACAGGCAACTGGCACTGTAGTACAAACTCTTGCCCTATAGACCTACAAGGTAACACTGCTGCTCAACAAGACAAATCATATGGCATCATATTAGTGCCTCTTTACCAAAAAAGTTTTTCGCTCGATCTATATCTGCTTCCATCAAGATCTTACACAACCATGACAATGCATCCACAAACCAGACCAACAAAGCCTGCAAAAAGGCCAATTCTGACAACTCTGGCAAGGAAACACCCAATCAGAATTAACTGTCGGCCAATATTTCTTCTTTAACGGGGAGATCTTGCTTAAAGTCTCTTAAGTATTTATTTATTTAAACCCAAATTATCCTCATCCTGGACTACCAGCTATAAAATAGCCTCACTGTATCAATATATCGCACTGGATAATAGCTGTTTTCCTGCCTGCGATCCCTTTGCAAAAAGATTTTGGTCTCATCCTTCAACACATGACTCCAATTCAAGTTCCAATGAGGACTGCCAAAGTTCAAATGCTGCAAATTTTCAGAAGCTCTCAAGAAGGACTTCTCTTGTGCCAAGAGTGTGATTGTCTCTGTGTGATTTTTGGCCTTTTCTCCTCCACCATTCTTCTCACTTAAAGCAAAGGGGGGTTGGGAGTGGCAATAGGGGATTGGCAGTGTACATGTGCAACCTCTAATAGGCAATTTTCAACTGTTTCAGACTTTTTACACTTTTTTTTTTTTTTTGGTATGACCCTCATTATACTTAAAGGAATTTTTAATCACCTCCCAAGTGAGAGGATGGGAAAGACGGAAAAAGAGACAAGAGGAGACGAGTATCTGAGCTCAAGTATGCAGAGCTGGGCAGTTATTTTAAATGGCAAAAAAAGTAACAGTAAAAATGCATTACCACCTGGATTACCAAAATGTCGTCAAGTACATCTGAGCCATGCATGCATAATTCTCCTGCACAACTGATGTTTTTTTGTTCCAATGGTTTGGTTTTGACCTGCGCACACTTCTAGAGCAATGGGTTGAACATAAAAAGATTTAAAGATGTGGCTTAAACCAGTCAGTCATAACACTAACACATTAACATTGATTATCCATTATATAAGAGTAAACTAGTGACAGGATCATGGACACCCAAGGCTCATCTATGCCCACGGAGACCAAACGCCTGCGTGTCTGATCTAATCCTACAGAAGAGCCAATGCAACAATAAAGGCTCAATGCTGGCAATGATATAAAGGCACCAGAATACCCAGTGGGCAAAGAGCCCAAGGCTGCCGATCCGGCCTCCATACTCCCCAGATCCCAATACGATAAAGCATCCATGGCATGCACTGGACAAACAAGTCCGATCCATGAAGACAAATGCATTTAAAATTTTTTTTTTTAGAAAAATATTAAATAAAAATGCCATTTTAACTAGACCAGTAATAAGAGTTTTAGTTAAGTGTTCTGTTCCGGTATTCAATTTAATTAGTTGCTTTTGATTAATTTAGAAACTAAGTGTGTGAATATTTTCAGTTTTGCCTGCACAACAGCTGGCTGACAGACCTTGCAGTCTTTTCTGTTGCTATGTTTTATGCCAATTTATATAAGCAGATGTAAAGTTATTAAATTATTCAGTCATCGAATGATAATTTTTTTGAGATGAGGTCTAAAAGAAAACCATCAAGGGGAGGTAATGAGAAAGTGGACGTGCAAATTTGATCGACATTTCTAATGTTTTTTTTTTTTTAACAGCATTTATATTGCTGACTATTGTGTCAATAAATTGGTTGCTTCAATATAGTAATCTGATTTTTAATGGATTTGGATGTAGTTCTATGGAGTTTACACATTGCATAAAACATCCACTTCAATTTGATGCACTCATTCATTTTTAATTCAATTTGTAAAAGGGCTTTTATCAACAGTCACAACAGAAATCGTGATGTAGCTTTAGATCCCTAATGAGAAAGACAGAGGAAACAATGTCTCAGAAAAACTCCCAGAGAGATTCATTACTCTATTTCTACTATATACTGTACTGTATAAAGTCTGACATTACTAACTGTGGTGAAAGGATGTTCGTTATGAGCAGATTGTGCTTGGTGAAAAGCAGTGCTGGGATAAACACTAAAGCCGTGACAGTGCCCTAAAGCACCAAGGGTTCTTAGGAAGTAAAAATCAACTTGATTATTCCTGAAGCAAGGGTGAAGTGTGGGCATAAACTATTTAGTCAAAGCTCAAATGTTTACGATCCATGTGAGATCGCCCAAAGCAGAAGATGATGACTCACAAATATCCATGCTGGATCACAAGGTGCAATCCATCCTGTTGCATCATTCCACATATGTAAACTCAATAGCATCTTACAGCTGGTCAAAAAGAGACAAAACATGGTGGTTTTTTTTTTTACACATATTAAATTGCCGCCATAAATTAGACCTTATTAACCATGAATGAGTTAGAATATGGGTTAATTGAAGTCAAGCTACACAAATAGTGAACCTGCAAAAAACGGGGTTTCGTAACAACTTACAGAAATGCTTTGTGCTTCAGATCAAAATCTCATGCTTATGCTACTATACTTGACTAGGTCAGGGTTTAGAAATATCATCAAAATTTGGTGAGAAAGTTAATATAGGACGAGTGGCCACATACAATTATATATAATAATTGCCACAAATATCTATCTATATATCTATATATCTATATCTATCTATATATATATATATATATATATATATATATATATATATAGATATAGCTGAACAAAAAAATGCGTAAATTGCTGTTCAGTTTTAAGGGCTACACACACTTGAATATTTGCAAAATCTCTTGAAAAAATTGCACAATCACTGTTGAAAATTGAAGGAAGGAAGTGAAACTAATCTTTTTACCACTTACTAAAATAACCTGATGACTAAGAGTAATCATTTCATTTTTATTTAATTTATGAGGCTCCAAATAAACCTCCACTGAGTGCTGAGTGCTACCAAGTCCAATAAAAGCTCAGCCCAATGCTGTTCAGTAAGGCCGTATTTCAGAACTGCACTCTCTGGTGCTGAATGCTTCCTCCCTTTGTTCTATAAGAATTGAACAAAGTGGGTGAAGCCTATAAAATTAGGACAAGGCTTTCCTGCGTATGGAAAAAGTACCCTCAATTACATTTTAAGTTCTTTTATCTCGTACGTTGCAGCCATTGAACTAATACAAATCATCGCTATGTTCACATTTTGAAAAAAAAAGAGGAAGGGATGGAGGACAAAGGGAAAAGCCTTGGTGTATGTCTGAGTGTATGAAGATCTCCGGAGTGAGGTAAAGTGACTGTTTGGATCATGAAAGTGAAATAGGTCAGGCAACTGTTTAAATCTTACCCAATTATCTCACATTAAAAGTAGGCCACCTACATTTAACATTTGGCGAAAACATTCTATTCTGGACAACACTGTGCATTGATGAATGCGACGCGTAATCTAATGACTAAACTGCTTTATATGCAATTTCTTCAAGCATACTAATCCAGCAGGACTACTTCTATTCAATATAGTACACACAGAAAGAAAGTGGAGAAGACTTACCAATTTCACAGATTTTTAAGTGGCAATTTTTTTTTAAATGTGACAAATATACACACACACACACACACACACACACACACACACACACACACACACACACACACCTACCTACACACACACACACACACACAAACACAACAATCTACATTATAGTTGAAGTTGGATGTTTAAATACTGTGCACTGAAGGTTGACACTTTTAAAATCTATTTTAACCACTCTACAGATTTCATGTTAACAAATTATTTTTTTGACAAGTTGATCAGGACACCTACTTTACACATGACACAATTATTTCACTAATAATTCACTGTTTCACAATTCCAGTGAGTCAGAACTTTTCATTCACCCAGGTGACTGTGGCTTTAAACAGCTTGGAAAATTCCAGAAAATGATGTCATCGCTTTAGAGGCGCCTCATTGGCTAACTGACATCATTTGCAAATGTGTTGTGGGAGGGCTCTTCAAACTCAGTGCCTGTTTGCTTGACATCATGGGAAAAGCTAAAGAAATCAGCTAAGACTTATTTCCAAATGTTTGAAGGTACATGACAGAGAATGTTTTCTGGAATAAAATGTCAGTAATCATCAAAAACAAAAGTATAAATACATTTAACCTCTGTGTCTATAAACATCCAACTTCAGCTGTGTTTGTTTGTGTGCTACTGTGCGAAAGCCTTAGGCACCATATTATCTGTAGTACAAATGTCGGTATATCTGTTTATCATGTCTGCATTATTATGTACAAAACCATTCACTATTTCCAGGCATAAATATTTATAAATAAATAACAAATATTCTCTTAAAGAAGAATATTTGCATGCATGTAAAGGAAGGAACATATTACATGCCAGACCAGTTTTCAGCTGGGGAAAAAAATAAATAAAAATAATTCAGGTTTTGCATGAAAACAGAAAGGAGCATAAATAATAATACAAAAATGATAAACTTTTAATATGTTAGATTAGATTTAACTTGGCACCAGAAGTGCATCTGTCGCAGTGTGAAATAATTTGCATATGTAAACATTACACAGAGAAGAAGTTATGTACGCGAGCAATGATTATAGATGGATGCAATGTAGAGAAGATACTGGTTACCATAGTTATGATATCATGGTTATATACAGTACATGTGTGCAAATTATTATGCAGGGTTTCATGAGGGAGGTTAATGTATAGAATACATGCAACAGTTATGAATAGTGCAATCCTGTGTGTTTAAGTTTATGTACAGTAGGGTGTTATGAGCAGCAAGCAATTATGGGTAGTGCAATTCTATTTACAGTATCTGTATAGTAGTATAAAGTCTTTGATGAGATATAAAACAATATTCACCGTGATTTCTCTTCCCATTCAGTCATGGTGTATTCTCAGCCTCTATCTTGTTATTGTTTGCCACACAACAGCTAATGGATAGGGAGGCTCATGACACACACTGCTCATTCTGAGACTGGTGACGTCAATGTACAGTATCTTGTTAAACTGCTGCTAATGTGACGTCACAGGACAGCTAAAGATTCTGGCTGTCGTTTGCTAAATTTTCGAGACACGAGTTAGGCATTGTTATCCTAAATGTCACATTCCCCATTTTGGAAGTACGGACAATCTTGGCCACATAGCCATGGATGGCTTTGCCAAGATTGAAGCTTCTGATTTACAGGTTGTTTGATTTATTTATTACTACTGAATCCTTTGCCTTAGTCACGCAGTTCTCTGAACAGAATTAAAATTATTACTTCAGAAGCAAAATGTACACCATCTGATCATTTCATCTGCCTCATCATTTCTGTGGTGAACAACTGCTGAGAAAATAAATCTCTCAGTAATGATTTGTGCTTCTGATTTCTTTTATCTACTAATACAATGATGGTCTGTACACACACTCACACACACACTATATATATATCCTGAATATATATATAAACAAATGAAGCAATCAAGATGTTCCATCAGGCACATACTGTAGATATTATTAATACAACCATGACAACTATACAGCGGATAATACACTACCCATCCAAAAAAATAATAATCATGAATACTAACATGCATGGTAAAAGTTCAACAGTGAAAACAGTAAATAGCTCCATATGATGATTAATGCTTGTTAATAAGATGAAGATAGTAATATAATGTTTCGTAGTCAAAATAATAACACTTTCATGTGCACCTTGGATTTAGACTTTTACAAATTTTCGCCATTACAAACAGCCATAAGAAAACCACTTGTGACGAATCAGAAAAAAAGGCAATGGAACAATGCAAAAATCTCACATGATCTGATGAGCTCAGATTGCTCAATGCACTGTACCACCCTCCCTACAAGGGCAGTATTATGATCTGGGGTTGCTTCAGGTCTAGTCTCAGCAAAGTTATGTGGCAATAAAATGAAGTCAGCTGACGACCATATCGGTGCAGTTTTTCTTCCCTGATGGCAAAGGCATATTCCAGGACTCAGATTGTGAAAGAGTGCTTCTGGGATTATGAGGAATTATTTTTCACACATGACCTGGCCACCACAATGCTGTAATTATAGCTGAAGGTGATTTTTCATCTCTTAGTGTCAGATTTGATGATGTTCTAACTTCACAACTTTTCAGAGCTCATGGCCTGAAACAATACTCTGTCTGTAGTATGTGGTTTCAGCTCATTCATTCATGTACAGTAGCTGATAGGTTTGCCTGACACCATTCATAAACCACCAATATTTTGTGGTGCTATCAACTCATTTCAGCACTGGAAAACAATACTCACCTCACTGTTATTGGCACCTCAGTGTTACTTCTAATGATCTGACTGGAAATGATTTTCAAAACATCCCCGCCACTGCAGCCCAGGCTGGCACCTGGATATCCGTCCTGGAGGAACACATGGAGAAAACTATCCCCAAACGTCTGCTCCTCAGCTAAACAGACAGAGATCATGTGATCAGTTAAAGAATATCGCACCTGATATCAGTCTGCCAAAAGTGCTATGGATTTAGGTAAAACACTATAGGTATATACTGTAGGTTTATTACTTTACATTTTTTTTATAGGTCATTAAATACCTATAAAATATAGGTCATTCACAAAAAATGAGGCACTTTTCACATGTGCACAGATTCACATACTGTACTTAACAATACAAACATTGTTTAATGTTGTCAAAAATGTAAACATTTATTTCAACCTGAAGATGATCTTAAAAGAATAAAAAAAATTAAATCAAATAGTACTAGTGTGAAAATACTAAATCAAGAAAACACTCAACATCAGTTAGGATTCTGTAATGTCCTTTCAAATAGAAATAGTAATAACCATGTAAACAACAACAATAGCAACAGAAGATTATTAGACATTTGAAGACGACTGGTGAATATCTGAGTAGTGGCGAGTCTCCACTATACTGTAGCCTCAGATTCTCATACATTCTCAGTAATCTTTGCTGTAGACTATCCACCTCAGTTGTGTGATTTGAAATGCTTTCCTGCTTACCACAGTTGTAAAGAATGACCATCTGAGTTACCCTAATTTTCCAGACAGCTTAAACACTCTAGAGAATACTTATTCTCTAGTCCTTCGACTTACAGAACCGCTGCTGACTGTATGTTGTTTGTTTTACAAACCAGTCTGTGTATACTCTAGAGATTGCTGTGCAAGAAACTTGACTTTTGATTACGCAGGATGACACAACACAGTTCTAACTCACTTTATTTCTCTCTATAATCCCCTGCTACGCTGATGCACTTATCCCAGCGTTTCATTATTGTTTGGATACCATCAATGGCGAAAGTTTTCTCAGTACAGCAGGGCCATGATTGACATGCATTCCGTCTGAAATGGGCAAACATGTGGAAGCGAGGTCAGGACTGTACACGGGATGTGGCAATAATTCCCAGCTGAGTTCCTGTAACATGCAAGTGGTGTTCGTGAATGATTGTGTGTATACAGTAGTTGGTGACAAGTTATCTGTTAAGTTTTTCAAGGATCAGGTGTTCCACATGCTGAATGTTCCTGGGAACGTCTGCAGTTGCCTTTGAGCCATTCGATTGGTTTACTGTGGCTATTATTTTTCATCGTCGTACTGTGCTTGAAGTTTCTAAATGTCAATCAGGATATGCATTCACACAAAATTTAATCACAAGTCCAGGTTTGACTCGAACACCTCTTATACTCAAATCAGCACCAACAATCATGCCCTAGTCATTGAAATCATTTAGATTTTTGATGTGAACCTTACTCGAAGCTCTTAACTGGTGCATGCATGATTGTTTGCATTGTGCTACTGCAACCTGATTGAATGATTGGACATGAGTGAATGAGCAGGTGTTCGAGTGTTTCTAAAAAAAAACAACAAATGAAACCCAAGACCAACTTAAGGGTCTCGATACAACTGCTATTAATTTATACTATAATTTAAAAGAATAGTATACTAAAGTTATACTATTTAATTCTATAAGAGATATATTCTGTGTCTTGTTTTCTTGCTCCTGTATCTCCAAACCTAACACATCTTTGATGTTGCTGGCTTTTGGCAGGAAAAAGGCGTATCTCTCCTGATGATGTATAAGGACCTGCTATTGTCTCGCAGTGGGGTCAGGTGCTGATACCTCCCTGTAAGAACAAGGAATTGCTGCCCAATCTCTCTCCAGTCTTCTCTTTTCATTCTGCTTTTAATGAAATAAAGCTGCCCCTAATCTGTATAGTGAACGCCTTGTATGCCATTATGCAGTTTCCTTCTGGGATTGATTTCCTAGACATCGACATCAGTGAGTCTCAGCCGTTAAGAGGACTTAAAGCCACTAGTCCATTATACCTAGCTTACTCCATAGTGTACATGACAAGCACCGTGCAGCATACCAATTACTTTCGTTCTTGTTTCTCATGACATTCAAGGAACTACAGAATGCGTAGGCAGCTAAGTGTGACATTTTTCTTGCGGTGAATTAAGCTTGAGTTACAGTTCTTTAAGACTGACCTATTAAGTGTTATTCCACCTAGACCTCATTAGGTAAAAAAAAAAAAAAAAAAAGAGCTTCTTATGACATTTTCTATGATTGGCAAGTTGCAGTTCTTCACTGTACAAGCTGTACAACCATAATTATTTTTATAATTAAATAATAATAATAATAATAATAATAATAATAATAATAATCAGGCATAAATGCTTTTCTTATCCCAGAAAATGTTTTGGTTTTCCATATTTTTTCCAAGTTGATTCTTGTGAAATGTCATTTTACAATTTCTGAGATCAAAGAGCATCTAAAAGTAATATACCAAGTAGCGGATGTTTCGAACACAAAATTAATTCTATGCACATTCGTAGCCCACAGAAGGAAACATCAAAGCTACACAGAATAGAAGCAACCTGAACTGAATGCACAATGTTTAACACAGCTATTACACTTAAAGAGCCCAAATAGATGATCTATAACCTGACCATTATTCTTCAAGTATCAGTGCTGAAGTTATGTTCTGCAAAGGGTTTTTTTCATTACCCTTATTTCATTAGCAAGGAGCCAGACAATACCACTCATCACTGTTAAAAGTGACAGAAGCTGTACGAGTGTAGGAAAACTTTTCTATATACATGGAACATTGAAAGACTTTACAAATAATATTATGTTAAGCTTGACAAGAGGTGCTGTTGCAGAAAAATGATCAAAGTCAGAGTGGTGTGTAGCAGCTTTGATACGAAGCATTTCAGCATCACAGCAATTCTTTCCGAAAATGTTCGCCTTGCAGAAAAGTTCACTCTCTCAATAATTAGAATTATTCTGTAGCAAATAATAAACTTATGATATAAAATATATATAAATATGTTGATTTTTCAGAAGGTGAAGTCATTATAAAGATGATAAGAAATCACCCTACTTTTAGGAGTCCATTCATCATCTTTAGAGAGCAACCCTTATATAAAAAAAAAGAATAAAAAAAAGAAGTTGAAGTATGCAATTAGCATTAAAAAAAAAAAGAAAAATAAATATGTATGTCTTGAGTTTACTTTTTGTGTGCTTATCTAAGATATACTAAACAAAGTTTTTACTAAAGTAGACTTAGCTTAAACTGAAAAGGATACAGAAAAGTTTAATAATACTTTGGTCTATACTCATACTTAACATTTTAATCAAGATGTACACTCTCACTCATCATCTAAACTGCTTTATACTGTATTCAGGGTCGCAGGGGGCCTGGAGCCTATCCACCTGGACAGGGTGCCAATCCATCGCAGGGTATACACTCATTCACACTCTACGGGCAATTTGGGATCGCCAATTATCCTAATGTGCATGTCTTTGGACTGTGGGAGGAAACCAGAGTACCCGGAGGAAACCCATCAAGCACAGAGAGAAACTCCATGCACACAGAGATGGGAATCGAGCCTGGCCGGGAATCGAACCCCTAGGTTGGGTAAATAAAATAAATATGGCATCATCACCAAGCGGCACGGTGGCTTAGTGGTTAGCACAGTCGCCTTGCACCTCTAGGGTCCGTGTGCATGGAGTGTGGATGTTCTCCCTGTGCTTGGTGGGTTTGCTCCAGGTACATCAGTTTCCTCCACTTTACAAGTGGTGGTACAACCACTTTTCAACTTCTCTTATCATATTTCTTATTAAATGTGATCAGAAGTATTAAAAGACCAATTTTTTGCTTTACACAGATCAGCTGTAACATTAAAAACCTGCCTTTATGGTTCAGACTTGTTCACCCAACATATTCCACAGATACTTGATCAGATTAAGGCCAATTTAAAGGCCAGGTCAAGACCTTAAGCTCTTTGTCATGTTCCTCAAACCATTCCTGAACAGTTTTTGCAGCAACCTGCTGCAATTACGGAATACTGTTGCTGTGAAGGGATGTACTGTACACTGTTTAGGTAGGTGGTACAGTATGTGCCAAAGTAACATTCATATAGATGCCAGGACCCAAGATGTTATAATATTAATAAACTATATATAATAATCTTTAAGTACATGGATCAAGACAGGGCATGGAATACACGACATACGGGCATCCATAGGTTGCAGAAATATTGCAAAACTGGACTAACCCTTCAGATATAGGCACCAAGACCACTGAACTACTTCAATCACTGTGGGATCTTCTATTATCTGCATGTTAAATTTTGCCAAGAGTTCCTCCCAAACCACATTTTTTTTCATAAGATTACACCTCTTTATGTGGTCTTCTATGAGGTTAGTATGACCATGCAGAGGCAACTAGATTGGGTCACATTTGTTGGACTTACCACTGGTTTCAGCTCCAATCTCTCACGAACTACCACTGCCAGAGATACAGGCGCTGTCTCGCCTCACGTATTTAGGGAGTTTGAGGTAGTAAATCTGCACTGCCTAGCCTCTATCCTTTCATCTAACCCTGAACTGCAGTGTGACGTCAAAGGGCCCTTACCACTCAATGATTCAAGTAGCTCAATGTGGGTAGGGATATAAGTGCTTTATCTCTTCATGTAAATTCCCTTAGCTACATGCCTGGTTTACAGTCAGCAATGCTGTTCTTGTGCCTTTCGCCAATGTTCCTATCCCAGTTTGTGGAGTTTTGCTCTCAGATCAAGAATGTATTGAATTTTATTTTCAAAGAAGATCCTTTCTCCCAACTTTCCCGGATAACATTCAAAACACCATAATGCTTGAATCTGTACAACAGAATTTGAACAAATGAAGGGAACCCATAGAGGCTTGCAAGACCTCTCCTACTACTGTATGAATAACAGGTCTTGAGCCATCTGTTCCAATTATGAGCATCATTGTGAGTTTAAATAAAGAATCAAGCTTTTAAGCATGATCAAATAGTTCAACCAGACCATCTGTTTGCGGGTAGGAGACACTGATGCAAATCGACCAAATGGCAATAATTTGTACAGTTTGCATAGTTTATGTGACAAACGTGGTCAGTCACAATTTCTTTCAGGATTCCAACTCGATATATAATGTGAAAGAGGGTATCCTCAATACTGCATGCAGAAATGTTGTAAGGAGGAACTGCTTCTGGGTTTTGCATTGCACAATGCAATATAAGCACAAAGCGATATCCATACAGTCCTACTGAATGGTCAGACGAGGTCCATACCAATTCTTACAAAGGAGACCTTGATCAGAGGGAGAGGGCACAATGGCGCGTTTGGAGACCTGACATTGTCAGCTGACATTGGCCACAGGACACCAATTGACCATTGGCATATGTCTGTGGCTCATAAGTTGGCTAGAATTTTTTTTATCCCTAAATGTTCATACATTTGATTACTATAAACTGCTTGGAGTAACATTTCTTAATATTCCCAAATAGGGAACCCTTATAAGGGGAGGATGGATGAAGGGGAGGAGACTTCCTCACCCCAGTGTCTGAAGCAGAGCTGATTTTGATGGATGTGGCTTTAGCTTGGCCTGAGTGGGGACCCGTCACTGACACACCCCTGGACAGCAGGAAGCACCGTAGTAACCATCGGTTCTGGTAGCACCCCAGTACACACCAACCTTCTTGTTTGTGGAGCAGGGAATGGAACTGCTCCTGCTGCTCCTGGTGTTGGGGACATTACCAGGTCAGCAAAGAGTGTGGACTCCATAACAATGTTTTTGCACCAGTGTAGCTGGGTCAAGGACTGAAGGACAGGAGGCAGGTTATGACTCAAAATATTTAATTTTGTTTTCAGTCTCTTCAAATGAAATTACTTTGTAGCTCTATTCTGATATATTCCATTCCCTGACATTGCATTGATTACATTAATGTTATTTACTTCACCTCTCAGTGGTTTTAATGTTGCTGAACAGTGTATATATGTTGTTTACTATCATTACCAATCATTGTACGCCCACAAACAACACCAGTATCCGTCACAGACACCTAAAATAAAAGTCACAATTAGCACTCGCTAAAGAAGAGTAGAATTGTAGAGTAGAATAAGGATATTAATATAAACATATTATCTCGATTATACAGTATATTACTTGATTCGGGTCCATGTATGAGAAAACAGCATCAAAGGAAAGAAAATGATTAAATATTTCACAACCTGCATTCAGTTCCCCAGGATGTTAACCACCAACCAAAGAGCTAAAGGTAGTGCAAACGGCATTCATCCTAATTCTTGTCTGGTAGGTATTTTTTGACATCTCAATTAATGCAGGGAATTTTCAACATGAGCAAAAGGTGCCAAATTTATATCCTTCGACGTCCACACCACTGTAGAGTTTAATGATTTTTCCCCCTGTTCTACCTCACCTAATTCAACTCATGTAGGACTTGTTAACCAGCTGACAAGTTTAATCTAGTTCAATCAAGTTGAAAGTAATGCTCTGTTCCTCTAAGACTCAGCTTAGATATATCTGTATTATTGCCAAGGTTTATCTAGAGCTAGATATGATGGTGGAAAAACATGTCTTGTGATTTCTCAAGAGACATTTTCCCAACTGATTTTTAAAGAAATGAAAGAAATGTACGTTGAGCATTAATAAAAATTGTAATAATGATTAAATTATATTCCCAGAATCAAATATAATAATAATAATATAATTTAAGTTACAGATTTGTGAAGGAAGAAGCAAAATACTTTAAATTCACCGTTAGCTTTAATGCCCAACTGTCACCTTCCCTTTACTGTGGTGCTTTTTGAAAACAATTACATTTCCTCCAGGACACCTGCTCCCTGTAACTTGTGTTTCATTTCTTCTCCATCTTTCCCTCTCTTCTCACTTGTGGGATGACGAGATGACGAATTACTGCTCAATGTCCCAATGGCCCCATTACCCTGAGCTGGGCCTAACGGAGCGTTCGTCCTCTTTGTCAGTACCCGTCACCTGTTCTTCGCTGTCCACCGATTCCCTACTTCTTACCACCACATTCCTCTACCTCAGACTCCCCCAGGGCTGCGTTTGTCAGTGAGGAGGAGTGTAGAAAGAAAAAGGGGAGGGAGATGGATGAGGAGCAAGTCTAGCATACAACTTTGCCCTGTATTTTGATACGTGCTTTACCTGTACCTTCTGTTTAACTCTATGTTTGAGCTGTAGTTTTTTTTTTTTCCTCTTTTTTTAGCAACACAGACTGTGGGAGGATGGTTTAGGGTAGCTTTAGCATTTGGCATGGAGTAGTAATCTCAATGTATATGAGACATACTAGATTTGTGAACACATGACTATCACACCCATATGTGCTTTTTAATTATAAAGGTATTCCTGCTTTGTTGTTATAATAAACCTCCACCCTTCTGGGACGACGTTCCACATGACTGTAAGGGATATTCCTATTCGGTAAAAATAACAAGGAAACCTGGTGTGCAGTCAGCATTCTAATTCAGTGCCATCATGCTAGAACAGGTTTGAGAGTCAAAAAACTTTGATTCCTTAATAATACGTTGTTTCAAAATTCATCTGAAGCATCTGTGTTCCTTTATTTACTGCTACAACGCTAACTTACACTTACATATCTTAACATAATTCGAATTCCAAATGGCTCTTCACTATTTGGTGTGTTAGACAATGTACAGTCGTGGCCAAAAGTTTTGAGAATTACATAAATATTGGAAATTGGAAAAGTTGCTGCTTAAGTTTATATAATAGCAATTTGCATATACTCCAGAATGTTATGAAGAGTGATCAGATGAATTGCATAGTCCTTCTTTGCCATGAAAATTAAATTAATCCCGAAAAAAAGACTTTCCACTGCATTTCATTGTTGTCATTAAAAGACCTGCTGAGATCATTTCAGTAATCGTCTTATTAACTCAGGTGAGAATGTTGACGAGCACAAGGCTGGAGATCATTATGTCTGGCTGATTGGGTTAGAATGGCAGACTTGACATGTTAAAAGGAGGGTGATGCTTGAAATCATTGTTCTTTTTTAACCATGGTGACCTGCAAAGAAACGCGTGCAGCCATCATTGCGTTGCATAAAATGGCTTCATAGGCAGGATATTGTGGCTACTAAGATTGCACCTAAATCAACAATTTATAGGATCATCAAGAACTTCAAGGAAAGAGGTTCAACTCTTGTTAAGAAGGCTTCAGGGCGTCCAAGAAAGTCCAGCAAGCGCCAGGATCGTCTCCTAAAGAGGATTCAGCTGCGGGATCGGAGTGCCACCAGTGCAGAGCTTGCTCAGGAATGGCAGCAGGCAGGTGTGAGCGCATCTGCACACACAGTGAGGCGAAGACTTTTGGAAGATGGCCTGGTGTCAAGAAGGGCAGCAAAGAAGCCACTTCTCTCCAAAAAAACATCAGAGACAGATTGATCTTCTGCAAAAAGTATTCTGAGGACTGGTGCAAAGTCATATTCTCGGATGAAGCGTCTTTCCGATTGTTTGGGGCATCTGGAAAAAGGCTTGTCCGGAGAAGAAAAGGTGAGTGCTACCATCGGTCCTGTGTCATGCCAACAGTAAAGCATCCTGAGACCATTCATGCGTGGGGTTGCTTCTCATCCAAGGGAGTGGGCTCACTCACAATTTTGCCCAAAAACACAGCCATGAATAAAGAATGGTACCAAAACACCCTCCAACAGCAACTTCTTCCAACAATCCAACAACAGTTTGGTGACGAACAATGCATTTTCCAGCACGATGGAGCACCGTGCCATAAGGTAAAAGTGATAACTTACTGGCTTGGGGACCTCAAGAGGCGGGTGGACAAACAAAAACCCACTAATTCTGACAAACTCCAAGAAGTGATTATGAAAGAATGGGTTGCTATCAGTCAGGATTTGGCCCAGAAGTTGATTGAGAGCAGCCCAGTCGAATTGCAGAGGTCCTGAAAAAGAAGGGCCAGCACTGCAAATACTGACTCTTTGCATAAATGTCATGTAATTGTCAATAAAAGCCTTTGAAACGTATGAAGTGCTTGTAATTAGGGATGCACCGATACCGATATCTGGTATCGGCCTTGATACCACATTTTCTAAAGTACTCGTACTCGTTAAAAGTCCCCCGATATCAGGGACCGATTACACGGTCTGAGAAATGTCTATGTTTGAGCGGCGTCTAAGGGGTTAATCACAAGCGCCAAGTGCCCGCCCCCAGGCCCCGGCTGCAGCTCAGAGCGGGGAGAAGGCGAGGCGAAACGAGACGTCAGCCATGTGGAATTATTTCAAAGTGAATGAAGACGACAAAACAAAGGCGGACTGCAAATTGTGCTCAGTGAAATTGTCCAGAGGAGGCTCAAAAGGTAGGGCATTTAACACAAGTAATTTAATCAAGCACCTAAAATCCCAACTCGACAACGAGTACAAAGAGTTTACCCACGCTTCTAAACCAACACAATCCACGCTGCCGCAAACTCTTTAAAATTTAAAATCATGTTTTTATTAAGTACTTGGTATCGGTGTCGGCGAGTACTGAAATGCAAGTACTCGTACTCGTTTTCCAAAAAAGTGGTATTTTATCCCTACTTGTAATTATATTTCAGTACATCACAGAAACAACTGAAACAAAGATCTAAAAGCAGTTTAGCAGCAAACTTTGTGAAAACTAATATATTTTTTTTTTTTTTTTTTTTTTTGGATTTTTCCCCGATTTTTCTCCCTAATTTAGTCGTTTCCAATTCCTCCCCGTCACTAGGGGGCTCCCACATTAAGGCTACTACTACCACTCAGCCGGGAGGGCCGAAGACTATCACGTGTTTCCTCCGAACCACGTGACGCCAGCCGACCGCATCTTTTCGAACTGCTCGCTCGCGCACCGTTGGGGGCGGCGTAACACACTCGGAGGACAGCGCTATCCGCTCCCTCCGTTGCGCGAGCTCACAGACGCCCCTGATTGGCTGTAGAGCCGTGATTAATGTGGGAGCACTAAGTACCTCTCATCCCTCCCCTCTGAGAGAGCTCGGCCAATCAGCTCTCTCTAGACCTCCGGCTACGAGAGGTTACAGCACCACCCGGGATTCGAACTGGCGATCTCCGGATGATAGGGCGAGCGCTTTAACCGCTGCGCCACTCGGAGGCGTGAAAACTAATATTTGTGTCATTCTCAAAACTTTTGGCCATGACTGTATACCCTACACCACCCAAGTACATTAGCTGTTCATTTAATGTTATTTGGGATTCAACTTGGAATAAATGGAAGTATTAATACAAACTTATGAAATTTACGGGATGGCGCACCACTTCCATATTTAATTGTCCTTACCCACATAGAACTGGTAAGTATTTAAAACTACCTTTACCTATGTTAATTAAACTAACTGTCGGTTGCCAGCTCTACTACAGTTTGCTGCACTGTAGCAAAGCTGATGAATGTAAGGAGAAGAAAAAAAGGCTAATCCTACATCAGAAATATGCCTCAGATAATGCATTTTTTCATACCTCAAATTCCCTTTACTTCATTCCTTGTCCAAATGTGCTGTTTCAGTGTTTATGTAAATAAGCTATTGGGGGGTTGGCATTGGACTACAGTTCAGAAGGTTCCAGATTCCACCAAGTTGTCCCTGTTGGCCCCTTGAGCAAGGCCCTTAACCCTCACCCGAGCTGAGCAACTAGTTTGGAAGGGGATCTTCTTATATGAGGTCATAATAAGGAAAAAAAAAAGTTTTTTAAGCACCATCCAAAATTAAATGGGGAAACATTTATTTCATTTTTTCCCACCCACATTCAGTGGAGTCTAATCTGAATCTCTAAAATAAAGAAAAATTTAACTTTGCATAATTCTCCCTTTAATCCAGAAAGGGGAGAGTTTTCACTGTCACAAAATTATTCAAATTTTTATTTATCCTGCCTGGCTTTATTGTGTGAATTGATTATTATTATTTTTTTGTTCCTAATCTTCCAGTGTGAAATTAAAAATAGAAATGTCTTATCAAGAGGCTGCTGTGCTAGTCACATATTATCAGGCATCACCAAAACAAAAACATAATAGGAAGACAGAAAGATAAAAGGTACGCATCAGCTTGATCTCAAAACAGGAACAGTAGTTTCTTATTGAACATCACATGCATGCTGTTAAACTGACATGCTGTATGACTATCACAAGGACAACTGCACTTTTTCAGGACGTTATCAAGTTATTGAGGAGTTTATATGAATATTTCAGCTTCCTTTAGTCATGTGGTTTCAGCATTGACATTACAGTAATTTTGCGATGCAAACTGACTGCATATCTAAAATAACATCTTTATATAATATTAGACGTGAAGATCCATAGAATCGGCTGATATTTTCATAAAGTGTTCCACTTGTCTGTATTCTAATGATCGGAATGTGAAACATTTTCAATAATAATCCCACCCTTTAAATTTTTAGGTCAGATTGATAAGTTTACAAATTTACATTCAGGTATTTTGCAGACACTCTTATTCAGAGACTTTGAAGTTTACGTGGATTATTATTATCATCATTATCACTGTGGATTATTATTATTATTATTATTATTATTATTATTATTATGCTATATGTAATTGATTAATTGACTGATTATTATTATTAATAATAACAATATTTGTAACATTTATGGAACATAATTATGAACAATTTGAGTTATGTTTGGAACAAATCTGCCTCTATAAATGAGACATTTTAATACTCCATTGCAAAATTAAGCATGTACTGGCAGCAGATTATTCATTCACAAATTCATTCAACAAGGTCATATTAAATTTACATTTTTCATATTTACCTCATCATAAGAAAACGTCAGGACGACTTGGAGTGCAAAATTAAATCGTATGATGACAGCAATGACAGAAACTGAAGGAGAAATAATAAAATGACAAACAGCAAATTTCTTTCTTTTTTTTCTTTTTTTCTCCAAGACCTCTATCAGTAGAGGAAATTCATGAGCTGTCTGACAGCCAGTGACATGAGATAAACACTGTCAGATTTGTCCGATGTGGCCAGTGGCAGCTGAGGTGCGCTCACATAGCCGATCTGACAGGGTGCAGGCAAAAAAAAAATTAATTTGCTAACTTGACATCAAGACCAATCTCATTCTGATAATACAGGCTAAGCCCCACCCATCTGCCATCTCTGTCACAAATTTATAGATTCAGCTCATCTGGCTAACAGGTTATTTAACTGTCAAGCTACAGCTAGAGGAGTTATTACTAATGATTGCTATGAGATGCGTTTTACTCAATTTAACAAAATGCTGAGGGCATTTCAAAAGCAAATGTGAAGATCTGCACAATATGCTAGTTCAACACAAATGACTGTATTTTACCTGAAACATCTGTATTTTAAAAACGGAAGCTTTCCAACAAAGGGAAATGAATACAATGAGAACTACAGTGAGAAATGCTTTTTCCAGCCTGTTTCTTACATTGGCTTTACAACCTTTATAGGGCATTGGCTTCATAGGGCATTGACTTCCTCCGTCAATATATTGAATAACACGAGCTTCCTGGTTGTTAGACAACAGGGCAGTTAGAGCTCTGACACGTGTTTCATCAAGTGCTGAATACTAATTTTCCTTCTGTTATTGACTTTTATTGGACACCCACCAAGCAGCCATAACATTAAAACCATTGACAGGTGAAGGGAATAACATTGATTATCTCATTACGGGGGCACCTATCACTGAGTGGGATATAAAAGGAAGCAGGTGAACAATCAGGTCGGAGTTAATGTGTTGGAAGAAGAAAAGAAATGGACAGGCATAAGTAGCTGTGAGACTTTGACAAGGGCCAAATTGTGATGCCTAAATAAACAGATCTTCAAGATGGCAGGTCACATGGGGTGTTCTAGACCTACCAAAACCATAATAAACCATTGTATATACAGAGAACATCTCACAGACCTGCCATTTTGGAGATGTGTTTGTGGAGAGTCCTAACGTAAATGCTGGCTATGATAGAAAGGTGTCATAACCCATGATGCATTGCAGCATGGTGTGTATGGGCTGAAGAGTGACTCCCTCTGAAGGACAATGTTGACCCCCTGCCCATCCCCAAAAGTGCTAAGAAAGGGAATGTGAGCATTACAACTGGACCATGGAGTAGTGAAAAAAGGTGGCCTGGACTGATGGATCACATTTTTTTTTTTTTTTTTTTTTTACAAAATATGTATGCGAGTATGCAATATGTGTCTCTTTACTGGGGAAATAAATGGTACTAGGATGCATTATGGGAAGAAGACATAATGGCAAAGACACTGGATAGTTCTGGGCAATGTTCTGGTGAGAAACCCTGGTTCCTAGCATTAAAAAGGATGATACTTTGACACATAGCTCCAACGCAACCACACTAACAGACCAAGTACACACCTTCATTGCAATGGTATTGAACGGCAGTGACCTCTTTCGGAAGGATAATGCTTCCTGCTACACTGTAAAAAAAAAAAAAATAAAATAAAAAAATGTTCAGGGATGGGATGAGGAAGATGCTAAATAGTCAAAAGGTGTTGACATGGCCTCCAAATTCCTCAGATCTCAGATGGCTTGCGCATTTCCAAGATGTGTTAGATGAACTAGTGTAACCTATGACTGCCCTACCTTACAACTTATGGGAAGTTGCTACTAACATCCTGGTGCTGGATACCGCAGTACACCTTTAGAGGTCTTGCGGAGTCCATGCCTCAATGGGTCAAGGTTGTTTTGGCTCCACAAGGCTAACCTATACAACTTTGCTGATTGGTGGGCACTGCATATTGTCAAATTAGCTCCATAAATTTGTTCCAATTATAAATTGTATTCAATTGCCTATTTAATTAATCCAATTATTAATTTTACGAATAAGCAGGGAGTGGTGGCTCAGGTAGCTTGTTTCATTTATCTTACAGATAAACATGACGAAGATTAAAGTAGAATCCTCTCGATATGGTTTATGGAGGTTAAAAGGAGATGTTTCAGGTTGACCTTTGCAGCTGAATAACTCACTCATCATCTATACCACTTTATCCTGTGTTTAGGGTCGCGGGGGACCTGGAGCATATCCCAGGAGACTTGGGACACGAGGTGGGGTACAACCTGGTCAGGGTGCCAGTCCATCGCAGGGCACACACACAGACTACAGGCAATTTGGGAATTAACCTAGTCTGCATGTCTTTGGACTGTGGGAGGAAACCGGAAAACCCTGAGAAAACCCATCAAGCACGGGGAGAACCCGGTCCCTGGAGGTGCAAGGCGACAGTGCTAACCACTACACCACCATGTCACCTCAACTGAATAACATAATTTAATATTATCTAATGATAATTAAATTATATCCCTCATCCCCGTGTTCTTAATGACTCCGAATATTACAATGTTAATAGTGTTATAATGTAGAATAGCACAGCCCCTTTGTAACCTTTTAATTTTGGAAAAAGTATACATTTTTCTAAATGTCCTGGATTCTGCCAACGGTTTTCCAGCTGTCTAATGACCATATTAATAGAGAAGTATTTTAGGACAGCTCTAAAACAGAAAAAAGAAGCACTATTATAGATGTACGCTCAGGAGATGCTTAAATGCCAACAGCAAACTCATTTTTAAGCTCATCAGCACTCAGGTGGCCATAGCAATGCAGACTTTATTAAGAGTATGTCAGTGCTGTGAACTAGGAGTTCTGCAAAAAAAGAACATGGTTAATGAATGTCATGTCTGTTGACCTTCTCAACCACTCATTGTCGGGATCCCTGAAAGGTTTCTAAGGTGAAATTAGATCAGGCTGAAACCTTGGCTATAGCATGATGGTGGGAAAAACAGCAGACTTTTTTTTTTTTTTTCTTTTGGGATTTTCTATGCTGTCAACTGCAGTTTAAGTTACTGCAGTTGTTTTAAAAAGAAAATATTTTGTACCCTCTCTGACCTTAAATTATCAGAACTTATGTTACAAAATGGAGTAAAAGGGTAATAATAATAAATAAATAAATATAGACCTTCCGTTAACATTCATGCCAAACATTAGAATGGGAGGAAAAATGTGGTCTCACTTTGATTGTGGCATTGTGACTTTGATTGTAGCATGGCTGTTGGTGCCAGACTGACTGGCTTAAGTATTTCAGAAGTTGTGGATCTCTGGGGATTTTCATGCACAGCATGTGTATACGCAGAAGGGTAAGAAAAACAACAACAACAACAACAACCAATGCAGTGAGCGGCAGTTCTCTGGGCGGAAATGCCGTGTTGATGTGAGAGGTTTCTTGTTTGAAGCTGTCAGCTGACACTGTAACTCAAATAAGCAATCTTTACAACTTTGATGAGCAAAAAAGTATCTCAGAAAGCAGATTCTCGTGCAGATACTTATACATATACGTATATGATTATTTAAAAATGCCTTGCCAGATGAAGGTTATGAGTGTAAAGGGTGTGCGTCCCGTCTGCAACATTGAAAAAGTGTTCAGAGATTGACTACTGGTAAGAATCAGAATTCACAGTCTATGCCGTCCATGCTGACATTATATCCCTCTGGGTGACTTCAGTGTTTCCAGGGGCATAGTGGTAAAGTTCATATTTAATTAAAAACAAACAAGCAAGCTCTGGTTTAGGCCATGTCCACTCTGGAGTTGAATGCAATAACACTGTATCTAAATAGATATACTTCAATATGGAGTCGGTCCCCCTTTTGCAGCTATAAGAGCTTCCACTCTTCTTGTAAGGCTGTCCATAAGATTTGAGTAGTTTCTGTGGGAATTCATGCTCATTCATTCTGTAGAGCATTTATGAGGTCAATGTTGGACGAGAAGGCCTGGCTCACAATCTCCGTTCCAGTTCATCCCAAAGGTGCTCCATGAGGTTGAGATCAGGGCTCTATGTTTGGGCCAGTCGAGTTCTTCCACACCGAACCCAGCAAACCGTGTCTTTATAGTCCTTGCTTTGCACTGTCACGTTGGAATAGAAAAGGGCCTTCCACAAAACTGTTTGGCACAAAGTTGGAAGCATAGCATTGTCCAAGATGTCTTGGTACACTAAAGCATTAAGATTGTCCTTTACTGGGGGTAAGGGGTCTAATTGAGTAAAACACCTAAATTCAATAAGTCATACGTTTGGGCAAATAATTTTATCCATATAATGTAGGTGCAAGCATTTAATAGATACAAATCCTATAGTGCCAATGCGTCTTCCACCGTACAAATGTAAAGCTCAACATTACATAGAACAATGAAAACCGAATACTCACTGTAAAGTATGGTTCCATTGGGAGCTTTTACTTTCACAATGACATGAATCATCACTGTGTCTCTTGTAGACATGGTCTTAAAAGTTGTATACACTGAAGTAAAGGGTTGAAGTTCCAAGTATGAAGATCCACTAAATAAAGGGAAGAATATAGTGGTTTCTGAAATAAAGAGGGGGGAAAAAAAGCAAAAAAAAAAAAAAAAAAAGGAAGGATGTGTAATTAATGACAGTCAATGAGGTCAATTATTGTGATAGTTAAAAGCATATTAAAGCACATATTTGACAACAGGCAGTTCATCATTCACTCATTCATCAAGCCCATTAATTCGGATCATTAGCGCTGACAGTCTTGTGCTTATACAATTCTCTACGCTGTTTGGTTTTAAAATGCTTGAGCAGCCACAGCCTACTTAAGGATTCCGAGAGTGATGCATTCTCTGACACTCAGCCCACATGCAAGGGCAGAAGGAATCCCATCATGCTCTGCATGAGGCCACTGTTATCTCAATGAGGATGACAGATCCATGTGACTTCTTCAGGCAGGCAGGCTAGAGGAGTCTCCGGCTTCACTCGCAGATCCTCTGTGGCAGTAATGAACCCTTATCTTTTTTGCTCAAAGGGCAATGTATGTAGTGCTGTCACGCAGCTCTGGTGGGTGATGTCATGGGATTCAAAATGGAAAACCCCGGCAGGCTCGCTGATAAGCATGAGTCAGCAAAGACATAAATAGTAATGTCACAGTGGGTCACAAAGCAAGAAAGCAATTCATGCAGTTTTTTTTTTTTTTTTTACAAGTGTGAAGCATTAAGATTTTGTAGTGTAATGATATACATACATACGGTGTATATAGCATTACTATTATTGACTGCGTTTAGTGCTGACTGTGACATTATTTCTAACAACAAACTGTTACATACTGTAAAAAATGTAGGTTAATGACATTATAAAGCCCTATGCGTGCAAAGAAAATGAAACGATAAACAAGGACGGCTTTTCCAACGCCTCACTGCCGATAAGAGAAGTCTTTCTAACATTCTGAGGAATGTTATTCAGAATCCCGTTAACAAAATATACTTTTCTCTGGTAAATTATGTTACAAGTGAATTATACATGGTGACTGACGGGAGATTAGAACAGTTAGTACACAGTAAGTGGCGATGGCAAGGGGATGCCCCAACTGCCCAATTCAGTCACAATGAAGCATTGGATGTTACAACATCATTTGTTTGTTTATGACAGCTCTGGTAAAACTATCATACTGTAGTAAGACAGCATGAAATAGAATTCATTGAGAATTCCATGTTGGTCGATATCCCGTGGCGCCCCAAGATCTTCTGCCTTGTCATCATGTGATTTCTTCTACCTCACAAACCCTGTAATTTAAATGAATTGGATGTCGTCCGATAAACAGCGCTCACCAGTGATCAACAGCTGTTGGCCCAAGTGAAGTAACAAAAGCTGCATTCAAGACGATGGTCGTTACCTAAATATATATTTATATTAAGTAACTCAAATGACACGTCTTGCCCAATGTTTTTGTGTAAAAAAAACAAAAAAAAACTAGAGTATTGTTTTTTTTTTTTTTTTTTCAGAAACCGTCCGTCTCTGGCCAGTCACCCTGTATAAGGCAAATAACACCAACTTCATTTATCCATGCATAGGTGTTTATTCCTGAAGCTTTTCACATGCTTATATATATATTTTTTTTCAGTAAAAAACAATCTGTATGTTCATCAAGCCATGCAAAGTACTCCATACTAACAAAATCAGAAAAACACATAGTTTGCTAAATTATTTACAAATCAAAATGCCTGGGATATGACTGAATTAGTTTTCACCCCTAAAATAGCTTCTAAATTAGTCTGTGTGTCCTATAAAAGGCCGTAGAACTTGTCAGAGAACGTAGCTAAACAAGAAAAATCAGACAGGGACAAACTTCTACTAAGCTATTAATCAGGTTTTCCTTGAAATAAATCTTGAATGTCCTGTCGAGCATGCTCTGTGAATATCCTGTGGCAATTCATTGCAACCAGAACAATATGAAAAAGAATACGGCATCAACATGACTCTTCCTAGAGGAGGCTTTCCACCAAATGTCAGCGCACAGTAAGAATGGTACTGGCCAGAGACGCAGCCAAGAAGATAAGAGTAACTCTGAAGGAGCCCAGGAGATACACATTGCAATTGGGAGAAGTTGTTGGCTCCAGGCACTTGACACTCCATAAAGCCTGGTGAGAATAAGCAATTATTGAAAAGATGCCATGTGTGTTTGGAGCTCAGTAAAAGTGAAAAAAGGTTCTCTGGACTGATGACACGTCTATGTTTAGAAGAAACCCAACACTGTTTATCACTCCGGAAAACACTACCCTACAGTGAAAGGGCATGTTATACAGATCCGTTTGATTGATGTATATTAAAAGAGGTGTAATCAATCTCGCTTATACATGGCTAGTAGTAGAATTAAAAACAGTAAAGGTGTTCAAATCCAATATTGCATGTTTAAAAACTGAACAAGGACAAAGAAGAGGAAAGGTACATGAAAAACAACTGCAAAGAAATGAGTGATCAGAACTCACGAGTGTGTGCAGTTACAGTACATATACTGCAATGGCTCAAAATCAAGACCCCAAATGTGTTAAAATGCCATACTCTGAGCCTAGATCTAAACCCCAAGGGGGAATCTGTGACAAGGCTGGGAAATTGCATCGACAGCTTTTCTGTAATAATCTTTCAAACAAGAGAGTTAAACTAGCAGGATCCAGATGTGCCAAGATGAAATGGTCAAATCCCAGATGAGTTGCTCTTGGACACAGAAACAACCGTAATACCCCTAAGAAGCGCCCAAATCGTCACCACACACAAAGAAACGCACGACACAGCATGGCTTACTAAAAAAAAAAAGGTATGTAACTTTTAAAAACTGAATGTTCAAAGACGATTGGACATACAGTATCAATGGAAGTTTTAAACCAGTTTTCTCATCTGTTCCGAAACCGTGGTGCCAATTAACGCAGTGACGTGGAACGCCGCTGTGAGATAAAAC
The DNA here is from genome assembly GCA_030347435.1 of Clarias fuscus. Lineage (NCBI taxonomy): Eukaryota > Metazoa > Chordata > Actinopteri > Siluriformes > Clariidae > Clarias > Clarias fuscus. The sequence continues at coordinate 14,275,919 of CM059225.1, read as the reverse complement.
ACAGGACGTTAGTGCCGACACATCCGCGGCAGTCCGAGGTGAGGGTGTGTAAAAGACCAGAACTGAGAGCGTTATCCGCTAAAATCAATGTTGAGTGAAAGTTATGAACAGTTATGTGCCCGATGTGATAATCTGCTTTAAACAGGGGGTGTATTTGCATAAACAAGTAACCTTACAAAAGTAGCTACGTGCTCATTAAACCCTGGATTGAAAATAACGCCTGCAAAAGTCCAGTAACTGATATCGTCATAGTTGCCAAGAGATGGTGAGTTAGACAGTAAGTAAGAGCAAAGACTGGAAATTCAGTTTAAGACACAGGTTTTGCTCCTAGCATCCCCTCCAGAGGTTAACCTGACAATTTGAACAATGAGAAGTGTCCCATTGCACAATGGGGCACATTTATGAGGGCTGAAGACGGTGGTAATGAGGCGTTCGAGGAGGTCAGAATCAATATGGGAATGAGACTGAATAATTTCCTGCTCCAGTGCTTTGCTGTCTGGGACTGAGTCATGTGATCTCACTCCCACTACTCCTCTTTCGCTCTTCTATGCAGCTTACATGGTTGGTAAACTTTAAGTATAGTCACTGACCTCCTGCGTAATGCTTGATGAACCACTTTAGCAAGAGACTGAATTTACGGAACTGTACTCTCTGAATTACATTCTGCTTGTTTGTGTATTCAGACTGTGACAGTCGCTGAAATCATAAACATCCCGCAACAGGGACCTGTTCTCATCTCATCGAGGTAACGCTTAAACCAAATGAGCAAGCCCTCTGACCAGTGAATATAATTCTCTCCTGAAGACTTTAGTACAGTATATGCAAATAATCTTTGGAACTTGGAGTTCTCTCAGCTGCTTAGATGTGCTGCTGCCTCCGACGTGTGCATGCAGGGACCAAGAGAGTGCTCGAGCGAATTTTGGAATCCCATAAAGTGCTCGGCCCAGACAGCACGCCAGTCAGACTGACGGACCTTTTCAAACATTCAGTGTGATTTGCTCTTCCTAGTGGAAAAGAAAATCATGAAAGTACTTTAAGCTTGATGATGCTACAATACAACTGATGTCAACTGATGTCAAGCTACAATGATTAATACACTTACAGTTGCTAAAGATTAACAGAAGCCTTTTATGTCCTCTTCAAATAACCTGCTACTTTTTTTAACAACATCTGCATAAATATTAATCACCTTAACACTTTGTTTTCCCCAAAAGTGACAAACACAAGGGAAAAAAAACCCCAAATAAACAAAACAAACAAAAAAATGATTTTTTTGATGATGATGATCTTTTTTGATTTGCACAGCAACAATTCTTTTGGTTCAGATACTGTATTATGTTATTGTCCATAAGACAAAACAGTCAAACAAAAAATGTCATTTTGGAGGCACATAAAATATACTGTAATTTAATTCATAAATGATATAAAAAATGTCTTAAGTATTATAACTGCGTCACTACTGCATTTTCAGGATGGTTATACAGATTTATTCATTTTGTTTATTTAGATCACAGAAAAAAACCCAGAATAAGATATACAGTATACAGTTAACAAAAACCATACACAGTAACCATTTACAGTAATTAGGGATTTCAAACGACCAACACCATAGCTAATATTCTACCATGAAACTATCTGGCAATTAAACAGAAATTTATAGAATTATATACAATTATAAAAAAAAAGATAAAAATGTAAATGTTGAATTTTGCAGTGAGCAAGACAATGTTTTATGCGTTACTGTGAAATGCGCGGAATGAAGGTGTGACATTGTGTTTATTAAGTAGATTTCAATTGCACACTCATAAGCGCATATTTAAAAAGATCTGTTGAATTTTGAGATGAAAGAATTATTTTTTAAAAGGTCAATTTGTTCTATGATATGATATAAGGGCGTTTCCCATTGAAATTTTTAATTAGCATATCTTTTCTTCCCGTTGGCACTGGAATGAAACAAAGCCCATATACATGTTACTGTACCTCAAGCTCGGCCAAATACACCTGTGAAAATGTGATGCAGTGAACAGACAGCCCAGAAATTCCAAAAACCATCTTGATGTATTCTAGTACTCATCTTACATTCCGGCAAAAAAATTTTTAATTAATAAAATGCATGCAATTATTGATTATATACACAACCTCATTTCCCCTCTCGTCTTTTCCGACCACTTGGCATTCAGCATCAACAATGTACTAATCATAGAGGCTTTTATGCCTGAATGACTCATAGGACACTGTAGCCTTAACAAAACAAAAAGCCTTGCTTTGAAACTGCTCAGGTACAGGGACTGGGACTGTAAAAAAGATGAGAGCCTGGAAAAGACTACATTAAAAATACAAGAAAGAGTTTGTATCTTTGGAAGCAAAATAGGAAGAAATGAGGTGTGGCTCAATAGCATTTGCACAAGTCTTTATATACATGTTGTTGAACAGTGAGGTGTGGGTTATCAAAGCCTGTTCTGGAACAAATCCCAGTTATAACATTTTTCAGTGCATTACAGGATTTAAAAGATATATTTAAATTATTATTATTATTAAAAAAATATATTTAAATTACTATTATTAAAAGCACCTTTACTATTATTAAGAGCACCTTTTCATAGCACTTAATTAGGATAAAAGCTGGCTTCCTCTAAGTTATTATGAAAAATCCATCCTTGCGTTTTTACCTAAAAACAGTAGTAATAATAATAATTATCCTAATAGTAATAATCCTATTAATAAAACTTCCTTAATGTAAAAAAAAAAAACATCTTTTATTCGAAATGCTCCATTATGGGAAGCATTCACAAAAAAAAAAAAAAAAAAAAATCCATTTTCTACCTGACATTGTTGACACACATTCGCCGCGTCATCATCAACTTTTACATCATACTGTGAATGTGAGCGAAGGCGTTTCTAACAGAATGTAACAGTAGGCAGCATCATCTGTAATAAAAATGTGTAAGCTCAGGGCTACTGAAACCCTGGATTAGACTGGTGCATACGACAGGCAGAAGCAGAGTCTGTCAAGAACAGCCTGAGGAGCAGCAGCAAGTTGACCGCACTCTCCATAGGTGTCACGGTGGCTTAGTGGTTAGCACTGTGACTTGCACCTCCATGGTCCGTGTTCGATTTTTGCCTCGGGTCTGTGTGCATAGAGTTTGCATGTTCTGCCCGTGCTTGGGGTGGGGTTTCCTCCGTGTACTCCAGTTTCCTTCCACAGTCCAGAGACATGCAGATTAGGCTAATTGGTGTTCCCAAATTTCTCTACGTGTGCAATTTGTGCGTGTGAATGTTGACTGGAGGTCGTAATAATGGGAATAAATACAATGGTCACCATTGGCCTCCATAGTCCCTAATTGAACTACAGAGGATCCTAGAAGTTTCTAATTTCTAATTTGAATTTTGCAGAGTGTTGCAGCCTTACAACATGCCAGATTAATGGGCTTAATGCTGAGCTCAGGTGAAAGTAACTCAGTTTATTCACATGGGACCAATGCATGCACCTGATTAATCAAAATCAATGAGCTTTACTTTCTTGCTAGCTTTCAAAAATATATTTTTGAAAACATTTGGATTTAGCACACTTTTATTGCCTCATTTGAAGTACACAGCACTTGTATGATATTTACTGCATATTAATTGTCTATTTTTATTTTCACCTAAAAACAATACAATGGAACCTCGGCTTGCGAGTAACGCGGTTTGTGAGTTTTCCGCAAGACAAGCAAAGATTTTTAATACATTTTGCCTTGAAAAACGAGCAAGCCTTGGTATACAAATACTGAGAATCATACCAACAGGCACCTAAGAGAGATTAACACATTTTCGGCTTCAGTAGACACACAATAACTCAGATTGAAACATGACTGCCCCCTACAGGTAATGAACGTTATTTTCACAGCTTCTTCTCGTAACGTGCATTCTTAATGGCCAGATCTGTACCACGAATGCGCTTCACGCTTTGACGCCGAGCGTCACGTGATCACAACTGGGCGAACGTTTTTTCTCACGCTGCGGAATTGTGGGTAATCGTCTCCTCTGCTCGGTCTTAAAGGTCAAAAAATCAATTTGGTTAACGAGTGTTTTGGTATACGAGCCTGCTTCCGGAAGTAATTAGGTTCGTAATCCAAAGTTCCACTGTACTATACACACGAACAAACAAAATAACCCAAAGTAAACCCAAAAAAACCCAAAATACCTACTCTCAGAATGGGTGGTTATAAAGAAAGAGATGGCATAGAGTTTTACAAGAGTGATGAACCATGAGATCGACACAGATACCCGACTGAGAGGGAGGAAAATAAACACGTCATGATACAAGAAGTGAGTAAGCCTCAGGCACGAGTGATTAAGGGCATGTTGGAGAAAAAACTGATGGCAAGAAAAGAAAAATAACAAAAAATCTCAAAAGGCTCTCTTTGCCCACAACCACAGGTATTATATAGTATGTGCACTGATGTGTGATTTGCTAGCAGGTATACAATTATTTACAGCTCAAACATGAACAGGGTCATTCAGGAATTATGATGTTTACAAATATTACTGGACATTGAAGTAAATCTGGACACTGTACTGTATTATTTATAAAATAAAAGCTTTGTCTGAGGTTTTGTCTGTACATTGGTCAGAACTTGCACTTTCAATGATTTCATCATGTTTCATACATTGGAGGACACGAAACCTGTCTCAGAAAGATTTCTGTCTGAATGTCTGTATGTCTGTCTAGCCAGATTATGTCTCAGCATCACACGTAAAACTGGCTGGACAGAATTAAATGAAACTTACGCAATACTTATAGATATCTGCCTGAAATTTCACCTGCGGCATAATGAATAAAAGCGATGTTACAGCATGTGCCAAATTTATTATTCTGTTTTAAAATAAGCTACTAATGCGCTACTTGGTCAGTTAAAACACCTGCACCAATAAATATTTATTAGAAAAGCTAAACTGAATAGATTTACTTGAATTACTTCATATTTTCATTGTTTAAATAACAGCGCTGAAGTAGTTTAAGTGAATTTTAACCCGCTGGACTCGTTTTAAGCCAAAACTTCATCTTTATCTGACCTACTTTTCGATTTCTCATCTGTGATTCACTCTCTGATTACTGAACAGGGAGTGTATCTGGCTGACGACAGAGAAGTGTTAACAAGACATAAGATACTCAATCTTACAATATTTTATTTCTTATATTAATAAGTTCTGCCCTATAGAAAGACAGACAGACAGACATGGATGTGGGCTTCAATCTGAAATAACACACAGGACTAAACCATTTCGCACATTCACATTTACTGTATGGACATTTGTCTCTTTGCACTCATCCTGGCCATTTATGGACACTTATGGACACTGCACACCTGCACACTCATGCACATTTACATATTTTTAGTTCATTTCTTTGATCAGTTGCACATAAGTCACTTGCATGCATATTTGCACCCACTCGTACATTTCTATTTAAATTCCCACTTCATTTCCACACTACAATTTCCTTTTTTGGATTTTTCCCCGATTTTCTCCCTAATTTAGTCGTGTCCAATTCCTCCCCGTCACTAGGGGGCTCCCACATTAAGGCTACTACTACCACTCAGCCGGGAGGGCCGAAGACTATCACGTGTTTCCTCCGAACCACGTGACGCCAGCCGACCGCATCTTTTCGAACTGCTCGCTCGCGCACCGTTGGGGGCGGCGTAACACACTCGGAGGACAGCGCTATCCGCTCCCTCCGTTGCGCGAGCTCACAGACGCCCCTGACTGGCTGTAGAGCCGTGATTAATGTAGGAGCACTATGTACCTCTCATCCCTCCCCTCTGAGAGAGCTCGGCCAATCAGCTCTCTCTAGACCTCCGGCTGCGAGAGGTTACAGCACCACCCGGGATTCGAACTAGCGATCTCCGGATGATAGGGCGAGCGCTTGAACCACTGCGCCACTCGGAGGCCCTCACACTACAATTTCTATATTTTTCTATATTTGTACAGGATCATTTCATCTGCATATTTGTACAGCTAGGTTTCCTTATATTTTTCTTATATTGTATATTTTGTCTTCTATAGATATATTATTCTTATCTTAGCTAAATTTACTTTAGATTTTATTTCTTTTTATTCATATTTATTTTCTATTAATAATCTTTTATTTTAAGGTCACGAGCGGTCGTACAAGCATCTCACTGCATAGCGAAATAACTGATTACATTAAAGCTAAAAGCATTTTTAGCTTTGATCTTTGAACCCTTTCTACAGCAATTGGTAAACACTAGTTATTTATATTATAGAATGTTCAATTAATTTAAATTTTTTGTCCCTTTACTGAACATTCAATGATTTATATTATTGGATATTGCATTAAATTATTCATGTTACCGGTACTAAATGAAATCATTACCCATTATCGCAAGGAGGCAAGAAACGCTCTTAAAAACAGACGATTTAAGTAGCATACCCGCCGAGTCATCAGATCTTCATGTCTACCAACTCATTAATAGGGGTTAAGGAAACAACAAAAGCAACATCTGCTTGGTGGCAGATGGAGGAGTGTGAATCCCACATGTCTGGTACAAAAGAACCTCACAGGAATAAAAAAAATGCCCGAAAAGCTAATGAATTAATTACTGAATCAATAAATCAATGAATCTGCTTGCGTGATTATGAGATGTTTCCCCTGGGGAACGCAACTGAGCCAACACCTCATATATAGCACCCCTGTTGCTTTTGCACTCTGCCTGGGGAGACAAATAGCATTTCCAAGGATTACTTAATTATCTGCAAATTAGCACTTTGAGAATAAATTGCAGAGGTGCCAGGGAAAGGGCGAGAGAGCATGGGGGAAAATGGTCCATGAGTTATTGGTAGGGGGGGGGAGAGGACACTGTTTGCCTTCACAGCCTTTTGATAAGGGCTCGCTGTGTCTGTGCGAATGCAAAAGAAACATTAGTTCATTAAGATTTACGAGTAACAAGCAAGCATTAAATGTTAAGATTTAAGTATGCGATTTTAGTCGACACGGTGACGATTAATTAGCCTAATGCATCAGCAGCACACTAAAAAAGGACAAACGTAGGAGACGGACAAACAAATATAGCACATAAAGCTATTATTGATTAGCCATTTTGAATAAAATTTTGAGACTTGTGCCAAAAAAAGCAAGCCGTGTTGAAACGAAAGCCCTGAATTAAAAGCCACATTATATAGCTAATTAATTCCCCGACACAAAGCTTGGCCTGTGCATTATTCTTAAGGCACATCCTCACGGCTCTGGCTCCCACAGGAAGACCGATTTATCCAAAATACAGAAAGCTCAAGACGGAAAGAGAGAGAGAGAGAGAGAGAGAGAGAGAGAGAGAGAGAGAGAGAGAGAGAGAGAGAGAGAAAAGGAGCTTTCTCCTTCTCGTGTTTTCTACAAGGCATACTGCATCAAGTATTCAAATGTTAAATATTGCCTAAAAACCACTACCAAGTGTTTTAATCCTTTTTTTTTTTCCCAAACTCTATACACACCTGCTGCCTAACAGCAACAGCCCATTTGTGTTTATGTCCAACTACATGCTCATCAATCAATATGTATGATTCCAAGCTATGAAGGTTCTCAGCGTATAGCCTATGAATGAGGCTATGAATGACATTAGCATAAATCCATATTTGAATTCCAATTCCACATAAGACTGAAAGATATTCCTGAACAGCCTTGTGATTTTCAAGATGCATTACGATTAACATTTCACCCCGAGATGATGGAATTTTATATATTCCCGCTCAGAAAGTCCGTACTAGGAGGACGTTTATGAATATTACAGAAACTTTATCGCTGTTGCGTACTGTCGGCTTAAAGGCCCGGAGATATAAAATGACCAGATCACACTCACTTAACCGCTCGATTTAAATCGCTCAATCATGGAGGGTTCATAAAAAGAAGACATCCTCATTTCTTTCTGTATGTTCATATAAAGACCTTGCTTAGCTGACTGTTTCTACAGTTTCCAGGGGGGCAGTAAAGTATACAGTACAACACATCATTAATATACTGAAAGTGTTTAGAGAAAAATAAACGCTCGTTTCCGTCATCATGCTGCATTACAGTTTACGGTCATGTACGTCATACGGCACACCGCACCTAAAACCGTCACCGTTATGCCATTAATGTCAGTTGAGGCTTGCACTTGGGCCACGACCGGTCCTTTTTCATACTGCAAGCCGAGGCAGAAGGACATAAGGCTGCTTTTAAAAGCGCGTTAAACGACATGGGCCCCAATTAGCACGGCGTATATGCTGGTACATACTGTACCATACCATCCTCCTGCAATGTCACTCACCGCGGACTCTCACCCGCTGAGAGTGAAAACATTCTCAGCACTGCCTTCTGTGTGATCTAACGTTAAAAGAGATGTTTTCTCAGAAATTTTAGTCCCAGGGAAAATTAAAGTCCTACAAATAGTGTCAGTCTTTGGACAAATTTGTTCTGGGGACGGAGCCTTCTGAGAAGCAATGGCACCATTAAGATGAAAGGGATCTCATCCAGCACCATGCTGAGAACAAAAAAATAGGTTATATCAAAAACCTGTCTGGAAAATGGCAAAAGTCTCAAACACACAGACTCTCTCTTTCTCTTTTTCTCTTTCACACACACACACTCATACTCAGTCAATTAAAATTTCAGAATTGAAGCTTAATGACCGTGCATGTTAGAGCCATTACGACACTTAGCAGGATATACAGTACAGTACACCGATCTGCCATAACGTCCGCCAGGTGAACTGCACAACATCGATATCAGACAACACTGTATATCAGTAAACCTGTGACAGGATCATGGGCACCCAAGCTCACCAATGCCTGCGGGGACCAAAGGCCAGCCTTTCCGATCCCACAGAAAAGCCAATGAGGCGCAACTCGTCAGAAAAGTCAATGCCGGCTGTGATAGAAAGGCAGCAGAACAATCCGATGGGATGTGCTGGACAAACAAGTGTGATCCACGGAGACACAAAGCAAATGCATGATGCCTGTAAAGAAAATTAATTCCTTGCAGCTACTTCACACCTAGCAGTAAGAAAAAAGAAAATAAATAAATAAATAAAAAGGAGGGAGCCAAATTATTGGCCAGAAGTACACAATAAAAACATTAGATTTTGGGTAGAAAACTGTCTATTGCATTATTTAACCCTATAAGAATCATGGTGAAGGGTCAACTTCCATGACCATGATTAGAGATGACTGAAAAGCATCGGTCAAAACAGCTGTGTGGCCATAAGAAAAGTTGTTAATAATAAACTAATTGAAACAAATATTTAATTTGCAAGGGAGCACAAAGATTGGAATTTGGAGCTATGGACAAGGTCATGTGTTCTGATGAGTCCAGACTGACCGTATTCCAGAGTGATGGGCGTGTCAGGGTAAGAAGGAGAGCGCATGCACCCATCATGCATAGTGGCCGCTGTACAAGCCTCTGGAGGCTGTGATATGATCCGGGTGCTCAGGCCTCAGTAATGTTACAGTATGTGGCAATAAAATGAAGTCAGATGACGACCTCGATATAAGGTCTCTATAGAAATGATCAGATCCGCGCATAATATTTGCTTATCTACTAAGCAACTTCGAGGATGCTGCAGGTCTTTTGAAGAAACACAAAAACTGAGAGCGGGCAAAATGTAAAGAAGTAAATTATTTTTAATTAATTCATAGCCGGTTATTTCTGCATGAGAAGAGCCGAGTGTTCCATTGACAGAAATCTATAAAATGAACTTGGGGCTCAGCAAATTAGCTTCACACCTGGGCACGGGCTTATCGACGCTAGCGCGAAACTGAGATAGCGCTGCACAGTAGAAAATACAATGAAAACACAATTAGTCTAATAGAGCTGTGGCTCTGAACTCGATGAGGACCGGCCACTTTGAAGTTTTTAAGCTTTCTCTCCCCTCAGCACACCTAATGCAACTAATAAAAGACTGCTCTCGTATGTCAGGAGACAAGAAACACTAAATCTTTATAAATTGCTTCATCCTTAGTGTAAAGCTGAATAATGTGGGAATGAGAGGAAAAAAGCTTTTAACACCTTCGTGCCATTCGTGATGCATTTACAACATTTATTGCCTGATGAAGAGTGACAGAAAGTCTGTAATCTGATAAATGTGTTTTACATATACTGTACAAACTAAAGTTCAAATGTACGGTCTCATGCTAAAACAATGTATAAAAAAAAAAACAGGTCTTCATCTCATACAGAATAATAATACAGAATACTGACAGCTCATTATATATATCATTATATAAGCCAATATATCATGATGTAGTACAAGCACATGTCATGCAAACATGCACGTCACATGTCACCTCGGCATGCGAATTTAATCCGGAGGCGGAATTTCATATTGCGAAATTTCGCCTAAGGAAATTATGTCAATACAGACAACCCGTTCCAGCCAAAATTTGTACCAATATTACCGATTTCCAACACTATGATCATATATTTGCATATAAAAACAATCAAAACATTTAGAAAAGTTTATGGTAATGGAGTAAAATATGAAATAAATAGACATTAAATCTCACTTAACCTTACGTTCATAGAATTAAGTTTATAATTTCTATTACTTTTCAAACCGCTTATTCTACATATGCAGCCGGTAGATCTCCCGCTTGAATGTTTCACCAATCAGACGCAGCAACAATGATCACATGACTCGGTTCTATATTCTATAAATTCATCCTACCTGTGAATCCATCCTGCGCATCTTTCTCTAATTTTGCGGAACGCTCATAAATCCATGCTGCTACTAGTGGGATTTTGCGTTTTTCTTTTTTTTTTTTTACAATCTTGCGATGACTATAGGATGCTTTTTTCATGTTTGTGTGATTATATGTTAACTTTACTTGTACATATAATGCTACTTTAACAGTCTATGAATATATAAGTATTTTTCAGTACAGAATTCATCGCCAACACGAGTGTTGTACATTTTTATGCATCCCAAAAAATATGACGCATCCCTGGCATCATATAGAAAGCATGTTTCGCTTGCAAAAGAACAGCTTCAACAGAACGTCTTCTCTATCTGCCAAAACAAACACACACTTCAGCATACAGTACACAGTATATATACACTAATACAATAAAAAAATTATTCTTTTTTTTTTTTTACTCCAAAGATCATAATGTAATCTTGTCCAAAGAATCTGAAGGCAATAGGGATTAGTCTTAAATATACCGTTAAACATTTCTACAACATAAGGTTTGAGCTTTTGCAAGCTTACAGTTTGCCTACTTTCTGGCTGTTGCCTACAAATGCTCCACTACTGCAGGTGGTGCTATTAAAAATTTTAGGACTTTTTCCGTGACCTACAGGAAGAAGACTGCCTACTGCTAAATGATGTATAAACTATTGTAAGCAGTTGTTGAAGGTACATGAATAAATAATAGAATGAAAGAAAGAAGTACTAATTTAGTTCAGCATGTACAAAGAGAAAAGGAAGGGAAAAGTGAGATCATTAAACAAATTGAGGGTTGAGGTTGACATGTTTAACATGCTAGTGAAGCCTGGATAATTGCCTCATTTGCAAGGATCAATCACTGACTTGGTCGCCTAGCATGTTCGTCCATAGTGTTTGCCCAGCTGCAATATTTAACGTTTTTTCTTTTTTTCTTTTTGAGCTTCCAGTTATACAGGGCATACAAAAGTCAACACTTCTCAGTAAAAACCCCCAGAGTTCAACATAAAGTCACATACATCTAAACGCTTTTCGGGTCCAGGGACGGACCAACGGAGCATACTATAGAGCACAGGTGAAAAAAAATAAAGATTAATATTCTGCAGAACAAAGTATTTTGATTTAGGGTACGGTACCTTTCTCACACAGACGGCCGGTGTAATGGAGAGGGCAATTACACAAGAACGATGCGGCACCACTTGGCATGGACAGAGGATGACACATGCCACCATTGAGACATGGCTCATCGGCGCATGCCAGCGAGGGCACAGTTGGCAGAAGATTGATGGTGCCTGCTCCGGTGGGAGAACTGAACGCATCAGAGGATACAACAGCATGCACAAGGCTGTCCTGATGCCAGGAAGACCTGAAAAATACATCATGTCTTTTACATTAAAAAAATTTGTATGGCTTGGATCGTGAATTTGTTTAACACAATTTATACAGAAGATAAAACATTTTAAATGTGATAAAAAGATATTGTATTGCTGTGCTCAGGGGTGACCGGAATGTTTAAAATAAAAAAGGTAACAAGAGGAAAAATTACTGATAACACAGGTACATCAGTATACAGTGCAAAGGGTGATTTTTTTATACTAGTATCTAATATGAGTCTCTTGAAGAAAAAAGAAAATTCTTTTTTTTTTTTTTTTAACACAGAGTGAACATAATGACACCTGTGGTGGTGTTTTGTTGAAGCAATACCTGCTTTCTCGTGTATTTCTGACATGTATTTATACTTAAAATATATGCATACACACTCACTGCCTTATGTCAACACTTGCACATTCATGCAATTATCCAATCATGCAATTATGCAAGTGTCCAATTATTCACCGAGATACTTTTCTGCTCACTACAGTTGTAATGACTAGTCATTTGAGTAACCAAACCTGTCTCTGTAATTTTCCCATGAACAGAAGTGATGCATTTCGCTTGTATAAACATTTCGCCATTTGTTGGAAACTTTAAAGCTCTCTTAACATTAGACAAAAATTGCACAACATGGGCAATCAGACACACAGTCAGAGGTAAACTTTGTGACATTCGAAATTTTAGCACAGGGCTTTGCAGTTTCTGACACATACAGTACTGTACAGCGCATGGCCAAAAAAAAACAACCCACTACTGTACATGGATTTATGTAACAACGCGAATACAGTAGGTAAGAGCCTTCCATTGGATAATTACTGCACTGATTAATATGGAACAGCTGCCAGAACAATTTATTTAACCATAACTGATGCAGGATAACATACAGTATCATTAACCATGTCAGGAGATGTAGTATATCCTGTGGTTGTGGCAAATGTGTTACTCTGTTTTGGACCAATTATTGGCTTGCATCAGGAAAGAAAACCACTGAAGAGACTTCTGAAACTACAGCAAATAAAATGAAATAAAATGTAAAAAAAAAAACAACAAAAAAAAATAACACACACAACAGTAGAACTTCCACACATACAGTACAGTAGTGTTAAGAGAACTTAAGAGTTTGGGACTAAACAGCTGTGTATGCTTGAGGGCATAAATAATATAGACCATCGGAAGGAGGTCACATGGTTTGATGAGTCCAGATGTTCCAAAGTGATGAGCGCATCAGGGTACAAATCAGGGTCATGCACCCATCACACCTAGTGCCAACTGTACAAGCCTATGGGGGCAGTGTTGTGATCTGGGGTTGCTTCTGATGGATTAGCAATGTTATACATGAGGTCAGCTGACTATCTGAATGACCAGTGGATTTAGTCTTCCCTGATGGCACAGGCATATTCCAAGATGACCATGCCGGCATTCACCTGGCTCAGATTGTGAAAACGTGCACGAGACATCATTTTGACACATGGATTGTCCAGACCTTAACCCCATTAAAAAAATGTTTTATACAGTACAGTATATGCTGGAGAAGACTTTACACAGCTGTCTGACTCTCCCATCGTCAATACAAGCTGTTTTAGTAAAATGAATGCGAATAAGCTTATGAAAATGATGCCATGACTGTAATCAATGCAAAAGGTTGAAGGTCCAATGAAATATTAGGGTGCGCATTTTTTGAAAAATTATTTTTTTGGCTAGGCAGTGTATGAAACGGCATTTTGTTATCGTATTAACTTTAACAAAGAATATGACAGGTTACTGAGGGAAGCATTATTTATAGCCGCTATAAAGAAGCAATTCTTTTGTGAATTTTTCAAAAGATGAGACAGAAACAAGGTGTCATTCTTTAGCTAATAGAAATTCTGACACTACCTTACTGTAAATACAGTACATGCCTGATTACATTCTATTCCTTAGCTTCCTAAACCTGAAGCTATTTCTGTAGTATTCATGCTGCTCTAGACTTAAAGCATTAATGATAAGAAGGTTATATAAAAACGTTTCATAAACAAACTTGCATGATTAATTAAGCCAACTTCAACAGTATCATTTGGTTTTAGTTGCCAGTATCATGTACATATAATCCAGATATCTGTAGCATTAGTGTTATCTTTAAAACATATCTTTAACACCAAACGTAGCTGTATAAATGCTTTAGAAATCCTTTAAAACGTATGTATTATACTGTAGCTTACACCTGTGTATCTGTATCTTCCTCCTGCACTTTCTTTACCCTGAACACATCTCACATCACCTACATTCTTTCCTGAAAGCCCATTAGAGAGGAAAAAGAAAGTAGACCAGAGTGTAAGTCTGCAGTCTGATTAAATGGGCCATTATACAATAATGTGGTCATATCTGTGGGAACGACACAAACATCCTGGAGTGCAGGAAAGAAACCTGCTAGGAACTCGTTTTTATTTATGCGAGAACTTTATTTATGTGTCTCCTTTAACCATAAAGGAGACATTTTATTACAGATGACTTAAAGGGGCTTAAGTGTTTTAGGCTATTTCTTTTTTTAAGACGTGTTTGGTTCGGTTTTCTGCACCGAATATGTTTTTAAGAGACAGGTATATTGAAGATGTGGTGTAAATATGTAAGCTGTTTAACACATCATTCAAATTATGTTAAGGAGTTTCCTTATGTTATTAAGATTATTCCTGTGCTGTCGTGATTAGATGACGTTACACAAGCGACAGTGCTGTTGTACTGAATAACGGCACATATGTGATCCAGTCATAGGCAGGAGGTATACAACCATTATTTATTATCAACAGATAATAGATTAGGCGGCACGGTGGTGTAGTGGTTAGCACTGTCGCCTTGCACCTACAGGGTCCGGGTTCGATTCCCGTCTCTGTGTGCATGGAGTTCGCATGTTCTCCCCGTGCTTGGTGGGTTTTCTCCGGGTACTCCGGTTTCCTCCCACAGTCCAAAGACATGTAGGTTAGATTAATTGGCATCCCTGAATAATAACCCTGAATACTGGCTTAAGCGGTAGAGATGATGAGTGAGTGAGAGATAATAGATTAACATTTGTTTGTTTATTCAACCAAATACATATTTTGCTCCTCTGACACATATCCGTCTGGTGGAAGTAGTGTTTAGTTGGTAACTCAGTTAACGACTGACAATTAGCATAATTACCAATTAGCCGGGTTGAATCCCAAATAGCACTAAGTAGAAAGCTAGTGCACCGCTGTATGTACTGTAGGATATACGATCCCCTGTCTCACACACCAAATATTGCTGTTGATCAGGGTTTTGAGACAGATTTGGGATTCAGCCTTGTGTTAGATGCTAGTTAGCTTAGCAGCTCACATTACCTGTGAACAAAACAAAACAACACGGACAGTTAAGCGGAAATTCAACTTACAAGGACAAGAACGTTTTTTCCCGCTTAAAGTGCATCCAAACTGTAGCTTTTTTTAAATGTGAGTTTTGGCAGGTAGCTGCTTTACCCTCTTTTCAGTACTATAGACCATGCCAAGCTACGTTCCCCCATGCTATGCTCGACAATTAACATGATTAATGATTGTTAGAATAATTGTGATACAAAGCTACACACCTCTTGTCCAATCCGATTACTCCGCCAGGATGTAACGTTGTAATATCAGGATCTCGAAACAAAACGTAGTGGACATGTACATAGCCTTAAAATTATAGTCGTCCAAAAACAAATATATACTGAATGAGGTCACATAAGAAGAGCAGTGGATATCAGGCTCTCTAATACATCGATATTGTAATACATTTCACACAAGACCAAAATGACAAATCATCCATTAGTAAAATAAAAACAAAGTGCAATTTCAATGCTTAGCATCACCAGGTATAAACCAGATTATGAATGTATCCACCCTCAACTATCGGGAGTAAAGATTTATATCAGGCAGCAAATTCTTGCTCACAGCATGAAACCCTGTTTACTTGTCCTTGACCGCTTAAGCAATATGAATACATAAAACGTAGAACTCCATTCCACTAATGTGTCTTATACTCATAATGCTCTTAGACACTTGTGCCCTACAAAGTCAAGAAATATAACCACGTCCAGGACAAATGATAAGATTTTTACAGGAGGATCTCTACATTTTAGTATTGCTAAAAAGCTCCACGTCTCTGAAACATCGGACTGCTCCCAATCACCTGCTTGTCTCACAAAGATTGTAAAAGTGATCGAATAATCAGGGCCATACCAGTCATTTCACACCTCATGGCTTCAACTTGGCTATAAGACACCTGAGGTAAAATAATTTATCAACCTGTTTCACCCTTCGAGCTGTTAGCTGTAGTTCTGGAAATATAACACTGGAGGTTTATGAGGCATGATGGCTTGCGTCCTACAGTACCTTCACCAAGTACTCTCTTTCAGACTTGATGTATAATGTCAGCTTTTCTTAATCTGTGCTCTTTTCAGAGATATAGCAAGCATAATACACTAGTATGATCTGCGCTACAGTAAATATGAGAACAAGTGCAATCTAATCAGCAGAAATATCCATATAAGCCTTTTTAGAGAGAATCTAACTGTATCTACTTAAATTGCGGAAAAATGGAGAACAAATTAGATGGGAAATTAAGACCAAAAAACAAAACAAAAACACCTTTCTGAGCAGAAGAATTAATATGCATGATACAAATGAAACCACAAAGACTTTAAAGTGACATTGGCCTGCCCTCGTCCCTCGGTTCCACTGTAGCCTCGGGTTCTTGCTTTTTAGCAGAGGCCCGTAAGGCCCTGTTTTTTTTTTTTTTATAGACTTCCTTTCAGCTCAAACCAGTATTGCCATTCTTCTCTGCCCTCTCTCATCAACATGTGTTCCTGCCCACTGAACTGACACTCGCTGTATTTTTTTGTTGTTTTTTTTTCTCACTCTATTCTGTGTAAACTCTACAGACTACAGTGAGTGAAAGTCCCATGAGATCAGTAGTTTCTGGAATACTCAAACCAGACTGTCTGGCAGCAGCTACCATAAGAAGGTCAAAGGCACTAATACCACATTTTTCTCTGTTCTGATTCCTTAAACTGTCTGAATTATTTATGCATTAGCCTACTGTCATCTGAATAACTGACTAGATGATTGCATAGTGGTTTCGAATAAATTGTGAGTAGCATTAGTAGCAATAGTGAGTGTATACAGTCTAATGCAAAAGTTTAGGCACCCCTTGATAAATAACAGATTTTGGTGATTTTATTTTAATTTATGACATAAAAAGTAACTATGCATCAATGTTTGCTGAAAATATTGTTCATTTTTCCTATTTCCAAGAGAGACTGTGCTAACATCTTTTCAATACAAAAAAATCACCAAAATCTGTTATTTATCAAGGGGTGCCTAAACTTTTGCATAAGACTGTATGTCAGGAATAGAGCAGAATACGGTTACATAATGTTTCGAATAAATTGTGAGTAGCATTAGTAGCAATAGTGAGTGTATACAGTCTTATGCGAAAGTTTAGGCACCCCTTGATAAATAACAGATTTTGGTGATTTTATTTTAATTTATGACATAAAAAGTAACTATGCTATGTCAATGTTTGCTGAAAATATTGTTCATTTTTTCTATTTCCAAGAGCGACTGTGTTAACATCTTTTCAATAAAAAAAATCACCAAAATCTGTTATTTATCAAGGGGTGCCTAAACTTTTGCATACGACTGTATAAGGAATAGAGCAGAATACGGTGCACTATTATACAGTGTAGGTGACATGACCCCAAAATTATTTCTTTCCCTGGCTTTTAACTGTTTTTCAAGATTAAATATAGAATTTCATTGAGATTAATACGTTTCTGCCATTTATTACATTGTAGACAGTTTAATAGTTTGTTAAACCTTCAACTTTGATTATGGCGCACACTGTGGTGGTCAGTTCAAAAAATGAAACGAATGAATGATTAAAATGATTCTTCATAAATTAAAAACTCCATAGATGTGATAACCTGTCGTTATCATTCAGGTCGTCAGCTGACTTCATTTTATTGCCACATAACGTTATTGAGCCTAGACCTGAGCAACTGAAGCGTCCCCAGATCATAACACAGTACAGAGGCCACTATGCGTGCATTCTTTCAATATCTCACACATTTCCGATTTCTAATTAGTAATTAGAACTTCACAGTGCAGCTTTTCTGCATGTGTGTGCGCATTATATTGAACAGAGCAAGATTAAAACCTGACTGGAACCTTGTAATGCCTTGCGTGTCCGTGTGTATTTTCGCCAAGCTCAGCAAAAACAAAGACCACAGCCCGCACCAAACTGATGGGTTTCAGGTACAGTAATACTACTGTTTTTTTGTTACAACATTAACTAATCATGTGCAAACATTAACATTTTCCACCAGCCCACAATCTGTCTGTTTGAACATGCAACTATTTTGAAATACATCAGTGGCACTGTCGCAGGCATGATCTGATTAGTTTCCATAGCACCCAGTATATGTAAGTGACTGCTGAGTTGAGGTGAACACATGTCCAAGAGGCATAGAAAGGGCTAGGAAGAGGGAAAAAAATACACACATACATAAATTTTTTAAAATATATTATTACTGTATTTCCCCACTCCCTGGCATACTTTCTATCTATTGATCTATCTATCTATCCATCTATCTATCTACGCACACACACACAGTATAGAGAAAGGAGAGAGAGAGAGAGCGAGAGAGAGAGAGAGAGGAGAAATCTAAGCTCTTAATTAAATGAATCCTTACTTGCAGTTTTCAATGTTGTTCCCAGCAATGGCATTGGAAGTGTGAAATCCTCTGAGCTTATTAATTTCAATTATTTCAATACAGCCAGTGTAGTTGTACCAATGCTCAGCTCCCTAAGGGAACAAAAGAAAGAAGAAGACGACAGCTTTTTTTCTACAAGAAAGCAACAACAAAAGCACATGCCTGAAGTGATTTAAACAATAATTCAGTGATGATGTGACACTGGGACAATGTTAAGCAAGTTGCACATGATATAATCTGTATCCTGTAGAAACCAATCAAATGTCTGAAATCACTTATTATTAGCAAGTGTAAGCATGTAACATCGCATGCATTCACAAGTAAGACAGAAGCCAGATAGTTCAGAATATACCCAGAGATGCTTTTCATATACTCTGAAAAATATGATATTTAAGCTTAAGATTTAATTACTTGTCACATGTACCTTACATCACAGTCAGATGATTTTTCACATATCTCAGTTAGGAAGCTCGAGTCAGAACGCAGAGTCAGCGCCCCTGCAGTAGATAGGATTAAGAGCCTGGCAGTGCTTGGGCTTGAACCTTGGGCTTGAAAATGGAAGCTTGACCTTCCAGTCAGTATCCCTAAGCCTTAACCAACTGAGCTACCACTGTCCCCAAAAAGCATGGCAAGAGGCAACGTTGGGATAATACATCCATACTCTCCTGCTGAAGTCCTTCTCAGCGTTCTTATTTTACCAAATGTATCCATAGAATCTGAAATGTTCCTGTACTGTATGTGGCTTCATACACAATAATCTCCAGCCCTTTTGTTTAATTTAACCCTGGATTTATCCTATGTAACATAACCCTGTGCATATAAACCTTGCAACATATGCAGCAACAATCCCACATTGTGGCCCAAAGGTTAGAGCCAGGTCCTGCTACAGTATTCCCTATCACATATCCAGGAATGCCCAGATAATACCAATCCTTCTCACAAGCTGCATTCAGAGGCAGGAGAACCATAAACTAGGTCTATACAGGTAGTCCCCTACTTACAAACGAGTTTCATTCCGTGAGTCAGATTTGTTCTTAAGTCCGACAAGGTGAGTCTTATACACCTTTGACACGGATATACAATGTAAAGCGTATCAATCCACGTAACTAAATTTCTGCCCCCTTTCCCCACACTGCCATCATGTAGCCAAAAAACATAACCGTGGCTAAGGAAATGAAACTCACAGTGAAATGTAACAGTGTTGTTTCTGTGCCTTTAAATCAAGAAGGAAATACGGATGCCATTTTGTCTCAGAGCAGTTTTCCACTGTATTGGACTGTGAACTCTGTTTTGTTGAGGATTTTCCAAAATTCGGATTATTCACCATCAGGACAGCTTTACAGACCAGAGATTTTCCATCATCGTGCTCCTGGACTGATTTATTCAAACCAGTGAGGTTGCGTAATTTCTCCCGCAGCCCCACACGCACAAGCATACAATATACCAGACTTTTTATACATTCACTTATTAAAATATTATATATAATTGTAAATATTAGTATCTGGTGTGGTGTCTGTTTTTCATACAAAACATGTGAGCTACTTCCATGATTTGTTCGCATTTGCAAATGTTTCGTAGAGCCGCAGTCTGTTCGTATCTGCGGAAATTTGTGATGCAAACGTTTATAAGATGGGGACTATTTACATATAATATGATGCCTTTATTTGGCTGACATTTGAAGGCAGTGTACATGTACCCTTTATCCTCCTACACGTCCCATAATACCATGTGAGAGATCAAGTCCAGCACCCTAGGTACAGAAAACGTCTGTTTTATTATCCCAGTGGACATTTCGGGCCAAAGTCGTGTGATATAAGCTGCTTTTGAAGCATGGCACAAAGCTACCAATGGATCAAGGCGGCTGCCTTTTATTTCAGACTCTGACTAATACCCAGGAGAACTCTAGGGGTTATCGCCCCCTCGCAGTTCAATGAAAAAGCACCATCCAAAGTTTTGAAGAGTACTGCCCTCCCTTTGCTAGTAGCAAAGCCAACTTTCAGGATACAAAAAGGTACACTATACAACCAAAAGTACAGTATGTGAACACCTCCCCATCCCACACACCTCGGTTAAAACCACCGTTTTGATCTGTACTGTACGCAACTCCTCATGACTTCCCAGAGGATACTTAATTCTGGAGAATTATTAAGCTCTGTACACGGCTAAACACCGATCTCCGATCCAATCCATTTGACCAGGTTGTTTACCTAATGCAATGTGGTTTGTATTTAACAGTAGTCTGAACTAATCATTGCATGAACAAATAGCTGAAAAGCAAATACGGTTGCATATTTGATTTATTTCATTTAATAGCTTTTTGGGTCAGCGTTTAGTTAATGTGCTGCATGCGATTTAAACGATGTTTAATTTCTTTGTGTGTCAAGTTGTGCAGAAATTATGTTTCATGCTACTTGCTCCCTGCAGCCAGAGCGAGGAGTTTGTTTCTATGGTAACCATTAATGACTCCAGTCAACTTACATAAATCTCACGAGATTCAGCAGTGCAGGGTTACATTCTATACCGGCCGTGTGAAACTCCGGTGTGAACTCAGACTATTTCCTGCGTTTTCTCCGACGCCTGTCCGATGTTTGTGATTCATTTTCTTTATATTACCCGAAACAGTTTCAATCTGCATATTGATACCTGTGCACTAATACGCTTGCATCCTAATTCCCCTGGCTTACCTGCATTGCAGCATACATACTGTAAACACAGCCTGAGACTTATCCAGAACATACAGAAGTATATTTAATAGAAGCTGCCTACAACTGCTGCATGGATTAATGTGTGAAAGATTTGAATCTGTCATGCATTAACACAGAAAAAAAAGCCAATGCAACTGGGTAACTGGAATACTCTTACCTTATATGGAGAGCAACTGATAGGTAGACCTCCTACAAAAACATGGCCAGTTTGTAAAGTAACTCGTGGCCAGTAATTGCTCGGATTGCTTTGAGCACGTTGAAAGCCAGACACAGCAACCTCTGCTTCACAAGGAGCGAGATGCTGTCTGTGGAGGGAAAGCGCTTTATTAAAATAACGACTCTCACAGTAGTCAAGAATACGGATGGAGATAAGAACTACATAACTGCATGCAGGCAATAAAATCATATTTGGATATTTAAAGCTAACCTTAGAACCGTGTTTATCTCTCTGCTCAGTGGTAGTAAATATACTGAATTAATGATCTCGGGTTTACTTTGCAGCAAAGCTATAACGCTCCGCTGTTTATGTTGAGAATATTTCTTCGTTGCCTTAGGAAACAATTTTTATTTTATTTTTTTTTTATAAAAGCCAAGCAATCTAATTTGCATTTTATGGCTATGTTTTACCTCTTTTTAATATTCAGACCAAAAACAGTTTGTGGAGAATATGATAAGCATTGTTTCCATGGATACAGAAGAGAAAGGAGTGCTTTAAAAGTAAAGCAGGATACACAATGAATTCGGTATTCATTATTTTCTATTAGACACGGCATGTCAAATTTTAGCACAGAGTTATGACTTTAAAGTTCTGGCTTTTCCCCTCTACACTTGATTTATTCCACTGCTCTTTCTATGACTTGATGCTGAAAATATAGAGCGGTAAATGACATACAGGAAAGAATAAAATCTGCACGCTACTAAGCAATCAAGTCAGGAACCACGGCTATGTAAATTATAAACAGTATTGAATAAGAAAGCTTTTAACCCTGTAAGAGCCAAATATAGAAAAAATAAGCAAAACATTTTTTTTACCTCTCAGATATTGTTTTATGAGGCCTCTGATGTAGAAATTAAAGATTTATTTTTTTTTTTTTTACATTTTAGTAGGTTTTTAGGGAAATGTTGTAATATTGCAACGTTGGGCCTAGTTGTGAGCAGAATGTCTGTATTTGTTCTCACTTTGTCTGAACAGGTATACAGAACATTTAAGCATTTATTTGCAGGGTTGTTCACTTACTTAGCTCCATAGCAGTATATATCATAAGTAATAATTACACAACAATCATATTTTTTTTGAATAAGCATTTATTTATAAAAATATTTTGAAAAAAATATTTGGTCACATTCAGTGTGGTTTGAATGAAGTCTCTGTTTACTTGCAGTGATGGTCCTTAAGACAGTTCTTTTCATCTGAGAGGCACAGGCGAACATTGCACTTGCTACACAGTGCGTTTGTGTATCCATTATTGCAGTATCTGCAGCGTCCTCTCTTCGTCTTTACTGGGAAATGTGTAATAATATCTTTGTGTACATCCAGGCATCTCTCCGTAAATTAATTTAGCCATGGTCTGAGTTTCCAGAGTTTGTCCTTCTTTTCCATCTCTGACACAGTTAAGCTGTTTATAAAGTGTAATGAAGTCAACAGAGATTGGAATCCATTGCGGGACATCACATCAGAAACAGGGGTGTACCGTGTGTCTGTCTCCCAATACATACAGACTCCAGACTTTTGCATTGGGCTCATCTTCAGGTACATGCCAAGCATCTTGTCAATTTCCTTATTATTGGTGTTTACAGATGTTCCATTTTTTTCCAAGCTGTACTCATTTGTGTTTCTTGTCAGAGCCTCAATCATATCTTCTGTCACAAACTTTTGGAAGTACTCCAATGGGGTGGGGAGGGAGGTGGCATCATTGGTGATTTCTGAACCAGAAAAATCAGTATTAGGACTGATAAACTCTTTTTTCAACCAGTGAAACCTGTCACAATGTGTTTTTTTTTTGTTGTTGTTGGGGCTTGATGTCCACATCATCATTGGCTGGGCAGTCAATGGGTTGGTGGTTTTCTTTGTCCATTTCACCTGCATCTTCATTCTCTGAGTCACTTGCATCAGTATAATCTGAGTCCATTTCAAAATCGCTCTCTCCATTTTGGACTGCAGCAATCACATCCTGCACACTGACTAGATGACCTTTCTGTACTGGTGGCATTCTGAAACTGAAAAAGTTTTGAACAATTTTATTAAATATGTGAATAGCACATATAGGTCTTATATTGTAGCAGATAAACAAAGAATAGACAGGGTGGGTACCATGTGTCAAGGGTAGAGATTTAAGTATTATCCATCAAAGTATTACAATTTCAATGCAAATGCTAAATCAAAATTCAACTACATTCAAACAATACTATCTGAGTGGCCTGTTATGCTCTCTACTTATCATACTAAAAGGGACATATGCATCCGCCAAGAGCACTAACAGGTTCACATTCAAGGCCATTCACACCTGTCCCTGAACAATGCAACAGGCTACCACTCTGACCCAACGTTGTAGAATTACAACATAAAAATAATAAGCTCTAAATCAAATTTGGTTAATGCTTTCTAAAATAACTATATATGTATGTGCTATAAACATTGTAATAAACACACAAAAAATATTTAAGGAATTTTACTTACTTAAATCTTGACAAATCCAGTCATGCAAAAAAAGGAGATCAGCTCAATGCAGGTAGAGTAAGTTCATGGCAAGATGACCAGACCTATAAAAACTTTTTCTTTCCAACAGCATTGTGAGGACAAACAATAGGACCCATTACATATGTTTTTGAGAAAAAAAAAATTGCTGACCCTTTTTTAAATTTTTTTTTTTTAGAAGTGTTAAAAGTGATGTTGTAATTCTGCAACAGTGGGCTTTACAGGGTTAATGGTCTTCATATAAGTGCAACGGAATTAAGATATGCAGCATTTAAAAAAAGAAATAGAAAGCTAGAATCCATACCAGAATGATTAGTGCCCATGATGAAGAAAAGCTAAAAGGCTACAAAAATGTCTTGATGGTTAATTAGCTTCATCTCTCACAAAAATAAGAAGAATGTAACCTTTAATGGAAGATAATTTATTATACATACACCTACACACATTATGTTATTTTACTTTTACTTAATGTGCACCCTAATGGTTCATGTTTCAGTCAAGTAAAAGTTAAACGGAGTACAGAGACACCATCATCGCCATGGAGATGATTAGTGCATACACTGATGAAACGAGACACAAGTGTACAGACCTTTATAAATCATCTAATGGGTATAAAATCGCTGAAATTCAGTGTTAGAGAAAAAAATTAAGAAGTTGAAAACAACATTTGCTGTAATGAATGCATCTGAAAAATTTGTGTACTACTGTATATATGAAGCCTTCCTGGGAGGAAATTGCTTTAGGAAGAGGAAGGAAAAAAGAAAAATCTCATAGTTGGAATTTTGCAGAGCGGTGAAAAGTTTTAAGAATCAAAAAATCTGAATCTATATTTATACAACATACTTTTATCTAAAACTACTTTTATCTTATTTTATCTAACCACATAAATGACACTAACCGGACCCATGTTCTACACAAACATGAGGCCAAAAAAAATTTTTTTTTTAAAACTGCGCTTCTGAGACCAAACGTTGTGCACACTGTTAAGTAGGGAGAAAAATCAGGGCCTGTATTTACAATGCTTCTTAGAATTCTCTCTTAGCTTAAAAAGTCCTAGCTGGGAGTCCTAGACTAAAAGTGATTTAGGAAACTTCTCAGAGCAATTCTGAGTAAGGAAAGTACAAAAACCTTTATCTTAGTGAGGAGGTGTGCTTGCAATTTACAGTAAGGACTGGGATTGATGAAAAAAAAACAACCTCTGACCTCTGTAAAGGTCTTGAAATGGGCTCTTTGTGAAAATAGAATATATGATAATAGAATAGACAGTGAATCATAATGTTTCTATATATATATAAAAAAAAAACCTGTATAATCATGACTACGTATTTGGACAAATATGGACAGAAGAGCAGTGTTTACTTTTAGCTTCAGTGTTTGGAGAATATTTCTTCTTTCCACCATTTTGTCCTCTGCTATAGAAACTCTTTAGACTCTAAAAGTCCTGCTCTGTACTCTTAAGAATTTTTACCTTAGGAGCTGCTTTTAGGTCTAAGATGTTTCATGAATCATTTTTATCTTTACTAAGATTTAGTCCTAAACTTAAGGGGAAATTTTAAGAAATTTTATTTCTATTTTCCTAGAATTTTGTCACTAGGAGCAACTTTAGGCTTAAGAAGCTTTGTAAAGACGGGCCCCAGGTTTGTGCAAATGTTTTCTTTCAAAGCCCCGAGAAGCTCATTGTCTGAATATTCTGGACCCTGCCTCGTGCCCTAAGTCTCCTTGTATAGGCTCCAGGTCCCACACGCCCCTATATACAGGATAAAGCAGTTGAGGCGATGATGACAATGGCATAAGGTATAATTATTAATGTATCTTTAGCAAGGGCAGCAATAATTCTGGAGGTGACTGTACGTTATGCAGCAGAGGAGTGATGTATGGTAGAAGAGCAGAGCTCAAGCTAAATGGATGAAAAGCTTTGCACTCTTATTTGAAGTGCTGTACTTTAACATGGCACTTCAGCTACTAGTATGGCACGTAAGAGAACAATATTTCCTCTAACATCAAATAAATAAATAGATGTACATATTTTAGGAAACTAATAATGTACCTAGACTATAATAGTAATGTACAAATCTTTCACACAAAAGCATAAAAGCGAAAAAAAAATATATATATGTTGCATATAGAACTTTAGGTGGTATATGCAGTATTGTGTAAGCTAGAGGTCTAATAAAGCCAGATATGTTTAATGAATCATTTCCTGGGCAATGAGCCATGATATTGGTGGTGCATAGACACTGGTAAGAAATTCAAACATCCAGTAACCTAAAGGTGCAAAAGGACATGAGGAAACGAACTTATTTAGACCATTGGCTTTTAATTGATGAATAGCTTTTTTATTTCTATTTTATTTTACCACGTGCTGCGGCGTTTTAGATGGGTTCTTTGAGAGCAATCAAGACAGCAAAGCTAAAATATTCAATATGTTTCAACTTTGATATTTAAGGCAAGACACAACATTTCCACCCTCCTCTTGGGAGCAAAACCGGCGACAGTTAAACTGCTGTACTGAAATGTCAAAACTCTGCCCTTAAAGTGTTTATTTTGCTGTTCTGCATCACAAGCATTTTTAGGCTTTAGGTCCGGTCACTGAGCACAACTTTGCTCAGACTTGTTTCATGATTTACTATAAATACCAATTTATGTGGATTTTTTAATCAGTTAATTTGAGCTGTAAAATGTAAGTGATGCAATTTAATCCGGCTTTAGTTGGACGATTTTATTTCGTTGAATGGATGGGCCAGGTTTCATTTCAGAATTGACTCACACCTTTAACATTATCTGCATAAACTTATATTGAATTATAAAAAATATTGAAGTGTAATGTAAAAACAAAGTACTTGCGAATAATCTCATTCAAAACAAGTCTTCTTTTGAGTTTATTTGCAGTTGCCATAATCTACTGGGCTAGAGCAGAGTATTGGCATTTGAACAAACAGTCCAAATATCCTAGCATTATACTATTAATTAAATACTTTAATATTTCACAATATTGCTGCCTGAGCAAAAGCGGACAATGATCATTAATGCTTTTAGTGCTCACAAATCAAACTGCATCGAATGGAGTCTACCTTTGATAAACAGCTCGACAGTTAGTTTTGTGAATCATACAGTATGAACTACACTTAGTGGTCAACACCGTCACCGTGCACCTCCAGGGTCTGGTTTCGATTCCCGCCTCGGGGTCTGTTGCATGTTCTCCCCGTGCCTGCTGGGTTTCTTCTGAGTGCTCCAGATTCCTCCCACAGTAGAAAGACATGCAAGGTAGGTTAATTTAGTGTTCCAAATTTGCCCAATAGTGTGAGTGTGTGTGCGCCCTGCAGTGGCTCATCACCTCGCCTCATGGCCTAATTCTCTTGGGATAGGCTCCAGGCCCCTCCCCGTTACACTGTATACAGGTTAAGCTGGTAAAGACGATGAGTGAGAGTGAGTAAGATAAACTGCAATTATTCATGTGGACATGCATGAAATTTTAAAACACGTTTAAAAAGATTAATCATAGATGAATTTCTTGATATTTGAATGTATTTCTGACAGATTCAACATACATAGTGGTGTAAAACATTGTTACAGCAGTTAATCATATTTACACAAACATTTCTGTGAATGTCTTTCTCAGACGAGTATAAAATCACATTTTTAACCATACAAAGCCTTATTCTACCAACAAATGCATTTTTATATCTAACGTTTCAATAAAATACACTATTCACCTGGAACGTCTTACAAGTTTAATCTTAAATTGATTTCCAGAAAGACTTAACTATCAATGTGTAAAGGAAACTTACTTGACAGTGGGGCAGAGTCCAATTAAATATTTCAGTTTTTTTATCCCGTTTCTATTGAATCACTACATAAAAACCAACAAATTAGATTTTTCGCCCCGTGCCAGCAGAATGAAAATCTAATTAAAGACATAGTTTCATCTTTTTAATTAAGGCTATTGTACTGTGTACTTAGACAGATTGGGTGAACCAACGTTTGCACTGGAATCTTGCCTGCGCTTACAGTACGCCTGATAGCATGTATGAAGATGGAAGCGTGTGCACGTTAGAAAGGAATAGCTGACTTTCAATTACAAGAAAAACCCAGGAATGAGAAAGAAGGAAAAAAAAAAAACATGTGTGTGCATGCACAAGCGTTTCATTCCAAAAAGCTGACACCAATGTTTCACATACGGTCCTCCCATAGGGCACTCCCGTATCGTACATGGAACACGGTTATAGGACACACCAAATAAATTGTGTTATAACAGCCATATCAAATAATGTCTGATAGTGTCAGGGCAGTGACAGGCTATTAACAGCACGTAATGAAACAAAGACGGCAGAAAACTGATGTCATCTCTCCTCAGCCTCATTGTACCTTCCTTTCTTTCTTCCTTTTCTTTTTTTTTTTGTCCCCTCCAGTTATAGAAACCTGGGAGATTCCCAAAGCTAATTCTGCCCTTCCAACAACAGGGGAAAAAAGATAATTATCTTAGAGCAGATTCTGAGCTTAACATGTGCAGCAGGAGTCTACCTGCTCGCAGATGCTTTGGACCCACAAGTCTGTGTCTCATGATAGCCCACTCACGGAAAAAAAAGAGAGAAAGAGAGAGAGAGAGAGAGAGAGAGAGAGAGAGAGTGAGGGGTTTAAAAAAAGGTACCAGCATGACTTGCTAAGCCTGTAACTGTGTTCTGCTCGACATTGGCGACTTGGCACCTTGCCAGAGGGCAGCAGGCCTTGCTAGTCCTTGAGCCTGTCAGTCCCTGTAGACCTTTGTTACATATAAAAAGAATTGTTCCTGGCGGAGTGATATATTAAAAAAAGGCCAACGACAAAGAGCACCTTCGTGCTCTAGAGGGCCGGTCCAAGGTGTCGACAGCTCAGACGAGCCCTTAGTGGGTCAATTCTTCTGGGATGGATACATGCCTCAAATATTTTGCTTTTTCCCCCTCCATGCTTTTTTTTTTTTTTCTTTTTCTTTCTTCTCCTTTGGTACAGAGCCCTTTAAAAGAAGGATGGTGAGCAATTTGAGATTTGGACAGCTACTTGGAGCGTCCACAAGGTGTCTTGGTGCAACCTGACAGCAAAAATAGACAGAGGCAGATTAATGCTTTTAAAATAAAAAAAAAGAAAACAAACAAACAAACAAAAAAACAGCAAAAAAAAAATAAATAAATAAAACGGCTGGCCAGGCATCGAAGTGAATTATGTTCAGATGATGAACTAATAAAAGGAAATTGGGATTTTCCGACACCTTTAGAGTCTGATTTTAATTGGAAAAGATAAAGACATGTCGCAATCTGTCAGATCTATTTTATGAATAAACAAGTCTACTCAAAACGAGGTCGCACAAATATAATGCTGACAAGTCTACTAATGGCATAGCCTGTCCAAGTCACTTTTTTTCTAAAATGTGAATGCAAATTAATGAAGTCTCTCCGCCCCATTTCTCTCGCTACACATGAGCTGATCTCTTCTGCTCCCCAGACCTGTCTGATCGTTCCTGATGCCCTACTTCTGGTTAGAGCACTCATCACCTGGGGACCACTCATTGCTGCCGAGGATGCCTCCATATGGACTCCTTATGCTGTAGATACATGTGACTACTCTGGATGGTTTCAAATGTAAATGTATAGCATTGCTTTGGACAGCGGGTAACTCCAACAAAGTGGACACTAGAATAGATAGGACACAGAAGGGATTTATTTACCCCTACACACACAGTACTGCGCAAAAGGCTTAGGCGCCATATTATCTGTAGTACAAATTTTGTTATATAAGTTTATTATGTCTGCATTATCATGTACCATTCCATGTATACAAACATACACTAAGATTAATAAATAAATAACATTAAAGAAAAATCCAAACAAAAGCCATATGCAATGATGCTTTTGAAAACATTTCTACATTAAAAGAAACTTCTATAAAAAGCACTAGTAATAACATAAACAATAAACGGTCAATATTTGGTGTGGAAACTCTTTGCTTGAACATAAACGGTCGTGTTCGATACAGATGTGTGCAGTATTCTAAAAAGCTGTTAGGTTTACTGACATGCTGGAGAATATGAGTTCTTTTGGTAACTTCGTCACACTCGCTTCTTCATGCAAAACCCAGGAGTCTACATTATTGCCCCCCCCCCCCCACCCCACCTCCCATCTGTCATGTAATATGTCGCTTTCTTTACAGGCATGCAAATATTCTTCTGTAATGTTATTTATTCATTAATTTTAGTGTATGTTTGTAGGGAATGGTCCTGTACATAATAATGCAGACATAATAAACTTGTATAGCAAAATTTGCACTACAGATAATATGTACTTACATATATGTAGTTACTAAGACTTTTGCACAGTACTGTATATAGTCAGCCGAAATGCATAATGTATATACACCTAAGGAAAAGAAAAATAGCATGATGTATCTTATATTAACATAATATTAATAATATTATCATATCATTATCACAATATTATAATATATATGAATATATAATGTATATTGATGAAGTTAATATTAAAATTTAAATATTTATTCAAGTTTTTTTTTTTTTTTAAGTGTATATAATTTTTTTGGCTGACTCGTACATCTATACAATTCAATAAATATTTGTTTTGGTTTATTTTCTTCAAACCTTCTTTGTGACAACATCCACTGTTAAAGTGCCACATAAATTTGAAATGAAATGAAAATGCTCAGCTGAGCCTGAAGAGCTACTTCAAGAGCGTTTCAAACTGACGTGCAGTAAAATAATCAGCTCGGTACATTATAAATGAAAGCATCGCCCATCATTTACACGCCTCCATTTAGAAAGATTTATGACGCGCCATTTTAAAATATTCAGTACAGCATTGTTCAGTCCATTTTGCATTAACTACGAATTATAGGGTACTTTCTAAATGACCTGAATGCCAGTTGTAAAGCGGTATACAGTTGACTTTATAGCTTCTTGCTGTGAAAGGCAGAGTCTATTTAATTTCCAGGATTATTGTAATACACCACCAACATCAGGACATTGTTAGAAAACTTGGTTTAAATGGATATACTGTACCACGACTCTTTTAAAAGGTGCCTGTGTCTACACCAGCATTTCATGAAATTATTACATAGACAGTACTGTGCAAAAGTCCTGGGCCATGCCTTAATTCTTCATATTAACTGGAAGTTGGGTCATGTCAACTGGACTTCCTTATGTTAGGTAGATATGTTTCACTACTCATCCGAATAGCTTGTTCATTCGGAATATGAAATTAAATTATGTAGATGAAAGCAATTGGAACATTTTTGTTCCAATGCCTAAAGATGCAATTAAAAATGGGTTAACAATCTCAGCAGCAACCTCATTTCTCCTCTCATCTGTTCCAACATTCAGCAGCAGCAGTATACTGTACTAATCACCAGCCTGATCTTCTGTCACCATCTCCACCTGTTTCTCACTGATGGTTTTTATGCTTGAATGATTCATAGGTCACCAAACAAAAACATTCATCTGAAAATGTTCTTCAGGGACGGCTCAGGTACAGGGACTGAAAATCAGAGCCAAAAAGCTCTTCAAGAAGCCTGGAGATGTATTCCACAAAACTACATAAAAAAAGTCAGAGTTTTTACAAAAAAACAAGAGATGGCCTATTAAACCCTGCCAGATAGTATCACTGTGAAGAAATGTAACTTTTGGACAAAAGTCTAAATTCATGAATGATGGAAATGAATCATTAGTGACACTGTGAACCCTGTGGGTTTGTACACTTGGAGCGTTTTGTCAACCAGCTGGATACAGTTTTGTGCTCTGTACCGACACCATTCTTGAATGCTGCCTCTGCAATTATTTCTTTCCCCACTAGAAGTTCTTCAAACTGTCTGTCATTGATGACCTGTCTGATTTGTGGGCTAACACTTCGTCTTCACATGAGTTATTATGGGAAAGCATCTGTCTCAAGCATCGAAATTCTTCACCTTCCTTGTTCATCAATTTTCCGAAAAAAAAACAAAAAACAAAACAAAAACCTTGAACCCAAATTTTTATCGCATGACCAGTGCATCTTAAAGTTATGCACAAGGCAAGAAACAATAGCACTTGGTGTACCTGAGCTGCATTCCTAGCAGTAGTACGACTATTTTCACAGATGTTCCCCTTGCAGGTGCTGGTGTACAGTATGTGTTCCAATAAGCTTTCTATTTCGATCTGTGTCCTGCATAGCAAATTGGTACTACATGATAGTGTCTATCATTGTGTAAAGGCACTAGTGTTACAGGTCATGTCCTGTACAGAAATATACTGTTTATTGTCAAGCAGACCGAAGACATGTGTCAAATCTCCAGATAACAGTTAGCAAATCCCTGACCAATATGGCTCTCCTTACATGTAAGTAGCTTGAAATCTGAGTAAGTGGCTATTTTGAATTGAGTCATGCAGTATCTTCATCCACTTGCTCTATGCTTCGTGTCTCTGGTGGCCTCGGGACTGGCAGACTGTCATTATACAACACTGGCATCGTGCTTGGAGGCAGACTGGGACAGTCAATAGATTCCTCGCTTTTAGTAGACAAGCCAGAGACACTGGTCAGACTGGAGAAACAGTCTGTTTACAAGATCGCTCTGCTCCCGCCATGCCATGCGATTAACAAATGGCATAGACTTCTGAGTAACACTGAGCTAAGGTCTAAACTTAACAGTGCGTGTTGCGCAACAAATCTGAGTCCAGGCTTAGTAGCGATCACCAAATTCACAAGCGGTATAAAGCTTATAGGGTTAACTGTAGACAAGAGCCGTTTTGGAGGTTATACTGTATGATGTTACCTTATGTGCACCCTGTACTCTTTTCCATCGTTGACCTGTGCTTTGGTATTCATGCTGTGAGTCCCATCTTCTTGGCCGCAGGAAAAATCATACTGAAAACAATTTTTTATTTTATTTTAATTAATCTCACACGAAAAGATTGCATTAATTGAGTAAATTGTTATATATGATGATGATGCACATACTGTATAACTTATCCCAAATTCCCAAATGAAAGCCCAGCTCGGACAGCGTGTACAGTAAAACATAGAGTTACAGAATACACTACAGTATATGACATACAGCACATTTACCTGTAAAAGTCCATTGTTAATGTAGAGCTTGAGATAAAAAGAGCCAGCACCGTGGTCGACATACAGGAGTATTCCACTCACTGAGCGAGTCTGAAACCTCGCTGTGATATTATTCACATCACTGAGATTAATGCCCTCAAACTCCAGGAAAGAAGTGCCAGAATATCTCGCATAGGTGATATCTAGAGGGAGAGAGACAGAAAAATGAACACACTCAAAAAGAAGTCAGAAAAGATCTGCGCGTTTGTACAGCAAACCAAACCTCAATAAAATCTCATATGAATATTTATTTATTTATTTACTCTCCATGCTGCAATTTTCCTGTTTCCAGTAACAGGACTGAAAACTGGAGTACAATATGAAACATCCCTGAAACACAATATTGTAAAAAACAATAAAGACAAAGGAAACGTAAAAGAAATAAAAATAAAATCATATCAGAGCATACAGTATGACTTAAATCGAGTACAACTACAATAACTACAATGGAGTCCAAATGTCTGAAATTTTAAGTGAAAATTATTAATTTTTGTAAAATTTGTTTTTCATTTAATACAACAATATCCGTTACACATTATATTATGTGAAATGTGAAATTTCAAATGTATTTCAGCTTTTCTTAGTATTTGACATTTTTTCTTTTTTTTTTTCTGCATGGACCTTATTACTTATTTACATTTTAGACCAACTCCATCATAGTGTCATCTGAACACATCCTTTGATATAAGAGAATTGATGTAAGTAATGGTCTTTTGTACTTAACATGGTCACTCTTTGCAGGGGGCAGATCTTTTTCTTACAAAGCCCCAAAGTTATGGAATAGTCTTCCTATTAATGTTCGGGACTCAGACACAGTCTCAGTGTTTAAGTCTAGGCTAAAAACCTATTTATTTAGCCAAGCATTTTTGTAAATAGATTAACCTTAGGTAAAGGCGCAGATCTGGGGGACTCATGGACGTAGAGTATTCTGGTGAACTGGTATGTTTAGATGCTGTCTTCCCCACTCTCATTGATCACTCAGGTTTGTTGATGGTGAGGTGATCGGTTGCTTTACATCTCAGGGAGCCCTCATGTCTGTGTTTCCTTCTGGCTCTCTCTTTTAGTTATGCTGTTATAGTTAGTCCTGCCGGAGTCCCTGCTTGCACTTTGCACTAAATATACATTCACCTTATACATGTTGACTGTGACCATACCTATCTGCCATCTCTCCTTATTTTCTGCTCTTTCCCACTCTCTGTCTCTCTGTCGAGCTATACATGTCACTCCTGAGTGATCCAGACCCCTCTGCCCTCTGGACCCGTCTAACCCGTCCTGGAGTCCTGCTTCTGGTTGGAGATCTCGTCGCATGGATGCCCCGTGTGGTTGGTGCCTGGATTCGTATGGTGGCTGGGGATGGTTTCCATGAAGACTGTCCTGTCATCGATTGATGCTCTGGGGATCTGTGACTTCAGTTGTTCGATAGCTCAGGACTGGAATTTCCTACAGTCTACCTGAGCCTCCAGGACTCCTTTTAATTTTAATTTTAAACACATCTCCTGTTATACTGAACTTCCAGTCTTACACATTATTATGCTGATCAATCCCTGCTATCCGTTATCACCCAGATGAGGATGGGTTCCCTGTTGAGTCTGGTTCCTCTCAAGGTTTCTTCCTATTACCATCTCAGGGAGTTTTTCCTTGCCACCGTCGCCCTCGGCTTGCTCATCATGGACAATCTTATCATTTTGATTCATACACATTGCATACAAACTTACTTCTTTTATTGTGTAAAGCTGCTTTGCGACAATGTCAATTGTTAAAAGCGCTATATAAATAAAATTGACTTGACTCATGATCATCCATTTGTTTACACCTAAATTAGATTCCTAACTATTAAATATTCAAGCTGTCTTTTGGTTTAAAATATAAAAATATTGCACACACTACTTTTTATTTTCAGTTTTATACAGTACGAAAAGAAAAGGATTTGCGCTATGGTCTCAGACTTTTGGACACCACTGTACATGTCAAGTCAAGTCAATTTTATTGTGTTTCCTACATGTTAATTATGTGAAACGACTTCTGCCATTTAGCTCTTGAAAGCCCATTGCCAACCTGAAAATTACTCAGGATGTTTCCTTCCTCACTCACACCATCAGCGAGGTTGGAATGATGAGGTAGCTTCTATTCTTAAGACCTTCCAGTGGAATTATGACTCACAGAGTATATAATTGTGACTCACAAACGAAAGTTTGACCAAAGTACTTCACAGTGGGCTTCATCCTAGTGGTGGTCTGATGACTAGTTTTTCACTTCGCATTAAATGTGCTTTTAAAATCCTCCCATGGCGTCCTTACTACTTCCGGACAATCAAAAGACACTGATATTATCAATAATAGCCATTTGAATACACAACACAAAAGAACTGAATACAAAAGTTGAAATTACACTCATTTCTAGTGCAGTAAATTTACTAAATGGTGCAATAGCTGCGAAATATGGTTGGTTAAACCTAAAGTCCAAAGACCAAAGTGCTATTTGAGTGGTTGTAGCTCAGGGGTTTGAAGCTCTGGGTTGCCGATCAAAGGGTCGAGGGTTCAAGCAACACCCACTGCTGGGTTGCCACTGCCGGGGCCTTGGGCCCTAAACGCCCTTAACCCTATGACCGCATAAAATGCCTGCAGGACTTAAGCCTGGAGAACTGGCTGGGTTGCGGCAGGAAGGGCATCTTATTTAAAACCAGTGCCGGTAACTTGTAACAGGAAAATGATGCAATGTGGCAATCCAGAGAAAGGGTAGAAGCCCAAGAAAAAGAAAAGAAAAACATGTGGATATACTAGATCCCATGTGAATAAACCATGGTACTGTATTTCATTCTCTAACGTCAAGAACAAACATTTTTTCACATTATAAAAGGTATCCAAATTAGAAAGATTTTAGCTAACTCTAGCACTTTAATCAGTGGATTAGAGGAGCTTCTGTGTCAAAACAGCTTGCTTCCAGACTCCAGTTTTTTTTCCCAAAAAAGATTAACAGACCAAGGCAGATTAAAGCTTAATCAAAATGTAGCTTTAAATCGATACAATGTAGACGTCAATTAATCACCATCTTTAAGCTGAAAGCAATAAAACATCAATCAGGTAAATTCTGAGACATAAAAGAGATATCACGTAGTGATCATGTAGTGTTTTTGTTTTTTTGTTTGTTTGTTTGTTTTTTATCAAATCAGACGTCAGGGTCCCCTAGAGACAATCCAGATTTTTGCACATACAGTATGAACATAATATTAATTTTCTTGTTAAAAGGATACATACGCTAGTATTCCTGCAATTAGCAAACCGTATTTGACTAGCAGCTTTAAAGTGCTTTGCATTTTACAAACTGATGAATTTTACCAAATCGCTCTTATTCATATGAGATAAATTCATACACATTTATATCACAGCGATACTGTATCAAACATTAGCAAGAAGTTACTGTAAAGTCTGGTACTATAGCATTGTACCTCATGAAAGCTGAACATAAGAGATAATTATGTCTATGGATAAACCTAAAGGGTCCCCCTCAGAACCAATCATGACCGCATGACCCCAAAGCTAATTTTGGCTATTGTTAAGAGATGGCTAAAACAAAAACCATATGAGACTGGCTTGGAGAAACCACAGGTAAGATCGAGTGTGCCAAAAACACACACACACACACACACACACACACACATATATATATATATATATATATATATATATATATATATATATATATATATATATATATATACAAAAAAAGGACATGCAATTTCCAGTTTGAAAATCTTGGAATTAATAAGATAAAATACAAAATAACTAATCCTTTCTCCCCTGACTTGTAATCTGGCTATAACATCAACGATTGTGGAAAATTTCCCCTTGGAGACCAAGTCATTCATTAATTCGAGATCCTTGTTTGGACTGATGTAAGCTCTGATGCAGTCCAGATCAACTGCCAGCAGGCACGGGCATGCCTCATTAGCATGGGGAAGCCTCTTCCCCAGACTCCACTTTTGTCAATAAGTTGTATTGAGAAGGTCAGTTTAACAGCTTTCTCAGGTGTACTTTAGCTCTGAAACTTGCCCATGAATGGCTGCTTGAAAATGGCCAGTATGGACAGATGATGTCTTACAGTGGGGGTTTTCATATGACTTAAACTGCTACCTGTAGAACCTGAAATGTCAAATAAGATCATGTGAAAATAGAAATCTGAAAAAGAGGAATATAATACAACTGAAGAGCTGTCAAATGTTGAAATGACAACAGACAGCTTGATTACTCTCTACCCTGGAATAGGAACTGTCATTATTTTATTACAAACTACAAAATCCTATTTCCTACACCATCTGGACTTCTTTTGTGCTGCTTCAGCTTGGGAGCTTTCAGACTTGGTCATGCCCCCACTTTAACCAAAGCTTAAAAGAATAAATGACTTCTCATCGTGCATCACTGGCTTTCTTCGAAAATAACAAATGCCTTCATAAAAAAGTGTGAAGCAAAACAATCCAGACTACGCTTTAAATCACTGAAAGACTAAAAGAGGTTAAAATCTGTATTTCAGTAAAATTTATCAAAATTTTAACTGTATATTGAAAAAAAAAAATCAAAGTACAAGCAACAGACTGGCATTTTGTTCAGGCTTACACATACTTTTGATGTCAGGATACTGTACGTGAGTAACATTAAATTAACAGACAGCGAACAGGCAGACATTAAAGTTTCAGCATTGAAAGCCCCATAATTCACTGGAATGAGATACAGATTGAGCTGGTTGAAATCCTGATGAATAATTTAATGGTAGTTATGGTATTAAAGTAATGAATATATTGTAACATGTCAATCACACTTATTACAAGTTATAACCTGACGTTAGCATTACGGGGACACATTTACAATTAATATTAGCATAATAACTCATTATGCAATTAGCACAATAATAATAATAATAATAATAATAATAATATTATCCCTGAGTAAACTTCAAGCTATCTGCTGCTGTAAAAAATATTGGCTGTACTGGATCGTGGGCTATTTTAGTCATATTGTTAAATTAAGATGATTTTGTCTTTATTAATGCCAGGTTAGTGCCAAAACCACTGGTAAATGGTTTACTGACCATGGTATTACTGTGCTCAATTGGCCTGCCAACTCTCCTGACCTGAACCCCATAGAGAATCTGTGGGATATTGTGAAGAGAAAGTTGAGAGATGCAAGACCCAACACTCTGGATGAGCTTAAGGCCGCTAGCGAAGCATCCTGGGCCTCCATAACACCTCAGCAGTGCCACAGGCTGATTGCCTCCATGCCACGCCGCATTGAAGCAGTCATTTCTGCAAAAGGATTCCCGACCAGGTATTGAGTGCATAACTGAACATAATTATTTGAAGGCTGACTTTTTCTGTATTAAAACCACTTTTCTCTTATTGGTCGGATGAAATATGCTAATTTTTTGAGATAGGAATTTTGGGTTTCATGAGCTGTATGCCAAAATCATCAATATTAAAACAATAAAAGGCTTGAACTACTTCAGTTGTGTGTAATGAATCTAAAATATATGAAAGTCTAATGTTTATCAGTACATTACAGAAAATAATGAACTTTATCAGAATATGCTAATTTTTTGAGAAGGACCTGTATATTAAGGTCTATTGGACTGAATTGTATTCTTACTTCAGACACTATCTTTACTAAATGAGCGCTACATGCTCACTCCTTGACAATTATTGGATTGTCCTACCACGCTAACACCTTTAGAAGCCTGAAAAGAAGCACCTGACACACTGAGGCGACGCAACACCCCCGGGATGCAGATTCACAGCCAAGATACACCTCATTAATACCGCTCATGAATATGCATCAGTTCTGGTGCCCTTAGCATGACACTGGATTTCATGAATCGAGGGCCATGAAATGATGCACCTCAAGGCGATTAAAGCTCCAAAACAATTAGGCAGCGACAGCACAAACGTACACAAACCATAAACCTTGCTTATTACACAGTGTAATCTAATTATCGATATTTCATCCTGTCCAGGCATGAACACAAAAGAAGGCTCGGGTAAGCTGGCCTCAATGCGAACTGGAATGGCTTGAGAATTGTAAAGTAAAGCGAAGCACCATGGCTGTATAGAGTAAAAGTCTCAAAACAGAACAATCTCCAAGCTGATTGGTTGTGTCATTTAATCTCCAGACCTCATTGGTTGCACGTGATTAGTAAGTTGTGTATGTGATCTCATCAAGTAAGCTCATCTGTACAGTTTTTTTTTTCTTCAGACTAAAAAAATGTAAATTATTTTGAATATTGTATAAGGATTTCTGCTTTTTTTATTTTTATTTTTTAAATAAAGCTTCTTACAGAATACTTTTCATACCATTCACCCTCCATAGAAGCACTTTTCCTTGCTTCAAAATTACCTCCTGCCTCCCAAGCATGAATAGTGACATGGCCACCCTGGCCTCAATGCCTTCAACAACCTGTATTTCAGCAGGGTGTGATTTGAAAGATGAAGACGTGAGCTATCTATCTTTTCTCACTCGTTGAAATGGCTTTAGTGCCTGGCATGTTGAATTGGAGCTGAAGGCGATAGCACAAAGAGAGAATGACGGTTTTAACAGAGTGCCTTGTGAAACTATTCTTAGCCGCATCTAGGGCTCTGGGTGTTTTTAGAGAGTGACCTAGATAGACACTTTTAAGAGCCCTTGTTAGTTGTTCGGCACTGGTATTGACATTTCTCCCATGGTGAGGCTGGCATTAACGGGAGATGTATGGGCATTCACTTCTGTTGTTATTAATTACGGCACACTAACTGACAAAAGTGCGAGATTAAAGGCATAGAGAGCGGGCTGACCTCAGGGCTAATGAACTGAAAAGAATTGGGATAATAATCAGCCCGAAACATTTAACAGTCCCTTGTCCTCTTGTTAGTGGCTGGACGATATGCTGTCCTAATTAAAGGAGACACAACGTGTACTGACCATAAGGCTGGTGCTGCATTTCATACTAATCCTGTTCCTGCAGTAGAGACTCAGCTGTGCCGCAATGGGTATGTGGGGTGAGAAAGGATGAAAGGAACACTCGGAGACAATAGCATGTAGCAGGTGCAGCAAGAAGAATCTCATTACAGATATACATCTTTAGGGTACACAGTGCTAGTCCATAACAGCCTTGGCTGCATTAAAAAAAAAAAAAAAAAAAAGGCAAGGGAAAGAGAACATAGGTCGCTGCCTGCGAAAGTGGAGAAAGCCGCTCTGAGAAGTGCTGTCTTCTGTCCTTCAAAAGCAGCCGCATTTAAAAGGACACGTTCATTTCAGAATCCATTATTGATGCTTGCCTCACATTTCTGTCAATAAACTTCCTTGAGCTTTATCAGGGACAGAATCGTGACCTCAATATCATGCAGTCCATTCGAATGGAACTGCCATGGATGTCTGCTGGCAGAGAATGTGTGTGGACAGCTCAGTGTCCTCTGCATATTGACTTTTTCACATCCGTCATGCATTGATTTCTATAGAGAGCATATTCGGATAATGAAGCTCTCTTCCTCGGGGCACGGACTTCATTCTAATACATGTTTATCTTCCACTGTTTGATGACATTTCATTTCAGGGATCATTTAAAAACATTATTATTTACAGTTCAGATAATTATATAAAAAAAGGCTTAATGAAAATGTTTTTTCCCCCCTTTCCTCTTCAATTAATGGAGGTTATTTGAATGAAAAGGACTCGGATTCATACAAACAGAAGACTAGGCATTAAGAGAAGCATAAACATATTTACAGCATATCTTCATATTATCCATAATTAGCTTTATATTTCATTGCAAGCTCTGACTTTAATGCTAAAGGTTGATTTGTATAAATGCCAGAACCCAATTAGCACATTTTAAAATAAACTTTAAAATACATTGCTGGTCCCCATGAATATGCCCTCTAGATTACTGAGATGCATCTCACAGTTAAAAATTTTTTTTTTTTTTTAAATATTTTTGGTTTAGTTTACAGGTCAGCTGTATAGACTGGTCACACATAAAAAGGCTTCAAAATGACACACAGGATAAGATAAAGACATACTTTTACTTCAACTTCAAAAACCTACACACAAAAAAAGAGTACACAGGAAATATCTATGATATGACGTATTTGATGTATAAAGTCGATTTGTGAATGTTATCCAAAGGAGTCTTAGATGATACTTTTAAATGATACACAATTTTATTTCTATTCCGTTCCCAAAGACATTAAAGGACACCGAATACCGATACAAGTACTAGAAAGGACACAAATGTGGTGATCTGTCATATTAATGCAATTATTATGCACATATATCTGTCATATTAATGCATATTAATGCACATATATATGCAATTTCATATTTATTAGTCGTTTTATAGGCTGTTAAATAGATGTCACAATGAGGAGTGTTGCACGATCACAGCCTACAGGGTGCCCAGTTTAATCCTGATCTCAGACTACAGGTTATAATAAATACAGAGTGCAATCAGAACGCTCCAATTTCCATTGACTCAATGATGATCCTTTAAGCTATAATGCTCCATTAGCTTTTAAAGATACCTAGACAACAACTGGTTGAGCGCAGAGCAACCCATGAAAAAAGGCACTTCAGACACACATGAAGCTTTAAAGAGAGAGAGGGGGGGGGGGGACACCACTGGAACCAATTAATCAAAAACAATTAATTGAAAGGATTAAAGGATTTCCTGTCTCAGAGGACAGCTTAATACACAGTCCATCAACTGTTGCGAAAACCCCAACAAGAAACTCGCCATAATCAAAGACATGAACAAATAATACGACTTAACAATGGCTCTTTGCCTGCACAGTCTGGAATCTCTTTGATTCAGCTCATGTCAGCACTGGAACATTATTTCAGTACTTGAAAAGCTCGGAATTGAAATCATTGTACAGCGCAAGTGTGGATGTCAATGGAAACCCATCAACAGAAGTCTGTGTATTGTGTTCAGTATATACTGTGCTGTATGCACACACACACACACATTTTACACAAGGAAAAAATGTGGTCGCCAAATAATTTAAGGTTTAATAGTAACTAGGTAATAATAACTAGGTTTAATAGAGAAAGTAAGAGTTGTTCCACATGCACAATT
Organism: Clarias fuscus; assembly: GCA_030347435.1. NCBI lineage: Eukaryota > Metazoa > Chordata > Actinopteri > Siluriformes > Clariidae > Clarias > Clarias fuscus. The sequence continues at coordinate 14,233,505 of CM059225.1, read as the reverse complement.
TAAAGAGAATGCAAGGAATTGGGATTCAACAGCTGTGTTCAACAGAAAAACACTTATTAGTGATGCTAATAATATGAGATCTTGGAGAGAAATTAATGCAACCATGGAAAAAAAATAATGTTGTGACTTGCTAGAGCTTACAAAATGCGGGTCATTTAAGAAAAAGGTGGTCCAATTAAATATTAGTGTGTGACTTTTTTTTTGTCTGGTCAATATGTATGTGCGTGTCTATACAGTACAGACCAAAAGTTTGGACACACCTTCTCATTCCAAGAGTTTTCTTTATTGTGTTCTTTATTGTGTTCTTTAGCCCAAACGCGTCTCTTCTGCTTGTTGCCTGTCCTTAGCAGTGGTTTCCTAGCAGATATTCTACCATGAAGGCCTGATTCACACAGTCTCCTCTTAACAGTTGTTCTAGAGATGTGTCTGCTGCTAGAACTCTGTGTGGCATTGACCTGCTCTCTGATCTGAGCTGCTGTTAACCTGCGATTTCTGAGGCTGGTGACTCGGATGAACTTCTCCTCCGCAGCAGAGGTGACTCTTGGTCTTCCTTTCCTGGGGCGGTCCGCCTGTCAGCCAGTTTCTTTGTAGCGCTTGATGGTTTTTGTGACTGCACTTGGGGACACTTTCAAAGTTTTCCCAATTTTTTGGACTGACTGACCTTCATTTCTTAAAGTAATGATGACCACTCGTTTTTCTTTACTTAGCTGCTTTTTTCTTGCCATAATACAAATTCAAACTCTTTGAATGAGAAGGTGTGTCCAAACTTTTGGTCTGTACTGTACATCAGTCAGCCAAAATTGTACACTGTAAAAAATAAACGTTAATTTTACGGTAAAAAACTGGCAGCTGTGGGTGCCAGAATTTTACCGTAAAAAATACGTTATTGCACTGTAAAAAAAAATAAAGCATAACATTTACGGTAAAAATACGGCAGCTGTGGTTGCTAGAAGTTTACGTGAAAAATATGGTAGCAATGTTTTTAGGTTGTACGGAATTGCACTCATTTTACGGATTTCAATTGTTTTTTTTTTTTCAAGCCTGACCAGGAATCGAACCCAAACACTGGCGGTGCAAGGCGACAGTGCTAACCACTACACTACTGTACTTGCTACACAAATGTTGTCGTTGTTGGAGTGCAAGTCGTGCGGGGGACGCGGGGAAACCGAGCAAGTCCAACAATTGCACAGCAAACACAGTAGTGTAGTGGTTAGCACAGTTGCTTTGCACCACCAGGGTCTGGGTTTGATTCCTGGCCAGGCTCGAAAAAAAAAAAAAAAAACAATTAAAATCCATAGAATATATGGTATAATGGGTGTAATCCTGTACAACCAAAAATGTTGCTACCTTTTCAAACTTCAGGAGAAAAAAAAAAGTGTGATGTATATAATATGAATATAATAATAATAATAATAATATATTATTATCATATACATTAATATATTACAATATACTAGTTTTTCCTTTCCTGAAGTGTGTAAAAATGTTTTCACTCCATGGGTAACATATGTATCACACACTCCTGAACAAACTCTTAAGCTGCAGCCCCAAAAGTGTCAAAAAAAGGACTACTGATAACTTCAAACACTTGTTTTGGCATGCTTGATGCAACTGTAGCCAGGAGGCTGGTCGGAACGTTGCTCCATATGGTGAAGATGGCTTCACGAAGGGCATCCACAGTCCGGAACTGACAGCAGTTTTTGTAATCTTCATTTGCCATGCATCCCCAAACATTCTCAGGGGGATTTATACCAGGGAACACACAGGATGGTCTAGAAATGCAAACTTATTGTCCTGGAAAAAGTCCTTCGTCAGGTGGGCGTTGTGAACAGCAGCATCACGCTGTCATTAGCACACAGAAGAGGGTCTTCAGTCAAGAGGGATGCCTGCTTCAACATGTCCACAAAGCCAGGCGTCGTTTGATGCCCCTGCACAACCTGAAGCTCCATTTTCCCATTGAAGAAAAAAGCACTCCAGGTCATGATGGATCCTTCTCCACTGTGCTGCGTAGAAAACATCTCCAGCGGAATCTCCTTGTCATGCCAGTATCGTTGGAAGGCATCAGGACCATCCAGACCAAATTTTTTTCTTGCCCGAGAATGAAACTTTCTTCCATCTTGCAATGTCCCATGTTTGGCGCTCCCTTGCAAATACCAAATGGGCAAGTTTGTGGGGTGGGAGGAAATGTGGCTTTCAAAGGCGTTTTTTTTTGTTCTTTAAGCCATTCTCTCACAGGCGTGATCTTATCGTTATTGGGCTGCAGTCAGCATCAGTATGGCCTTAATTTGGGTACCACTTGATTTTTTTGTCCCATAATTCTTAGGATCTTTGAATTACTGCGTCCAACCTCGGGAGCAATGGTATGTTGCGAGAGCCCTTGCTTGTAGAGCTCAGCAATCCTGCTACTGTACGTTCAAAAACCTATGTCCAATGACATGAAAGCCAACTTTTAAAGGCAATGGTCTTGAACTTGATCAGCTGATGACCAGTCTGTTTGAGTTTAAATGCAGTTTTCAATAAATTGCTCTATTGTGTGTTTCTTGTTCTTGTTCTCATCAGGGACAATCTCATCATTTTGATTCATACACATTCACATTTCATACAAACTTAAATAATTATTTTAATTGCATAAAGCTGCTTTGCGACAGTGTCAATTGTCAATGGCATCGATTTGATAAGCTTATGACATGTTTCAACTCTTTAACTACTGGCAGCAGCGGTCGAGAGTAAACCACATACTAGTATAGCAGAACTTCCAGCTGGAACACTCCAGCTCACCTGGGTTCTAACCTGATGCATCTGTTCGCAATTAACCCTGGGTATAAATAGAACTCAGAATATGAACAGTGTTGCAAAGTATATGCCCTAGTGAATTACTCCTGAATTTGACTCCAAGATCTTGTTCTGATGATGGGAGTTATGGACCTTTGCGTAAGGTTTCTCCAGAACATCCCAAAGATTCTCAATGAGGTTACGGTCTGGGCATTGTGGTGGCCACTGCATGTATGAACATGATGTCTCATGCTCCCTGATCCATTGTTTCACAATTTAAGCCTGATGAATGCTTGCATGAGAATATAACGGACCAAAACAACTGAATCAACCCCATATAATAACACTGCCCCCAAAGGCTTGTATAGGCAGTAGGCATGATAGTCCTTTTCCAGAGAAATGGAAAAAAGAAAAGTGAATGAAGTGACACACCCATCAGTCTGGAACAGGGTAAATATGGACTCATCAGACCACATGATCTTTTTTCAATGCTCCACAGTTTATGCTTTCTAGCAAATTGAAGGCTTTTTTCTGATTAGCCTAAAAAAAAAGTGGTTTTCTTTTTTCTGTTTAGATCCAATCCCTTGAGTAATGTATGTTTAAAGATGGTGCCACAGACGGCAGCCTCGGCAGAACCCTGAACTGCTTCTTATCAATTGAACAAATAAAGACTTTGCATGCTCTGCTTTTAGTGATTCTATCCGAGATAGCAGATTGTGTAATGGAACTATTGGAGAAAATGCAGTGGAATCTGCTTATACATAAATAAATGTTATGATGAATAATGTACTGAATAAATACTGCAGCGCAAACTTGGAAACATTGTTGATGTTTTCTCCTTTCCCAATTCTGACCAGTGTTTACACATCCCACCCCAGGCTAATTTAAGTGATACATTGCAAAACCTGGCAGACCAACTATCTTGCTTGGAACAAAAAACTGCATTATCTTTTCATCACCCTTGGAGACTTTAACAGAGCAAAACGAACCCATGAACTAACAAAATACTAAAAATATTAATTGTCCCACCAGAGAAAACAACACACAGGATCATGGCTACACAGTTCTTAAGGACAAAAATCACTCTGTACTCTGGGCAGCTTTTGGGCACTCTGATCACTAGTTGCTTTATCTCATTCCAACCTACAGGCAGAACCTTAAATCTGCTCAGTCAGTAGTCGAAACTGTGAAGGGATGGACCAATGCAGTAAAGCAGGAACTACAGTACAAGACTGCTTTGACTGCACCGACTGGAATATTTTTGAAGCTGCAATTGACTGACACTGTAATATCATAAGATGGAAGATCATAAGATGTGTGTGTGTGCTGACCAAATCCTTCTGCACGTATAACCATAGCAAGCCATGGTTCTCAGCCAGACTGAAACAACTTCATCAGACCAAGGACAATGCCTACAGATGTGGGGGCAGTGCAACAAGTTTTCAGCTAACAATCCTACACCAATGCCGAGAGGCCTACAAGACATTACAAACTACATGAGACCACCCCTCTCCATTCAGGCAAACAAATACTTGGCTGATGACCTTAATACTTTATACTGCAGGCTTGTGAAGAACATCTTCACACCTCTAACCCACCTCAGTCCACTGACTTCCCCATTACACCTTGGGTAACCCCTTGACAACTGTCCCCAGCATTCAAGATTCTTGAAGAAGACGTGAAATGGCCAAGATGTCCATGAAGTCCTTTTTGCCATTGGCCCACCCAACAAACATTACAGAATTACTGGATCTCATGCAGTTTGCCTACCAAACAAACAGGTCAGCAGACAATGCTGTCAACATGCTGCACTATATTCTGAAACACCTGGACTAATCTTGTCTGTTAACTTCAGTTCAACTTTTCATTTTTTCCTAGAAATATAATCCCAATCCTCAAAACTCCGGCAGCTTACTATGCCCCCTGCCATCGGTCAGTGAATCTCCAGAAATGTCCTCTCCCAACTGCTATTCTCCGTCTATATTTATGACGGCATGTCCAAGGACCCAGCTCTTAAACTCCAGAAGTTTGCAGAAGACACCGCTCTCATTGGACTGATCCAAAATGGCAATGAGTCTGAAAATTGGCAGGAGGTTGAGTGGCGGATATTCTGGTGCAGTCAGAACAACCAGGAGCTGAACACGTTCAAAACTGAGATGACAGTGGACTTTAGAAGACACTCTTCAACATGACTCCTCCTCACAATATCCAACAGTCTTATGTCATCCATGGAGACCTTCAAGTTTCTGGGAACTACCATTTCCCATGACCTGAAATGGGAGTCCACCATCCTTTAAAAGGCCGTGCAGAGGATGAGCTTTCTGCGACAACTGGGGAAGGCACACATCCATCACTGTCTGGTTTGACGCGGTCACAAAACAAAAAATATTACTTCCTTATCATATGTGATATACACCACTGTTATGTGCACACTCACACTTTATGTACATTGGTGTCACGTTATATATTTGTCTGTATAGTTATTGCGTGTTGTGTACTGTTTGTAGACTTGTCTTGGCTGTAATCAAAATGCACCGTGTTATGTATTTCTCTGCTTTTGAGTCACCAACAGCCAGAATCAAAGTCCTTGTGTATATTAAAAGACTTGGCCAGTAAACCTGATTCAGATTCTCTCTGCGTTGTGTAAACACAGTCGTGAGTCATGCTGTTGCTTTTTTATGGTTTAATTTCACCAAGTGTTTAAGTATTTTCCCTTCATGCTCATTTAGGATACCTTTCTGACCATGTTTCTTCCCCAAAGATAATGATTCATCACTATCCTCCCAGGTTTTTAAAAATACGTAGTTCTAATCTTCTTCCTTGTTTTCTCTTTTGATGCAGGCCAATAATTTGAATCCTTTGAAACCGATTAAATGAGATACTTTTTTAAAACTGTGCCATTATTTATTTCATTAAAAAACATAGCCACAAAGAAAACAATCCTGTGGGCCTTACTAAGTGCCCTATAATTCAATAGATTGTAGATCTACCATCAGCAGAAATAACTTGAAGTAGTTAGTTCCTCTATGAATCTCATCATTATAGAGGAATTTATGCCCATTCTTCTTTACAAAACTGCTCCAGTTTATTGAGGGTTTTGGGCATTCGCTTATGCACAGCTCTGGTCCAGCCACAGCATTTCAAGTCGGTTGAGGTCACTTTGGCTGAGGCCATTCCAACACCTTGATTCTTTTTAAAAAAAAAATCTATTTTGATGTAGATTTTCTGGTGTGTTTCGGGTCATTGTTCGATTGCATGGCACAATTTCCATCAAGCTTTAGCTCTCAGACAAATTGCTCCACTTTTGCCTCTAGAATAGTCTGATATACAGGGCAATTCATGATCAATAACAGGAGGAATGAAGTGTTTCTGAAATGCTGTATGGTTTTAACCAAACATGGCACTAGTCATTAAGGCCAATAATTGCAGAATACCAGAAGAGTAACTACCAGACCGCTGTGACGAACGAGAGCACAGTGGAGAGAGTCTGGACAACTTCTGATACCTCGGTGTTATCATCATGCAGGTCCTTTCATGGTTCTGTCACATCAACACCGTGGTGAAAAAGGCCAGGCAGCATCTCTACCACCTTAGACACTGGCGAGACTTCAGACTGCCCACTAAGGTGCTTAGGAACTTTTACACCTGCACCATAGAGAGGATCCTGAAGGGAAACATCGCAAGCTGGTTCAGGAACAGCACCATGCAGGACAGACAGTGTTGCGATCAGCTGAGCGCTTCATCCGTACCAAGTTCATTGCCCTGCACTCAATCTACAAAAAGCAGTGCTGGACCCATGACACCCTGATCACCCTGTACTGCTGCTGTCTGCACATTCCACATACTTTATGTAGTTTATTTATAAAATTCATACTTTTTTTTTTATATTCTTACATTTTTATATTTTTTACATATTTATACGTCTACTTTATTTTATTGTAACAAAATTGTAGATTTGATATTTTATTCTTTCCTATTAGCATTTTGCCTCCTTACTTCCTTTTTCCTTTTCAAGGTCACAAACAGTCATGTAAGCATTTCATTGTTATCTATGTGACAAATAATAATAAACACCTGCTGATAACAAATAATCAAGAACCGATGATTAGCATTTTTAAAAATAAAAATACTGGAAAAAAAATAATGGCATGGTGAAAAATGTTGTGTGAGTTCATAGTTAATACATGTCGAACCTGTTATTGCTCCTCTCTCTCTTAGTAGGCTCCCTATGTAGAGGCTGGGCCACCAGGTCAGGCTGGCTGGCAATAATCATGGTTAATGGACCTCAGCCTTTTTCTCCACGTTATAAAAGTGAAGTGCGGAGTATAATCTGGGTCTGGAAACAACGCAAACAGGCACGCAGTAGAGTATTAGAGAATAAAACATGAGCGAGGCGATGTTATACGCCCTTGAAACTTTAAAGGCGAGACCAGAATGCCAACCATTTTGATCTCCGCGATGAGGACAGGCGCGGGAAAGAACTGCTTGAGCTCCCACGTCACTTTTCCTTCCGCACAGAGCCCGCCTTCACATCCCCGCCTCCTCTGGCCTGGTCTAAGGAATCATGTATTTATTTTTTTTTTTACATTATGTGGAATGGCTGAATGAGTGTGTGTTGGGAAAAAGGCAAACCGGCGTAAGCAATGTGATGCTCTGGGCAACCTTTTGCTAGGAAACGTTGGGTCCTGTCATTCATTCGGATGTTACTTTAACACGAACCGCCTACCTAAACATTGTTTCTGACCAAGTATCCCCTGACGGCAGTGGCCTCTTTCAGCAGGATAATGTGCCGTGCCACATTGGCCTTAGCCAAAAAGGCCAAGAATGGTGATGAAGAGTTTAATATGCTGACTTGCTTCCCAAATTCTCCAGATCTCATTTCAATCAGGCATCCTGGATGTGCTAGATCCATAGGTCCGCAAGCCCATTCCATCTCATCTTGCAAATTGCAGGACTTCAAGAACTTGAAGGTGATGCCTTGGTGCCAGATACCACAGCATGTTCGGCTAAAGCACTGCTTAGCTACAATCTCAATTCCTGTTTGGCGTCAGAGCGATCATCTTCCATCAACAACTATTACTGGCAATATTGTATCAAAAAAGGCACAATAACACACACTAACTGTCTGCCTACCTGCCACTTGTTCAGCATGAGTGAGGAAAACAGCAGGTGCTGAGGTCACATCGGTCTCCACGGCAACACAGCTCACACTGTTGACGCCGTCCACGCAGGTGAAGCCATCGGGACACGACCAGAGCAAGCAGTCATCATAATTATACTCACAGTTTCTGCCCTGTAGGGGAAAAAAACGGCTATGTCACAGTGCAGGAGGGCGGGATGTAGCCTGTGGTTCATATAAGAGAACCTTTAACAACAGGAAAAGTGTTTTATTAAAATCATATTATACCATGTGCCAATGGCTTTTTTTTCTGAGCAAGTACTCAATTTTACTGTACTATAGGCAGAGCAAGTACTCAACACTGATACTGAAATACAGTAAGTATCCCACATAATCATTATGGTTTTAAGACATTTTACTTTGCTCGGTTGGCATTGTTTCCATGTGGTGTGCTGGCAATGTGCCGAGTTTTATGTTTCAGATGCGTCAACAAGTGAGGGCATGAACATTAAGCAAAAGGTGCCATCAACTGTTCCTTCACTCACACACAACAGTGCTTTGAGATCTGAATGCTCACTTCACCGCTCCATGTTCAGCCATACCTGTGCGAGTGTACAGTAATTCTGGGCCCCATGCACAGATTTTTAATGATCACTCTGACTAATACTACACTGTGTGCTCAGGTTGATTCCCCAAGCACCTTTCTACAGTATTAATGGTCCTGTTTAAAACCATAAAATATTTTATCAGGTAACTTGTACTGAATTGTTTTGTAGGAGGATAAAGTTGTTCCTCTTAATATTCACAACATAGTGTATATACAGTATATACTATAAACTCTTACAATGCATGGTGTTAGATGGCAGTGTAAAAACAGGCCATTGAGGGTGTAATTACTGCTTTTGCAAAGATAATTATCATAAAAAGACCCATGTGACTTGGCGCCTGTGTATATGGAATTAGCACCATTTACTGCCGATTTGGTGTAAAGTGGAAATAAACGAACAGCCACTGAAATACTGGAGAGGCCATCCCTCCAAGCAAAAGTGGAACACAAAGAGTGCTGCTTCTTTAGTGACCCGGTGCATGAGGAAGAAGGAGGAACACAGAGGCGGAGAAGAAGGAGGAGGAGAAAGAGGAGGAAGAGGCAACCCACCACAAATCCAGGCTGACAGAAACAGGAGTAGCCGTGGCCTGGTTCGTTTTGGATGCACATCCCCTGGTTGCATGGCTGCGGCAGGCACTCATTAATGTCATCCTCACAGCGAAGGCCTGTCCAACCTGCCAGGAATGAGCATTAAAAATAAAAAAAATAAAAACACACACACACACACACACACACACACACACACACACACACACACACACACACACACACACACACACACACACACATATTGCAGGTGGTAAGACTGCACCAGTCAACTCCCCCCTCCCTCACCCTAGCCTTCTTTTTAAAACTCAGACGCGAATATCAATCGTGCTCTTCCACATTGATTTGCTTTAGCTCCTTTCACTGGTTGCGCACACATCCACAAAATAGCTGGGAGATAGAGAGAGAGAGAGAGAGAGAGAGAGAGCGCGAGAGAGGGAGGGGTTGAGCGTTTCGGTATTCTTGCCGGCTTGCGCGACATGCTTGAATAGGAAATCAAGTAAGGAGCTCACCGGGTCGGCAGTGGCACCGGTATCCATTGATGAGGTCTTGGCAGATGCCGCCGTGGAAGCACGGCTTCGAGCAGCACTCGTTTACGTCCAGCTCGCAGAAATCCCCAGCAAAACCTGCTGGACATCTAAACCATAAAGAGCTACTACTATTAAAGCTGAAAAAGAGACTTCTTTTTTTTCTTCTTCTCCTTTTGAAGGAAGAAAAAAACGGGTACTAGATCTCGCCATGGCCTTGAGCCTGGCAGGAAAGGCAAACATTCACAATAAAGGAAGGGGGGGGGGGGGGTGTATCATAAACATATGGCTATGCTATCATGTGGATAATGTATCTCCCAGATGGCATGCAAGCTGAGAAACACCTCATTAGTGACAAGTTTGTCAGATAACATTTGAATGTTCAAATATATCACGAGATTAAGCTCAGCCTCAGTTATGTAACTGTGAGTGGAGAATGTGTGGGTGGCTCCATTATCATATAACAGCTTAATGAACCAAGTTTGTTCAAATTCTTAAAAAAAAAAAATATATATATATATATATATACATATAAAACCTGGCATAGCAGTTGCTCAAGAACATATTAAAACTGTCATGAGTCATGATCTGGTGATATGGCAACCACTTTAATGTTTTGCCGCTGAGATGTCCTGCTACTGTATTTATGATTTATGTTCTCTAAGGGTTAAACCCAAAGTAATGAAAACGATAAATTACCTTTGCTTTGTAAACGCAACTTGACATGGGCAATTTACTGTACATTCTAAACCTTTAGTCTGGTAAATATGATTTATCATACTATACTATAACGCTTATACTAATGTGAAATCAACAATTAAGTGTTACGGGGAAAAATTTGTTAATAACATCCTAGTAAATCTTCGAGTAAAATTGGTAGTGTATGCTACTTTTCTTTTTCGTATTTCTATACCTGCTATACATACTGTACATCTCGATTAAAATGTCCACTAATCCTTAATTTATCTGAGAACAGTGTTTAATACTTAGCACATTCACTCAGACATCTGGATGCATGGTGATCTTTAAAGTGACAGAAGGCAAGCATCAACAACATTCACTGTGCCAAGATGTAATTAATTTTCCTCCTCAAGACAAACTCAATCCCTTGGTAGGGAAAAAAAAACCTCACTATAACACTGAATCAAGTTTCTCAATGGCTGTAGCTGAGAACAATAAAGGTTCTTTTTGGTTCTGATTTATGCACAAACTACATTAATAACAAAGTCAAGAAAACAGTGACATCATTCGAGTTGCAGGTCTTATTTTAAATCACAGTATTTCTATTTGTTCAAGATGGAGGATTACTTAACTATGAAGGAAGTCACACCTTAAACAGGCAAATATGGTGTCAAAAGTATGCACAGAAAGTTATGCAAGGACATAAAAAACCTACACTTGGACAACTTGGACTACTGACAACAGTTTGTGTAAAGGTGATCCAGCAAAAAAAAACACAAAAAAAAAACTGTGCATCACTTATCCATGCCTTCAAGCACAATAATTTGATGAATACTCCTACATGAGTGCTTAGAAAGTGTCAAAGACAAACATTTCACCAGGCCGATAATGAAACGTCGACTTTCAGGGTTTTCTACTTTTAGTCTAACCTGTTGCAGTTCGTGCGGTGTTGCATAAAAAAAAAAAAAAAAACATGATAAAAACTGATTGCTCTTCTATTATCTGATCCAACTTGCAGTGGTGACCAAATGATGGCTGTAATGCAATCAGAGCACAAGCCATTACCCTGCGTGCCATTACAAATGAAAGTAAATACCAAGAATGACAGAGAGTATTTGTTTCCAATTTAGGACAAATCAATCCACTGAGGCCTCATATGGACAGACAAGCAACCCCGTGTCTGCTGTCTGTTAGTGGATCTGCTTTCCTTATAAAGCAGAAATTGGAAAATAGGGTTTGGATAATTTGCAGGTCTGGACTCGGGGTGGAGTATATCAATCCTTAAGGATATCGCGTTTTATATACAGTACTGTATGTAAAACGTCATAATGAGCAAAAATGAGGTTTTACAGCATACACACACACACACACACACACACACACACACACACACACACACACACACACACACACACCACAGCCTTGTTTTACTCAGACAATAATATGGCAGCAGATGCTTTGTGATCATCGCCCTGGCAACCCAGCAGACCTTTAATTGGAGAGAAAACAGACTGATATAGGCACTTCTCCATAAGGGCCTGAATTACACCGTGATTGAATATGATTATGACTGAAACAGTCCAGTATGTTACCCGTGACTTTAGGTAAAGCAATTACGTTGTGTGACTCAGAGGTTTTACCTGCATGTAAAACTGTATCCTGGGCCATCCAGACAAGTTCCACCATTAAAACAGTGAGAGGAATTCAGAGGCATATCCAGGCATGCATCCAGGTCAACCTCACACCGAGTCCCGCTGTAGCCCGTGGTGCATACGCAGGTGTATTTGTCCACGAGGTCGACGCAGAAACCAGCATTCAAACAAGGCTGCGACGCACACTCCTGAAAACGCAGTTAAGTTCCAGTCAATAAATGTGGTTAAGTGTGGACAATTTAAACATTGATGGCAGACAACATCTTTAGTTAGTGAATCTTCATTTGCATGGTACTGGGATGTAAAGGAATGTAAAAGGACTCTAACAATCCGTGTTTTGTCTCTTATGTAGTAGCGCTTCGTATCACTGCTTTTTATTAATACCACGGCTTCGGAACATATGAGACAAACTACTGTAGTTTTAAACTTCTCGGAGGATGAATGAACATATGTTGATCTGTCCATTCATCTTTGAAGGTTCAGTTTTCATAGTCTACTTTCCTTTTCTTGGAGTGTGCCATAATGTGTCATGCTTTTGTTTCTGTTTCCTCCACGCACTCTGTCCATACACGATAAACTCTCATACTGACTGGGCTCTGTTGAGTGACGTGTATAGTAGTACAGAGCTGTCTGTAGTACAAATCTTGATCGGATCTGAATCTTTCGTGTGTGGTCTTACATCGGATGCATGCAGTACAAAATTCATCCACTCAGCACTAGCGGCACAAGAGGTGCTAATAACAGGTCCTAAAATGGCTAAATTAAGGCTGCTTTCTTATTTCTTCTGTACCTTAAAAAAATACAGTCGGTTTTCTGCTTGCCATCCTCCAGAACAAAATCTTAAGCATACTTCACTAAAAGCTAAAAAGCTAAAATCACATATTGTTGAAATAAATGAGTAGCCAAACAACAATTTTAACCCAGATGGCGCGAGCAAAGATGTAGCAATATACACATATGCGCTGCTTCAGAGGACAGATGCGTCCACATTAGAATCAGATAACGGTCACTTTTATGAATGTGAACTGTTATGACATGCCAATGCAATCTGACCAAATCAATTGGAATTGAACAACGTGGCTTTTCATATATATATTTAGACGAGCAAAGAGTTTTAATAAATTCTGACTTGAAAAACAAGCAAGTATTGGTTTACAAGTTACGAGTGCCGAGTATCCTGTATCACGCATGCGCTCTTGTTTTGACACCGCGCGTCATGTGATCACAACTGAGCCAATGATTTTTTTCTCTCCTGTGCTGCGGAATTGTGGGTAATTGTCTCCTCTGCTGGGTCTTAATGCTCGTCTCTTACTGGTATAATGAACGTCTCCCTCTCTGTTTCAGCGTGTCTCCTATGTGTGCACTCGCGCATAATTTGACACCGACTTGCACACACACCAACACGCGCACACACACATTCTCTCGCCTTTACACCCCCCTTCCCGGCTTCACACGAACTCTCTGCTTTACACAGAAAACTCTGCTCTGTCGCGATTTTTTTCAAAGGTAAAGTGCTGGTTCATTTGGTATTTTAAATTTTTTACTTTACAGCAGCGTTTCCATTAGTATACGCTCATGCAAGTGTCATTAGAGAGATTTATATTTTTCCCCCGTTGAAACAGTGATTCCTTTGTGTGTTGTGAAACCTAAAATGCAAGGGGGGGAGGGAGGAGGAGTTTTACTATGTAAGGCGAGGCGAGGGAAGGGGCTAATTCCATAAACACACACACACACACACACACACACACACACACACACACACACACACACACACACACACACACACACACACGGATAACGCTTACCTGTCTTATCTATTTATTTTTTCTTTTTTTAAAGGTAAATTGCAGGTTAGTTTGTTTTATTTTTACTTTATATATTGTATTAATTATTTTTATGCATTTATTTTTTTGGGGAATACGAGCCCACTTCCGAAACGAATTATGCTCGTAATCCAAGGTTCCACGATATATATTGCAAAGGGTTTTTATTCTGTTCATGTAATTCAACAGGCTAATTCAGCTTTGAGGAATTTGGCACTTCCAAAGAAAATGATTAATGTCACACAGAATCAAAGCAGAACACGGGTATTAGAATAAATGAAGACGGTAATAAGGATATTCATTTGCAGAAATTTGATTCATCATAGATAGAATACAATTAGGTGATTTGGTGGAATTTGCTAGCGTTAGTTCATTCAGTGCTTCCACTGCAATTGAGGCAGTGCGCTTGAAGCTCTGTAAAATGACATACGGTTAACTAAGACTAATAGTTAGTTACTAATAAGGGGTTGCCACAGCGGACCATTTGATCCACTCACAACTTGGCAGAAGTTTGACTCTGGATGCACTTCCTGGTACAATCTTCCCATTTTATCCAGGCTTGGACCTGGCACTGCAGCCTGTGGTTGGGATTTGGGACATTCGGTGGGAATTAAACCTCGGCCTTCCGAATGGCGGGCGAGAAACCTACCACTGAGCCACCGATGCAAATATTTTAAGCCTACTCATCAATCAACAGTTCTGGGAGTTAATCCCACATAGCATAACATGGAAAGCGAGTGCAGTCCCATGTTCCAGACACAAAGTAGTACCCTTGATCTGGGGTTAGAGAGGAATTTGGGATTCAGCCTTATTTTAGAAGCTAGTTAACTTTGTAGCTCGCATTAGCTGTGAACAAAACAACATGAACGGTTCAATTTGGAAGCAATCACTAAAGAAACAAAGTGTTGTTTAAGATGGTGTAATATCATCAGATCTTTCAGTGTTTTGTTGAAAGAGTTTCTGGTTTTGAATGTGGGGTTTGGCACTGGCATCTGGTAAGTACCGTTGCTTTTGCTGTCCAGAAGTGGGCGGGACCATGGAAGGCAGAAATCTTGCTGTCAGGTCCAGAAGGTCTACAGTATATATTGTGCATTTTACAAACAAACATTACTACTGCATTGCTTTAAAACTACATACTGGTATACAGTGTACTCACTGTTTACTAACAGCACATGAGTGCTAGTTGTGCTTATCGCATATCACTTACAGTGATCTAATTACCTGGTTCCAGAAAACCTTTCCACAACAATTCACGTTTCTGCGAATGACTTCATTACCTTGACAACTCCCTGTGATTTAGAGCAGCAGGACTCAGTTGCAGCCTCGATTCTAATGAACTTCCCAATATACTAATGAATTAATGGGGGAAATTCAAGGCTTAGGGACAGCACAACGTATAGAGAGATTCATTAGAGGCAGAAAGCAATGACCAATGATTTATTCCACAAGAAGCTCCTACAGCCCTTTCAAGAAGCCCATTGTTTCATCTCAAGGGTATAGTTGAGCCTGTGGTTAGCTTTAAAATCAATTAAGCATTAGAGCGATCACTTTCTTTCTAATCAGCCATTTGTACGGTGCTTTCATGACGGCTTGGTTCCTTAGACTCTTTACGAAGGAAAGTTAATTGGGTCGAAAGCCTGGGACAGGTCAAAGATGATGCAACATAAAGGTTATGGATATTATGTTTTGATGCACTATAAACGATTTCCGGACAACATAAAAATGATGACAACAAATAACAATCATGATAATAATGAATAATGATGTTGTTTAATTATAACAGAACAATCTTTTTGAATAAGCCACCTATTATGTGTTTAATAATACGTGCGCAGATTGTGTGTAAGGATTCTATTCAACAGAATAGGGTAACCAAGTTTGAACAAAACATGACAGGCATTACCTTGTTCGCAGTCTGTTACGTAGTAGATTCACTGCTAAATGACATCTTGCGCAAAAGGGCAAGGGCTGATCTCTTTTGCTTGTCTCAAGAGGTAATGGTGTTCAGATTCTGTTAAGCCTGAGATATGTTTGACCTTCTCATCTTTTTTATTATTGGGTGTCTAAATCAGAAATCTAGGGCAGATATAGGGCTCCGCATCCTTTCTCTTGTGTTGCCCCCGCCACCGCCCCCCCCTCCCTTCCTCCTTTGCAATAAGTTTCACTTCTGTGAAACTTTTTCTGCCAATACCCCTTTTTTGGAGCAATCCCTGTGAGTAGTGTAATTTCTTAAAATTAGCTATAATTCCCTATGATGATATAACATTACCAAATTTAAGAAATGATGTGCAATGTTGAAATCAACAACAATCGTCATGGTATTACATTTCCTACTGGCTTTGAAAGGGATTCGGGTGAATTGACCTGTCGCTACAGCAACTGGAATCTAATGGAATTGAACCTGTCTGGTTACAGTGTTACACAGTGACAAACAGCTTTTCATTGACTACCCTGAGCGCTAATGCCTGCCCAATGATTCTGGCTTCACTCTGTGGTTATACAGTCTTTTCTGGCTATACACTAAAGACATTTGCTTTTCAGATCCGAAGATGAATATGACAATATTTTATTATAGCAGTAAATATCATGTCCTGATATTTACATCAAGGTGAGTTAAACAACTTATAACATGGCACCGTTGATAAAAGGACACCCAATTTTAAGTAAGCAAAAGTAACCCTAAGTCAATTTACTAAGACTAGACTAACATAAATAACAATTAATATTTGTATGCATATCTCCAAAACTGCCTCAAGACATAGTGATATCACCCAACTGCTTTGCTTTTTCAGACTTGTATTTCAGTTTTTCTTTGTTTCTGCCTCCAGCTTTCTCTTCAGCGCATGAAATACACACTCAGTTGGGTTAAGGTCGGGTTAAAGACATGGCCAGTCTGAAACCTCCCACTTCTTTCCTCTGATGAAGTACTTTGTTGTGTTGGCGGTGTGTTTTGGGTCCAAGTTCCTCCCAATTAGACTGGATGCAATTATTTGTACATTGCCAGTCATTATCTTTATAGCCTTCTGAATTCATTCTACTGCTACCATCCTGAGTTACATCAATAAAGATTAGTCAGCTCGTTTCATAAGCAGGTGCAAACTCAAGTTTCCACCTTGCTTGAGTGATGATCTTGTATGTTTTGCATCATGAGCACATCATTTCTGTCTCCAAACACTGTTTTTTCACATCACTGTTATAGAGGTTAACCTTGGTTCCAGAACTTATTATTTCTTTCCAAAAAAAAAAATGCAGTCTGACCTTTCAATTCTTACTACTCTTATTGGCCTTGATGTTTCTGCTGTCGCAAAGCAGCGTTATTCATTCAAAAGAATTATGGAAGTTTGTATCAAATATGAATGTGTATGAATCAAAATGATAAGATAGTTCCTGATGAGCAAGTCAACGGCGAAAGTGGCAGGAAAAAACTCCCTGAGATGGCAAGAGGAAGAAACCTTGAGAGGAACCAGACTCAACAGGGAACTCATCCTCATTTGATGTCTTTAAGCTAATATGGAGCCCAGTTTGTGGCTGGAGTCTCAGATACTCCAGTCCTCAAATATGGCGCGACAGCAGTCACAAGTCCTCTGAGGTGTCACCATAAGCTGAGACCAGGACCGTCTTCGTGGTAAAATGGTAAACCGTCCCCAGTCACCACACGCATCCCAGGCAGACCATACAGGGCATTCATGCGGCAAGATCTCCAACCAGAAGCGGGACACAAGGACGAGGTCAGACAGGTCCAGATGTCAGAAGGGGACTTCTTTTAAAGTCTTCTTTGGATAATGGAATGTGATACCTCCAGCCCTGTGGAGGTGGTTTTCCCCCTTTCCGGGCCATTACAAATAGTTGAAGTAGCTATACCTACTCTGTGCATGGGCTCTGATTAATTTTTCATCTTTCCTTGCCTTCAAAATGTTTTTTTTTTTCCCCAGGAAGCTCTCTGGTCTTCATGATGGTTTTTCCTTTTTAACCCTAATGCATTTTTCACAAGTGAAACCAAGAGCTTTCTCGGCTTAAACCAAGAGTTAGTTATTTAGAGCTGTTAACTGTCTAAAATGTCATTCTAACCAGGCACACCTGTCAGTAACCTGGTCCAATTTTTAGGTACAAACAAAAGATGCCATTTTCTAAATAGTTTTTTTTTTCTTCTCGATGTAAATATAAGGAAATAAAAGCTGAGATTTACTTCCATGGACCACACGTTGATCATTTGATCAAACCCAATCGTCTTTAGCATAAAGCAAAAACCAAGGACTCCAAAACATACATGTATATTTTTCATAACCATTTCAAAGAACAGCAATAAGAAACCATTAACATGTGTCTTAAAAATTACAGCCACTTTCCTATATACTACAGGTGTACATACTTACATCCATGTTAGTCTCGCATCTGGGGCCACTCCATCCTCTCTCACATTGACAGTCATATGCGTCAATGCCGTCTGAACAGCTGGCATGAAAAAAGGCTTAGTTAATGCTCTGTGACAACTGCAAACTCCATCTTTATGAGCTATGATTTATTAGGTGCTATCACACACACTGATGAGGCCACCCATCCATTGCCAACACACTTTCACGAGCTTTACCTGCTAGCAGATGTGCACGCTTATATATGTAGAATTTGATAAGATGTGAGCTATTCACAAGCAAAGCAAACAAATAAAAAATGGCATGCATTGTTTACAATCCTACTGTACAGTATGTTCACCCAGTATATAAAGCACTACACAAGTCAGTCACAGCGCAGCACTACAGTTTATGGGTCATATTCTGATGCGAGTCAAACTTACAGATTCAAGTATCCTATGTATCTGTTTTAAATCTGAGTACAAATGGATTTCTGAATTTCAATCCAATTAGATTTAATGTGTTTTTATTATTTGATGTGGGTGCTTCTTCATTTTGAACATTTGCAAAAACAACAGAAATGGGATAACAGCATTAACAACCTTTGAATTTACAAGCACATGGTGTTCTTATTTAAAATAATCCACAGACCATGGAGTTCAAACACTGTTAAAAAAGTGTTTGAATTCTGAATTTAATCTGAATTTAATCTGAATTTAATCATATTTAATAATATTTATGTTCAAAGTCGATAAACTAAGATACCCCCCCACAACATCTGATATAACTGTATGCAAAAAGATTTAACTATATACAAAACATATAAAACTATAAAAATTACTATAAAAATACAAAATCTTGTAAAAATTGCAATTAAATAATGTTCACCTCGCTTCTCATGGTTTAAGATTATTATTTGTCATGTTCTGTGGTACAGTGTATAAACCTTTGGCTATGTGAAAAATCGCATGATTTGAATAACAATTTTTCTCACTAACGCAAACTGGAGTTTAATTAAAGGTTTAATTATTAGGGACAAAAAATACATCGTCTTAAACATATATAGTCTTATGCAAAAGTCTAGGCACCCCTGGATAAATAACAGACTTTGATGATTTTTTTTTATTGAAAAAAGGTTAATTTGATCAATTTATGGCATAAAAAGTGCATAATGTTTGCTGAAAATATTGTGCATTTTTTCCATTTTCAAGAGCGACTGTGTTAACATCTTTCCAATAATAAAAAAAAAAATCATCACCGAAATCTATTATTTATCAAGGGGTGCCTAAACTTTTTCATAAGACTGTACATCTTGCACAAACCAAATGAATGTTATTTTATTCTGATGCATATATGATTACTGAACCGTGATGGCCAGGCTTATGTACTGTGAAGTCTCTCTCTCTCTCTCTCTCTCTCTCTCTCTCTCTATATATATATATATATATATATATATATAGGAACAAAGTTCAGCAGCAGACTGAATTAGACTTGAAACGCTTAATATATTAGAGAAGTCAAGACTTTCAGCTTTAATTCAGAGGATTTGACAAAAGTCTGGCATTAACCATTCAGGAATTTTGTGTCTCATAGATAATGGAATAAATGGCAGACAAGCAGTTGCATTACCAGGTATGGCCTGTTCCCTTGTTATTCCTAGTCAAGCACATAAAGGGCCTGGAGATGAAAATGTGTGTAAAGACGAGGTTCAAACATGTGTCTGTGTAAGTGAAGGTGGAGATCATTTACAGTAGCTGAAAAAGCAAAATAATATCAGCTAGATAGTAAAACATTTGGAGTGGCCAATGTTTGGAACATTCTTAAAAAGAAGGAAACTGGCAAGCTCAGCAACAGCACAAGGTGTGGAAGATCAAAGAAGACAACTACATTGGATAACCACAGAATTCTGTCTATGGTGAAGAAGAACCATCTTGAGGAGGCTTTGTGAAGTAAAAACAGATGCCTTACTACAAGGTGCAAACTGCTGTTAATGCTCAAGAACAAAAAGGCGAGATTATCCCCATTTAGATGGATGAGATTGGACCAGAAAAGTATGGACAATGAAAGGAACAGTGCATGATCCAAAGCATCCCACATCATCTGGTGGATGGAATGTTATGGCGTAATAGTGTATGACTGCCAGTGGAACTGGTCACTGGTGCCTGATGACCTGATTGATTGAAGTATCAGGATGATTTCTGAAATGAATAGAGCTATACTACCTGAAAGGTGCTTCATATTGCAGATGAATAACGGCCCAAAACATACAATGAAAGGTATCCGAGGCGAAGAAATCGAATATTATTCACTGTCAACTGTTCTCAATCCATTAGAGCATGGTTTTCACTTACTGAAGACGAGATTGAAGGCATAAAGACCGACAAACAAGCAGGAACTAAATGCAACACGGTAAACATCTGGTCACAGTCACCATACACAGTATGACTGCAGATCAATCCCTGCTATCTGTTATCACTCAAAATGAGGTTGGGTTCCCTGTTGAGTCGGGTTCCTCTCAAGGTTTCTTCCTATTGCTATCTCAGGGAGTTATTCCTTGCCACCATCATCCTCGGCTTGTTCATCAGGGTTAGCCAGGGTTCATCATTTTTGATTCGTACACATTCACATTTCATACAAACTTACAAAAATTTCTTTTGATTGTGTGAAGCTGCTTTGCGACAATGATTCGATTGAATTGAATTAAAGATCTGGCAAAGCATCCTGAAAGAGGAAAATAAGCATTTGTCCATGGGTTCCAGACTTCAGGCAGCCATTGATGGTAAAAGATTTTCATCCAAGTATCAAAGGCAATCGTTATATTTGTAATCATTTACATGTGATTATATGTGCAATGTGTCTGAAAATGGCTTGAGGTTTAATGCCAGGCTTTTGTCAAACCCCTTGAAATAAAGTTGCTCACATTGAGTATTTCATTCCAAATGTAATGTGGAGGCCAAATAGCACAAAATCTATCTTTTCCCAAAATTTATGGACCTGGCTGTACAAGCAGATGGACAAAGCGCTACAATGAACCGCAATGTACTTAAATCTCGAAAACTAAAGGTGCCATCACTTGCGGTGTTCCTGTGATGGCCAATGACAAAGCACTTAATTGTTGAGACCTGACAACATCATTAGGGCTTACACACCTTCCATGAGCACAGGGGTCTGAGGCACATTCGTCAATGTTGTTCACGCAGTCAGAGCCGGTGAAGCCACTCGAACATAGGCAGTGGTAGCCACCAGGACCGTCGACACAACTCCCACCATTTTGGCATTGGCACTCGTCCACATTCAGCTCACACCGTGTGCCTTTGTGCAAACAGTTAATTCATATAATTAATAAATTATTGAGTCATGCATTTGTGCTTTAGTTCATTAATTCAAACAGCAATTTAGTATTTTAATCTTTTTGCTTTTTGTAAAATACTCCCCACAGACAGACACACACACAGACACACAATTGTGCAACATTAAGCACTACAGTGAGCCTCAGAATAACATTTCCATTTACTTTAAACCACTTTAAACCAAATTCAGCACATTTCACCAGAAACTAAGTCAGACAACAAATCCACAGTCATAATCATTATGCTGTGTGCTAAAAGTTACATTTTTCTTCACAATTACTCCAGTGAGCGAAATAAAACTTCCATGTATTTCCCAGTGCGGTAAACAGGAATGAGCATACGAGACATATGTAATTAAAATTTTATAATTGCAAAGTTTCCTCTGATTCCTTGTACACATAAGATGTTAATGCTCTATCTGGTGACATGCTACTTAATCCATAATTCATTTATTTATGCTGAGTTAACTTCCTACACGAAAAAATGAGGGTGAGCTGCAATACTGATCAAGCAGAAATTACGCCAGTATACTGAAACCAAGCGTTGCACCAAATTTGCAAACAGTGGTATTTACATTAAATGATGCATTCATTGCAATTGCAGCCGGGTCTAGCTCGCATGAAGTGAGAGACAACCACAGTAAACACAGTATTATAAATAGTAAATATCTAAATAATACTGTAATTAGGCAATATCACATGACAGGGAGTGCTGTTGTACTGAATATCAGCATGGTTATGATGCACCTGTAAATATCACAGCCGTGTTGATACCACGGCCTTGAGAGTGATATTGCTTTTATACAACAGTTCTCCAAAAGGCATACATTATCAACAGATTTTGATTATTTTTTTATTTAACCAGTTATTTTTCTCCGCAGTCACAAACAGTATCCTTTCTCATCTGGAAGAAAAAAGGGGTGAAAGTAGTTTTAAATTCTTTCTGGTACTATTTAGCCACAAAATGAGGAGAATAAGTAATAGAGGTGGTGGACAGTCATGAGAAACGTACTTATGTCTTATATATACTTATATGCTGTCAACTGTAAAGTGTAAATAATAATGGTTAGAAATTTTGTACCGTGTATTGATGTACTATATATGGTTAAACATGACAGTGCTGTTATGCTCTATATCAGCACTCGCATAATGCCTCCCATCTAATCTGATTCCTCGGTCGGAACTAACTGTGAGGGAGGAGGAGTTTTACTGTGTAAGACGAGGCGAGATAAGGGGCTAATTCCACACACACACACACACACACACACACACACACACACGCACACACACACGCACACACACGCACACACAAATACACGGCGCCTGTGCACAAACGGAAACACGTGGGATTTATTTTAACTTTTTTTTAAAGGTAAAGTGCAGGTTAATTTGTTTTATTTTTACTTTATATATTGTATTAATTATTTTTCTGTATTAATTTTTTTGGGCTGTGGAACGAATTATTTGAGTTTCCATTATTTCTTATGGGAAGATTTGTTTTGGTTCATGAGTGTTTTGGAATAAGAGCCCGCTTCTGGAACGAATTATGCTCGTAATCCAAGGTTCCACTGTAGTTACCTTTGTGAATTGTTCGTTCTTTTGTCACATGACTCCCATACACACTATGCAGTGCAATACATAAGAAGCAGAATTGAGCGGTTCTTCTCGATGAGTCTTCTAGTCTGAGTCACGTGACTCCCATAGACGCTAAAGTGCAATATACTCAAAGGAATGAATGACGCGGACTGGAAGACTCATGAGAAGAACAGCTCAATTCTGTTCCCTGTATAATGCACTGCATATCGTCTATGCGTCATATATATGTGCCAAAAGAATGAACGACTCGGAGAGGTGAGCTGCTCATTCTGTGCATCATAATATGTCCTTAGCTGCGTTGTAATATTTTCATTACTGGAACTATTGCCAAAATATGTGTATGTAGACGTGTCGGAGGTCTGTTTATTGAAAATGTAACATTTTATTTTATTTCTGATCAAATGAACTAAATGACTCCCCAAAAAAATAAAAGATTTGTTAATTTGATGAACAAGATTCAAAGACCCGAGTCACTAAAATGATCCAAACTTCCCATCACTACTGTATAATCCCTAGATCATGGTATGGTATTATAACGCTCTAGTTTGGGATAAAAGAAAATCTTAAAATACTAATATCACAACATGTCAGGGGATATATATTGAGTACTTCTGTATAATATAAATCCAAGCTTTTGTAAGGAACCTTGCTGAGAAAAAACACTTGTCTGAAAAAAGGGGATCCCCCAGAGAGACCAACCGATAAAAAAACTTTATTGGTGCGGGACGAAACCTTTTTCGCTCACAGCGCAGGAAAAACTATACATTCTCATTCTCATAGCCTCAATTATTTTGCTC
Organism: Clarias fuscus; assembly: GCA_030347435.1. Lineage (NCBI taxonomy): Eukaryota > Metazoa > Chordata > Actinopteri > Siluriformes > Clariidae > Clarias > Clarias fuscus. The sequence goes on along the minus strand of CM059225.1, from coordinate 14,209,687 downwards.
CACAGGAACTACTTTAATCCATGTGGTATTATCAGATTTGTTGTCCCAGAGAGAGTGCATGTGAAAGAAAGAAAGTAAAGGATACACAGAGGTGCTGCGTTTATACCGTTGTGGAACCTTTGTATACAGGAAGTATTCATTTTCCACTATCCGGAGACCTCTCGCAGAGTACACATAGTGCATGAGTAGGAATATAGGATGCAATGTCAATCACATGCAGCTCAGATTGAGGCTGTTCTTTGAAGCATTGTTCTATTGCCCTGAGTGAAAACAAATCACCGACTAAAAACAGGCGTGTTGTGATATGTGCGGATATTGAGATTCGCTCACAACAGAGATGACAACATCTGAAATATTGCCACTGGTAAGCCAAAAAGTGTTCCCTTCCATGAAGACACCATAAAAAAAAAAAAAAAAAAAGCGTTCTCTCTGACAGTGCTGACATTGGAGACTCCATTCTCCATTCTCATAGAAATCCTCATCATATCAACGCTTTCACATCTAAATCTGAATCTGTTTATTGCTATAGATTTACAGTAAGATCCCTTTAAATGAGATGTCACTCTAGAAATGATATCATAAGGACATTCATATACAATAAACCGGTCATTTGTTTTAGAGCGAACACTACTGTCGAAGAAATTTTATTTAAAAAACAACAACATTTTGATCAATAAGGTTTGAAAATTCAACAGCGCTGCCTGGAGGAACAGAACACAGCTGACACTAGCATATGACGCACAGCAAGTTTTGTCACATGAACCGTCTTTGTTCTTTTTCTTACCCTTCAGAAACGGGGGAGAAAAAAAAAAAGTTGCGACAGCATTGCATGTCTTATTAGGGCAAATATTTCCTGTGAGTTCGAGTCAGATGAAGCAATCCAAAATATATCCTCTGGCCCGGCTCTCCAGGGACACATCTCCTTCCTCAGATGAGCCGAGAAAAGAGAAAAAGTAATGACTTGTACGAGGCTGAGAAGGCGCCTAATAATAAAAGCTGCCTTTTGGGGAATTGGAGCTTGCATGCCAGGTTGAACTCTCTCAGGAGCGCCTATACCTCGGAGATTTAATTTTTTTTGCTTGTTCCTCCCTGCGTCTCCACCTGGAAAAGAATAAATTGATAATGCAACGTGGAAGACAAATGAAATTAATCTTGCGGCTGAGGCTGACGGGAATCACAACTATATGAACTTAACTCGAAAGAGCACAAACATTATTCTCTGGTTATGATAAAAAAAAAAAAACAACCCAAAAAACCTTTTTTGTATTTTACAAATTAAAAGCCAAGTGATAAAAGCCCGGCTAATTGAGAGAAAATAAGTAAATGAAGTAAATGACAGGAGACTGTTAAATTTACTTAAATGGACTGTTTAACTGGGTTTGCATGTGGAGGAAATATAGCTCTAAGCAAGGAGTAATTAAGGTAGGCTTTGAGCGATTTGCTTCCATTAACACATCTGGAAAAGAAACGTGAGATCCACACAGCTTACGCATCAATATTTCCTATTGATTGGTCATCGATTGGAGGTTAAAAAGGAACGTACCCGTGTATCCAGGCTTGCACATGCAAACAAAACTCCTGGGCTTGTTCATACACATACCGTCGTGGAGGCAAGATGAGGCTTCACACTCCTTCATGTCAATATTACACACGAGCCCATTGTATCCAACCAGGCAGGAGAATCGCAAGCTAGATCTTTTTTTTTTTTTTTTAAGATTGAAAAAATAAAAAAAATGTGCATGTGTGCTCGAAGCTAAACAAATAACTCTTCAAAATATTACCAACACCAGCACATGCTCTAAACATCAAAAAACCTGCAAAGTTAAGAATACTTCTTTTGAATTAGCTCTGAGCAATACTAAATCTTTATACCAAAGCATACAAACGATCAATGTGTATTCAAGCTACATGAAGATTTTTATTTATTTATTTTTGCTGTATTTAATGCTGCAGAAAATAAAACGAGTAAATGTGTAATAATAAGAAAGCAACAGAAGCTGACTGTTGCTTGCCCTTGCTTGGCATTGCATTCTGAGCCCTCGAGCTGCTGTAATATCCAGAGATTTCACAGTTCAGGAAAGTAAAGAGCTGCTGAACAAATAGCTAACGTAACAAGCATACTCGACAAACAAACACAGAACAAAGCAAAGCTCTTTATTTACAGAATGCTCTACCTACCAAGAGGTAGCTTAGAGGACTGCCTATCAGATGTTTACCTACTGTATGAACCATACGTCTATGAAGCTGAAATACCAGTATGTCAACACTGATCAGCCATAACATTAAAAACATTAACATTAAAAGCACCCAGGTTTTGGTTTCCCCTTGTGCCACTGGTCCCTCAGGGCTTGACTTCACAGGGTCTTTGGAGGTGTGCTTTGGTGTCTGGAAGCAGATTCTTTAGGTGCTGTGGGTAGAACTACAGTGGATTCAGATTGGGGTAGAGGGAGTTTGGAGGCAGGTTTGCCTGCTGTGCACCGGGTGTTCTATCGGGGTCCAGCACTGACTTCTTGTTGGCGATTTGTGCTGCCTTGGCTTTCCTGTGGGATTGGAACTGAAGAGCTAGCCCTTTGTCCCAGTGGAAATGGGTGAGCCTTGGGTGCACATGATCCTGTCACCAGTTGAAAGTTAGCTGAACATTGAAAAAATGAAGCAAATGAAAAAAAGACTTTTTTTTTTTCAGTTTCCCAAACTGTCTAACTGGGGTGATATTTTGCACATCGTTGCCTCACATGCCCGTTCTTGGATCAGCTGGAAGTAGCCATTAAAAGGTGATGTGATTTATTATTATAAGGTGGGCATGCACATAGTTGGCAACACAAATCATTGTGTGCCAAGACACCATCTCCAACAGCCTTAACTGTTGACACAGGGCTAGTTAAGTCCATGGATTCATGCTGCTGATGCCCAATTCTGACACAACCATCTGCACCAGAAACCAGAATTTATCAGGCTCAACTGTCCAACGTGAGCCCACTTTAGCCACACAAATTCCAGGTCTTAGCTAAGACCAGTAATGTTTGCTGATGTTTTCCTGCAGCAACAGCTGGAGTTGCCTATCCAGCTAAGGTTTGACATCTTGTACACACTGAGATGCTGGCCAAAACATCATGCAGAGCCTGGTGGATGTTGCTGACAGAAATCTGCTTTTGACCAAAATATCCCTGAGAACACACTTTAACATCTCTATTTTGAGAAGACGAATATATTTCATGAAAATGGCATGGGCATTTTTTAGGAAACTTTCTTACTTGTCCTTGGCTTTCCGCCTGGAAAGATCACGTTGAGTAAGGTAACGTTTTAACACGCACAGCTGTTAATGCACTCAAACTGCTTAAAATCTCTCGAACCTTGTCGGCCAAGCATAATGTTTCATGATTAAAATAAATAGTTGGATAGTGAAATGGAAAGGAGTGCAGATGGTAAAAAGGTACATGCTGTCAAAATGCCTGTGCTTCTCCTGTGTTGTCACATCACCAAAACAGAGAGCGGAGCTCACCCAGTACACACGACAAAGTGGTGAAATATTAAAATGACCTCATTTGCACAAAAAAAAAAAATGGTTGAGGCTTGTGCAGATTTTCCATAATAATATTATGTCTGTCTTACTACAATAAATCTAGTTATGTAAATGTGTGCAATTCTATTTAACAAGTTCAACATAAACATACTATTATTATTTTTTTTTCTTAGTGATTTTTTTCTGTTCTATCTTTCTTTTTGATCCCATCTTTGCTTTATACTGTAGGTCACGCACAGTCGTATACGTGTTTTACTGTGTGTGGTCGTGACTGATTTTAATTTAACGTTATTTAGTCTTCTTCAACTCGGATGTTTTACTCAAGTGGAAATTCTCACTTTAATTTCAATATGTTGACAGAGTAATCAGTTTGAGGGTAGTTTTTATAAATATTAACATGATACTTAGGCAACAAAACAGTCACTCACTCATCGGTCTGGGCGGAGGGGGGCAGGTTATGGTTTGGAGGGGGCGGGACTGGAGCCTATCCCAGCAGACAGAGTAAGGCCTAATGGATGGGGTGCCAATCCACACACATACACACACTTACATGCTCATTCACACACTACAGGCTAAGGTTTTGGACTGTAAAATGAAACTGGATTACCCATAAACTCCATGCACACAGACCCTGAGGCGGAAATCGATCCCTCAACCCTGAAGGTGCAAGGTGACAGAGCTAAAACCACTCAGCCACCGTGCTGCTGTCAACAGAACAGAACTGACTGAATTAATCAGAGATGGTTTCACTATTGGTATTAGCATGATGATCAGTCGAGTAAAGTGAAAATTGTATGTAGTTTTTAAAATGTTTATGTTGCACTTTTATAAGCATATTATGTTATTAAGCCGTTATTTGTCTCATATTCATTAAAGCATGGTGAAATTCTTTCTTCATATATCCCAGTGTAACGGATCAGAGCACATTGTCAGCCATGAAACAGCACCCTGAAGGTCCTTGCTCAAGGGGCCCAACAATGACAACCAACCTTGAGCTGGGGATCAAACCGTCGATCTTCCCATCAGTAACTCTGTGCCTTAGCCAGCTGAGCTATCACTAGAAGTAGGTGCAAAAGTATATTAGCTTATATACTGATCACCCCTTATATAATAAATGATAATAAACTGATGACAGGATCATGAGCATCCAAGGGTCACCCAGGCCTTTGTGGAACAATACAGCCAATACGACACAAATCGCCAAGAAAAGTAAATCCTGGGCACAACAGAAAGGCACCAGAACACCCTGTGCACTACAGGCCAAAGCACACGAGGGCCCAGCAGACAAAGAGCCGAAGGTCACTGACACGGACTCTAAACTCCTCTGATCCCAATCCTACCAAGCGCACATAGAATGTGCTTGACAAAAGTTTGATCCAGCGGGGATCCACAGCGCAACCCAAAGAACACCTGCAGAGCTCTTGTGGAGTCATGCCCCGAGGGGCCAGAGCTGTCCTGGTTGATGTTATTCAATTCAATTCCATTCAATTTTATTTGTATAGAGCTTTTAACAATTGTCATTGAAACTATGGAAGTTTATATGAAATGTAAATGTGTACGAATCAAAATGGTCAGATGGTCCCTGATGAGCAAGCCGAGGACGACAGTGGCAAGGAAAAACTCCCTGAGATGGCAGTAGGAGGAAACCTTGAGAGGAACCGGACTCAACAGGGAACAGGAATTGATCTGCATTCATACTGTGTGTTAGGTGGCAGGCAGTTCAGTATAGCAGTTGAAGTTATGGAGTCCAGGTAGTTATTGGAGGCTCAGGTGGACTTGTAGGAAAATTATGTGGGCTTGTTATGGTTGGTCAATGTATAGGTGGAGCAGTAACATTAGAATATTTCTCTGTTGGGAGTAACCAGACAAAACAAACAAAACAAAACAAGTCCACCATGATGAAGACAACAAGCAAATGCAGTTGTTACAGTAATTCAGCCACCATCTCAACCTCGTCTGAGAAGGACGCTGAGGCAGAATGAGACAGACTGATGAGAAGAGCCCCAATTCAAATGACCCAAAATCATAGAGCTGGCCAAGCTTTTACTGTCGTTGCTACTGTATATGCAACTTCTCACCTGGTTTATACCAACGGGGGAGAAGATGAGGAGAAGAGGAGACGAACTCTGTTTAATATAAACTCTCTGGGACCATGCCATCCAGGACACCGTGTTGAAAAAAGAAAACCAGAAGCACCCATCATATGGAAGTGTCTTTGCAGTGGGAGATAAAGCAAAGGAACTATTTAAGACCTAAATTGGCCCTGGGACTTGTCAACCTATCTGTTCAACAGAGATACAAGAGGCCCCAGGGTGCCTATTAAGCCTTATGAGGAGAAACTCCAGGAGGGGGGAAAAAAAAATTACAACCATGATGTAATGGCGAATCCTGGTCTCTTATGTCATTAGGGAGAGAGAGAGAGAGAGAGAGAGAGAGTGTGTGTGTTTGGATGGTCAGATCATTTACAGTAGAAGCCATTTTCTTCTCTAAAAAGTGCTGGCCAAGTCGAAAGATTCTCACCGTAAGTGCACAACTGTGACGTCGATTGAACAAGCTTGCTAATTATCATAAAAAAAAAAAAAAACTTCCTGCAAATCTCCTCATATTCTTTCACTCACTAGATTTCCTTTTGCTACCAGTAAGCTGTCCTCCAGGTTGATGAAAGGAAGAAACAAAGTACGTAAGGTGCGGACCGCCTGTGTGCGAGTGTGAGGTCATGAGGGTGTCAAAGAGAGCAGTCCTCAAGACTCCATCACTTTTGTCAGTGCAGAGTTTGACTTTTCAGCAAGACACTTTGTCCTTACTCACTGGAAAAAAAAAAAAAAAAAAACTATGGATTGTTTGTATGAGCTAGGAGAGGAAATAATTACAAATAATTGGATACACTGCAATGCACCATTAAAATGTAATTTTCCATTCGGACAAGATCGAATTGCATAATCATTTCGTCAATCATTAAACCTGGACCGAAATGTAACAAGTTCACGCAGTCAAATGATCGGCAAAATTACTTCAGCTTTGTCGAAGCATGCTGGAACTCCGTTTCAAGACTTTTTTGTTGGTTTGAAATGTTTCACTTGTGAGAAAGGTTGCTTAGGGACCTCGAATATACTAGATCTTCCAGGACAGTTTCTCACCTGGCATGAACAGGCTTGTTAGAGAAGGTGAGAGTAAGAGGAGATAGTCGTTAGGATGTGAGGATCACTCAACTTTTGGTCAAATCTATTAATCAATCCATCAGGTTATTCCGTCTACTCATACACCCAGCCACCTACCTCCAGTAAATACTGTACATGTAAAAATTTAAAAAAGGACATTTGACAGTCCTACAGTACTACCATGATTCCACATTGTTCCGATCTTCTGTGAACCTGTGTACTTAACTTTGAACATTTAACTACAATTACAACTAAAATATTTTAATTTGAAAGAAATCCATGCCTTATTTTTTGTGTTTCTGTCCAATATATCAAGCTATTTTAATATTATGAGATATTGTATTTTGTGTTGCTGTTTATAACAAAGAAAATGTGGCAAAGTTTAATGGGGATACTGGGGATATGGACTTAACAATCTATCACTAATTTGTTGGTTTGTGGCCACGTTGCACCTACAGGGTTGGGGTTCGATTCCCACTTTAGGTCTGTGTGCATGGAGTCTTCATGGTCTCCCTCTGCTTGGTGGGTTTCCTCCGGGTAAACCGGCTTCTTCCTACCGTCCGAATGCATGCAGGTCATGTCAGTAGTGTGTGTGTGTGTGTGTGTGTGTGTGTGTGTGCCCTGCATTGGATTGCTACCCTGTCCAGGGTGTATCTTGCCTTGTGCCCCAAGTCTCCTGGGATAGGCTGTATACAGGATAAGCGTTATAAGAGATGAATGAAGGTAACGTAAGAAAACATCAAAACCATCCTGCGAAATCCTGAAACACCCACTTAGAATTTAATCATACAAACACCTCTACACAACTGAAGATCAGATATTAAAGATGAATATTTATCCACATTCATCTTACTGAATCTATATATCTGTCCACCAGGTCTTGGCAGATGCCATGGTTTTGGCATGAGTTGGACACACACTCATGGATGTCTTCCTCGCGGTGCTGACCCGAGAACCCAGGTTTACAATTACAGCTTCGAAAAAGAGAGAATAAGGATATTGATTGATGTCCTTTATACAAGTAGGATGACCTTTTCTGCAAGCAAACTCACACAGAAAAACTTTACAGGCTACACAGTTTTTCTTAATGGGGAAAACAATTAGTTTGGCATTAGGCGTGGGTATGTAGATATTACCAGACCTGGGTCACACTCTTCCAAAGACCTAGTTTACATAGTCATTATGATGGGTGTAAGTAGATATTATCTGGCAAGATCTGGCCCGTTTTCAAAGTACAGACAGTTCTTTTTTTTTTTTTTTTTTTTTTTTGCATTTTCTGTAAATTCTGCCATCACTGCACTACATCCAGCACTTTCTTGTAAACCCTGTGTAATGCACAGCAGTGCAAAGCCGATGGGTCAATAACACAGAAGCTAAATTCTCTTGTGATGCCATTCCTGCAGCCAATGACATGAGGAGAGGAGGAGTTGCTCCACACGATCATTATTTGCACCGTGTAATGGCTACAAATCGATGGCTTTCAGCTGAGGCCATACACTCACAGTTCCTTTTACTGCCCTGTAACAAGCTGCTGCTTTTTATATCTTAAAAGTGCAAGTCTTAGCCATGTCGCACTCTGCCTAATTGGAAGCCATTTGTGTACTGTATGTCATTTTAACCAATGGATTTAAAGAAGCTGGATAAATAATCGATGATGGAAAAAACAAGAACAAACAAAAATGATAGAAAAATGGAAAAGAAATTAGATTCCCCTTCCATTCCAAACTGAATCTTTTATAAAGACAAGAAGGCGATTGCATTTAATCCTTACTAGTAACTGTTGACCATGTCCACACAATGGCCGTGGTTTTGGCATGGGCTGGAGCCACACTCGTTGGTATCGATATTGCAGCGGGATTCCTCAATCTCTGAAAGATAAATGAGATGGTCACGGATCATCGACCCTGGCTACTTTGGTGGGATCAATGCGAACAAAAGCCTTTGGAGAATACTTTCGGAAAGGAAACAGCCCCCAGAGCATCTTTGGCCTCCAGGGAGGAGCTGAATGTGTGTAAAAACACTTCAGCCCTGGGGCCTGGTGTGAGGACCGGGGCAAACTGCAGGGGGAAATGGTTTGTCTCGGGCTACTATCTCATATCTTGCCTTCCTGGAAGCAAAAACATGACAGATGAACGGCACATGATAAACCTGTCAATTGGTCGTTACTATGGGCTTGTTGAAATTTTTTTAAATAATGCTGCGAACACAACTATTTCTACAACCACTACTAAGTATTGCTCTATTGCTGCTGCTTCTCAAGGAGTTGACCAGTAGTTCAAAAAAGGTTTTAACTAATGAAATTTTCATTAAAGTTAGTCAGAACAATATGGATATGGCATCCAACCACACCATTACCAAAAGAACAAAATTATTTAGCCGAAAAACATATGCAAAATTTTACAATTCAGTAATTTTGGAAATTTAAAGCATGCCAAGTGAATTCTCATGCCCTCCAATATGCCCTCCTTATAAATTCAAATTGTAGAGAACCATACACGATATAACATGCAGTGAAATTCTTATACGAACGACCATGACCGCCCATACATCTCAATGAGCTCTGCTTGGATAGGGGATGTCAGGATACCAGCATCATCTGGGATTTTCTTTTTTAATTATTATTTATTTTACCCTTTAGGCTAATAATTACTCAAACCGGGGCTGCAGAAATAAAAATAAAAAACATCTGGAACTGCCTCTGTCAGCTGGCATGTGTTAAACTAGCTGAGTGGGATTGGATAGTAACATGCGACTGGCAGCCCCAAGTGTGATCTATTTTGCACAGCACTTATCACAATGGAATTCACTATGCCAGAGTGTGCAGATTTGATTTAGCTTTAAAAGACAATAAATAACTGTGGGATGAATTGCTGCAGGAGTGGGCAGGAGGAAAGATTTTAGACAAGTGCTGAGGAGGCATGCAAACTTAATATCATATTCTTTATCAAATAAGATTTGAATATAAGCAAAGGAGTATAAAATATGACCTGCTACAGTGTCCTACACAATGTTCAGGTGACTGTAAAATAGCCTACAGCTAGTTTTACATATTTGAAGACACATAAAAAAAAAATACACAGTTGTCCCCCACCCCACATCTGCTCAAGTATCTTTACAATCTACCTGTCTACCTTGTCTTCCCCCTGCAACATGTGTGTGTGTATTTTATAAAATTTATAGGATTGTTGTGTAGGATTTATAGAATTGTTGTCTAACTAAATACAAGCCAAAAGGGATGGCTGGTCGCTACAAAATGCTGATTTACCCATGCTGTGTAAAAGTGTGGCCCCAATTTTGACTAAGTCCCCAACCATGTCACCAGCAAAGCACCGGCACAACATCAAACATTTACTGTACATTTAGCCGACAACTTTATCCAGGGCGACTTACATTTTTATATCATTATACATCTGAGCAGCTGAGGGTTAAGGGACAACATGGTGGTCATGGGATTTGAACCGTAGTCCAATACCTTGCCCACTGAGCTACCCCTGACCCTGATCAAACCTTTAACCTCATACCTTACAGTGAAAACCAGACATTCAAGAACCATCCATTCACCCTCTCTACCTACAACTTGGACACAGTCGCTCAAACTAAAAATGACAAATTTGGTCTCAACAGACCAAAGGACAGTTTTCCACTGACCTATGGTCATTTCCTCATGTTTCTTGGCTAAAAAAGTCTCTCTTCTGCTTGTTACTTTTCCAGAATTACGATTGTTTTGCCACAGTTCGACTATGAAGGCCTGGGTCATGTAGTCTCCTCTGAGCAGTGGATGTTGAAATATATCGGAAATTCTCGGACAGTCTCATGAAAGAGTTTTATCATAGCATTTGATTGTTTTTTTAATGACCGCACTTGGAAATACATTAAAAGTTCTTGAGATTTTTATATATTTATATAATACATATGTGCATTATGTCTAGATTATGATGTACTAACCCATTGACTATTTCCAAACGTATCTTAAAATAACTAAATAAATAACATTACAGAACAATATTTTCATTCCTGTAAATAAACTATGTACTGTATGTATGCATGTATGAATGTATACATACATATTGCAATAGGCTGACTCAGACTAAACTTCCGAAGCTTAGAAGAGAAAGAACCGAAGGAAATCAGGGGAAAAAAGAAATAAATACTGTGAAAGGAAACTGAAAGTGTGGGTCTGGAGCAGTGTTCAGCAGACATGTTGGCAAGAAGCTGGTGAGCCGTGGCAGTAGCAGGCTGAGAAGGTGGGCATGTAGCGGTAGCAGCAATCACTTGCCTGTCAGCACCATGTCCACGTTAAGTGCCAAGGGGCCGATCACCACTCACTGGTAGTGGCGGCAGTCAGAAGTTAAAAAGAAGAGAGTCGACATGGCTGTCGCAGTCTGGTAGCGGTGGCTGTAGGCTGGAAGGCATAGTAGCCAATCGTCGCCAGCGGCATGTTAAGAATCTGAAGTGAAGAAGCTGCCGTGGCTGTCACAGTTCTGTGGCTGCAAGCCAGAACGGACGGTATTGAGATTGAGATTGTGGCAAGCCCAAATTGCCCGTAGTGTGTGCACCGGTCACTGGAGAATCTATAACTATATTTCATGGACTTTCCAGATTTTTATTTCTTATATTGTAATACTATGCTGAAGTCATCCAAAATGTGCAACAATCACCTCTGAACAGTTGTTCTAGAATGCATATATCCCAAGAATGTATACACACCACAGGAAAAATGAACTTGTATAATATTTTAATACTATATTTATTGCATAATGGTGTATATGACTAGATAAGCCTCTGTCATGCCATATTTATACTGCAGGCAAAGTCAGGAATTATTAACCAAAAGTTTCTAAATACTGATCAACTTTATAAACTACAGTACAAATTACACAAATGCTCCAATTATATTCATTTTGTTGAAATTCTTAGGGGTGCCAATAATTGGAAATTATTTTATTATTGTAATAAATTTGTTTATTTTATTTTTTTAAATTTAGTTAAGGTAAAAGTTTGATTTGTCTACAAATTTCAGTGAGAGATTATGCTTCTGCAATAAAAAATGAATTTATTAGAAGCCTAAGAACACATCTTAACAAGTAAGAAGCTTCTGATTTCTTAAGCAGCCATTTTGGAGGAAGCTAAAGATTTGATGCTCTTTCAAAAGGGTCAAACTATTGGCCTGTATCAAGCAAATAAATCAGCTAAGGAGATTCATGAAACTAAGAACTGTACATTGCATTACTACAACTTAGAAAAATACTTGTAGTTGTCATGGAAGAAATGTTCCCAGGATGATGGCTTAAACAGGCATGGGCTGCAATGTTGAGGTTACATCATACTGTAAAAACTGACAGTAGAAATTACAGCTGCCTGGTCCAAAAGAGAAAAGAAAAAAAGAAGTAAATAAATCACACATTGGAATATTTTGCTGGAATATGCCTTACGCTTTGATTACAGCTTTCCTTGACCTTAGCATTGTTTCAGCAACCTTCGAAAACCTCATAACAATCATTTCTATCCAGAGTTGAATTCATATTTGGACAAGATCTGACAAGATAGTGATGGAAAAGTAAAGTCATCTCCAGGACACAAAGAATTTCAATAGTGGTCAGTTCGGGTGTTCAAATAATTCATCATGATTTACATGATTTTCTGGCATTGTCGTTCTGGAATATGATAATAAAGGGTATGACTATAAACCATGGAGGTGTTATAAATCTGACAAAGTTATACTGTTAACATTATGCTATACCGGCACAGATAATGAGGTACCAAAAGGAAAAAAGGTGGGCCATTTTTACTGAAAGTTCAGTGATGAATGTGAGCACTGTGGGCACTTGGATTTGCATAAAATTCCAGGCTGCTGTGGTTGCCTTCCACAGTAAACTGTGTCTTCTGTTCATTTCTTTCTGTATGTGGCTGTGTGTGTGCTTTTAAAAGAACAAACTATTTGCAAGTCTTTACCTACTGACAGTCATTTAGTTTGGGAGGTGGTGTGATGCACCCTGGGTTGATTACTTTCCAGGAGTAGCACATCCCAAAGTGTTTTATTCTGTTACAGCATCAACATTCTGTCTCGGATCCAAATCCAGAGGAGAAACACCAGCCTAATAAGGTCGAGAAAAGACATTTATAGACATAATAGATGCATACTCATTTCCTTTTGCTGAATTCTGAGAAGACAGAAGTACTTGTTCTTGGAGCACATGCAGCTAGAGGTAAAGCTTCTGATCTCTGGACGTCCTTTCTGTTTCATTATATGCAGCAGTAAAAGACCTTGGTGTGATTACAGCTTCAAGTCTTTCATTTGAAGCTCATGTAGATAATATTACGAGGACAGCATTCTTTGATCTTATAAATACTACTAAGATAAGAAATATATCATAAGTACATGCTTTTTTATTTTTATTGTTTTACAAAGCCTCAGAGTTCTGGAGTAGCCTTACAATTTTTCTGAATATATTTGCGTACAGGAGCAGATCTGGGGGACTCATGGACGTAGAGTATTATGGTGAACTGGTATGTTTAGATGCTGTCTTCTCCACTCTCATTGATCGCTCAGGTTTGTTGATGGTGGAGTGACTGGTTGCTTCACTTCTAAGCTGGGAGCCCTCAAGTTTTAGTTAGGCTGTCATACTTAGTCCTGTCGAAGTCCCTGACTGCACTCTGCACTAAATATATCCAGTACATTCACCTTATACATTTATATATATATATACATACTGTACCTAACTGCTGTCTCTTTCTCTCTCTGTTGAGCCTTTAATGATGACCAATGGCTGCCAAAGCCTTGAGTCACTCTCTATTTCTTCACATAAAAGCATATAAATATATATATATATATATATATATATATATATATATATATATATATATATATATAAAATGGATATAATGGGGGGGGGGGGGATCAAAATTTCATTATAAAAAATTAAATCCCTCTCTGCTGTTTTATGCAGAAACAAACAAAACAACAACAAAATTCACACCAAGTTGTCCAGCAGCCAGGCAGGTGTCCATCATCTGTCTTTCTCCAAACAAGCCTGTGGGCTGTCCTTTCTTACTTTCCTTCTTTTTACAACCTGCTCTGTCGTGCTTCCACAGCAGCCTTAATCAATTTTGATTCCTTGCTTTGCTGAGCAGAGACTTGATCTTGCACACCGCTTCAAGGTGACTCCCAGACCGATTGGTTAACAGACTCGCCTGCTCACATACCATTAGTAATTGAGAGATATCCTGTTGCACAGTGGTTAAAAAATACAGCATCTTTGCTACGTTAAACTTTGATTTGGGTCATGAAATCTTATGAATATGAAATAAAGGAGGGCCCTCTTGAAGACTCAGAAAGAGGCCAGAAATCAAATCATTTCTTTAGCTTAAACAGGGTTAATCCCCAGATACTCTGTAGTCAGGCTGTTTAAATTAATCCAACTTGAAACTTGATTAAAATCTATGCATACATATTAGAATGATTTTTTTTTCAAGTAATGAATAGAATCTACTTAAATTAATTTGAATAAAATTGACTACTGCGCTCTGATCCCTTGAACGACCTGAACTTTCTGTGAAAACTGGGTCTCTGTGCGTTACCATAGGAACAGATCAGAAATGTCTGATTAAACCTGAGGCCTGAAAAACAAGTCCACATCTCAGCATCACTCACAGTATCTGCCCAGGACATATCCACAACAATGTACTGTATAATAGCAGGGGAGTAGAAACCCGGCGTCTGTCGATCCGAGCAACTGTGGTCCTAGAGGGGTGCGGGTTCAAATTCCAGAACTGCCATTTCTGAACCCTTGAGCACTATCCTTACATCATCACTGTTCAACCAGGGTTGCTGTAGAATAGCTGACCCTTTGCTCGGTTTCCTCTTTAGCCTCTATCTCAGCTGCGATATTAAAAATGCAAGAACTCGCACTTGGGTCTTGCCCAACGTGCGTCAAAATATCAGGCCCTCACTCTGAAGGAAAAAGCATAACACTACGAAATCATGCACCGAGATGCTGCATACAATATGTTGCCTACAGAAGAAAAAAAGGAAACCTATCCACAGTTAGTTCCAGCTCACGGCTCGTTGGTTTCTTGGCATCGATTTGTTTGATCAGATTTATTTTTTAATATGGATTTGAGCGCACCCTGCTCACAGCCACATTCGTCTTCAGTATATGCTTGACATGCATGCATGAACTTACATAGACACGGGAAGAACATGAACAGAACCCCCACACAGACAGGTACATTTTGTAACCTTTTTTTTTATGGTACCAAACGCATAAGCATGCATAATGGTATGAGTGAAGTACACTGACTAATATATATATATATATATATATATATATATATATATATATATATATATATATATATATATATAAAGCAAGACTGGTGCTGAGTCCTGTAGATTAATCAGTGATGCCAGGGTGATCAGCCAGAGTGAAATGCTCACTGGATCACGGTTTTGGCTGATATTTATCAGCTCGGGTTGTGGACTACAAGTGCAGTGAGGTGTAAAATCATAAACAGTTGAATTAGACTACAGTTCATTAGTAATAATATTAATAATAAACATTAATTAAATAATAATAATTATTATTATTATTCTTTTTAATGGTTTATTATATTATTTCATTTATTATTATCATTATTATTATTATTATTATTATTTAATTATTATTATTATTATTATTATTATTATTATTTAAGTAGTAAAATTATCAATGTATTAGTTTAATCAGGTGTCGTGTTTTTCATTAATACTCATGGTTTCTTCAAATATGTAGAAACAGTGTATATCAGAACACTATGGCTTAGAGTAATTATTAAAATAATGAAACTAATATAAACATTTTATCTTTTTTATTAACTTGTATCAATTTAAATCCTCTGTACAGAAATCGCATGTGATTGTTCTTTAAATACAAAGCTTACTTTTACAAGGCTTTTTATTCAAAATGATTTCTAGACCACTATCTGAAACACATCCTGCAAGGTTACGCAGGGAAACACTTGACTCTTACTCCTGAATGCCAACACACGCTAAGCAGGTTTCACTTAACACAAGGTTTAATAGTGCATTAAGCAAAATCATTGGACTGCATATGATTTAATAATTTCTCAAATAAATGCTAACTTTGTGTTTTCACATTCGGTACCTTTAAATCCAAAAAGTGCTGGATATATAAATATACAGTGGACTGAGCTCCGAGCGAGTTCGATCATGCATGGAGGCATATTCTTTATAACTTATTCTGAAAGGGTCATTACCTTGGCTGATAAATTTATCAAGGTGAACTTCAGTCATTCCTATTATTAACAATCTTTAAAAATAACCAAGATTTATGCATGCAGCCCTTAAGAAACCATGCTGGTCATTATCCCGGGTCTGTAATCATTAATCTGACGGCCAAAAGAAAAGAAGTCAAATTTATACTGACAAAAAGCATATAAAAACGGAATTTTACAGCGTGTTGATTAAGAAAGAATGCTTCCTACCTTTTTAAGGTCCTTGTACAGTATTTAGACTCAAAACAAAACAAAATGCTTTTGCATTGCGGCTGCATCTTCCCAAATTACTCAAAAAAGACACCCAAGGCAGGAAAAAAAAAAAAAAAAAAAAAAAAGAAGAAGCTGAAAGTCTCGCATTACCTCATGAGTAGAAAGCTATAGGGATAATCTAATCTAGTCACAGTGTCTTGTTTAGATCTGCTTTCTCTGGCTGGGGAGACCCACGGGGCTTTCTTTTGCTTATTGCTGTTACATTGTTCACTGATGTCAAGCTTGTGTTTCATAAACTGGTAAAAAAAAACAATAGGTGTGAAGTCAGCTTCCTAGGTTATAAGATGAAAGCTTTACTATATTTTGGTGAAATATGCACATGTTCTAAATTAAGGTGTAATCTTTGTATCAGAAAATACCAAAAATCCACACTCAACATTTTCATCAACAATTAAATCAATTGTACACCAAGCAGTATTGTTTAGGCTGTAACTTGGGAAGCTCTGGCCCCACACAGCATGACTCCAAAAGACATCTAGAGGTGTGCTGTGGTGTCTGGCACCATGACATTGGCAGATATGCTGTTTGTTGTGGGGTGGGGCGTCCATGGGGCGGACTTGTTTATCTGGTGTATCCCATGGATGATCTATCGGATAGAGATAAGCAGACTTGGTTTCTTTGCCTCGTGTGCCTCGTGCCATGGCCAGCATGGATTTTTTATTTTTTTATTTGTGCTGCATTGGATTATCTCTGGGATTGGACAGATAGGCGGGTCTTTGGTCACTGTGGGTTGTTGAGTCTTGGGTAACCATGATCCTGGCACCAGTTTACTGATATATATATATATATATATATATATATACACATATATATATATATATATACATATATATATATATATATAGTCAATGTCAAAGTAATACTTTGTGGTGCCCAAACCTGTAAATTATTTAATTCAGGCCCCTTATGCAGAGTGAAGGGCAATCTTAATGCTTCAGCATACCAAGACATCTTAGACAGTGCTATGCTTCTAACTTTGTGGCCACAGTTTGGGGAACTCCCTTTCCTATTCCAACATGACTGTGCCCCAGTGCACAAAGCAAAGACTATAAAGACATGGTTTAATGTCTTAAACCATGTCAACGGCATCGAGCACCTTTGGGATGAACTGGAATAGTGTGCCTGACCTCATAAATGCTCTACAGAATGAAAGGGCATGGATTCCCAAGGAAACACTCCAAAATCTTATGGACAGGCTCCCAAGAAGAGTGGAAGCTGTTACAGCTGTAGAAGGGGGACCAATTTCAAATTGAAGTGAATGTATTTGGATACAGCGTCATTAGCCGAATACTTTTGTCCGTATAGTGTGTTAAATGCAAGTAGAGACAAATTAACATAAAGGCTTAATATTAAATCCTTAAGTGTTGAATGAACTTGTAATGAGTTTGTAAATATATTGTCAGAAGGATGCTGAGGTTGGAACTGCCAAGCAGGAGGTCTAGAAGAAGACTAAAGAGGAGATTTATGGATGCAGTGAGAGCGAACACGAAGTTAATTGGTGTGAGAAAAGAGGATGCGGAGGATATTGTTAGATGGTGGCAGATGATTCGCTGTGGTGACCTCTGAAAGGGAACAGCCGAAAGACTAAGAGGACAAGGAAGAAGTGTTGCGTGAACTAGGAATAATGATGGACAGCAAAAAACAAATAAATAAATAAAAACTATGCATGAAAGAAAAACATTTGTTTTTCTCCATCAGTAAGTGGAATTACCTTTCAGAATTTTGACCATCAACAAGGTAAGTGGCACCAAATATTCCATGCAGGGAAAAATAATGGGAGACCCACAAATAATTGTTGGCAAGTTCTGAAAATTCCATTTGAGCACTGGACCCAGGTGACGCATTAGGAAGATGAATTTCAAGTTGCTTGCAGTAAATAGCTTTCTTTGGTGCATGGAGTGGACCATTATGTTCTAGCAACATGGAGCCATAATAAAAGCGCAGCAGAGAACGAGAGCGCACAGAAGCAAATTCAGCAACTCTCATCACTCAATTACTGCCTCTAAGCTAACTGCAATTGTGCAATGTTGGAAATCGCACAATTGCACCGAAATCTTGAAAATCTTCCCTCACTTTAGACATGAATGCAACAGCAGGGACAAAAGAGCCCCCCCCCCAGGTCTTTAAAAAGTACCCATGCTCCTCTATAGTCTTATATTCTGTAGCTCCTTATGTAGTGTTCACTCCAAACATTGTGCTTCTTAATAGAAAGATCCCAGGTGGTCTAGATTATTTCCATTCTCCGTAGGACATTCTTGAAAGTAAAACTAGATCAAGAAAACTGCTGCTTAAAAAAAAAAAAAAAAGCTATCAATGTGTGTTTTTTTTTTTTTTTTAGATTAAGGGTTTTTGTCTCCACAGGCTAAACCAACCAATATACCCAAGGACTATGAAAAGGATTCTTACAAATGGTGTCTGGATAGTCTCGCCAGCACCAATTTGGAAAAAAAAAAACCCTCTTGGTTTCTGTTAATAACAGGACTGTTACAAAATAAAAGGCTAAACCTTGCAATAGGGCAGATGTCAGTACTATTGTGGACATGGCCATCTTTGAATCCAGACGAGAGCAAAGTAGTGTGCAAAGTGTAGTGCAATCTACTTAGGTTTTAACTATACTAAAGTGCTATTAAGCCAAAATGAGATTTATGAACAGATATCTGCTTAACAACGCTGCGACTCCATTTCCGATTCATGCTTTCCTCATTCAATTAACCAACACATCTGTAAGCAGAGCTCCTCTTCACAACACTCGAGTCAGTGTACTTCCTGACACAGAGTATATTTGGGCGGGCCACCAAAGTATAATCGATGGCCAGCCAAGTACATTTGCTCATCTTTTAAAAAAATTTGTCTGGAAAAACGGTGCCATCTACAATCGATTTACTAGGAGTAGACAGTTTCCTTTTGCGCTACCGCTCCTGAAGCTGAGCTTTGGTATTGGAAGAGCTCACATGGTTTGGTGAAGCAGTCCCCTTGGGCCACATTTCTATCAAGGCTGGTTTCTGGTCACTGTGTGCCATTTTCAATTTTGTGAGTCTCAGGACTTAATGTGACCATGCTTTATTTTTTTTACACGCTTTAGTTAGCTTTGGTGATGGTGAGGATGATAAACTTCAATAGAAATTTGCCTGCATCGACACCCTGTCTTCTCCACCCAGACAGAGTATCTTTAGTTGTCTTAGGAGAAAAAAAAAAATAACTTCCAGAAAATATAGTACAATTTTACCAATGTGATTACACCTATTTTCTTTCCTTTCAGAAAAGGTAAAATATAATGTGATCTTTGTCGACATACACTAGTGTAGTATATATTTGTTTCTTATTTTAAATTGGCTCTGACCTCATACTGTAAACCTATTTACGCTCCAATGGGCAGTACGAGGATATGGAGTAGTGCAGTCTGATACTGCTATACTTACAGAGCTGTAGAGCTGTGCAGAGCATCTTTTGGACACGTTTCAAAGCTCTGAATTGCTGTTTAAAAGTTATATTTCATCTTCGTCCTGAATCCTTTAATATTTCCATGGAAAGTGGATTACACTGCTATAGATAATGCAGAAACTTGTATAAGATATTTTATACAGTACTTATGAGTGAGCTTTCTGATATACTGTATGTCCAGATTCATTACAACAAAGCTACAGTAATCACATGGAGCCATTTATGATTATGATCGCTTTTGTTAATTAGACTTCAAATACAAAGCGAGTACGAAAACAGTAATGTGTACAAACAGTATAAAAATCATAATTCATTATTGATTGTTTTGCTCACAGAATACAATCATTTAATATTCCTTACACTTTAGAGTTCAGAATTCTTTACAAAATAACCCAATTTTCCCAGATTAATGATACATACTTAAAATCTACACCGATCAGCTACAGTATAACATTATGACCCCTCTGCCTAATATTGTGTTATATAATATAGACCCCCACACACACCTTTTGTCACCAAAACAGTAATGCACTGTGTGTTCGGACATCTTTCTATTGAAACCAGCATTGAACTTATCAACAATTTGAGCTACAGCAACTCTTCTATTGGATCGAGTAGACAGTAAGCCTTTACTCCCCATGTGCATCGGTGAGCCTTGGCCACCCATTACACTGTCGCCAGTTCAACGGTTTTCCTTCCTTGGACCGCTTTTGGCATGTCCTGACCACTTTGGAACATCCCACAAGACCTGCACATCACTCATCACAATTTAGCCCCTGTCACAGTGTCTACTGTGAAAATATCTCATTACATTGGAAGTAAGTGAAATATATTAGCCAGCATTGAACATTCTGTCCCTGAAGTTGATGTGTGGGAAGAAAAAACAATGGGCAAGTCTAAGTATTTAAGCGACTTTGACAAGGGCCAAATTGTGGACCTGAGCAACGCCAATACTGCAGCTTTTATAGGATGTACTGGTCGGGACCTCAAAAAAAATTGCTCCAAGGAAGGAAAACCATTGAACCGGTGACAGGGTAGTGGGTGGCCAAAGCTCACTAATGCAAGTGGGTTAAGAAGGCTGGCCCATGTGGTTCAATCTGATAGAAGAGCTATTGTAACTCAAATTGTTGAAAAGGTCAATGCCGGTTTCAATAAAAAGGTGTCAGGACAAACAGCGCATCACCATGTTGGTAGCAAAAGCAGGGACCAACTCAATATTAGGTCGGGTGGTCATATGTATATGAAATCATCATGGGTCCCGCATATGCAGGTGTCTGATGAGAAAGGCCAACCCAATGCGAGTCCCTAATATGAATGCAACCCAAGACACATCTTCTTGCTGTTCTAATACTGTATATGTTTACAACAATTCTCTCATTCTATGCCTCGGAAAGTTGTTCCTCTAGAGCCTGCTAAAGAAAAGTTATTGAAATATCAATAACAACTAGTACCTGGAACCAGTTGTTAACGGCTTACACCTGTTTTAAAGCCTTAGCTACTGATTTGCCATAGAGACTGGTTGGACTGATAAACCTTAGCAACTGACTAGCAGCAGTTTGGACAGTTATAAGTTGAGTTTCATAGAGTATTTTGGGCAACATTGTGTTTTTACTGTTTTAAAGTATTTTATTTGACACTGGACCACCGTTTAACATTGTATGGCAATTTTACTTACTTGATAAGTTGAATGAGAGCCAAGAACAATGACAATATTAAAGCACTAGTCCATGCTCTTAGTTAACAGTTCTAGTAGTGTAGTCAAAGTTACAGAGTCAGCTAGTGGCAGTCATTTGCCAATACTGGCCATGAAAAATCTCTTTCTGAATTTGAGCTCATCACTGTCCTTTGCGCAAGGCTTGCACACATCTGTGATTTCTGCACACAAAAGAGGCATCAAAGAAAGCGACACTAAAGTGCAGCAGTGCTTGCTTATGAGGTCTCACACACGTATATCGTAGTGTCCTGTGTGTTCGAGAGCATTTGTGCAAATGGCTCAAGCTGTCAAGCATACTTAGCCTTGAATTCCAATGTGCACAGACAGCTTCATTGTGAAGGCAATAAACCTTCTTCAGCATCAGTCTCTGGTTGTCTGACTCACTCATACCAGCTGCTGTGACTGCACTGCTGCAAGCCTTGCCCAATTCTTCAGTGATGTCATCTATAATCATAACCTGGTCATCAGAATCCAGGATGGTTCTAAAGCCTTTGAAGTTCGGTTCTCTCAAGGGCAACGATTGTTGCAAGAAATTCTCTCTCAATAAGCTCTGTCTGAAAGTGCATAAGATATTAAGTATATATATATTTTTTTACACTTCTGGATCAGCGCAACAATTCCTGCAACCGTTGACGTTAAATCAGTGGTGAGTATAAGATATAAAGCATATATGAATATGTGGTGAAATGAGCATAATTGGCGACCTTGAGAACTTTAGAAGCTTTTATCACAGTTTGACATCCTTCCCACACAAAGCGTCAGTGATTGTCCCAGGTAATGAAGGGCATGCTGACGAACAAAGTCGGAGAACAAACATCAAGTTGATTGTTTTCACAGAAGCCAGATCTCATTTGACGTTATCAGCCAGCATGTCATAAATCTGCTTGGCATAAGATTTTCGCAGTGTTGATTCATCGGTTATCATTAGCTGCAGAAAGTTTTTGCCACACAAGTAACAAAGACCCGGGTTGCTGACAATACAGAGTGGCTCTAGATCAAACACAATCCGAATCGTGGTTTCCTTCATTCATTTGAAGCTGCCAACAGTGAAGCTGCTGCCTATTGTGCTTTGTTTCAGCTTGGGGTCAGTACTGACTTCCTCTGACAGCTGACGCCATTTGCAGACCTACAGTAAGATGATCATATTCTGCGGACGTTGCCGTTGACCGAGTATACAGTAGGATAGAATCTGGCTTGAGAGACCAGACTGCCCAGTTCCACTTGGAGCCTGCTGTTTAACGAGGCATAGTGAGCAGTAATGGGTCCACTGAAAACATATTTCCTGATGCATCCTTGAACTGAAGTTCAACTTAATATTTCTATGCATCTGCTTCTATGCATCTGCAACTTTACGGCACGGTGGCACGATGAACAGCAATGTTAGATCACGCAGTTCGCTAAGTACAGAGTAACCAACTTGTTTTCAATGGTTGATCAATGGCATCTGAGGTCAAATGGAAAGTAAGTAGGTGGAATCATTATGAGGTTAAAAAAACACATTTACATAAATATAAGCAAATATTTTTGGGGGGCGCAAACAAAATTATAATTAAACTTTTAATACTCGCCTGTACAGTAAATAGCCATTTATCAGGTGATGAAGCATCATTACTACTAGTATAAAATAAAGGACTCACATCGCATCCAGTCAGCAGCTCCGCTTGCCATAAGAAGTGATGGAAAAGACTCGTTGAGAATGGTCCAATCACATGAGACCAAATATTTAAAAACAATATTGATTCGCTAAGAACAAAAGTGTGAGGATGACTGGAAAAGATCCAATTAGAGCTCAGCGTCAAGTCAAGATTTACAAGCCTACATAGGCACTCGTTAGTAAATGAACTAACTAACTAAAACAAACGAACGTAATACGGCATACAGTTTAGATTTTTTTAAATTGCAAATAAATTATATTACGTAAAATATTGACTAAAATACTTTATTTCATTATTCAAATAAATAATGATTATATTAAATAATTACATGTTAAAGTAGCATTCTTCTCTGCGGCTCCCCTGCTTATTGGTATTGACTGGCCGCCACTGGTTATGATCTCCCCCCCCCAAAAAAGGTGTTTGATCAATTTAGATTTATTTTCATTCTTTAAATATAGGTTTTAGTAACAAAGTCATTGGTAAATGGAATAAACCACAAGGTGTGTGTGTGTGTGTGTGTGTGTGAGATAGTGGTGGTGGGTGGTGTCAGCTGTCTTTCTTGACTGCCCAAGCTGCTCCACGGCCGCCACCCCCTCCCCGCGGCTTTCGGGACAATTTAACATGACCTTACAATTCACTCCTGGCTGCCCTCGGGTCAGTGCTGTTATTGTTGCGTTAGCAGAGTCCTTGGTTTTAAAATGAGATGGCGGCACAGAGGCAGTCTTGTATCCGAGCTGCTACGTTTCAATAAATATTGCATGAATGCTTCGTTTACATGGGAGCAGGTTCGCTGCATTGTGTCAACTTCTATTTCTCCAACTGCAGACTTTCTTGCTATGCTCTGCCACTGTGACGAGGCTGTTTATCTCCATCCACTCTACTGTACGTCTCCGTTTTTCACGTAGCTGACTAATTCTCCTCTGTTCAAGTGCGGCCGTCATGTAGGAGTGCACAATGTTACTGCTGGGAAAAACAAGTCCATGATTTTTTCAACAGGGAATATTAAATTGCACATTAATAGAGCTTACTGTAATAACCGAGTGTATGGTGTTTTTGAAGGGAACAGATGAACATGTCCTGTGTGATTTAACCCTTAATAAAATTATGATTTTATTAATATTGATAATTAACATTTGAGGTATTTTCAGTTGCACAATCCAATAGCAGGGACATTGGCATAGTTTGTATATTTATAAAGTGCTTTTTATTCCACTGGCAGCGCAGGACAACTTATGATAAGCACAAACAGTCATTATAATATGACATTGATATTGCTAGGTTCCAGGTACACTGGGGAAACGGAAAAAAAAGAGAAAATGTATATGACGATTACTTCAGAACCCCCTCAGTGGTGTGAAATTTGCCAGGGCCAGACTGGCACTTCTAAGCCACTATATGAGCAGGTCACTGTGTATATATATATATATATATATATATATATATTATTTTATGTATGTGTGTGTATGTGTGTGCATTTTTTTTTAACATGCTCGAAAAGCACACACGTTGTGTGGTGCACCCAGATGGCGATGGCACAGGTGCTTGGGCCCGACCTTTTTTGCACCTATACAGTATTTATTATTATTATTATTAGTAGTAGTAGTAGTAGTATTAGTATTAGTTGTATTAGTGTTTATTTGGCAAAAATGTACCATAACCCCTAATTTGAATTTGAATGCTTTTTCAGGCTTGTTTCTTCAGTTGATGTTTGTTTTGGTGGTTTCTCCCATCAGTCTCCTATTCAGGCCTTATGGTTCTTACTGCTGATGAGTGGTTTCCATCTTCAGTGCTATAATCTGCCCTGCTGCAAAATCCAGCATAGGCCATTGGTCTTGCTGATTAGTGCTGGTCTGATGCTGGTTTTTAGCTGGTGAACCAGCATAGCTGATGGAAGACCAGCATGATTGCTGAAAAATCCAGCATAGGCCAGCATGATTTATAAGCTGGGTCACCAACAATGTTTTGGTAGTTAAAATTGGTTACCATACAAGATTTCATTATCTTGTATTTTTATAGCTAGTACTGAAAATAGTTTGTGATGTAAATGCATTAACCGTGTAGTGTTATCTTTAAATGCATTCACATTCAAGAGACAAAACAAACCTTTTACTGTATGTAAGTGCACTGGCAATAAAAAGTAATCAACGGAAATCACTTAAAAAAAAAAAAAAAATTGACCATCAATTATTCCAGTATATGTTGTGTTTTGGTGCTGGTATGCTTGTATACTGGGGACCAGCATCAGTAACGTGACCAGCATGCCAGCAACAGTACCAAAACATAACATATACTGTACTGGTATAATTGCTGGTCAATTAAGCTGTCTCACAATGTTTTGGTCATCAGTTGCTGTTGTGTTCCATCTCTGTTCTGTTCAGTTCAGTTCAATTCAATTTAATTACATTTTTATAGCACGTTTTTACAAAGGACATTTTTACAAAGCAGCTGTACTGAAATTGAAATTCTAAGACAAATAAATTAATCGCATTATCAGTTTGTCCTTAATAAGTGAGCCAGACGTGACAACGGCATGGAGGTGACCTGGGGAAGAAGCCTGGAGAGAAACCAGACTTTAAAGGAAACCCATCCTCATATGGGTAACAGCAGAAAAAAAAAATCTATTCTATAACTGTGCTCTAAGGTCATATGCGCATTCTTAGTTAACATGAAGTCCACATTGTTAAAGTGACCCAGTGTTCACTGACGGACACTTGAGCACAAAACAGTTGTTCTATAACATCAGTAGTTTCTTTCTTTTTCAGGGAATCTAATTGTTGTACTGGCTCAGAGCAATTTTGCTTCTTTTATCTGCTTCAAAAGTGATTTATGTTTGGTTTATACGCTCTTTATTCTATCCAAGAAAAGACATTCAGAGCTGTTAATCTGACCATATAATGCAATTTGTATCATATCGAATACATTCGTTTCTTAAACTGGACCAACAGAAATGAGATTCCGTTCTTTTTGTGTTCACATTGTGAGGTCATTTGAAAGACGCCTCGTGTTTATTTCTTGTCCGTCTTAGCTTTATCCAGACAAAACACAGCTCCGCGAGTTCCTAGATGTTTACTGATGCATTGGCGTATTTTTAATTGTTCTAATGAAGAAAGCACATTCTCATCCTCCAGCAGGTCTAAAGGCTAAAATACTGCGGCAATGAAGTAAAGTGAACTTGAAGTGCTTTGTGTGTTCCTATTGCACAAGTGAAGCAAGCCACAATATGGATTTGGAGTGAACAGTACTTTAACTTCGTTTAACATCGAAGCGGTCTTTTGAAAGGTGCACAAAACTATCGACTAATCGCTCTCAGTTTGACTTGACGACAGAAAAAGACCAAGACCAGAAAAACTGGGTGTGTGGTATCTAAGAGTATCTAATGCATTGATGATAGCGTAGTATCTGATGCATTATACACACTGGACTCTGGTTACAGTCCTGTGATTGGTGACGTCACTCGCATCGCCTGCCAGTCGTTTTAATGGTACACACTGATCAGCCAAAGCATTAAAACCACCGACGAGTGATGTGAATAATATTGATTATCTTCGCTCCCTGTCAAGGGACGGGATTTATTAGGCAGCAAGTGAACATCATCCTGCAAAAGGCAAATCTGTATTGTCTCAGGTGATGTAAGGAAGGCTGGCATTGATCATCTTCCAACATAAGAAACTCGACAGAGATGCAAACACTTCGGATACTTAGGCCGTCACTTCGGACATTTCTTTAAACTAAATAACATGTTTCAAGCTCGCTGTCAGGATTCAGACAACCAATTGCACAGACAACCAAGCAACCTTCACAGTCAAACACTTTTGATCACTTGTTGCAAAATGTTGCAGGTGGTGAGTTTTTAAAACGTGTTTAAAGTTGCAGCATTGTTCAACACGTCTAGACCTTATTATGAGAAAGAACTCATCATACGCTCATCATCTCATCGTAAACCGAATATGTCCTTAGCGTAAATCAAAAGCAAGTGCTGTAACTGGACAATTCTATTGGAGGGGAAAGTAGATGCTGAAGTTGAAGATAAATCCTCTCCTGGCTTTCATGGCTTTTCGAAAAAGAGCACGATTTCTATCCTAACAGCTCTTTTTATTCCGTGTGCGCTTCTATTTGCCACCAGATAGTAAAAGTTGCAGGCTTGAATTGCCTTTGTAGGACACATGAAAAAGCCATAACAACACAGAGGGATCTTGTATGATAATGAACGTACTAAATAATGCATTTACTTAGTATACCATTTATAAGACAAACAACTACGATTTCAAATGGTCACAAATGGAGACATATTAAACATACTGTATGCAGTCGCTCATACAGTAACAGCCCAGTAAAAAAAAAAAAAAAAAAAGGTTTCCTATTTTGCAAGAGGATATGCATCTCCAAACCACAGCAGTGACGCCTTTGTTATTAGCACACTGAAGCTCATTTCCAACTGGAAATAGCATTTGTAGGAGATATCTCACGTGAGATTTAATCTCTTCACAGGGATGCAGAAATGACACAAATGACCTGTGTACCTTTTGTTGCAACACGCGTACGTGTACAGAAAAAAAAAGAAAAGAAAAAAAGCTACAGGCAGCAGAAAGGTAACTTGCTGCACCGCGTTCTCCCTATTCATCAATGATGGTGTGCACCGTGCCAGTGGACACCTGTAGCCATAATTTAATAGCGGAGCTGGGACTAGTGTCATGACAGAAGTGGCAGGATTTATTCTCTGTCTGAAGAGAAATGCAAAGCTAGGCACAGAAATATGCAACCAAGCAACAAGGAAAGAACCACTTTCTTACCCGGGAATCCTGATAATATAGGCAGTAATAATGTTTATATTAAACAGCGGCAAAAGAAAAAGAAGAATAAACATCACACCTACTGTAATAATGTAGTTCTTACTCCCAGTGGTTGTGTACACCTATACTGTATGCTGTGCACTGTTGCTTTTCCAAGTGAGTGAAATATTGAATAGCTTGCTAAAGCAGGCTAAACACAAACGTACTGCAGGCAGGGAAATATACAGTACAGTACAGGCGCAGCTGGGAACCTGTGGGAACACCATGCTCCCGGTATGCTGTACAGTAACGTCGTCTTATAATCAATTAACAAACCAACAAGGTGGTTTGTTAAGAGTGGACTGTTTCACCACGAAGACCCTCACTGTATGGGCAGTTCATGATGAGTATACTGTAAAAGATCTCTCTGTATCTCACCTGCACGGCAGACACACTTAGCTGAGCCATCTGGGCTGGATCGGCAGGTGGAGTTGTTCAGGCAAGGGTTGTTCTTCACGTCACAGGGGTCGTAAGGCAGCGCGCACAGGGAGCCCGTGAAGAACGGAGGGCAGGTGCAGGAGAACGCGCCGGGATCATCCGACTCCGCACACAGGGCCCCGTTCAAGCAAGGAGACGAAAGACATCCCTTAACGCTCTCTCCACAGTCAGGCCCGGTCCAGCCGGGACGGCATGAGCACCTGAGACGGAGCACAGGCAGAGGACAGCCTGAACGTATGTCCTACAGTACACTCCTATGCATACCGTCTCACAATTAACATTTTGCTACAACATTTCAGCAAAAGCTTAATTATATAAATAAATAGTTTTACAGTGCATGCAGTAGGGATCATATCCCTCCCTGTGTACGCCACCAGCCAAAAGCTTGGACATAGCTTCTAATTACAGTTGACACTGAGATGCATCTGCTACTTATGCTCTGTAAAGCCTCCATAATGGCTCTAATCTTGAGGTGCTTGTTGTTAATTGGTGATTTTTGAGGCTGATAACTTGACGTTTGCTTTTCTGCGATTATTATGGTGCTTGATGGGTTTTGCAAATGCACTTGACAGCTGACCTTCCTGACTGTTGTTCTTATTGTCGTTGTTAATTACATACAGTAATGCCATGTGTTATTTCATAGTTTTGAAAAAATCCAGTATTGTTCTATAATGTAGAAATAAATCCAAACTTGTGTCCAAACTTTTAACTGGTAAAATAATCAGTGTGACAACATTTATGTCCACTCAGAATACATAGAGTTTTATCTGACATGTATTGGTGACGAGTTGAAGCATACTTTAAAAAATTCTCCAGTACTTCCTGAACACTGAACGTCTGAACTTTCCATGGAGGCCATGTCGCCTGTCCTCTAAACGTGCTGCTTCCAAACTAATAAACTTTCCTAAATTCCCATAAGTGATTTCGGAAAAGTTGCGGACAGCAGAAACATTTTCACATTATATACAGTATTTTAAACGTGATTGAGAATCATCAGGTCATTTTACTGTTCGAGTAGTTCATACTAAAGTAAGAAACTTTGAACGTCAAATTCATATCGAACGTCATTCCAATGTTAGCTCCATGGTAGCTTAGAAAGGCAAAAACCATGTCTGAAAAGTCCACTTGCGAGTATACAAGCAACCCAGATATGGATCAAAATGGCACTGGGGCAAAAGTTCCTCTCCTGAACACACATTCAGCTGGAGTCTACCCAAACAAAAGGATCTGTCACCTTGTGGTGTTGTTTGGTATTATCGTGTAGTCACATTACCAACCTCTGACAGTTACAATATATTGCAGATTTAGTTTTAAAGAAAAAAAATATTATAAATCTATTTTTAATGTAATATAAGTATCTAATATAATATGAGTAGGCAATACTTACCATGCTATCTTAATATATGATACATACTTACATACTGCAATGTTTCTTACTATAAAAATAAAAAAAAACGGTAAAAATATGAAAATGAAACATTTTGTGAAATACGGTGTTGTTTGTCTTTAGATGCTTGTTGTCGCTTCTTTAAACTTCTTTGTCCATGTCAACGGTGCCATCTCTGTAAACATTGTGTAGAGCAATGGGACATCAACTGTTGGTCAATTAAGAAAAAACTTAAAAGGCCCACTAGTGCATTACAGATCAGGCCGTTAAGAACGCACGTTTCGAGAAAAGGGATCTCGCGAGCTGCAGCTGCAGCAGCGCGCGGGAAACTGTGGAAATTATGTTAATTACCTGTAGGGGGCAGTCGTGTTTCAATCTGAAGTATTGTGTGTCTACTGAAGCCGAAAATGCGTTAATTTTTCTTAGCCGCCCACTGACAGCAAGCGATAGAGCTCATAAACGTGTCGAGCTCAAACTGTAAATACTGTTATGTATTTATTCTTCATTTTCTTCTCCTTCAATGACGATTTTTCTTTGACTGCGCTTTCTCAATTCAGTATTATTATTAGTAGTGGTAGTAGTAGTACTGCTGTGAATGTATTATTATTATTATTATTGTAACGAGCCTGCGCGTGTGCAAAAAGACGAAGTACAACAAATAATACAAAAGTGTATGCTAAGTTAGCCTTTCGTTTCACGGGAAAAAGCGCGCATTCTTAATTGCCACATCTGTACGTATTATATAATACACTCATATTAGATAAGCATGCCTACAGACAAATTTTTTCAGGTGTATATCCGAAACCATTTTTTTTTTTTTTTAACAAACTGTGAGCTTTCACTTGTAGTGGATGGGGAGTCACAGCTTGGCTCATCAAATTAACCAGGATCTTGAACGTTCTATATTTGGTGACTCTTCTTGCAAAGGGACCCATTGAGCTGAGTCATATCCTGGGAGCTAGAATTAGTGGAGCCTATTGAGTCGTCAAAAGCAATCATCACAAGACTTTTGCTTTCCATTCAATTGCTTTTAAGTGTTGGATTCCTTCTCTGTATTTTCACAGAAAATTGAACTGCTGACACACTTTGTTTGGTTGTGTGCACTGCTATTACAACAAACGGGCTTTTCAAGGTCGCCATCTGAGGGAGTCACACAGCAGTCTAATGCACATTTCTATTTCGAATTGAATGATTTATTCCTAGTTTTTTTTCTTTTTCTTTTTCCTGTTTTAACTGGTATTTTATTACGTGTCCTTAATTTTGTGACTGCACGTTCTACTCCACTGCATTTCGGCATGGTGTTGTTGCGTTACATAACGTGTGGGTAGGGGGGGGGTGCAAAATATTAATTATTAATGCATATGAAAATTATATGTGAAATGTATATTATATAACTGCATGATTTGCCTTCCCTAACCATGTAGCAGGTGTTTGAATCATGCGTGGAGACAGCTGCAGATAGTGACAAAACAGCACATTCACAGATGGGAAGCACAGATAGAGAGAGAAAGAGAGAGAAAGAGAGAGAGAGAGAGAGAGAGAGAGAGGTTTGTTACTGAGCCGTTTAATTGAGAAGCAAAATTAAACACTGAGGAACATTACTGACAAAGAACTGTTATATAATGCTTATTAATACTAAATTTAAGTCTCACTGTGCCATGAAGTGCTATCACCAAACATCATTACTGATAATGATATGTCAAGGTTTGACACTCTCTAATGCAAATAAAATTGGAATTCGAATAAGAATTGGAGAAATGTGTGACTCACGAATTCAAATGTGCATTAAATTATTAAACGGATTCAAAGCAGACCTGTTACTGTCAAAAGCTACGACGACATAAGAAGGATTTCTGAGCAGGACTAACAGGTTATATGCACCACTGGACTATAGAGTAACAAAATCTAGGAAGCTAAAAGTAGGACAGTGTGAAGTTAAAGCACTGAGTTGGGATTATGTTTACCAGAAATGTGCGCATGTGTGTGTTAGAGAGCGAGAAAAAGTGAGAGAGAAAGAAGAGACCGACAGAACAAGTGAAGGAGACACAGAGTCAGACAGAGAGAGCGAGGGAGAGAGAGGAGACAGAAAGAGACCGACAAAGCAAATGAGAAAGACAGAAGGTCCGACAGAGATAGAAAGAGACAGAGAGAGCAAATAAGAGAGAGAGAGAGAGACAAAGAGAAGAAACAGAGATACAGAATGAGAGATAGCTCTCTCTCTCTCTCTCTCTCTCTCTCTCTCTCTCTCTCTGTGTGCTCCACTTGGTGGCAGTGAGCTTACAGCTCTGGCTCTAAGCCATCTTCACTTCCTCTCACTCCCCCACACTTTTCCTCTTCTCGTCTTTTTCTTGCTTGTGTGTGTGTGTGTGTGCACCAACAGCAGCTTTTTCAACTGAGTCATAGATCCAATCCTCTTTCTGCTGAATGTCACTGATTGATTCATTTGTCGTACCTGCCATCTGCCATTCATCGTGTGAACCGTTTGCAATCACTAAGTCCGGAACGGAATTGTTCCTGATTACTTTAGCGAGGAACGTGTTGAAGGTTGCCATGTCCCACGTCCTCGCATTCCCCTCTGTTTACCGCTGACGTTAACTTACGTGTAGGAGTCGAGCAGGGCGGTACAGGTGCCATTATTTTCGCACGGGTTGGAAGCGCACTCGTTTGTCTCGATCTCGCAGAACTTGCCCTCCCAGCCCAGGCCGCAGACGCACTGGTATCTCTGGAGCATTAAGAGAGAGGGAGAGAGAGAGAGAAGAGAATCAAAAGGAAATAGAGTGCAAACCAGAGCTACACATATTTCACCCAAAAATTGCCTTGACCTACATAAACGCAGCTCGGATGCCGGATGACTTTTATATGAAGCATAGAAATGAATTGAACAACACAAGCCCTAAATTTCTTATGATGTGTACTGTTTACAAAACCAAATACAAATT
Organism: Clarias fuscus; assembly: GCA_030347435.1. Lineage (NCBI taxonomy): Eukaryota > Metazoa > Chordata > Actinopteri > Siluriformes > Clariidae > Clarias > Clarias fuscus. Next base: position 14,177,060 of record CM059225.1, on the reverse strand, counting down.
TGTAAGGCTTTAAGAAATGTAAGGAAGGGGGGATTCTATAGGAAGCCAGAGGGAGTGCAGAGCGCACAGTCAGACAAGTTAATATATTTTGGATAAATGTCATGCTGCTTAAAACCACCTACAGGCAGAAAACAGTTCAGTTATTGCTTACAAAAAAAAGCAACCACTGCGATGGAAATATCCTCCTTTATCCACTCAGCATCAAGCAAATCTCCAGCAATATGTTAAAATAATTTTTTTTTTTACCATAAATTACTAAAGCAAGCAGCATGCCCTTATGCACCATCACCATCACAGAATCAGTTCAGCCTGGTTTAGTTCTAGCATTTTAATTAAGAAAAGCAAACTTCAATGCACCATTCAATCTGCACAGATGATCAGTAGCTGAGACCTGCCCTTCCTCACCGAGCTTTATTCCAAGAAGGAGAGCAACTGAAACGATTTCTGTCACCATGTTTACAGTAGGTCTGCTTTTCCAATTATATTCTTCTACCACTCAAAAAATTAGTTTGGCCTCATGTTACTTTTACATGGTGATATTACAGTACAGTGAAATTTATTATTTTTATTTTTTTTACATTTCTTTGCATATTTGTCACACAACCTTAACCTTAAATGATGACTTCAGCAAATATAAAATGCACTTTATAAAATGATTTCATTTATTCAAGTAAAAAAAAAAAAAAAAACTGTCTGGTCCTATGTTTAGATGATTAATGCTTAATCATGAATGACCATTTATAAAATGTTAAAATGAAAAACAGTCATTTCTCTACAAATGGAGAAAACTTGGAACAGTGGTGAACCTTGCCAGGAGTGGCCGGCCCAACAAAATTATACACCAAGAGTACAAAGACAATTTGTCCAGGAGCTCATAAAAGAACCTCATACAACATCTAAAGAATTGCAGGCCTCACTTGCCTCACTTAATGTGTTCACAAATCAACAACAGGAAAGAGTCTGGTTGTGGGAGGGTTCCAAGTTCCGAGTTCCCGCCCGAAAAAACCCCAAAGGCTCATCTCACATTTGCCAAAAAAACATCTCGATTATCCTCAAGACTTTTAAGTAAATATTCTGTAGACAGGTGAGACAAAACGTTCTGAGAGGTGTGCATCCTATAATGCTTTTATAAAAAGAACATCAGGCCAAGAGTCAAAAAGTGGTGGTAGTCTGGAGGTCGGGGGCTGCCTTGCAGCTTCAGGACCTGGACTACTTGTCGTAATTGATGCAGCCATGAGTTCTGCACTCTACCAAACAATCCTCAAGGAGAATGTCCAGCCATCAGTTTGTGACCTCAAGCTCGAGCGCACTTGGGTTCCGCAGAAGGACAATGATCTGAAACACACCAGCAAGTCCACTTCTGAATGGCTCAAAAAAAGAGAAGGTTTTGGAGAGGCCTAGTTAAAGTCAGGACTTAAATCCAATTGAGATTCCGTGGTATGCTAAATAGGCTGTTCATGATCAAAAACCCTCCACTGTGGCTGAATTAAAACAATTCTGAAAACAAGAGTGAGCCAAAATTTTCTCCACGAAGATTCATCAGCAGTTATCTCAAACGCTTGACACCAAAGGTGGTACAACCAGTTATTAGGTTTAGAGGGCAATTACTTTTTCACACAGGGCCTGGCAGGTTTGGGCAGCTTTTTTTCTTTTACCTTAATAACTGAAATCATCATTTATAAACTGTATTTTGTATTTATGTGAGTGATCCTTATTAAGCATAATACTGTATAAAAATTTGTTTGATGATCTGATGAAATATCAGTGCAAATACTTATTCTCAGCGCTGTATGTCTATTCCACTACAATAAAACATCTGTGAATTCCTCTGAATGAGTTTATTTATCAAGATAAACATGATGTTATCATTATTTATATTATCTACGCACGCCCATGTTAACAAATTCATCATTTTTTAAGTGTCCAGTATAAAAACCAGAAAAAAAGAGGATTAGGGCCACAATAAAAAAAAAAAAGGACAAACTTTGGACGTAAGTCAGATTTCTGGGGAAAATACTTTATTCTTTCAAAAGTTAAGCATTTTCCTTCCAGGGTAACTAACGCATTGGACAGATCTCCTTAGTTGTTTTCCTTGCTTGGTGCTGGCCAACAATTTGACACTTCTGACATTCTGAAACACAGTCACCTCTTTTCTATGATCCATCTACTGACATGGTTTTAAATGAAATGAGAATTAAAAAAATGAGAAGCTACTCAGTGCTTAATTTAGGGTTAAAACTATTGCCAGATGGAAACCATCAATCATTAGTCATCAGTCATTATGCAGTTATAAGCTTATTCTACCACTTCAAAATTGGCAGAACATGTTTTCATGAAGTTTGCTTTGTGCACTGGGGCATTGTCATGCTGGAACGCGTTTGGCCGCTTAGTTCCAGTGCAGGGACATCGGGATGCTACAGAATATAGACATCTTGGTACAACATTATTTTGGCTACAGCAACAACCCCAAGTAAGTAAGGACGAGTATTTTTAAACTCAAACATACAAACAGACACCCACACGCGATATATAATTATATATTTTACCACTATTTATAACTTCGTTACAGACCCCTGCTTCTTCACGCAGTTATCTAATCAGTCAGTGTATGAGATCATGCAGCTACAGGTTCCAGAGCTTCAGTTAATTTCACATCAGTAAATCAGAATGAGGAAAAATATGATCTCAGTGACTCTGACTTTGTTGGTGTCAGACAAGCTGGTTTGAGTATTTCGGAAACTGCTGATCTCTTCGGATCTTCGTGCACTACAGTCTCTAGTGTTCGCACAAATTGGTGTGAAAGGGAAAAAAGAATGCGGTGAGCCTCAGTTGTGCAAGTGGAAACACCTTACTGATGTGAGAGGTAAATGGAGAATAGTAAGACAGATCTGAGCTGACTGCAAGACTGTGGTAATTCAAACAAGCACAACTTTACAACCAGAGTCAACAGACAGAATCTCAGAATAAACCACATATCAAACAGATGGGCGGCAAAAGCAGACAACCGCATCAGGTTCCACTTCTGACAGCCAAGGAGAGAAACCTGAGGCTTTAGTGGGCACGGGCTGAGCAAAACAGGAAAGGTACAGTAAACACGACACATTGGTCTGAGATGCTGCTCGATTCCTCATGCAACATGCAGGAAGTCAGGTCCGAATTTGGGGTCAACAGCACGAATTCATAAACCCTTGTGTTATTTAAATCATAGGGAATGATTTGGACGCTGGACATCAATCCTGGAGGATTTATATGGCCATCACCAAACAGTCTGAAATTCTAGAAGGCTTGTTTACAAATGGAGAGCCTTCAGGATAGTTGCCAAGCTTCTCGCAGATGGGCATCTCAGCAGATACAGCCCACGGACAGACCATTTAATACTTAGATATACGAGGGGTGTTCAAGTCAAACCGGGACTCCTGATAAAACCAATTGGAATTTACAAAACACGTCAAGCACAGTACGGTAATGAGACTCTCAACTGCAGTAACACATTTGAACGGCGCAAATGTGGGCTATACACCCATGAATGACAATCCCGTCCGAGGTGGGTCGGAGCCCACTGCAGTTGTTCCCATGAATACTTAGTGAATGGAACACCGGATCCCTGAACATCTACGGATATCTTGTCACGTAGAGTCTTGCCTCTCATTTATCTGCCGGAACGATACACACGATCGTTTACAAACACCACTTGCACATTACAGGAACCTGTCTATGGTCCCATCCCCTGAACAGGCCTGAGCTCGCTCCAAGCCATTTTCACCCCACGTTTAGGTAAGCAAAGGAGTTCCTGGGAGGCTAGTATTTCAAGCATGAAGCAGGAAGTCCAATAGTGGCTCTGGCGTACATACAAAACGTTCTACCTTGATGGAATCCAAGCACTAGGAAAAAACACTGAGATACGTTTATATGTAACGATAAAAAATTATAATGGTTTTTACCCTCATAACTGTTTGGTTATTCTGCACAACCAAAAGTAAAAAACAAACCCATGTGTCACATTATGTGACTTACAGGTGCTTTTCAAAAGCAGAAAAAGAACAAATATGCCTCTGCACAAACCTCACACTAGCAGTCAAGCATGATGGTGGAAAGGTGATCATTTGCAGCCACATGATCTATGAAACTTGCAGCCACTGATGCAACAATAAACTCCACTTTATACCATTGAAATAATTTATTCAAATGTGTTCATATAAACAATTTACTGAAACAATGGTATGGTTATTTAGAATGAATTAATCTATATGCATCTATAGTAGCATTTTGCAAATTTATAGAAAAATAAATCCAATTTAAATGTAAGGAACTTTATGATGCATTATGAACACACTGCCAACCCAGAAATGACTTCATCAGGGGAAAAAGTGTAAGGACTGGCCAAGTCAATCACTAGATTTTAGAATATCTTGAAAAGGAGACTGAAGTGTGAACCCCCTCGACCCCCCTCCCAAAAATATATATAGCACTATATCGATGGTCAGTGGATTACTAGTTTTATTAAGGGACATGCAGCCAAATATTTAACTCAGACTGTCTGCTCTAATATATTTGTTCACCTAAAAACTACAGAAGGTGGTCTCCTGACAGCTCTCTGGTCTTCGTATTCGTTTAATCTTTATTAAAATCTAATTAATTGTTCCCATTTAAAACTCAGGGCTCAACCTCAAAGTAGACTTACAGAGTTATTATTTGTGAAACAATCAATCTACTGTAGGAACAATATATATATATATATATATATATATTTAAAAAAAAATGTTGGCGGGTCAACGAGAGGGAGGTAGTGAGCAGGTTCAAATAAAAGAATTCATGTTTTAAGTTGTTCAACATATCTAGATGAAAATATCAGGAAAATACATTTGACAATCCAAATCTACTGTATTATGACATATTCGTCTTTGGATAACCCAAAATTTTTAACCCAAAACAAATGCTTTGGCCCTTGCCGTTCCAGTTCTTCCAGAGGGTACTACTGTATATACTTACATGACAGATCATGAATTATTTCAATAAAATAATTAACCAAAAAAATATATATATATAAATTAAGATTAAAATAAATTCGTTTTCATTTCCAACAGTTGAAAGGTATTTAAATATAATAATTTAAACAAAAAAACGAAGGCAAATTCCCCTCCCATTGCTAGAGCAAATGTATAACTGACAAGTGTAACATTTATAATATTTACAGCTTTTATATATTGCAATAATACTGTACTGTATGGGCTCAGGTTATTTTCAGTTGCAGGAAGCTTTAAAAGCAACAAACAAACAGTATGTATTATGATCATGCAGTCAGTTCCATATCTGAGATTTCCTCTAATAACTATCCCAGTGGGACAATACACACTAAAAGTGTCTGCGACAGTCAAGCTGCACATTATCACCTTATTAAAGCCATTAGATGTAAATCCAGTTTACGGCATAAGCACGGTGCTCACGGGAAGGATGTGGAATACACTACTTTAAATGTATACTCCTTTACAGTTTTCTATAAAAACAAGCCTATATAATGAACATGGAAAAATAACGTACATAAACTGCTGGCAAAACAGGTGATTTCTTTTAAAGCTCACAAACATGAATGTGCTTTAAACAACACCGTCCCCCCGCCCAGGTCTTGTATATTAAGTTACTCTCTTCCCTTCTGGCTGAAAGAGAACTAGCTAAAATTCCATTAAATGACTCGTGCCGTATTGATTATTGTTACTCAGCAGCCGTGACAAGATGGCAAAACCACCCAATCATAAAAAAGTTATATGAGAAACATAAAAAGATTCCTAGCATGGCTCAATAATAACCTTATAACTGTTCACTGGGGGCTCGGCAGAGTCCTGCTGCATCTTGAGACTAAAACATGTTTGTTCCTCGATATGTCTGAGGATCTGCGTAAACACTGAACATGTACAGTACATTACGCATACCGTGGGACACACGCCAATTGTGTTAGTGTGTATATTTTGGTGCATACTACCTGTATAGTTCTGAAAACTATTACTATAAACTTTTACTGCGACAACACTGACATTGTCGAAGCAAGAGTCGGGAGGAACCTAATTAGGATGTACTGTAGTGAAAGCAGCATTGACGAGTTAACGACATAAATAAGATCTCTCAGGGAGTTCATTGATGTCCTACATGCATCGTGCAGAAGGGAATGATTGGATGGTGTTCTGACAGTTGTCATTGGGATGTCACTGCGCCACTGGCGGTGCCAGAAATCATCTCATCGATGGCTATACAAAAAAAATAAAAATAATGTGGCCCTCTTCCGATGTCACCCTTTAGTTTAGTGCTATTCGTTTAACTACTATACCGGAGCACACCATTAATGCATGAGCATGGTTAAGTTTTCATACACTGCTTCTAAATACATTAGTCATCTATAACCAATCACATGATCAAATATTAGACACATACTATACTGTAGACTGAGGTTAGACTGAACACTTTTATGTGGCAGCGAGCCAAACATCTTGTTCAACGAACTTCCGTTCCTAGAAGACGTTGCCATGCAGACGGAGGTCAAGTGCACGCTCTAGTTTCTGCTCTTGCAAAAAAAGAAAGGATATTTTGATGTTTCATTTTTATCAGTTAACGTTAGGTAGAAACATGACTGCATTCACTGCGCACCCTGCAGCTTTGAAGACAGAACGATTTCTTGCACGATGCTCATATAATAATGTCAGAAAAACATTCTGGTGTGCTGTAGCAGGACTACACTACGCCTATGCATACTGCTGCGGTAACGGTCATCAAAATCACATAATTACAGCCGGATGTCTGGTTTACCAGTTCTTTACAAGTTGTATGATTGTTAGCAATAAAAAAAAAAGCAAAAAGAGAAAAAAAAAATCACAACAGTATCTCAGCCGCATAGTATCACACATACACAAATGAGCAGTGTTAATGTATAGTAGGAAGTGGTGCATCCACTGACTGTACCAGTCAAAACATGGATGGAATAACTATAATTAACCATGCATAGAATTATATAGGTATAATCAGTATACTGAATAACTCACAGAACCAAGTAGACATTTTATGATAAATCTAACACTACCTTTGATAAGTAGGGCAGGAGATTTGGTGTTGAACACACACATTATTTCATTATAGTCCAGAGAATTGGTCAAAGGAAAGACATCTTGTAGAGAGTAAAGAAAAAAGATGAACGAATGCTTTATTTCTATTGGTCAAATCCCTTTAAAACTGGAAGATTCCATTAAACAAGTAACCCTGACCTATGGGTGTTGAAAATTTGAATGTTATCACCGCGTTGCCTAGTTTATAAGTGGGTGGTCTCAGGCCCACCGTGGCCCACCCACAGCACCGTCTGTACACTTAGCTGTTGTTACATCAATGGAGTTCTCACAATGTCATGTTGACTGCATGACTGCATTAAGATCATATTACGCTCTTTTAGTAGCGCACGTGTAGCAGGTGTATCAGCGCGTCTACTGTACAGAATGTCACGTTCAGAAAATGCACTATAAATACTGGATCCAATTCCTCACAGCATCACTTCATATCAAAGCACTTCACGTGTTGCAGGATTCATACCAACCCCGCCGGATGCAGTGACGGTGTAGTAAGCTCATGGTAAGATTCTGATAAAAACGTAGCGCAATCTGATCAGGTATAGAAATAACTCCGCTTGATCTCATCGGTCCTGGTAAGCGTGGGAGCGTGTGTGATAGGAAATTAATGACACTACGATAGACGCATTAAGAACCTGATAGTTTTAGGGCACTGTGGGAATCTTAGGGTCTTCATTGCAGTTTGATTGGGTATAAAGCATCGAGTAACATTTTCAACTTTTTATTGAATTCCTTTTTACTTGAAGACATCAGGCTTCGCTGCATTTACAAAGCAATTATGAAAAAAACATATTAATGCCAAGTTTTACATAAATCTACAATAGGCACGAGCTGTCATTTAAATTATCAACATCATTCGCAACAGACTTATCACCCGAGTTAAAAGTCATGGCATTTAAACAAGATCCTTATCATTGCTCCATTGACTTGACTGAGCTAACCTTGGTGGGGAAATAACTGCTTATTCAGTGAGATCTGCTGACAAATTTCTTGTCATTAATGTCTTTTATTAAGTCACATAAATATTCACATCTTTCTGAACTGTCATTTGTACAGAGCGAGTAAGTGCTTCAGTTGAATTGATTAGGCTTGTGTTCATTTTTGCTACGAAACGAGTATATCCATAAGCCTAAACAAATGAAAAGTTCTATTGTGTGCAAAAATCCAACTTAGATAACCAAGTTTCGGACATCTTTTGGCAGACTCACTGTGTTCCTCAACGTGATGCGACCATTTTTAGGGAGCCAGCCAAGATAAGGGCTGTGCATAGACTGAATAAAAATGTTGTTTGGGAAAAATGAAGCGATATAAAGTATGTACTGTACACTCACCAGCCACTTTATTTGGTATACCTGTTCAACAAAAAGTTTAAACCACGAATCAGAATAGGAGAGGAAGGTGATTTAAGTGACTCCAAACATGGCACGCTTGTTGGTGCCAGATGGGCTGGTCCTGATATTTCTTCAAAAGCTTTTTACACTCATCCATCTCTAGGGTTTAAAAAGAATAGTCTGAAAACAAGAAAAATATCCAGTGAGCAGCAGTTCTCTGGGCAAAAATGCCTTGCTGATTACAGAGGTCAGGGGAGAATGGCCAGACTGATTCAAGCTGATAGAAAAAGCAACAATAACTCAAATACAGTACCATCTTGTTACAACTTAGGTATGCTGAAGAGCATCTCTGAAGGCTACAGCATAACCACAAGGACAGGAAACAGGCTACAATTTGTGTGGGCTACCCAAAATTGGACAACAGAAGATTGGAAAAATGTTGCCTGGTCTGATGAGTCTGAATTTCTGCTGCAATGCTCAGATGGAAGGGCCAGAATTTGCCATAGTCTTCATGAAAGCATGGATCCATTCTGCATCATACTGTATCAAAAGGTCAGGCTGCTATTTTCTTGGGACACTTTGGGCCCCCTTAGTGAACACACGATAACACGCCAAGTCACAAAGTTAAAGTAATGACAATGGGTTCACACAAATGGCCCTCCACACCAGATCTCAGTACAGTAGGGCACCTTTTGAGATGTGGTAGAACAGAAGCTTTGCATTATGGATGTAGCAACTGCCGCCAAAATCTATAAGGAATCTTTCTGGCACCTTGTTGAATCTATTCCTTGTTCTGAAGATAAAAAGGGAAATCCAACACCATATTAACAAGGTGTCAAGTACAGTATACAGTACTATGGGCAGAAAAAAGCATTTCAGTCAACTTTCCAAAATTTTATCTTAGCAATCTTTAGACGATTTCCCAAAATTTGCCTCTCATCATTTGCCTTCCATCCAAAGCACTACGGAACGCTGCTCTGTATTGCTCTGTAAGGTTACCTAATAAACACAACACAGATGGACAGCAAGAGCTTCATTAGCCAAAACCACTCTCCCACACCCAATGGCCTGACCAAGAACACTTCAACATACAACAAAACAGGAGATAAATTACATTAATCAACCAAATAAGAAGTTATACGGGTCATCTGCTGTTTAATGTCAACTCTTTTTTTTCTCTCATTTATTTATTTTCAACTTTTTGAAACGCAGCACCGCCGGTCCGCATGCTGTCATAATAGCCACAGGAACGTGAACCATTCAAGTGCTCAATTACATGCTGGTGAGGCCATTTTATAGTCAGTGATTTCATGCCTGTGGGGTTGTAACAACCTCTGAAACCACTCACGCAATGATCCAACCATTCAGCATATAGAGTGCCTATTAATGGGCTCAAGCTTTTCTAAATCCATATCGCTGGATATAAAAAGTGCCTGGTGATGTCCTTCCATTATGTGCAGCCTTATTAACTACTTTGTTACATGCATTTGTGAGGTTTAATATTTAATTCAACTTCTCTGATGTTTCCAACTGATATTACTTGTTGCTTTGTATGGACGTTTTTAAATCGCAAGAGCAAATGGACTTGTAAAGGGACATTCCGTCGTATCAGATACGCTGTCAACTTAATCATGAACAGAGCAATAAAAATGCCTTCATAAAGCAATCAGGGTAGAAATAACCTAGCAAAGTGAAAGTATCTTGAATATACAGTAGTCAAATGTGGCTTATGTGGAAAAACATTATACGCCTATATCTAGACATTTTTATTTTGAATTTTAAGTCTTAAACAATTCAAAGGGTTTTGCTTCTTTCCTGAACTTAATGCTTAAAGTAAGCAAAATTATCTGCCCACAAAATAAGATAATAAAATAAGGTTCTTTTCTCTTGCTCGGGTTTCGGTTTTGCTGTGCTGACAAACAACTCACTTTTAGTACCAAGTTACAGTATATTAATGTTTATGTGTTTTTACAGAGTTGAAAATGCTTCTGCAGATACAGTTTGTGCTAAACAAGTTTCATCTGTTCATATCACTTACTTATTACAGCTGTAACAATCTTTAGTTCTACTCATATTAACAATCAGCTGTTTCCTGATAGAAGGTCAGTACGGTCAGAAGTATTGAAAAGTGGGAGGAGCAGTTGCCTGACTACACCAACAAAAAAACATTGGCGTCCTAAACAACACTTTGTCACACTAATAACTGTTTCTAAGTTGCTCTGAATTACGTGTGTCCATGTTTTTTAGTTCACAGCTAACAGGAGCTACAAAGCTAACTAGGTTCCAACACAAGGCTGAATCCCAAATTCCTCTCTAACCCCCTTGGTGTGTGGAACAAGGGATTGTGCATCCTAGCTTTTCATGTAACGCTATTTGGGATTCAATCCAAGAAACCCAGACGTTAGCTGATATTCTAAATCTAACCATCCTAAAAGTTCTTTATATAAACAATAAGCCCCAGAATTATTGACATTCTTAGTAAAGTTGGATTAAAACTTTTTTTTGGATTAAAACTATCTTTGGGTGTAATGCCACAAGCAAAATATTAAAGAAATCTAACACATAGTGGTGTAGAAAAAAGTGTTTACCCCCTTACTGATTTCTTATTTTTTTTGCAAGTTTGCCACACTTTTGTTTTTGTTTCAGATCACCAAACAAATTTAAATATTAGTCAAAGATAACACAAGTCAACACATGCCGTTTTTAAATTATGGGAAAACAAAATCCCAAGGTACATCAGGGTTGTAAGTTAGGCCCGACAGAATTCGGCCTGAGCCCAACAAGTACATTTTGATTGACAGGTTTTTAAAAGCACGAACCCGTTTACAGCCCGACATTATTCAAATGTGCGCGCACACACAGCTTTTGCCAAGAATTAGTAATTTATACATGTTTTAACATAATTTATTGATAACAAACCTATTTATTGACTATAGGCTACTATCACATGACCACTCATTTACCACGCAAGCTCAAGCACAATCTAAAATAATAGAACCTAAGCCCGAATCCGACCGAACTTGTCGGGTCCTGTAGGGTCCGGGCAAAGATCTTCAGCTCTAAATTACATAGCCCTGTGTGAAAAATTGTTTGCCCCCCTGTTAAAACATAACTTAACTCTGGTTTAACACAACTGAGTTCAATTCCTCTAGCCACACCCAGGCCTGATTACTACCACACCTGTTTGTGATCAAGACATCACTTAAATAGGATCTGCCTGACAAAGTGGCGTAGACCAAAAGATCCTCAAAACTAGGCGTCATGCAGAGATCCGAAGAAATCCAAAAACAAATGAGTAAGATAATAATTGAGATCCATCAGTCTGGAAAAGGTTATAAAGCCATTTTTCGCACCACTATATGATTAAAGGTATTTTTTGTAAGGAAAAAAACCTGGACATGGAAAGAGAGTCTTTTGCCATAATATTTTTGGTTTACAAAAACCTCTTTTCGGTACTTAAGACTTTTGTTTCATGAATCTGTATTTAACTTTCAAATTTTCCATATGGAAATAGACTGAGGTTAGACTAAATACAGTAGAATTGCGGATTGCGAGTAACTCGGTTTATGAGTGTTCCGCAAGACGAGCAAAGATTTTTAATAAATTTTTACTTGAAAAACGAGCATGTCTTGGTTTACGAGTGCTGAGTTTTTTGACACCGACACACACACACTCTCTTGCCTTTACACCCTCCCTCCCTGGCTTCACACAGACACACACACTCTGCTCTACACAGAAACTCTGCTCTGTCGCAATTCTTTTCAAAGGTAAGGTGCTGGTTCATTTGTTTTTTTGTTTTTTTTTACTTTACAACAGTGATTCCGTTAGTCTGCACTTACATGAGTGTCATTAGAGTGATTTCTTTTTTTCCCGTTAAAACAGTGTTTCCGTTGTGTGTGTGTTTGTTGTGAAACTTAAAAAGCGAGGTGGGGAGAGGGAGGAGGACTTTTACTGTGTAAGATGAGGCGAGGGAAGGGGCTAATTACACACACACACACACACACACACACACACACACATACACACACACACACACAAATACATGGCGCCTGCGCGAGCAAAAGGAAACATTTATCTGTTGGGATTTCTTTTAACTTTTTTTAAAGGTGAAGTGCAGGTTAATTTGTTTTATTTTTACTTTCTATATTGTATTCATTATTTTTCTGTATTTATTTTTTTGGGCTGTGGAACGAATTATTTGAGTTTTCATTATTTCTTATGGGAAGATTTGATTTGGTTTACGAGCGTTTTGGAATACGAGCTCACTTCTGGAACGAATTATGCTCGTAATCCAAGGTTCCACTGTAGGTTTATCGTGTTAGAAATATTACATGGCAGCAATCTTGCTTAGCAAACCTCCATTCCTGGAGGTCAAGTGCATGCTCTAGTTTCCTATGGAAACTTTTTTATCTTGTATGCTCTTCCAAAAAGAAAGGCTATTTTGATGTTTCACTACAATACCTCTTTCAATTTTAATCAATTAACATTACTGAAGATTGGCTTGTCAACCTCGTACAAAAAATGAGCATGAACTTTGTGACTATTTCTACAGGGTGTCAGTCTGGTGTGCTCCAGCAGGATTTTCTTGCAAATTTTCCGTATGTGATATCTTTCCCTTCTGCTCACTACATTTTTAGAGAAACCCTGTCAGATGAAGATCGAGTGATTTTTCTCAACATGAATGTAGAGTATCATTCACGGTGTCACTCCCACTATAGCATGACCTATGCTAACTCACATGGCAATTCCACCAATACTAGTTTACAGGAATGGCTGGCAGGACATTACCAAATCACTTATTATATAATAGCGCACCGTGATTGTCGTTTAAATGCTCAATGGATGCCGCCCACTTGATCTTAGTGCTGTGGATTCTTCTGGCCCCTTTTCAAGCTTCTCGAAACAGTGCCCTTGTCAAGGTACTGTAAGATTAGAAGTGATCTAGCTAATGTACTGAGCAAACTCTTCACTGTGTTTAATGGCAATAACAAAGTCATTTTTATAACAAGCTTTGAAGTTTTGGTGTATCCTTTACTCTGGATGAATGCAGGTGCCGTTGTGTAGACTATGTGCATTATACAGGCTAGCAGTGGTAGCAACTACTTCAACTATTTTAACTAACAAAGTAATGAAAAACTGAAAATAATGAAAGACTAACAATGCTGCTCAAGTTCGTTTAATTAATGTCAGATCTTGTCGCTCTCAGCAAGTCATGGCACCATGTCAAGAGTCTGCCTTCCATTAGTTTCACTAATGTAATAATCTCTCAGTTATCTTTTTTCATCTGCTTTTGTAAAAAAAAAACAAAAAAACAAAAAAACAAAGCACATTTCCCAGGGATCATTATTATTTATTTATTTTTTGTTACAACTGACATGTTGCCAACGACTACAGCATTGGCGATCAGAAGCTGAAACATTTAATGTTTAACAAAGGTAATGAAGAATTTATTTTTAGCATCTGGAATGTCACAGCTCCCATCAACTACAACTGCAAGAATGCCAGAGCAGCTACTTGCACTGTTGGAATCTGGTCACTTAAACTTTTGAAATATCCTTTCAAAATGCATGAAGTGTTTACTCCTCTGTGTCCAACCGTGTCTAAACCAAGCAGACAAATAATTAATACAATTTGTGTTTAAATTTTTTAAATGAATTGGCCTAAAACATTTTATCTCTACCAGGTTTCATGCATTAAACACAGCCAATGAATTGTACATTTATTTATTTGTTATTCATTTAAATATATTTTATTCTGGTATAGAAAATTAATCATTTAGATTTCTGCAGAAAACAAATCTTCTACATTCATGGAAGCAACAGCATCAACTTCAGTTGTGTTTAAGAAGGTTTCTCATTACATTGGTTGGACAGATATCCAGATAAATCAGCTTTTTTTTTTTGGAGTACCTGTACATTAGTAAAAAAAAAAAAAGTACTTTTCCAAGTTCATTTTTATGCAAGTACTTGTACTTTTTTGTGTACTTCTTCCACATCTGGGTTTACATTAGGCGACTGGGATGATCATTTCAACATCTGGATACTGTTTTTTTTTGTTTGTTTGTTTGTTTTTTGGTTCGAGCAAGTGTGTGTGTGTGTGTATGCGCATGTGTGGATTTGAATGTATGTTTTTAGATTATCATCCTTCTGGGACATTCAACCATAAGCCAGTATCTTCACAGGCAGACAGATTGTTTTTTTTTTTTTTTTTATTTCAAACCTCCTGGCACCATGATGCCATGAATCCTAACAAAGTTGCCAACTCCTTCAAAGGAAAAGCAACATCACAGCATTGCAGATCCTTCACCATATTTTACAGTGGGGATTTGCTGCTTTCTGGATCCCATATTTGTAATGTCTCTTTTGAGAGAGAGGCTTTTTTTTTTTTTTTATTTGACCATAAAATTCAGCCATTCCTAGGAGAACCCTGCTGGTGAACCATCAAAACAGTTTCTTAGCCTAGAGACGGCATCTAATTTTTAAAGAGTCTTTGCGACCCCGAAAATGCTTCAGTGTTCAATCCGTTATACTCAGACAATATTATTTTCCATTTTTAATAATTCTCGCTCTGCGCTGGGACAAAATGTACTTGCATCTACTTCCACGCAGGTTCACTACAGGTCAAGGTGTTTTAAACTACTTAATTAATGTTCCAACAGTGAATACATACACTTTCACAGCTACTGTCTGATTTATAAAATTTAACACATTGTGTGTTTTCGAATCGGCTTCATTAGAAAGGAACGTGGTCTCTGTGCCACGTTAAATTTATTCCTGTGTGTATCAGGAAGTCATGGATGACCCCGTAAGAGTATACGCCACCTTCATGGACACCAAGCGCATCATACTTTTCAAATATTCAATCAAATACTAATTGTCTAACATTGATTTTAAGTTTCAGTTTTCAATTTACTCCTACTAAAGACATGCACATTTTTGTCAACAATAGTACTACACCACTGTGTATGTTCTTCTCTAGAGCTGTGCTTTCATGCATACTTAATACAGTACATGTCGTGCCGTTTGCTCCACGGGCACTGTGTGTGTTAAAAAAAGAAAACCTGCAGACATGCAGCAACTATTCAGAAATATCATGTAAAAGGGCTGCCACTAACAGCCTAAAATACCTTCATTTCAGATCTCCCCTTATATCCCTATAAATATCCCCAGGGTCCGCGCTTGCATTATTCAAAGGAATAAATGACACATTGGTTCCCCATTATGCTTTAACATGGAAGAATAAGTCTTAACACCCTGTTTATAATGTTGTGTTTGCCTCGCATGAAGGGGAGGAGACGAGAAACGCAACAAAGACAAGCGCACAAAGCAGTGGTGAATGGCGGAGAGACTGTACTGACTGAAAATAGAAAGCGAGGACAGGATGTGTATAAGGATGGATGAGAGTGCTGAAGATGAAGAACAGGTCAGAAGGAGGACTCTCAGATGAACAGGACAGACTTGTTTGCTGTAAGGGATGGTGCAAAAGAGAACAAACAAAGGACAAACACAAACCCTGAGAAATACTAAAAGTAATAATAATTAGGCAGCACGATGGCACACACAGTCCAAAGACATGCAGATTAGACTAACTGGCATTCCCAAATTGCCCATAGTGTGTGAATGTGTGTGTGTGTGTGTGTGTGTGCCCTGTGATGGATTGGCACCCTGTCCCTACCGAAACATCCGTATACCTGCTCACTCATCTCATGCCGCGCCACATTATGTTTTTATGGACATTTATTTTGATTTCCTGCTAGCTATGCGTGTTTCTAAGCTCACATTTCCTGTTGTGTTTTCATTCATTTCAGACTGTGGCTTGTTTTACTGTATGTCAAATAGTATCCTAAGGTCCATATTCAATCAGTTTCCTTCCCGAGGTTTAGCACATGCTCAGGGATGTTCTTGTGTGTCGCCGGGAGCCGCTGGCTCTCCCGTTCGGTTTATAGTTTCTCTAACGCCTGCAATTACATCCAGTCTCTTCATTCCTGACAATTCATGCAATTTTACAATAAGCCAATCATGTGGCAGCAGCACAATGCATAAATCATGCAGATGCATGTCAAGTGCTCCAGGCAATTTTCACATCAAAGATGAAAATGGGGGGGAAATGGGATCCAAGTTAGTCTGAGTATTTTAGTCTGAATATTTCATCCTGAGGTTTTTACACACGACAGTCTCTAGAATTTACACCGCATTGTGCAAACAAACAAACACACCAACACAGTGATTAGCTGTTCTTCTGGCTCGCAGAGGAGAAGGTCCAGACTGGTTGAAGCTCAACGGAAATATCTCTCTTTTTCTTTTCTTTTTTTAAATGTGGTGAGCAGAAAAGCATGTCAGAATGAATAACATCAAACCTTGAAGAGGCTAGGCAACAACACTAGAGTGTCACATCAAGCCTTTCGGCCAAAAACAAGAATCTGTGGCTGCAGCAGATACATTATGTGAAGGGATGATGGGAAGATCATGAATGCCTGTTCCTCCATTGCCCAGAGTTTTGTTTGTAAAAATCAGAAGACCTGCAGATTACATAATACACAAACCAATTACACTTGCACCGGCAAGAGACTTCTTTCACATTCTGATATTCAAATTACTCGGTTAGAAAATATCTGTTAGGCGTCCGTGTCCGCCTTGGGGTCTGTGTGCGTGGAGTTTGCTCGTTCTCCCTGGGATTGGTGGGTTCGTCTGGGTACTCCGGTTTCCTCCCACAGTCCAAAAACATTTGGGCATTCCCTTGTGGCCTGGAGCCACAAGGTGGGGTACACCCTGTGCCAATCACACACACACACACACACGATCATTCATTCCCATAGTGTGTGAATGATCATGTGTGTGTGTGTATACTGTATGTGTGGAGGTGCAATTGATTGGCACAGGGTGTACCCCACCTTGTGGCTCCAGGCCCCGCGTGACCCTGTACACAGGACAAAGGGGTTGTAATATATTTGACTTGCGCCAAACCACAGATTTAAAGTAAGGTCTTACTGGAAAGAGATATAACTGTTATATATACTGTATATCCAACCAGGATTCCACAACCATGAACAAATATGATATGAAAAACAACTAGAATGATTAAAAAAAAAATCAGTTTTGGAATGATGAGATTGGCTTGCTGTTATATACCGTACCGTACCGTCAGTCAAGTCAGTTCCCGAGACACAGCTTCTCACCTGCTATGACGAGGCATCCATTTAATCCTTTTGCTAAACAAAACCGAAGTTAAACTTCATATTGAAGTCCCTAGTCACGTCAAAGGTTATTTTCAATAACGGGATGTCCCTCGTTTAATTTCCTGAGCTATGCTCAGGGTTAACGCGGCTTCCCAAACTCACCAGATGGAAGTCGACACAAGTTGAGTTGTTCTCGCACGCGTTGCCGAGGCAGTCGTCGACGTCCTGCTCGCACATCACTCCGGCATAACCCGGGTTACAAAGGCAGTAAAATCCGTCCACAACTGCACGGGGGAAAAGAAAATAAGAAGCAAACAATTCCTTAGTCAGGGTCAGGGTCTTTTAGCTGGCGCAGGCAGAATGAATGACTTTTGGGCAAATAAGCAATGAAATCATGTCAACTTCATCATTTACTCTAAGTGCAGTCTCATCTCTGTGGGAGCAAGAGTTTAGAAAGCGCGGTCGGGGTGTGGTTAAAAATAAAAGCTCTTAGAATCCCCGCGCAATCACTACAGGGGTTGGATGGGGTTTCGACCAGAGGAAAAACCAGAAGTACTTATTGTGATTTGTGTCTGTGACAGTCCGGTCCGAATGAAAAATGGCCCGCAGAAAGGGCACGCGACGTGTACCGCTATAGTCTTCTGAGAGGTGAAATCATTTACCATCATTTACTTCCTGTCCGACCCTTTTATACATGAACTTTAAAATGCAAAACATTCCATAACAGGTTGGGTTACAAGTTGTTGTTGTATGTTTTTTGGTAGCAGCACACATGCAAATGTGACATAAAAATACAGTAGACACAGCTGAAATCCAGTGAATTTATCAGGGGTTCATAACACAATCATCTGGCCTTTAATCATTACGCTCAGGTGGCTCTTTCACCTTTGCACATCTCAAAAGCCTTATACAGGCAGCCGGTGACAGAGGTAATTGTGGGATTCTTTCAGGAGCAAATTTATTGCAAAACCTCGCTCCCGTGTCCCAGGATTCTTCATTATGCCTGAGATTTAGTGCATAATCTGTGCTGTCACTCTGGCTCGGCACGTGTAGCTGCTATTGCTCTAATTAACTGCTTGGGGTCCTGGGTGGCAGCCACCATAACTCATAGCAGCTGCCGCCAAGAAACCCCTCTTTGTCTCAGCGCACCCCCTTCCCATGTGTACAGACATGCACACACATACACCACACACAGGGACTGACTGTAATGGAAAAGATAGCCTACAGTTTATTTTTATAAACTTTTATAAAATTTAACTTTTAATATCTGGATCTGTGGAGTATATATATATAATCTATACAGTACAAACCTTGGTTTTGCTCCTAAAAAAAAACAAAAAATCAATCCGTACTGTATATATCACAAACACAGATCAGTCAAAAGGTTACAATGCAAAAACAATATGCCTGGCATGACTCCAGGGGTGTGTTGTGTTGTGTTGTGGTGTCTGGTGCCAGGATGTTGGCAGCAGATCCTTTGGATGCTGTGGGTTGCAGGGCAGAGGTTTCCGTGTGCGCTCAATCGGATTGGGATACGGGGATATAGTTTGGGCTCTTTGCCTGCCGGGCCCGGTGCGTGGCGAGCTGTGGTGCACTGGGTGCGACTTTTTTTTGCATTTCTGTGGGATCAAATATTTGATGCGGAGCCTTGAGTGCCCATGATCCTACAGTATCACCAGTATATTGGTATATAATTAATAATCAATGTTAATGTGTTAATCCTAAGGCTGTGCCAAACCTCAAACACTGACAAATTCATGTACAAACTACCAAAAGATTTGCAGTATGCATGTACATTAGCCTAAAGCATCAACCTGTGCATTGGGTTAAGTGACTATACAGTACAATACCTCAGAGTGGCGCAGTGGTACAGTAAAGTGCTCGCCTGATCATCTGGAAATTGCAAGTCGATTGCCGGGTGATGCTGTAACCTCTCGCAGCCGGCGGTCTAGAGAGAGCTGATTGGCCGAGCTCTCTCAGAGGGGAGGGATGAGAGGTACTTAGTGCTTCCACATTAATCACGGCTCTACAGCCAATCAGGGGCGTCTGTGAGCTCACGCAAGCGGAAGGAGCGGATAGCGCTGTCCTCCGAGTGTGTTACTACGCAGTTCAGTTCGAAAAGATGTCGTCACGTGGTACGGAGGAAACACGTGATAGTCTTCGACCCTCCCTATTGAGTGGTAGTAGTAGCCTTAATGTGGAGCCCCCTAGTGGCGGGGAGGAATTGGACACGACTAAATTAGGGAAAAAATCAGGGAAAAATCCAAAAAAGAATGAAAAAGCAGGAATCTTGATTAAAGTGTATATTTTCCCTTCCAATACATCTGGACAAATAGAAGCTTGAATGTTTTTTTTTTCCCGTACAGTAATGAAGAAAGAGAAAGCAATTATCATCTCTCAACCAGACAAAGCAGGAATATATATATATATATATATATGAGTAATTCTTATAGACTACCAATTAAAAGTTTTTGAACATGTGGAGAGCTACTTTTAACATTTTATTCCAGTTTACCAATTACCGACATATAAATAAGGGAAAACTGCTGTACATTTGATAGTTTATGTTCACCATAATATCCATTGTGAAGGTTGAGTGGATCGCCAGTGTCAGATTATGAGGTAGTATAGACGATAGCTGTTAGATAAATGCATGTTGCATGCTACGAAATCTTTTTGCTTCAACAAAATTCACTTGAACACATTGTTTGAATCACAAAAGAGCCACTGTATCCTTTCTTGCTTGATCCAATTTGTTTAGCTTCAAAACCTGTAACTCATTTTAAAATCTATTTTTGATGAAGAAACTTTGTAAAAGGTTCTTTTTTTTTCTTTTCTTTTTTTTTTAAGCACCCCCGTGCTTTGACTGCATTTCCTGTCATTTATCATCAATTATTCAAATTACAGCGCACTACTCCCAAATTGATCTGTTTTCATAACTGAGTTAACATACATGAGTGCACCTGAGCTCATATAATTGCGCGGTCACGTTGCACGGAGGATCTTTAATTCTCATGACACTACTTAATGAATGTTAATAAAGCTTTTGAAAGGTAAAAGGGGGACTTTGAGCTTCATCAACAGGCGTAACAAACCTCGTATCAGGATGAACCTGGGCCTGACCATCACTTAGCTAATCACAAAGATATAAATGATTTAAGTTTGATAGAGAATGCCAGAAATAATGTCTTAATAAATATGAGAACAGATGCAAATATTACTGTAGATTCATGATTCCTTTTTTTTTTTTTTTTTTTAGAAAAAGAAAAAAATATTACCAAGCTTGACCGGTTTACACTGTGTGCGCGCATCAGAACTGGGATCCCACAAGATGAAATAATAATTACTAGTGTTTTATTTTCATTCAAAGGTTGATGAAAACAAAGCATGTGGGATCCCAGTTCTTGTGGGATCTTGGTTTAGTTACAGAAACCACCAATCTTCAGACGTTTTGCAGTCTATCGCATTAAAACATTTGTTCCCCTCTCTTTAATCTACACCATTTCATTTAATTTAAAAAAAAAATGAGGGTTGGCTCAAGATTTTTGCACAGTACAGTATTTACAGCACAGTTAATTACTTTCCCCACAAGGGTCTGGGAAAAAAATATATTTTCAGCTACTGTAGGTTCATGTATGTGTGTTTCGGTTGTTATTGTTGTTGTGATATTAGTTGAGATTGGAAAGTTACTGAAACAGGAACAAATGCTTTGCTGCGAGAGACTGCAAATTGCGTAAAGATTGGTGGTTTGTGTGTTTATGTAACTACCTACAGTATGAAACAACCTCATTTCCCCACTCGTCCATTTCTTCCAACCACTCAGCGTTCAGCATCACCAGTGTACTAATCACCGGCCTGATCTTCTGTCATCATCTGCACCTGTTTCTCACTGGTCCATGTCTTAGGTTAGATTCTTTTTTTGTTTGAATTATTCATAGTAATCAAAAAGGAATAAAAAAAGTAGATCAGATAAAGAGTAGGTTTTGTCTCATAACGACTTCAGTGCATAAAAAATTCACTTATCACTTTAGAGAAAATATCAATTAATCCCAGTAAAATATTGAGTTCAGCTTTTCTAATTATTATCCATTGATGCAGGTGTTTGTTTACACTGAGCAAGTAGCTTATTAGTAGCTTATTGTAAAGCAGATTATTAAATCCGGCACATAACCATCACCTCACAGCATAAACATTCTGATTGCATTCATGGCGCAGGTTTAACTTCAGGCAGATATTTAAGATATTTATATATTTAAGTACTGCAAAAGCTTTATTAAATTCTGCCCAGACAGTTTTGCATGATGCTGGGATATAATCTGGCTGAACAGACATACAGAACATTTTCTAAGACTGGTTTTGGGTTAGCACTGTCGCCTTGCACTTCCAGAGTCCGGGTTCGATTCCCGTCTCTGTGTGCATGGAGTTTGCATGTTCTCCCCGTGCTTGGTGGGTTTCCTCCGGGTACTCCGGTTTCCTCCCACAGTCCAAAGACATGTAGGTTAGGTTTACTGGCATTCCCAAATTGGCTGTAGTGTGTGAGTGTGTGTGTGTATGAGTGTGTGCCTTGCGATGGATTGGCACCCTGTCCAGGGTGTACCCCACCTTGTGCCCTAAGTCTCCTGGGATAGGCCCCCCGTGACCCTGAATACAGGATTAAGCGGCATAGATGGTGAGTGAGTGAGTGAGTGAGTGAGTGGTTTTGGGTCCTCTAATGTATGAAATGTGAAGACATCATTGAAAGAGTGTGAGTTGACTATTAATACAAGGTTTTCTTTTATTTATATACAAGATATATTTAGGAATATTAAGGAAAAAAATGGCATTGTGGTCATTTGTCAATTACTTCATTGTCTCTATTCTTTGATCCATGTCAGAGATTTGGCAATTTTGTGCATGAAACGATTCCTTACGGTGCATTTGTTAACAATCATTTTCACCTTTTCGCTGAATGGATTGGTTTAAATAGACTGCAATTGTCTGAAATCCCAGATTACTCTAAGCTTTTCATGCTAATTGGGCCTAATTAGATTGTGACAAAGAAGAAAAAATGTACAAAGGGGAAAGCATGTGCATTTGTTTACTAGCAGGCAAAACAAGTCATGCATATGCAAAGAACAGTGTTGTACTCGAGATTACTACTGAACGGGTAGAAAATAGACTGCTGTGAGATTTTATTTTAGCATTAGACTAGTTTTTGGCCTTAAAGTAGGGAATTAACAGAACACACTTTCACACTGCATGTCATGTCATTAACAAGTCTGTGGGATAATTTCCAACTACTGCAGGGGCGAGGTCATGGGGGAGTGGTATTGTATTAATTTCAACCTTACATTCACTGCTTCCAGAAAAACAATCAACAATGCACACAAAGAAATTCTTAATGTTATGGACATTGTTGTTGAAGTGTCTGATCTAATCTAATCACATGAAAGGAGAAACCCTTTCCAAATCCAGATTCCAGATCCACAGTGAATGTTATGTGGATGCGAGTCGGATCTGGGTTAATTGTTCTGACACTAACGGGCCAGTGTTCAGCCAGTGTTCAGAATGGCCTAAAACCAGTGAAGCATTACAGGCTTAAATCACACACACACACACACACACACACACACACACACACACACACACACACACACACACACAAAAAAAAAACAACTATCACTGCTTTTGTCTTTGTTGTCTTTTTTATGGATTAATTAATTATACTGTTGATGAAACCTTGTGTTCAATACTACGCATTGCTCAATACTAATATGTACCGTCATCAAACTACTGATGTTAACCCTCCCTTCTAAAATCAGGACCAGGCATCATTACACCTAAAGTACAGGTGCACTTCACCTAATGGAGAGGGGAAAAAAAAGAAATCTATAACAGAAAGTCTGTGTGCACTATAAATAAATTCTGAAGAGAATAGTGGTAATGGCCCACAGAGAAGCCATTGCTAGCTATACAAAATGCTGCTGATTTTAAGTTTGCAAAAGACCATACTGATGTTCCACAATGCTTCGGGCATGTTCAGATATATTCAGCAGACAGATGAGATAAAAGGCGAAAATGGCCAATTCTGTGTATGGAGGAAAAAAAAGGCACTGCATGGAGTATAAGAATGGTGGATGGTGTCATATTGTTTGGGGCATTACTGCCTCAGGCACTGGACGTCTTACATTCATTGAGCAAATAATGTCCCAAAACAACAGAGAGAGAGAGAGAGAAAAAAAAAAAAAAACACGGTGGCAAATTTGGTGTTTTTGAATGCCCAAGTCAAAGAGCAATGAACCGGAACGCAGCTGTTATTATTTCAGTTGAAATAATAATCAACTGAAATAGTTTTGCAGGAATGAATGGTTTACCTTGAAAGAGAATAGGTTTGCAATGTTCCCTTGTAACAGCTAATTCCCAAATTCTACTCACTGCACAACTAAGTTGAAAAAACTTTTTGAAACAATTGAAAGTGCTGAATTTTTTTGTATTATATTAATTGTCATGCATATGGGCGGGGCTAAAAGCTATGATGCAGACAACACATTTTATCTTCAATGCTCAAAGGCTCTCCTGCTCACCTGAGTATATTTAAATCAATCAGCCATAAAATTAGGACCCATGACCGGCGAACTGATCACCAACTAAGGATCCAAAGGATCTGCTGCCAACATTCTGGTGCCAGACACCACAGCACACCCCAAGAGGTCTGTTGAAGGCATTCCTTGCAGAGAACCAAAATCCTAAAAGCGGTTTTTATGTTAATGGTTTTAATGTTATGGATGATCAGTACATGTATTAAGAAGAACACATATATAAATTCAACATATCACAATGTAAAAACAAAAGCACTGGCAAAATTTTACTTTTCCAATTTAAATACGAGAACAGTTGTGAAGCATAAGACCTTTAACATTACACTTAGCAAATATTGTCAAATACAGTACACGCATGTACACAATATACCAGTGCTAAAAGCACAAACATGCATCTAATATGGAACATTATGTCCATGACTTATTCATGAGTCATGCACCTGAATATCTCTTTCTCTCTTCATCCATCTACTGTAGTTGCATGCACTCTCTCAATGTATTAACCCTGTGCTTCCTCTGGTTGGTCCACCATGACACACCACACCAAATCAGCCAATAAGACAATGGAGAACGCTAATTCTTAACGGCTATTTCCTCAGTGTCTCCTCACTAGCATGGTGATGTTATTATTCGTGGAAATGTATTTTCTGTAATGGAAAATTCATGGTTCAAAAGCACATCTGTTTGTGAGAAAAAAAAAAAACTATTTGCACCTTGCTGTATACTGTATATGGTTGTTTGTGATAGAAAAAGGAAAACGAGGAATAAAGCGCAGGTATACTGCTGTTGCTGAACTCTTAATTGTATCATATAGTAATTGCATTTAGTAATTGCGTAAACATCACTATATTTTATATATAAAATAAATTAGCACTTCTGTTTTCACACTATCTTACCGGTATCACTTAATGACCGTCATGTGCATTATTATTATTATTATTATTATTATTGTTATTATTGTTGTTGTTGTTCTCTTTTTTATGGAATTCAAACCTGATCAGGGTTTATCCGGTTCATCATACGTTTGTTGTTTTCCTTGCTTTGATGCTTAAATTTTTCCAGCGTCCAGCACTTTTTCCACTTGTCTTGTAGCGTCGTAATCTGACTCCAAAAAACAGCCCTTTTCATCTTCAGACGAGAACTCGATGACACATTTGCCTGTTATACTTTTCCCCCCAAGAGTAGCACCAGCTAACACTGTTAAGAACTGTTCCCTGTTTCAAATGTTAACAGGTCACCAGTAGAACTGTACCTGGAAGGGGAGAACTAGAAAGAAGGTTTTTGTCTCTGTTGGACTGGCCTGAGTTGTCGAAACTCACTCAGCAGCCTAGGAGTTGGAGCTGGATGGCTGTTTTGTATGTCTCATATAGAGATAGGTCTGTTTAAACACCAAGGAGCAGTATGTGGTATCTACTGTAACACCATAGCATGTTGGGTGCCATTAAACCCACAGTAGGGGTGTGATGCTATACAGTACCACTAACAAAGGAACATAAAAGAAGAAATACAGTCCTGTTTTTCTACAATTGCACAATTATATGTTAAATTATATGTTACAGTATTTGCTTTCTGAACATCCCATTTTAGATTGAATCCTTTTCACCAGATTTTGTTTTGGGGATTTGTCCATTCAGCCACTCAGTGCTGAACTCAGTTCATCCAAAGGAGTAGAGGTCAGAGTAATGCAACAGGATACAAAGGATTCTGTTCATTCGCTGTATTGCAGATACAGTTTGGGTTGCATGGATAGGTTTTCACACATCTTCGAGTATGTAAGCATGATCGCTTGTACTGTACATTTATATTTTATGGCATTTTCGAATTGATTTTTCAAACTTCCAGGGCTAATGGAAATGACCGAGAAGAAATAAATGAATAGTTGCAGTACGTCAATCATTCCATTAATTTATATATTATGTTAAACTCCACCTGCGTTCTTCTGAAGATATCTCCTCAGTGAGCGCTTTAGTCTTAGTGATAGACTGTGCCGTCTACCACGTCATTCCTGACTTCTTAGAATCATGACTACAGTGCATGAGTCATTGCAATATTCTCAATAAGTGAGTAATATTCTCAATAAAGGGTGAGTGCAAATGTGGCAGAAACCGGGAGAATGCTAATGGACTGAATGCTTGATCCTTAGAGTGATTTTGCAGAGATTTATTTCCAATTGTCCCCTAAGAGGAAAGGGGCACTGCAAATCAACGCAAAATGATACTGATAGATTAGATGTACCCTACAATGAAAATTGTCTAATGTCTATTGTTATGAGCCCACAATAAGATAAACACTAGGTACGAATGATGTTAATGGAAAGCCTACAAGGAGGAAGTCAATAAAAAAAATCACTTGGGATTGAAGATCAGTTTTGGTTGCAAAATACAAGCAGCCTAGTGAGAGTGAATGGTGTGATGGAGTAAACCATATAGACAGCTAATATTTTCTGACTGACCATACCTAAAGTATCTAGCTTGGTAAGGTTCGATGTTAACTCCCTTTTAGACAAATTCAACAGAATTGTCCTGAGCCGCCTACTATTTATGTTGCTGGACCAGAACTTCAGTACGAAGCACCTCATTAAGATGGCAAATGACGGTGGTGGGGTCATGAGCCGCACAAATGACACGTCGTACAAAGACGAGGTGTGACGACGGGCAAACAAACTGCATCGCAGTACAGTATTGTGAAGACAAACGCTATGACTGTTGACCTTTGAATGTTTAAGGTCCCTACAATCATCAATATGACTAGTTATCAATAGTAACACGGTGAATTTAGTGAAGTATCTTGGAATATACATTGCACAGGACCTTTCTTGAACCATCTACACCAGTTCCCTGGCCATGAGAGTCCAGCAGCGCGCGCAATTCCATGATTGTCCTGACCAGATGCATTGCTATCTAGTATGAGAACGGCCAGGATTTCCTTCGGACCCACAGCCTGAATGTGAAAATATAAAAGCTTATCATCACATGTAGAATGTGACTTTATCCATCCTCCTTTATGCCATGCCATATGTTTCTGGACTGCCTCCCTGATATGTTTCTATTTATGCCCTTTTGTCAATTTTGAAAGGATGGCACATTGTTAAGGAAATTAATTTCCTGTTCTTTTTTCCCCTCTGCTTGTTGATGAATGCCTCCCATGGTTCATCCCATCCATCCATCTTTTTTTTTTGGAAATGTACCCCTCCCTCTGATTGATACCTTCAAACATTGAGGTCCTAAACATGTATTATGAGCTTTTTGTACACATACTGTACAGTAGCTTCAACAGTCGTATGAAGCCAAAAAGATGACAAGAAAATTCTACAGAACCAGCTGATCTTTCTTAATCAGAATCTCTTGACAGGTGTATTATAATTGGCTTTGAATGAGACTCAAGGTAATGAGATTATGATCACACTCACCATGCCATTATTAAAGGGTCTGCATGCTTATTCAGTAGCAGGTTGAATTGTTGGTCTTTATTTACTTTGAAAAAAAAAAAAAATTCACGTGAATTATTTTGGCTGTTATATCACATGATGAAAAAGATCTTACATGATTTAGCTTGGCTTAGTTTCACAAAATATTTCATATGCATGGTGCAATAATAATAATAATAATAATAATAATAATAATAATAATAATAATAATAATATATCCCGAAGTATGACCTTTCCTCCAGCCATAAAGCATCGCAGGAGAGCCAGAGACACAGAGTTACAAAGGACACTTCTTGTTTACATAAACTCCACTTTCTGCCTGCTTGTGGTGGTCATAAACCATTCTGTGAAACTCACTTAAGATCATCTGCAAGAAAAAAATGATGGTCATATCACACAAGAATCAAGGTCACTCTGGTTCAAGATGGGCCAGAAAAGCTAAAACCAATGGGACATCCTCTGGAATTCTTGTTTCTATGGTGCATTCCCCCTTTTTGTGTAATATATTATTTATTTAATTATTTAAAAAATAATAATTTACTAATCGTATGTCCCCAGTTCCTCACCTGCGCTAAATGAGAAGAGACAGGAGAGACATACATGACTTTCTTCTTCCGTGATCTGTGCATTGGATTTGTATCCACCTTTTAGAGTTGTGCCTGTGTCTCTAAATTAACTTGAGGTTGTGAATTCCACTCAAGAACAGTGAGCATCACAAGATGTCGTCCATGATCCTTCGATAAGCCTACTTGACTGAGGCTATGGCAGAACCACACCACAATCTCTCATCACAATAGATTCACCTAATTTGATGTAAATCCCTCAGATAATAGGTCAATTATAAGTATGCCTTATCTTGGTGATGGTTCTACAAGTGTCCTCCTTATATTAATAATAATGATTTTTTTTTATAATATTTTAATTTAAGAGGAGTTCACAGATTGAGCTGTCCTGATGAGTTTCTTACCCCTTTCTACTCCTCTCCTCTGTAAGCCCACTATTCAGCTCCCTTTTCTACAGCAAGATGACAGGACAACAAACAACAACAAAGTATACTTGGAAATGTTCGAGGGCACCGGTGTAACAATGTCTTTGCCACGCTACTTATGAGACCAGGCGACCCTGGATGAACCTGTTTGTGAGCTAATTTATTTTTTTACACTTATGCCACGGCACAGTAATGAAATGGAAAAATAAAAGCTTACTGCTCAGAGGCCGTGTGACACAAACAGCTTGTTAATACGTTGTCTAAACCCCTCCGCCTCCATTTTCTTCTCAAAAAGCTGTCCACTCTAATATTTGGTTGGAACGACTCTAGCTTCGATTACGCCGCATGTTCTCTGTGACATTGTTTCGACATCCTAAAACAACACCACAGCAACACTCGCTGCATCCAGAATCGCATTAGATTTTGCTTAATATCTTGATCTGTAGTGATGATGGGAGAGTCGATCCATTTCATAAAGTCTTCTCCAGAACATTCTGAAGACTTTCCATGGGGATAAGGTCAGACCTCTGTGATGGCCATTTCATGTGTAAAAATTATCCTTCATGCTCTCAGAACAGTTTGAGCCCAGTGCATCACGGTAAATTTATGTTGGAATATGAAGAAGGAAGAAAGAAGTGCACTGACGAGACAACCTGGTCATTCCGTTCATTCGGCTCATCTGCTGACTCTTTATTACCACATAACAGTGCTGAGCCTACAGTAGATTTGACCAGATGAAGAAATCCCCCAGATCAAAGGACTGCCTCCAGAGCACTGTGCATGATGGGTACATTGCTTCATGCGTTTCCCATCTTACTCTGGTGTGCCCATCACTCTTGAACAGGATCAACCTTGAAATGTAATTTTTTCCATTGTTCCAAAAACCGGTATTTATGCTCACTATCAATGTCATATGCCTTATTTCTGATTAAAGTGGATTTCTCACGGCCACACAGCTACTGTATTTGATGCAAACGTTCTCATCACATTGTGCAGATTCACGTTCACAATTAAACATAGCACCATTCTATTTAATGATGCACCTTAAAAAGGAAATGTTCAAATAATCTCCAACGCTTGTCATTCATAATTCTTTTTAACCCCATTTCTTTCACTGTTATCTTTCCAGGTTTCTATTTTCTTAGTTGTTTTTTTCTTTGCTTGATCCCAGACGATAATTTGACTGATACATCTTCCAACATGCTTGTTTAAAAAATGAGAAGATACTCACTGCATCATTCAATGCAATAGCTACAAAAATCGTCATACCAATGGCTCTTAAGTATTTAATAGTTTAAATTCAATATGTTTTTTTTTTTAGACAACAGGTCTGCCGTGTCACCAAACCCTGTTACCTTATCACCAAACAGACTACAATTAAAACGTACAGTAATTATAATACTTAAAGACAAAAATGCAGCTCAGAATGCATTCATTTTATCAATACTGATTATTCTGTACAGTGGGAGGCTGGAGCCTTCAGTATCCCAGGGAACTTGGGGAAGAAGGTGGCATACCTGGATGGGGTGCTAACTCATCACAAAAAAGCACACTCTTCAGTCTGTTCATACAATACGGGCAATTTGAAATCAACCTGATAACAGCAACACACATGTCTTTGCACAGGGAGAGCATGGAAACTCTATGCACACAGAGTGCTGATGATAGTTGAACCACTAACCCTGGAGATCTTATATCCTGGATGATAGTGCTAACCACTAAGATCTCTATCCTGAGTCTGAATTTTATGGCAAATAAATAAATAAACAAATAAATACATATATACATAAATGTTCCAAGATAACTAAAGCCTGTTTCATAAATGTCAAACACACAATTCCTTACAAAAGCTTCACTCTTCACTATATCAACAATAATATAAATGTGTGTGTGTATATATATATATATATATATATAGAAATGACATGTAATACATGAAACTATAATATACTAAATTAAGAGAGAGTAATCGCTTTTTTTTGGCTCACTTCTAGGTTTTGGTTACAAAGATATACGAGTCTATATGCTGCCTGTGATATCAGTGTGTGTGAGTTGACTGGGCGTGGCTTTGTCCTCTCACCCCAGCTACATGCAAAACTCACAGGCACTCAGAATGTATCCAGCTTCCCTTCAAAGCCAACGGGTTTGGTTTCCTGTTGTACTTTTTTTTGTACTGTATTTTTTTCGACATGACTTTTAGCAGAATATTTGAGTTTTTGAGCTGTTCGATGTGCCGATGGGGCAAAAAACAAGTTCTGATGGGGGCAACAACAAAAGAGTTAAGAGTCAGGGGAACAAAGTAGTTTTTTTTTTTTTTTTTGGCATGCAGGGGTTGGGTATTTAAATTTTATTGCACTTGAGAGACCAGGCCGAAGTTTTGTCGAGGTACTGTACAATGCATATGGCTGTCGATATGGCGATATGGCTGCCCAGTACCAAGTAAACAGTAAACATATCTGATGGAGATATGACATAAACCTATATAGCACAAGCAGCATGATGTGAACTCCAATTCCATTTACATTGTTGATTTGTGCATAATTCCTGTGATTTGTCATATGGTGGGAAAAACAAGCATGTCTCCAAATCTCCCAACTTCAATCTGGCAACTATTTGGCATTTATCACACTTTCATAACAGTAGCCAAGTGGTTAGCAGCCGTTGCCCAGGCACAATGCACAGTGCCTGATAAGAAGCACAAGCTTTCTCACTTCAGTTAACATAATATGGAGTTTTCTTCACACTTACCCTGGGCTAGCTCTTTGGGGGTATTAGGCAAGGGATAAAATATGCTGCCATGTAAATTAATGAACCTTGGGGAAGGGAGGGGGGCTGCTTTATGCATGACTAGTAGCGGGTATCTGGGGAAAAGAGCTTTTCAGTTACAATGCAGATTGACACTTACTAAAGTAAAATCACAAGAGGATAAAATCGCTTGAGATGTAGATCAGACAGAAATAATGTCACTCATATCATGAGTACACTGTGCTTGGTATGTTTACAAATACACTGATTTATACTATGGTGATGAGATGTAAAATGTAGGTCTTTAAGAGGCAGTCTTTAACAAAATTAACATTATATTTAAAGTTATGTCAGTTTGTCACATTACATTTTTTCATACCAAGCTGCAAATATGTTCATTTCTGGGTATTTTAACATGGGGGGGTCTAAGAGGATTGACTTTGGAGCCAGTCCTGAGTGGACATTTGAGGAATTGCAATGGAAGGCTGACCATTGGTCTCCCTTATTTAATTCCTCCTCCAAGTGCGCTGTTTCAGTGTCTATGTACATGATCTACTGCTGAGCCCCGCAATTCTACAGAGCAGCAGGGCTGAGCACACCTGGGCAGAGCTGAGCAACAAGCTGGCAGAGGGTAAGCATAATGGAGATCCATCTGTGTGCCAAAAATGACTAAAGTAAATTTTGCATAATAGGGCTCCTTAAAATTGTCCCATGCTTCTTTCTCATTTGACATATTTTGATTAATAACATTTTCTTATTTACTGTAGGATTTTTATTGACATCCTGTACTTTCTATAGGGGATGTCTGGGGAATCATGGTGTGTCATGGTGTGTACCGTCATAGCAGAATCCGTGGACGCAGGGGTTAGGGATGCACTCGTCTATATTCATCTCGCAGTGGGGGCCGGTGAAACCTCGGAGGCAGTGGCAGTGGAATCCCAAAGGGAAGCGGTCCAAGTCAGTTTCTTCCACACACTCGGCCGAGTTCTCACATGGATTATTTGCTTCACATGGCCGGAACTCGCAGTGTACACCTAGAGCAATGGCATATAAAGCAAATCATACAAGATTTTAAGCAAGCAAATAATCTAAACCCAGTAAAATACATAGTTAAATACACTTTTATTAGTGTGTCATGTTAACTTTGTCTACTGAATCCCGCTGATTTTTTTTTTTTTTAAACTTGTGGTCCATAGAGCATTTTACATTTTGATGCATAGCAATTGGCAGACGCTCCTATCCAGAGTTTTTTTCCTACTTTATTTCTTTATAATTTGTCATTAAATATTAATTATCAGTACAATACCGAACCACCACTACCACAATACTGGACCACCTGTCTATGTTTTAAAAGGCCCCTGGAGCCCACTTTGAGAAACATGGCTCTAAGGGATAGATTTAAATGACCACCATATTATGTACACAATTAAATCGTTCTTTATCGCTCACTCGACAGGATCTTATCGCACCACATTCCAAGATTACCCCAGGATGACTGCTATGAGATCTGCTTTGTGACATATTCTATTGGATGCAGCTACTATAAATTTGAAGGGCAAAAAGACTTATTAAGAGAATTGTGGCAATAAAGAAATTCACCCAGCCAGCAATAATACTGAGGTAGTCTATGACATTTAATCAATGCTGCAGTTGGTATTAAGAAGTGTACTGTGTACCAAGAAAGCATTTACCACGTCATTACATTTCCAGCAGTGAGACAAGGCACACTCAACCACGATTACATCAGATTCGGACACCATTACATGCATGTACCTGTAGTAGCGGAGATTGACCAGGAACCCATGATTCCCTATGGTTATTTATTTATTTATTTTTTTTTGGTGAGTCAGTGTTTTCTGGATCGGTTTCTTGTTGTGAGCTGCAGTAACGAGCATGAAACCTTTGGTTACTGCAGCTGGTTCAACTCGTCTTCAACAGCATATATTTCTAAATTTCATGTGACATTTATGAGTTTCTGAACAATTGTTCACACAGTGATTGCTTGCCATATTATACTGTAGGATGATGAGACATATGCAGGTGGCCACTGAGCATCATGATTTATTTAATTACTTGGGCTTTCAAGTTCCATTTGGAGCATTCTGTCATTGTTTTTCTGTCACTGTCATTGTTTTTTTTTTTCCCCCTTTGATTGAAAGTCATGAACAATACGTGTTCCTAATTGATAAATCCTACTCATGAAAAAGGCAGAATACACTTAACCACACAACAGTAATGAGGCCAGGGTGCCTATGAAAAGCATTTTAACATTATATAAATACACTGCCCGATGCTATTCTGTTTGTCGCACACTTGTAAATTCTATGGCCAGTGGAACAAAGGGTTGAGGGAAGGGGGGCAATTTTAGCCAGTTACTGAATTTAAAATGCATGGGTCAACAGATGAGGATCTTTATTTAAAATTGTGGAAATTATTATTATGAGTTCAAAAAATTACATAAGAAATCAAAAGATTTTTTGACTTTTTGATTGATTTTCTAAGAACATAGTTATTAGAAAACATGCTACCGTTATTTCTCCATATAATCCCGCGCTACACTACTGCACTTATCCCAGTGTTTCACTAGTGCTTGGATACCATTAAGGTAGAAAGTTTATCTCAGTTCTGCCTGCTTCTCGTCTGAAATGCTGACCGTCCCCACGTTAGTGACAAGTTATCCATTGATTTCTAAGGATCAGGCGTTCCATTCGCTGAATTTCCTCACAGAAACAACTGCAGCGGGCACCGAGCCACCTTGGCCGGGATTATCATTCACGGATGTACGGCCTTCTTTAAAACGCTTGCAAAATTTTACTGCAGCTGAGCACATCATCAGTGTACTGTGCTTGAAGTCTTCTGTACAGTAAATGCCTTAATTCACGGGAAATTTCATCCTATTGTGACTTTAATGCCCCTCATACACACAATATGAATAATTGCATAACGCTATATGGCTAGCTAGAAAGTTTGGCAAATGTACCCTTGCTTTGCTCTTGTTAAAGTTTTAAATGTGTAGCTAAAAACTCCCTAGAAATCTAATAATTATAAAACAGTAGATGCTAAAAAACTTCAAGTGTTTATACAATCAATGAGATAACCGGTGAGGTATTCACAACAAATAGAGAAATTGGGATTTTTTTTTTTTTTAATTAAAAATGCAAAGCTGAGTGTGTGATCTTTAGGATTATCTTTTTCTCATCCTCGATGTGCCTTCACATTTACAACTGCTTAATTCTTTCACTTTTATTTACAGAAGCTCTTAAGTTTATTATATGGCAAAGTTGTGCCAGGTGTTTAACCTCACATTTATAGCGCGAGACTGAAAGAATGAGAGCTTCAAAAGTTTGAGTCAGAATTATTTTTGTTACAGGAAACATAAGGAATGTCTGCTGTTATCAAACGCTTGGTATTATGCAATTATTCTGTCCACATTTCAGAAGTGTGAAAAATTCTGAAGCACATGGATTGCTAGTATTATCAGACTGTATGGAGGTTGTGGTATTTAAAATGATGAATCTTCTACGCCCATCACTGAAAGTTCACGGCTCATACGCTGGGCTTGTTAGCTTGTCAGATGTAGCAATTTAATGTCTGGTTTATGCTGTAGACGTTATAAAGTATGCTCATGTGATTTATTATAACATCGCTAGTAATAATAACATTAGGGAGCACAACGATAAAAAACTGAACACACACACGCAAAAAAAAAAAAAATCTTTCTGCTCATTTGTAAATGGCATTTCTAATTACACAGCCGTGACTTTTATTAAGAGTTTAGGGAGTTTAGAAATGCTTTCTCCAGGCATGCAAATTGCCATGTGCTACCAAATAACGCTGCACACAAGACAAAGTGGGTGGAACGCAAACTATTCATTTGAAATTGTAAAAATTGTTATACATCAAGATGAAGAATTCAGACAATAACGTGATACATGCTTGCACAGTTAAAAACGCATAAATTTACACTTACCTGCATAATTGCACAGTGGGTAAATGTCATTAACATGAGT
Source organism: Clarias fuscus (assembly GCA_030347435.1). Taxonomy (NCBI): domain Eukaryota; kingdom Metazoa; phylum Chordata; class Actinopteri; order Siluriformes; family Clariidae; genus Clarias; species Clarias fuscus. The sequence goes on along the minus strand of CM059225.1, from coordinate 14,141,703 downwards.
CGACTTATGGCCAATTAATTAAACATGCACACACACACACACACACACACACACACACACACACACACACACACACACGCGCGCGCGCTAGGGCGGAGTCAGAGGTGGTCTCGTAAAATGCATGACAGTTAGTCAGAAATGATGCGCTTATTAGAATATAGTTAATGGAGCAAAGCAATACTATATCAAAAAATTAAGCTTGAAGATAAGTAGATCCATTCCACAAATATGAACACAAGCCAGAACGAGCACTTTCCTTTGACCTCTGCAATCAATCTGACTAACGACACCAATCAGTATGAGTGGGACTTTATGATGAACCATATTTAAGACCTACCTTTTCTCGAGCAATTATTTTTTTTTAAAGTGCACATCCAGTACATCACATCATCAACCATGTCCTTGAGATGTGTGTGTGTGTGTGTGTGTGTGTGTGTGTGTGTGTTTTTTCATTCTCCAGGTCTTGGTGAAACACAACATGGCTTGCTGAAATCTGAGAGTATTAGCCTTTATAATTTGTTTCCTGTTTGTTTTTTGGGGTTTTTTCCCGCTTAACCTCAGTGCATTCAGAGAACGAAGATGTACCAGTGTGGCAGCAGTATCCAGATGGGTTCAGACAGGCAAAGAAAAAAGCTTTCTGAAGTTAATTAACCTTGCTTTTTTGCCTACTGCTTCCCTACCTTTCCTATTCTGTGCTTATTACCTTTAAATGGATCCACACATTGGCAGTGGTAATTACCAGGCTGGTCTCGGCAAGTGGCTTCATTCTTGCAAGGAGAAGAGCTGCACTCGTCAATATCCACCTCGCATGCGGGTCCTTTGAGAGGGGAAACAGACAGCGGGAACAAATAAACCGAGGCACAAATACACAAATGGGATGATTGTCATTACTGTCATCCTTTTATACAAATCATTAGCTATTCAACAAACACACACAGGAGAAAAAAAAAATGTTTAATTAAATATTTGAAATTACAGAAAATATCCTACAAATAGTCTTTTAGGAATAACGTTTTTTGCACAAAATATTTCCAAATAACTGGAATTGCCTAAAATATTCCGATGCCTTTTAACAATGATTATTAAATACAAATCCTGTGTTACTGCTAATCACCTTTAATATGTAAAAATGTAGTTTGCATGAACGTTTGGCACGTACCAGTGAAGCCAAGAGAGCAAATGCATATGAATCCATTGGCAACATCCACACACGTGCCTCCATGCAGGCATGGCGATGACAGGCATTCGTTGATGTCAGTTTCACAGAAAGTGCCTGAGGAAGACGAGGGGAAGGAGAAACGCAAGAGTCTGAGCCCAATTATATATCAAAAGCTCGTACAGTGTATGCGGATGGAGATGAAAGGGAAACTATCTCCAAATCCTTTAACAAGTTTTTCAGCACTGCACCTCCTGCTCGAGCAAAATCTAAATGTGATAAACAATCTGTCGGACAGGTGGTTACTCAAACACACACATTCAAAAAAGAGTTGGTTCAGAAATCTGCATGAGCATAATGGAAATGAGAGAAAAATGAAAGATAAGTAATTGCATGCATGTGATCAGTAACAGATTTAAAGCTTTAAAGTAAAGAAATAAAAATGATAATAAAAAAAAAATAAAATAAAAAGATTAAATTTGTGTTGGCTTATACTCCGTATGTGGACGTACCCGTGACTCCTTCTGGACAGACGCAGCTGAAGGAGTCGAGTTGGTCCAGGCAGGATGCTCCATTTTTACAGGGCTGACTAAGACACTCATTTACTTCAATCTCACAGTTATTACCTATGGGGGAAAAAAAGGAATGGTTCATTTTATTAAATAAAATGCTACTGAATAGCAGTTATCCAACTGATGCAACAGTTACATTTATGCAGAGATTAGTCTTTAAATGCTTGCTTCATTACAACGCAAAACACATCTTAGGTTCTAAGTCAAGGACGGAAAAAGTGAGAGATTTCCCACTGCAGCTAATCTTCTTACGACACTGCAAAACGAAACAGCTAATCTTTAGCTGTTAAAGTTAAGGTACCTATAAATCCAGGCGCGCAGAAACAATGGTAGGTATCGATGCCATCTTTGCAGATGCTGACTGTTCCACAAGGGCTACTGGCACAGTCATCAACGTTGATTTCACAAAATTGTCCAGTTAACCCTGAAAGAGATGAACAACGAGCACACTCTGGATGTGATTACATGAATACACACCTTGACAAGGGTCAGAGAAGTTGAAGAAGGATAGAGTACGTCAAGGACACATTGGATTAATGAAAGCACAGAAGCAAAAATTACTTTAGGTCTTTAAGGGAAATAAATAGTCATGGCCGAAACGGTCATGTGATGTCACCAGTAACTCAGCATATTATTATATAACTTTATAAATCAGGTTTTACGTTAAGCTGTGATACTGTAGATTTTCAGATTCCTGGTTCAATAAGCTCCAAGGTGAAGGTGCAAGCTGTGCTAACCGCTAAGCTATTGTGTAATACCCGGCTTGATCTAAAGGGTCACATACAGTATGTAATGTGAATGCAATTCCTGTAGATACACACGAGGACAAAATTGTTGGTACCCTTCGGTCAATGAAAGAAAAACTCACAATGGTCACATAAATAACTTTAATCTGACAAAAGTAATAATTAAAAAATATTCTATGAATGTTAACCAATGAAAGTCTGACATTGCTTTTCAACCATGCTTCAACAGAATTATTTAAAAAAATAAACTCATGGAACAGGCCTGGACAAAAATGATGGTACTCCTAGAAAATACTGAAAATAATGTGGGACAAAGGGACATGTTAATTCAAGGTGTGTCCACTAATTAGCATCACAGGTGTCTACAATCTTGTAATCAGTCAGTGGGCCTATATATAGGGCTCCAGGTAGTCACTGTGTTGTTTGGTGACATGGTATGTACCACACTCAACATGGACCAGAAGAAGCGAAGGAAAGAGTTGTCTCAGGAGATTCGGAAGAAAATTATAGACAAGCATGTTAAAGGTAAAGGCTATAAGACCATTTCCAAGCAGCTAGATGTTCCTGTGACTACAGTTGCACATATTATTCAGAAATTTAGGATCCATGGGACTGTAGCCAACCTCCCTGGACGTGGCCGCAGGAGGAAAACTGATGACAAATCAAAGAGACGGATAATCCGAATGGTAACAAAAGAGCCCAGAAAGACTTCTAAAGAGATCCAAGGTGAACTTCATGCTCAAGGAACATCAGTGTCGGATCGCACCATCCGTCGTTGTTTGAGCCAAAGTGGACTACATGGGAGATGACCAAGGAGGACACCATTGTTAAAAACAAATCATAAAAAAGCCAGACTGGAATATGCCAAACTACATGTTGACAAGCCACAAAGCTTCTGGGAGAATGTTCTATGGACAGATGAGACAAAAATGGAACTTTTTGCCAAGGCACATCAGCTCTATGTTCACAGACGGAAAAATGAAGCATATCAAGACACTGTCCCTACTCTGAAACATGGAGGAGGCTCTGCTATGTTCTGGGGCTGCTTTGCTGCATCTGGCACAGGGTGTCTTGAATCTGTGCAGGGTACAATGAAATCTCAAGACTATCAAGGGATTCTAGAGAGAAATGTGCTGGCCAGTGTCAGAAAGCTGGGTTTCAGTCGCAGGTCATGGGTCTTGCAACAGGACAATGACCCAAAACACACAGCTAAAAACACCCAAGAATGGCTAAGAGGAAAACATTGGACTATTCTAAAGTGGCCTTCTATGAGCCCTGACCTCAATCCTATTGAGCATCGTTGGAAGGAGCTGAAACATGCTGTCTGGAAAAGGCATCCTTCAAACCGGAGACAACTGGAGCAGCTTGCTCATGAGGAGTGGGCCAAAATACCTGCAGAGAGGTGCAGAAGTCTCATTGACAGTTACAGGAATCGTTTGATTGCAGTGATTGCCTCAAAAGGTTGTGCAACAAAATATTAAGTTAGGGGTACCATCATTTTTGTCCAGGCCTGTTCCATGAGTTCATTTTTTTTTTGTATAATTCCGTTGAAGCATGGTTGAAAAGCAATGTCTGACTTTCATTGGTTAACATTCATAGAATTCTTATTTATTATTACTTTTGTCTGATTAAAGTGATTTCTGTGACCATTGTGAGTTTTTCTTTCATTGACCGAAGGGTACCAACAATTTTGTCCACGTGTGTACATCACATTTTTCAAAGCCTGCAACACAAACAGATTAGTACGGGCATGAGGATGGCTGGCAATGCCACTACAGACTCTGACTAAAGCGAGAATAAATATTATTGACACATACGCTTATCAGACTTTTATGTGGGAAAAATCGACACATGTTGATCCATAGCAGCACAATCTCATCACATGAGAAATTCACACACCTGACCCAGGCAGCCTTAAGGGCACAAATACTCGAAAATGTCTCTTGGCTTTTCACGTATGGAAGTAGCATCCATTATCTAATCACAGTGGAGCGGTCGCCCGCTTTGTGAGTTGGGGCCAGGGGTAAAAAGAAGGCTGCTCTAAAAATGCTAATAAATAATTATAGATTGTGAGCAGTATTTATCATTATTAATCGAAAAAGCTAACCAGACCCTAAAAGCGTTCACCCATTTAAGTCACATTAGCATTTACAGGTGATGTTTGTTTTCTAAGCTTGCAATTTGGTAGTTTTCCCATCACTTTTGTATCCTCAGCTGTTGAACACATTCCATTACTGATAATTTATGCATTTACCTCCATTGAGCCAAAAGCATAATCAAACTGATGAATGAGGCACAAGACTATTAAATTGCTGTGCAAGGGAAATGTCGAGGGTGCAGGAGTACATTCATTTTTAAGCAAATAATTCTCTGTTACACTCTGCTGTTTTTCTCAAATGAGGTTTTAACTTCAGCACAAGTCTGGTGGCTCACTGTGGGAAAAACAAATTGGATTAAGAAAGAATAAGTGAAAACTGTGAACAGCTATGAAAGCAACAGTGGACTAAAACAGTGTTTGCGCATAAAAGAACAGAAGAATTGAATATCAAGGCAGAGAAAACAGTTTTAGTTTTTTTTTGTAAATTCACAGCAATCTGAGCAAATCTATCAAATTGAATCTATAATTTCTTAAATTAAGTTTACAACAAACCAAATATATCATTATTAAGCTAATTTCTGATTAAATGTTCTTTCGAGGAATAAATTCCTAGAAGTAGCCAACTAGAAAATAGATTTTTTTTTTGCTTAAAAAAATCACCAAATTTGTATTAGAAATAAGCCGAATTAATAGCTCGTTTGTTGTAATCCTATTTTAAGTAAGTGTAGATAAATGTAACTACAGTATATGCAAGATATTGTCACTTGCGAAGATATAATTTTTTACAGTGCAGCTCAAATTTTTTTTTACGTTTGGGGGTAATTGTAAAGATGTGTTTATGTTAATGATTTGCGTTTTACAAAATTTTCGACCATGGGAAATTCTTAGGATTTTTGTGTTTTTATTTTATTTTATTTTTTTATTATTATATTATCTTAAATAAGTAAAAAAAAAAAAAAAAAAAAAACAGACTGTTGGGAAAAGTTGCTCAGAAAAAAGTCATTAATAACAATAAAGATTTATAAAGTTTGGCAAAAATTTGTCAGGTTTTCCACCATATGAAAGTTGTCACACTGAGGACCCATAACATGACAATTTTTGTTTTATTTGTGTCCTATTGAGAAAAAAAAAAGTAAGGGTATGAATGTTTATAGCTGCTGAATTTAAGCAATACCAGATTTTTATTTTATTTACAGACACAACCACACATTGTATTCACTCACAGTGAAATGCTTATATGCTTAAATTACCTAAAATGTAAATAATAATAATAATAATTGTTATTATTATAATAATAATAAACAAATTGCACTAGAAAATACAATTAAACTAAATATAAGTTATAAATATAATATAAGTTGCAATATACAAATTTACAGAAATTTACAAAATAAAATAAAAATAGATGTATATAAAAAAGATATAAATTACGTATGATTTACAGAATGTGCCAATTGCAAAAAGTATAAAAAAATAAATAATATGGTAAAAAAAATTATATAAAGTGTAAAAATATAGCATGTGGGTATGACAGCAGCAGTGTGATTGAAACATGAAGTATGAAATGAAATGTGTATGAGTGAATGTGTATGTTCACATGCAAAATTAATATCGACTGGCATTTCTGACAAAATATGGAAAACTTGTTTATATGTGCTCTGACTGGCAGAAATAGATCCTGAAAATGCTATGAGCTAACTTGCTCACAATAATTTGTACATAAAGAAAAAAGTGTCATCGCCATATTATTGTAATTATCGTTTCAACCAGGATATAAAATCAATTTAAATAAAGGTATACTATTCTTAATTAATAGTGAGGAAAGGCTGTTAGACCTTAAGAAGTTTGAATTTAAAATAACTATTTTATATACTCAGACAAGTATATAAAGTTTATAGACAAGTACACATGTGGACCAAATTGTTGGTACCCTTTGGTCAATGAAAGAAAAACTCACAATGGTCACAGAAATCACTTTAATCTGACAAAGTAATAATAAATAAGAATTCTTTGAATGTTAACCAATGAAAGTCAGACATTGCTTTTCAAAAAAAAAATGAACTCATGGAACAGGCCTGGACAAAAATGATGGTACCCCTAACTTAATATTTTGTTGCACAACCTTTTGAGGCAATCACTGCAATCAAACGATTCCTGTAACTGTCAATGAGACTTCTGCACCTCTCTGCAGGTATGTTGGCCCACTCCTCATGAGCAAGCTGCTCCAGTTGTTTGCGGGTTGAAGGGTGCCTTTTCCAGACAGAATGTTTCAGCTCCTTCCAAAGATGCTCAATAGGATTGAGGTCAGGGCTCATAGAAGGCCACTTTAGAATAGTCCAATGTTTTCCTCTTAGCCATTCTTGGGTGTTTTTAGCTGTGTGTTTTGGGTCATTGTCCTGTTGCAAGACCCATGACCTGCGACTGAAACCCAGCTTTCTGACACTGGCCAGCACATTTCTCTCTAGAATCCCTTGATAGTTTTGAGATTTCATTGTACCCTGCACAGATTCAAGACACCCTGTACCAGATGCAGCAAAGCAGCCCCAGAACATAACAGAGCCTCCTCCATGTTTCACAGTAGGGACAGTTGTCTTTTCTTCATACGTTTCATTTTTCCGTCTGTGAACATAGAGCTGATGTTCCTTGGCAAAAAGTTCCATTTTTGTTTCATCTGTCCATAGGACATTCTCCCAGATGTTCCAGTCTGGCTTTTTTATGATTTGTTTTCAACAATGGTGTCCTCCTTGGTCGTCTCCCATGTAGTCCACTTTGGCTCAAACAACGACGGATGGTGCGATCTGACACTGATGTTCCTTGAGCATGAAGTTCACCTTGGATCTCTTTAGAAGTCTTTCTGGGCTCTTTTGTTACCATTCGGATTATCCGCCTCTTTGATTTATCATCAATTTTCCTCTTGCGGCCACGTCCAGGGAGGTTGGCTACAGTCCCATGGATCTTAAATTTCTGAATAATATGTGCAACTGTAGTCACAGGAACATCTAGCTGCTTGGAAATGGTCTTATAGCCTTTACCTTTAACATGCTTGTCTATAATTTTCTTTCGAATCTCCTGAGACAACTCTTTCCTTCGCTTCCTCTGGTCCATGTTGAGTGTGGTACATACCATGTCACCAACCAACACAGTGACTACCTGGAGCCCTATATATAGGCCCACTGACTGATTACAAGATTGTAGACACCTGTGATGCTAATTAGTGGACACACCTTGAATTAACGTGTCCCTTTGGTCACATTATTTTCAGTATTTTCTAGGGGTACCATCATTTTTGTCCAGCCCTGTTCCATGAGTTTATTTTTTTTAAATAATTCCATTGAAGCATGGTTGAAAAGCAATGTCTGACTTTCATTGGTTAACATTCATAGAATTTTTATTTATTATTACTTTTGTCAGATTAAAGTTATTTCTGTGACCATTATGAGTTTTTCTTTCATTGACTGAAGGGTACCAACAATTTTGTCCACGTGTGTATACACAGTTAAGATGTCCATTTTGCCAAGGTTTTTAATTTTATTTTAAAATGTCCCATTGTTTATCTCCAAATCTTTCTTTAAGGAGTAAGACACACGTCTGACTTCCTTAATATGGAATGAAAGTATTCCAAGAATAATGAAAGCTTTTTTAGAAAGGCAGAAAGATGCAGGGGGATTGGCATTGCCCAAAGTTATGTATTACGATCACTTATGTAATATTGATAAGCTTATTTATTGGGCAGAGCATCTGAATCAGGAAGATGAATCTGTTTGTAGGGCAGCCTCTTTAGTTTCAGTGCTCTGTGCCTCACTGCCACTGAACAGGAAGTATCTGCCATGTAATCCATTGGTAACTAGTTCCTTAAGATATGGGCTCAGTTTTAAGCAAAAACAAGCACTTTCCTTGTTAACCATTTTTTCCAATGTATGGAACCTTACGTGATCATTCCTTTCAGACATGGGCGCGTGAGGGATTGTTTTCAGGTACTTTTATTTCCTTCAAACATATCCATAAGGCATTAGATATTCCTAAAGGTACGAAGCCTAGTCATATTTAAATAAAATATTTTAATACCCTTTAACTCCGCCTCCTCATAGTTGGATGGAGGAGCTTTTCGACTTGAATGTGTCTAAGCGAGGTCTGATATCAATAGTCTGAATCAAAGAGCGGCATCACCATCTTTAGACTCTTTCAAAAACAGTGTGCAAAGGATTTTGGAAGTGTAGTCTCAGAGACAGTCTGGCAGTCAACAGTTAAACGAATTCAATCATCATCGATCTGTGTCAGACAAGGACTACTGCAATTTAAGATAATCCATAGGTTAGACCTTTCTAAAAGTAAACTGGGGAGAATATTTCCAAGAATAGACCCGACATGTTCTAGATGTCATAGTGATGTGGCCACTCTGGGTCATATGTTTTGGACATTATTTTGGCCTGCTGTGTTTGAGACATTTTCATATATTTGTAAAAAAAGAAGAAGAAAAAAAAAAAAAGAAGATACAACCAGATCCAATAATGCTAATGTTTTGTGTTGCATCTGAGAACTCACTGCCACCAGACCAACCCGATGCATTGAATTTCTTTTCATTGTTGGCCCGACGGCTTATACTTCTACAATGGAATCAAACTAACCACCAACACATAATAAATGGGTGGAAAATGTCACGGCATGCCAAGGCTTATTATTATATATCTTTGATGCAATTGCTGTGCACGTTTTGAAAAATGTGATAAAAAGATTTTTCTCTACTATAGTAATCGTTTGAAAAGAATGTGCCATTTTATATAGTAAACACAGACAATCAATGTTTTAGTGAAAAATCCCAGTGCTGCTACAAGTACATATTAACACACCATTAAATTATACATTACTACATTATGTACTAAATGGACATTCTTTAATAAATGAGAAAAAGCTAAAATTGCTGTGATACAAGAGACAAAACTCTTACAGTACAGTATATATATGCTGCTAGTTGAAAGTAATTAATGACAAGAATGCAGTACTTTATTTCCTTTTACACAATATCATGTTTTCTTTCTCAGTTAATAACTGCACAGAAAAACTGTTCTTACCTGGTGGACACCTGCAAAGGATGTCTCCGTTCTTTATGTAGAAAGTGCCATTATTTTGACCTGGTTTATTTAGAGATGTGCAGTCAGTAACCTTTATGGAGCAGTTCTTACCTGAAAGAAACGGGCACATTGAACCAGTGACGCATGGGATTTACAGCCAAAGTTTTTTAAAAATGTTTTAAAGAAGCATAGCTCTTACATTAGTACTGATTTTACATACAATTTTGTATAAATTACTTTACCATATAGCGATTTAGCAGTTGTTTACTTGTGTAATGTCAATTTTATCCACTTAGAAGTATATGGTATAGTATGTATTTATGACATTCCCAAGATATTTACTATTGACCTTTGGCACGCGACGTCATGACCTCATGGTCCTGCCCACTTCTGGACAGCAATCACATATTTGTACACCGTCTGAGGTAATCACATTGTGATAACAAATCCAGCTTCTGCAAATTAATATCCTTATTACGATTTTCATCCATTTTTACATGCTGATCTGAGGTGCTGTTTGGTAATTGGTGATTTTTTTAGGCTGGTAACTCTAAATGAACTCCATCGCAGCAGAGATAAGTTTTGGTCTTGCTTTCCTGAGATGGTCTTCATGAGAGCCAGTTTCATCATGGTGCTTTGATGGGTTTTTCAAATGCACTTGACAATACTGTTCTTGCAAGAACTATCCCAGAACAGACTTTCTTGTCTTAAAATGACAATTGACTGTTATTCTTGTGGGTACTAAATTTCATAACTCTGTGTTTTATTTCATATTTTTGAAACGACAAAAAACACAGAACACTTGTTCCACCTTCCAATAGAGCAAGTCCATAGAACTTATTCAGAAGTGAATAAGTCAATAGAATCTATTTTGTAGAAAATATATAAACAACACTTTAAAAAGGCACTTTATACTTTACACTTGTATTACTCTTATAGCACCCTACAGTATACAAACAAGGATAACTTCAATTTACCAATGCATTGGTTATCTGGCTACAATGCATAAAAAGACATAATTAAATACAGCTAATTACATTTAGTATTTAGTATAGAAGTGCACTCGTAACTGCCCAAAAGTTTAAGCTGTTTAGGAAATTCTGCAGTTAGTTACAGTAAAGTGCTTTAGTTAAGGATTGTTTTTAGTACCGTTTTTAGTACCATTTTAGACCTGTCTGACTGGTCCTAATCCTGCTGCCCCGCTTCAGGTTGGGGATCTCGAACGTCCCATGTAGTCTGCTTGGGATGTATGTGGTGACTGTGGATGGCCATTCCTAAACCTTCAGCTTGCGTCTCTTGAGGTATTCCATAGTGGATTTCGAAGTGTAGTATGTTTAGGATCATTGTCCTGTTGTAGAAGCCGTCCTCTTTTCAGCTTCAGCTTTTTTACAGATGGTGTGATGTTTGCTTCCAGAATTTGCTGGTATTCAGTGGAATCCATTCTTCCCTCCACACGTTTCCTGTGCCACTGGCTGCAACACAACCCCAAAGCATGATAGATCCACCCTAATGCTTACCAGTTGGCTAAGTGTTCTTTTCATGAAATGCTGCTCCTTTTTTTCTCCAAACATGCCTTTGCTGATTGTGGCCAAAGAGTTTTATTTAAATTTAATCAGTCCACAGCACTTATTTCCAACACGCATCAGGCTTCTGTAGATGTTCTCTTGCATACTTCTGACATTAGATTTTATGATGGTTTATGATGATTTATGACGCAGGTAAGGTTTTCATCTGCACAGTGGAACGGTGCACCACCACTCCTGAGTCTGCTAAATCTTCCTGCAGGCTTTTTGCAGTCAAATGGAGGTTCGGATTTGTCTTTCTGACCAGCATACGAGCAGTTCCCTCCGAGAGTTTTCTTGGTCTTCCAGATCTCATCTTGACCCCCACAGGTCCCCTGAACTGCCGTCTGTTAATTACATTTCTCACTGTGGAAACTGCAAGCTGACAACGCTTTGCTATCTTCTTGTAGCCTTCTCCTGCATTGTGGGCATCAATAACTTTCATTTTCAGAGTCTTACACAGCTGCTGAGAGGAACCCATGGTTGTTGAGTGTCCGCAAGTGTGTGCACAAGGTTTGAAGAGTCAAAGTATTTGTAAAGCTTTGAAATTGGCATTTACTAATGACAGCTGTTGCCACGCAAACTGATTAAGGTCTGAAACCTTGTAAAAGGAATCTGAGACTCTGGAACTCTTAAGGTGCCCAAACTTTTGCACAGTGCCATAATAATGTTTTTATTTGTTCAATTCATGGCACAAGAAGTAACTACACATCAATGTTTGCTGAAAATATTGTGCAATTTTTCCATTTCCAAGAGAGACTGTGTTAAAATCGTTTCAATTAGAAAATCACCAAAATCTGTTATTTATCAAGGGGTGCCTAAACTTTTGCATAAGATGCATGATGTTTTCCATTTCTAGTTATTACATGAGAGTTTTTAATAGAAACTGTACAGACATGCTTCGGTTATTTATAATTTTTTTATGATTTAGACTAACCTTTTTGACACGACCAGGCAAAGTGGGATAATAAATATAACAACAAATGCAATACCTTTAATACATAGTCCTTTGCGTCTACCATAATAAATAAATAAATAAATAAATAAATAAATAGATAAAATCACAGACCCCCTGGCTATGGATCACAAACCCCTGGGGATCCCGGGACCCAACTTAAATGCCCTGTCTTTAACAACACACTTTTACAAAGCATAAGACATAGACTTAAACTTATAACGAGCAAACAAGCCAGAGGCAACAGCAGGGAGGTAAAACTCATCTTTTACCTTTTGAAAAGGAACATGAGGAGAGTTTAAAGCTCAAAAAAATTGTCCCTGGAGCTTTTTGTGCTACTTAAAACTTTTAGAATGAAGAGTTTAAGGGTGTGCAGGCATGACTTTTCTACTTTCAATATTTTCCCCTCAATGTTTTGTATCTACATTCAAAAAAATCAACTCGGTACATTTACACAGCAAAAGTTTTATCATTAAATTACCTTCGTCTCAACCAATATCTCTTTTTCATGACCAAGAATCTCAGTAGTATGGATGACGTCACACCGGTAGCAATGGAAATTCCTACAGCGTGAGTTTGAATTGTTATCTTGGGTCCAATATAATGAGGAAAAGGAGCCAGTGTTTTGTTTCACCTGAAAGGGAGTTCTGGAAGAAAGCAGACATGTGTAATAAAATAAAATTGATTTACCATGGAAAATGTTTTGCGGCTTATCAGTTTGATGATGATTTAATGATTAGAGCCTTCAGCTGCCTTCAGCTCATCTGTATTGTTCGGTCAGGTGTTTCCAATCTCCCTCTTGAAAATTCCCCACAGGGTGTCGGGTCGGGTTATTTGGCTGGCCAATCAAGCACGGTAATATCATGGTCTGAAAGTCACTAGTTAGAGGAAAAGGCAGTGTGGGCATGTGCTACGTCCTGCTGGAAAAGGAAACTGCCATCTCCATAAAGCTCATCAACAGTTGGAAGCATGAAATGTTCAAAAATTCTGGTAGACGCTGCATCGATTTTGGCCTTGATGATACACAGTGGACCAACACCAGCGTGTGGCATGGCACCTCTAATCATCATCACTGACTGTGAAAAGTTCACACTTGACTTCAAGCAACTCAAGAGCAACACTCTTCCTTCGACCCTGATTTCCAAATAAAATGCTAAATTTACGTTCAACAGAAAAGAGGACTTCAGACCATTGAGCCGTTGTCAAGTTCTGAATATGTCTCCAATGTACCAGAATCTACTTCACTTGACAATTCTCTTAACGGTGTGGCCATCCCTGTTGCTTGTGCATCTTTTCCTAATCACACTATTCCATTCCAGTCAACTTTCCATAAATATACTATTCCATATATACAGCTCTCTGTGAATATCCAGTGCTTTCAGTGATGACCTTCAGTGACTTACTCTCCTTGTAGACGGAGTCGATGATCTACAGTAGTCAGCAGACTTCACTAAACTGAAAGATAGATTATTTATGTATTTATATGCCAGAAAAGAAAGCTGCACATTATATAAGAAATACTTTTTCAGACCAAAAAAAAAAAAGGAAGCTGTATGCCAAAAAAGAAGCAGGTGCAATGAAAGCCCTTAAAAGAACTGTGGGTGGTTCTGCAGGATACTCAGTAAAACTTTGTAGGAGCTAATTTCCGTATAAAACTGAACAAAACTGTATCCGGCACAAAAAGGTTCTAAAAGCATTGTTACACCAAATACTGACTTAAATTAATGATGTCTACTGTGCTTTGATGACATCCTTGATCCTTTTGCACAATACTGTATGTATGCATAATCCTTCTTCTTATATTATATACAGATATACGTTCTGCACAGTATGTACTATATGTATGTACTGCATGTTCTTGCATTGGTTATCAAATCTGTGAATCAAAACTGCGAGAAAATAATTTTTGTTTGTTGGTTGTGTTGTGACTGTTCCACTAGTCAACAAAAGTTTTAGTTTCTGAGGTGAGTTTTCTTGTTTTGTCATCTTACGTCACATGTCATCTTGTTATCTAGCCTTCTGTGGAATTGTTGAAAGAAACCGCTTTGTTTCTGTTACAAAAAGGAAGACCAACCAACAGCATGACTCTCGTAAGGACACTTTTGTCCATTAATGAGGGGAAATATTTTAAAAATCACAAAGAACTAAGTAAGTGGTTAAAGGGTAAAAAAAAAAATAGTAGTGTAGTTTAGAAACTAATGTTTATTCAATCGCTTGAATAAGTTCACTTGAAAAATCAGAGTTCTGTCACTTAATCCACAGGAACATGGGCTGGAGGCATTACAGCAATACGTGAACGAAGTTCCAAACAAAAATAAGACAATAGAAGTCAAGAAACCATGACACTGACTTATTCCGCAGGCTTCAGAAGTCTCATCACTGGAGAATTCAAGCAGCACATGTTAAACTTCCTTTACAAAATGGAGTACTACGGGAAAGCACTTAGTTGCACGCTTCTTTGAAGCATTAGTAGCGAGAGAAGGCGGCGGATTGTTTCCTTTCATGTATTTCACATGGGCATGTGTGGAGTACAGGGCTAACACACTGGTACACAATGCTTGTGCTTTAGTTCTGCCTAGGGCGAGGAGTTTAGCAACCATGGTGTCTTCATACTGAACACCTGTCTGTCAATCACTTCACAGCAGTCTAAACTGCTTTTACACAGGCTGAAATAATCTGGTCAGCAATGCAGCAGTGGCTTTCTCATCAACTGTAGTTGTTAACTGAGCAATAAACGATGTCAATAAAGAGCGTCAAAAAACTAGCATTATCCTTGTGTCGTTCTGTACCTGTGTGACGCTCTGACACACCTTTAGCTGTGTCACTTCCATCACCATCAATGCTGTCGTGCTTGCAGGAGTCAATTTGGTCACATTTGTCTTTTCTGCTGTTGCTAACAAAGCGGTGTTCTGGACACCATGTTGGTTTGAAGAAGGTCTTTCTTTTCAGCTTATACAATATAATAACAAAAAAATTGTTGTCAGGCCACATGCAGTACTGTAGGTGGTGATGTGCTGAAAAAGATACCAAATACTGACATAATATAAATTTGTTAATTTGGTATATAAAGTCCAAATCGAGAGTATAAATTGTCAAATTATCCCAAGACCAATAAGAATTAACATAATTGTTGCATCACTAAGCCCTGATCTGAATCCCAAAGAAGGTTTGTGGACTGAACTGAAAAAGCGTGTCTCAGTGAGATGGTCAACAAACCTACCAGGTCAAAATAAAAAGGGCAGAATATTGAGAGTTCAAGCATTTAAAGGGAATATCACCCAATATTAACACAGTGTACTCTATGTAAATATTTGTCCAAATGAAAATCTGATATATGAATATATACGGTGAAATAAACCGGTGTTTCAGAGATTACTTTGAAATGACCTTTTACTGTATGTACATAAAGTACATAGATACTGTAACTGACCTAACACAAGAAATGTATGTTAATCCAAAATGCAGAGTTGTGAATTTTGTAGTTGAATGTCTTTAGCCTAAGTGTATTTGAACTTTTGTCCTTAACTGGATTTTATGTTTCACACTTTAGAAATCAGATTTTGGTGTACAGATCTCCTCATGTACAAGGGTGCCCTTTAAAATATACTGTACGCTATATGGACAAATGGAATAGAAGTGGACACCTAATTATCACTTGCCACAACATTATACTTAGACAACTATTTTAAATGTTTTTTTTTTTATTTTGGTTTAGTTTTACAGTTGGCCTTCACAATACTAAAGGGCTCAAACCTGATTCAATATGACACGGCTACTTGTGCACAAAGCAGTTCTCTATAGGCATGGTTTTCCAAGGTTGATGTAGAACAACTGTTTTTTTTTTCATGTTATTTCAAGAAGATTGGAGGTTATTATAAGAGCAAGTGAGCGGCTGCTCCATGTTAATATTCATGATTTTGCAATGGGAAAGATGCTCAGGTGTCAACATACTTTTGGCAACATTAACTGTATATTTTCATATTTATACTTGCATTTTAGTATATATTTTTAACACAATAAGAACATTAATAAGCCTAAAAATGAAAAAAAAAAAATAAATAAATAAATAAAAATGGCTGGAGGAATAACTGCAACAAAATGCTTCCTATAATTTGATGTTAGCCTTGTAAATCTCTGTGGAGGAATCCTGACCCATTTTTCTTTGCAGAATGGGATTCATTTTGACAGATTTTCATGTCTTTGAGAATGAACAGCTCTTTTCAGATTCTTCCAAATGATCTCTGTTGGTCTCAAGTCAGAACTTGACTAGGTCACTCCAAAACTAAGTTTTTTCTTTCAGAACTGGAATTGTTTTTAAATCATTTCAGAAGTTGAAATAATTTTTATAAATATTCTTTCTGCATCAACAACAGTAATTAAGTCTCATCTCTCCGAGTAACAACCAGGACCCCCTGTCTCTAGAGTGTACGAAATGGTTCTGTATCTGGTGTTGAGAGCAAAGACAAGTCAGAGAAAAATGGTCAGAGGGCTTTGATGCATACATTAACTCTTCAAAACTATCAGATGATCTACAGCCCCAATGTGACACAGTTCAGAAACTTGTTGCAACTAACAAAAAAGACAAAAGGTTATTATTGTATAAAGTCATTATTAATCATATGACATACACATGGGGTGGCATGGTGGCTTAGTGGTTAGCACTGTCGCCATGCAACACCAGGGTTTGGGTTCGATGCCCGCCTCGGTTCTGTGCGCATGGAGTTCACTTGTTCTCCCAGTGGTTGGTTGGTTTCCACTGGGTACCTCCAGTTATTGTTCTTTGTCTCGAAAACATGAACCACAGCCAGACGTACAGTACATAACTCTAAAATTGTAAACTTTTACCTTGGTTAATGCAATCTCATCAACTATGCAGTTAAATAATAACTACTGAGTTACATATTATTTACTGGGTCATTTCGCATACATGCATGGACCTTAGGACCCCAATAAATAGTTAGGATGAACATTATGTAACAGGAAAATTCGAATAATTAGATGCTGATTGCATCAGCCCTCGCTAGCGAATCCCTTGGGGCAGATGAATGCATAATCTCTCGGTAGGTCAACGCAGGTGGAATTATTAATGCAGACACCAGAGCAACGTTTATGCCTACCTCCACCCATCCGAAACGCAGAAAAACACATCACCTCCTTAACTGTGAAACAAATTACTGTATGGTACAGTTGTGTTACATAATATCAGATTTAGGCGTTATGGTGTTTTTTTATTAAAATATTAAATGTGAAGAACTCGTTTATATTTTATTCTTTAAAATGATATCCCATGCAAGAAAGTGTCAAAATGGTATGTTCTAATAAATGTATTGAAGCGCATGGTCATGCTACGAAATGACTATCATTAGCTCGGTCACGGGTTACGGTGGCTACGGGAGCGGCGTGACTAATGCCTGGCTATCAGTGTCATTGGTGCAGGACAAATTCTCATCATTGCTCAAGCTGGCCGTGGAACCAATTTCCCCCCCTCTCGCCATGTCATAAAATTTGACAATTATCCCGACTTCATTAATAATGCACAACAGCCCTTGTCTGCAATCAAGCCCTAATCAGCATTATGTTTTGCAGGTAGGGGCATTGATTGAGCCAAAAAAAATTGGCAAACAACAAGGATTCATTTTCCCCTTTTCATTTAAATGAATTTAAGTAAAGTGCATGTTGCAGTGAGTGTGGGTTAAGATGCAGACAGAATTTTAATGAGACACTCGCAATTTCCGACTAACATCATGCTTATGTGATAATATTGTAATGAATCCGAGATACTAATATCTACTAATTATTAGTA
Organism: Clarias fuscus; assembly: GCA_030347435.1. Taxonomy (NCBI): domain Eukaryota; kingdom Metazoa; phylum Chordata; class Actinopteri; order Siluriformes; family Clariidae; genus Clarias; species Clarias fuscus. The sequence goes on along the minus strand of CM059225.1, from coordinate 14,123,742 downwards.
ACAAAAACCCAGACTCCCCAAACAGCAAGCGACTTCTCTCCATGTCTACTTCGCTCACAATGCGGAATCTTTCTAATAAGTAATGAAAAGCTTGGTTAAGTCTTCAAAAAAAAACAGAGTATTGCTTTAATTTCCCTTGCTATATGTATCAGGAGCTCAAAAGCAAAGAGCAGACAGTTAGACATGACAATCGATTCACATCAGTGTTGATTTATCTCACAGAGCAGGCTGTCAAAGGCTGCAAACACAGAACTGGATCATTATCGGCGTCCCTTCGGTTACTTGAATCCCACAGCCAATTAGGATTTGTATGACTTTGTTTTCTCCTCAAAATCAGCTTGACAGCGCCTTTACTGATTCAGAGAACGATGTGGGCATGCGCAGCCTTTGCACACTGAATCGTTTAATCATCGTTAATACAGACCAGTCCTACTCGCTCTCATCTGTGTGTCTAAATAGGTGACAAGTTCCGCCAAGGGTAGATAAAAGACAAAAGGAGAAGACATGCACACAAACAAGTACACGGAGCGCGTGCACACAAACCTTTTCAGGCAAAGACTGATGTTCTTTATCTGTTAAACAATCAGTCTTATGATGGTCTTTTTTAATGACAGAATCAATATACTGCATTCATAGTTATTTACAATATGCATCCCCTGGCCGGTGGCCAACCACAATGAGGCACTGGTGTTGCATCAGTTCTGCATTTGACCAGACTAACGGTACACCGAGCCAAGGTCAGCACAAATAATCTCACACTGTCATCAATTGCTCTCACTTTATCAACTAGCACGAAAGGCTCATGGTTGAGAAGAGCCGGTGCACGTAAACAATAGCACTAAACATTTATATTAGTGTCTCAGCGGTAAAGTGAACACCATAGCAATAAATGTCTGGGAGTTAAGTCGTTTTATGGGACACTTAATGAGACATATCAGAAAGGTTAATTTTATGTTAATTAGAGAGAACTGTTATCACAGTCAAGCAAGATCACACACGAGGGAGTGCTGTTGTACCGAATATCAGCATGGATGTGATGCTGTTAATAATAATTACTATTAACAACAATAACAATAACAATAATAATAATAATAATAATAATAATTATTATTATTATTATTATTATTAATATTATAATTATTATAGTAGTATATATAGACGTTTTATATGAGGGCCGTTCAAGTCAAACCAGGACTTGTGATGTAAAACCGTCCTGACATTTACAGAAGCCCAGTTTGGTGATGAGACTCCTGGCCACAGAAAAAAATTTGAATGGTGCAAATATGGGAATGAACTCCGTACATCAATGAATGACGATCCTGGCCAAGGTGGCTCGGAGACCTCTGTATTTTTCATACAACTAGTTGCCATTTGAGAAAGAGACGCATCTGTCTGAGGGAACTGTACACACAATCATTCACCAACACCACTTGCACATTACAGGAACTCAACTGGGAGTTACTGCCACATCCTGACCTCCTGTTTGGGCAATTAAAGGAGTTCCAGGGAGGCCGAGCAGGCAATCTGACCATGGATCTGGCATACGGAGAAAACTTTCCACCTGGATGGTACCCCAGTACTAGCGAAATGTTGGGATAAGGGATAGCATAGAAGTACATAATAGTATAGCATAGAAGTACACAATTATGTTCTGTTATTCTGCATCAAAAGCTAACTTAAATGCCTATGTAAAAACCTCTGTAATTATTATTATTATTATTATTAGTAGTAGTAGTAGTAGTAGTAATATTTCATTTTTAACACAACACCCAAACACAAAACATAATGAGCCATAATTCAGAGTTGGTTTAATTCTGTTGATATTCATATCTGAAAAATGACTACAAATGTCCGTGCTTTACACAGAATTCTGAGAGATTTAACTACGCAAGGTGGAGTTTAAATAAAAGACGTGTCTTTTTCTTCGCCTACTATCTTTTAACAAGTAGATGAACCCAAAATTTCTCTCCAACCCCAGATCGAGGGCACTACTTGGTCTGTGGAACAACGGATTGACATTTAACGCTATTTGGTATTCAACTCCGGAACTTCTGAAGCAGATATTCTAAAGCAGAATACTTAGAAATATACAGTAAATCTCCACCTAAAAGGTTTATTATCTTTACCTTTTGGTTACTGGTAAGAATTTAAAACTACTTTCAGCCCAGTTAATTACACTGCCTGTCTGTTGTGGGAAGATATGTGTTGCTGCAGCAAAATAACTAAGAAACAAATCATAATCTGTTGAGAACAAGTGGCATTTGTGGAACTATTGTATAAAAGCTCAAGGTTGTGCTGTTGTACTGAATATACATATTTGTCTGTGTGACATCCCAACCCCTTAAAACATTCATGCTACAAATATGTTGCCTCAAAGTCAAGTGACATTAATGAAAGACATTCTGCAAGTTGTGACTTGTCCTTGAGAAAGGTGCATGGGTTGATTTCATTTACATAAACAAAATCACCGACATCTCTCATTCTGATGTACGTCAGTGAATAAGTGCAACTAGAGTAATGAAGTTCTGGTTATTGATGTGGTGGCATGAACCAGTACAAAATCATTTTTTAGTTTGAGATGATGTTTTTATTGGGTGAGGTGTTGTGGTGAATAATGATAGATGCCAGGCTGGGCTTTTTATCTTGCTTAATTCCTCCACCACATTAAACAGCATCTAAAGCCACTTTCACATATGCATTTAGCAGAGATAAGTTTAGCCTCCAAAGTATGGTTCATTATAGCAGAGGTGAATTCAATGACGACTCAAAACTTACTTAAGGTTCAAATACCTAAAGAGGTGAACTAAACATGGTATTTTGGCATTTTTTCATGCCAAAATATGTTTCATTTCAACATATAAAAACTTGACTTCTAACCTGTTAGACTTCTAACTAGTTTCGCTCTTTCATTGAATGTTGCAATGTTAGAAAGTATAATAATTAAATATGCTTAAAAAAAAAATCAGACATTACAATTCAAACAGTTACTCAGTACTTGAGTAGTCTTTTCATCAAATACTTTTTTACTCTTACTTGAGTAATATTTTGGATTACTACTTTTTACTTCTACTTGAGTAATATTACTTTGAAGTATAGCTACTCTTACTTGAGTACATTTTTTGGCTACTCTACCCACCTCTGGTGTTATACCTATGAGTGAGGCAACAAAGGCTACAATACTTTACAACCCAACTCTATTCTAAAATAGATTTAATTAATTTCCCAGTCCTTTGGTGCGAGTTACAAGCTTCGCAACAAGATGAATTTGAAGATCTTCTCTGATTGCTCTTTGCTCTATTTTTTCAAGCGCTCTTAAGTTGAATAGAGAACATACTGTAGCTGTGCCAATAATTTCATTGTTCCCTTTCAAAAGCTACACTCGATGCTGCTATGGGAACATTTTGTTCAGCCGGTTGTAAAGCATGTGTGTATCAAACACGCCAAAGTTTGGCTTATATAACCTCGGTCAGGTGACGTCATCTGATGAGGTGCACCTGCAGGTTATAAATAGGAGTGAACCGGAAACATCCTCAGGTAAATTTTTGTCTGAAAGGACGTCCAGCCATGCCAGCAGTGCGGCATTGGAGCGCAGCATCTCGTTCCCGCTTTTTCAGGAAACAGGATTACAGCAAAGTAACCCGAGACGGTCCCTTTTAAAAGCTACACTCGATGCTGTGTGAAAACGCTATGGGAACGAGAATACCAATGCCGCCGCACTGCAAGTGCCTGGACCCCCAGGTTGTGTAGCGTGTAGCGCACAATAGCCAAAGAGGTCTCAGACATAACTTTGGGATGCTGACTCGAGGGCCCGCGAGCTTGGAGTAGCATGGACATCCAAACTATAAAACCTACAAATGCGTGCGAAGAGGACCAACCTGCCGCATCACACACTTGCTGCAAGGGGATACCTCTTGGCAGAGCAATTGATGGGGCAATCCCCCTGGTCAATTGAGCCCTGACTCCTAGAGGCGAAGTGTGACCACGCGCCTCATAGGCTAGGGCAATAGCATCTCTCACCCAATGTGACAGCATTTGTCTAGTTGCGGCCGCCCACCGGTTGCGGCCCCCATGGCAAATGAAAAGCTCTGACTTGCACCTGCAGGTTATAAATAGGAGTGAACCGGAAACATCCTCAGGTCTTTTTGTCTTCAAGGACCGCATTGTTTGCATGTGTGTGTATGTGCGCAAGTGAATATACAAACAAAAGAAAAACAGTTAACTCACTGATATGGCAGAGTTTACTAAGAGATGCGTGCCTCCGTGTGATAGATCACTTTCGGAGGGCGATCTCCATGATTTTTGTGTTGAGTGTCTGGGGGAAGAGCACACTCTCCTGGGGCCACTGTGATCTTCTCCTATTAAGGTGCTTCGTGGGGTTCACGTGTCCCAATCTGGCAGACGCGCGTGAGACGGAATCCCCCTTTCTCTCACGCTTTCCCCAGATCAGAAAGTTTTAGCGTCCACTTCTCAAGCGCACCCCGGCGCTTCTTGTGAATGGGCAGAAAAGATTTCCTCTCTTGTCGCAGGAGCGAAAAAAAAAAAAAAAAAAACCCCAAGTGCTCAAAATTAGATGACAGCTTTCTGTCGAGTGACCGGGGGAGGGGCCTCAATGATGGTCCCTCCCGTTCTTTGGCAACCTCCATGATGAGTTAACTCTTTCATGGAATAAGCCCTATTCATCCTCTATTTGTGCTATTAACATCATTCATTCGAATGTCGTTGATGCGAAAGCGCGGGGTTATATGATGATGAAGAGGCGCTTACAGGCTCTCTCTCTCCTGGGAGTTCATCCTCCCTGAAAAAGCCCAAACTCCCCACCAAGCCGTGTAGACTAATATCTTCATTGGTGGGGAAAGCTTTTCAGGCAGCGGGTCATACTGGTGCTGCCCTGCACACCATGGCGGTTTTGCAGGCATATCAGGCTGACCTTCTGAGAAATCTGAGCACTGGCCGGTCTATCGACGATGCGGTGCCACAGCCACAGATTTATTTCTCCGTGCCACCAAGCAGACGGCCCGTGCTATCGGCCGTTATATGGCTGCCATAGTTGCCATATGGCTGCCATCTATGGCTTAACTTCACAGGCATCAAGGACAGGGATCACGTTTTCCTCCTTGATGCCCCCATCTCGCCTTCCAGCCTCATTGGCAACGCCGTAAACACCCCCGCCACTAGGTTTCGAGAGGCAAAGCTCTACGAGTAGGTCTTTGTGGGGTTTCTCCCCTGCCATGCTCAGGAGTCAGGATTGTGAGCCTCCCAGTCCCGACCAGGTCTGGTTCCCACGAAGCATGAGGTGCAGAAGGAGAGTGTGGCGAGCCGGGTACCCCCTTGTAGAGACTGGGGAGGTACTCGGCCCCCCTCGCAATACACCTTAAAAAGACCGGACCTGAAGAGCATCATCTCTGCCAAAAAGAAGTCCTGAGGCTGACGTGCCCAGGACCACGGGGGTGTCTCCCCCTGAGGAGGGGCGTATAAAAATTCCAATAAGGGATAAAGACTCTTTCCTGGCACCCTCTGGCGCTCTCCAGCAAAATGTTAGGTGCTTGGTTCCTTCCTGCCATGTTTCAGGATGCCGAACACCTAACCCCCCCACCCTGAAGTAGTCAGTAAAATCTGGGAAAGATTTCATGTAGCAAGAAACAGCACAATGTCCCCTTTACTACTCTCTGACTCCTCCAGCTCCCCTGGGGCTCGACGCAATGGCCCATACAGGGCCCAGATTATGCCTTTATGCATTTCCTCCAATAGCTCTGGGAGTCCTGGCGAGGGTCCGTCAGCAGGGTTTGCGCCTCTTATTTATAGTGCCCCATTGGCCGACCAGAGTGTGGTCATCGGATCTAATATCTCTCCTCGACGGCTCACCGTGGGTGATTCCAGTGAGGAAGGATCTGTCTCAAGCACAGGGGACAATATTTCATCCCCGGCCCGAGCGCTGGAACCTTCACAGCTGGCCCCTGAAGGGGACCAATAAAGAGATGCTGGTCTTCCAGCCAGCATAATTGAAACTATTATAAGTGCTAGGGCTCCCTCCACTAGAAGAACTTATGCCCTCAAATAGAGTGAATTTGAAAGTTGGTGCATGGCAAAACATGTAGACCCAGTCCACTGCCGAATTGTTTTAGTGCTGGAGTTTCTGCAAGAAAAGTTGTCCTCGGGCTTATGCTCTAGAACTCTCAGAATGCACACAGCCACTATTTCGGCTTGTCATTTTCTGACCGATGGGGTTTCTGTGGGAAAGCACCCTTTAGTTGCCCATTTTATTCGTGGAGCTAAACGGTTGAGGCCGCCCACTAGAGCAACGGTCCCTTCGTGGGACTTAGCTATTGTGCTCAAAAGTCTGACTGCCACCCCTTTCGAACCACTAGAATCAGCACCTGTCAGGCTTCGGACTCTTAAGATGTTTTTTCTTATGGCCATTACTTCTTTGAAGAGAATTGGGGATCTGCAAGCTTTGTCAGTCGCTCCATCCTGCCTAGACATTGCCCCTGGGCAAGTCAAAACTATTCTGCATCCTCACCCGAACTATCTTCCAAAAGTTCCATTCTCGACCATGCACCCAGTTGTTCTCGAAGCCTTGTGTCCTCCACCTTTTACAGCTCCAGAGCAGGAAAGACTTCACTTTCTGTGTCCAGTACCTCTTCAGATTTACGTCCACCGCACTAGCCAGGGGCGCAAGTCAGAGCTTTGCATTTGCCATGGGGGCCGCAACCGGTGGGCGGCCGCCACTAGACAAATGCTGTCACATTGGGTGAGAAATGCTATTGCCCTAGCCTATGAGGCGCGTGGTCACACTTCGCCTCTAGGAGTCAGGGCTCAATTGACCAGGGGGATTGCCCCATCAATTGCTCTGGCAAGAGGTATCCCCTTGCAGCAAGTGTGTGATGCGGCAGGTTGGTCCTCTCCGCACGCATTTGTAGGTTTTATAGTTTGGATGTCCATGCTACTCCAAGCTCGCGGGCCCTCGAGTCAGCATCCCAAATGTCTGAGACCTGTTTGGCTATTGTGCGCTACATGCTACACAACCTGGGGGTCCAGGCACTTGCAGTGCGGCGGCATTGGTATTCTCGTTCCCATAGCGTTTTCACACAGCATCGAGTGTAGCTTTTAAAAGAGACCGTCTCGGGTTACTTTGCTGTAATCCTGTTCCCTGAAAAAGCGGGAACGAGATGCTGCGCTCCAATTCCGCACTGCTGGCATGGCTGGACGTCCTTTCAGACAAAAATTTACCTGAGGATGTTTCCGGTTCACTCCTATTTATAACCTGCAGGTGCACCTCATCAGATGACGTCACCTGACTGAGGTTATATAAGCCAAAATTTGGCGTTTGATACATACATGCTTCACAACCGGCTGAACAAAGAGATGTTCCCATTAGCATTTTCATGCAGCATCTCGTTCCCGCTTTTTCAGGGAACAGGGTTACAACAAAGTAACCCAAGACAAAGAGATGTCATTCTGTCATTCTTTTAATAAGGTTTATGTCCTTGTTCTGGCTATACCACTGAAGCAAACTTTCCAGAACTCACTATTGTGTTCTTTTGGGATACTGTGCAGTTGAAGTTGAAAATTTGATAGTACTCTGCAAAGGTGCAAAATTATTTTTTAATTAAAGAAATATTTAATATATCTAGAGTGTGAAGGGCTTGATTTCCTTCTGCCTTGTTTGTTTGTGTGTGTGTGTGTGTGTGTGTGTGTGTGTGTGTGTGTGTGTGTGTGTGTGTGTGTGTGTGTGTGTGAGTGTGAGTGTGTGTGTGTGTGTGTGTGTGTGTGTGCACCCTGTGATGGATGGGCACGCTGCCAAGGGTTTACCCTGCCTCATGCCCGAAGTATCCTGACCCTGTGCAAGAGATATAGAAAATGAATAAATGATTTTTTTTTTCCTGTTACAGACAGCAAACTGCCTAAAGATACAATTTTAAAATTGTTGGTTTATGTATGACCTCAGCAGCCACCTCATTTCCCCTCTTGTCTGTTACGACCACTCAGCATTCAGTATTAACAGCATACTAATCACTAGCCTGATCATCCGTCATCGTCTGCTTCTGTTTCTTTCTGTTTCAAGTCTTAAATTATATGTGTTTTTATGGTTAAATAATTCATAGGTCACTGTTTGGCTTAAACAAAAAACATTCCTCTGAAACTCCTCAGGTACAAGCACTAGACTGAAAATGAGAGTCAAAAACTTGCTACGAATGAGCGGCAAAAAAGTACTTTAGGAGGCCAGGAGAACTATTCCTCAAGACTGCAATAAAAATACAAAAGAATTTAGCTCTTTGGAAGCAAAATATGAAGAAATGAGGGACGGCTCAAGACTTTTGCGCAGTATTGTACTTTCATCTTTCTCTTCCTTCTTTCCTGGCAAGCCTCCCAGTTCTGCTGCTTTAAAAAGCCCTATTAATATGCTGCCACCACCATGCTTTAACACAAGGATGAACAATGCTTAGTCTCCAGATCTAACTGTCACAAACAAACGGAGACGGACCAGAAGACTAGCAGTTAGTCCTGTAGCGTAGATGGTAAACCCAAACGCGGAAGTAGCGCGAGTAGGCAGGATAGCCACGCTGTTTATTTTTAGAACTCTCTCGGAACGAGAGCAAGAGTTTACACAAATAAACCCGCGTTCTAATAACACACACTCAATCGAAAGCGAAACCCAAGAAAGTGAGTACTCACGATTAGACGGACAAAGCGTCAGCGATAGCATGGGCAACTCAATGACTGAGCAATGTGTGGAGCCATCTTGTCTCCTTTTATGCTTCCTGAATAACGACCGTACTACTTCCAGGTCCTAGTGCCGGTCGTGTTAGGAGTGCGCATGACACTAACACACAGATCATATCTGTAGTTTAAACTTGATTTCATTTCACAATGGAAACTTTTTAAAGTGCATTTATTCAAACTACAAGCAAGCATTCACAAGCTCTTTACTTGTTCTTCTGACTGGTGGAACAGAGAAGTGGTAGTTCTTCTGACAGGTACAGTTTATTGCGTTTTTCTTGATGGACAGTTCTAAGGGGGGTATTTCTGGTGCTGAACTTTGTCTCTTTCAGAATGATCAAGGCCACTGGTTCCATTCCCCAGAGCTGTGTCCTGACATAATCCTGTCTACCAGCATTTTCTTTAACCTCATGGCTTAGTTTTTGCTCAGCTGTTAAGCTTTATCATCTCAATGGTGATCTCAAGGCATGTGCACCTGAATGTACCGAAGGTTAACTCGAATTAAGCAGTAGAAACATCAAGACTGATGAACGGAAATATGATGTACAGTATCTGACCTCAATTCCAAGTGTCATATCAATGGGATATGTATTCTTCCTTTTTTTCCCCATACTGCATTATTTTGCAGATTGACACAAGGAGAAAAGGAATGTTGTGAAAGTGAAATTGTATCAAAGAAGGGTATTGTGAGTGCTTTCTAAATGCACTAAATATATTTGCATATTTGCAAGTTGCAGTGTTTTTTTTCCCCCTTGGTGTAGACTGGAAAACTTTCTCAAAAACAGCAGCAGAGAAAATTTCAGACAGAATGTTCCTTGTCAGTTGAGCTTTTTTTGGATAATAAATTGCTCATCGCTGGGAAAGTGTTTATAGCTAATGGAAATTAAATTGCTTCTCATTCTTTCGAGAGCTCAATAAAATAACTAGCCTATTCTTTTGATTTCTCCAGCGCAGACACAAATAGGAACTCCTGCAGTACTACACTGAGGTTATTGCTGATAAGAACAGATGATTTGCACCAAATTTGGAGGCAATTTAGCATAGCCAATCCACCAACGCAGATGCTTTTAGGAAGTGGGAGGAAAAAGGAAAATACAAGGGAGATACTTGCTGCACCATTGTGCCGAATTTATATATTTATAAATGTAAAGACACATGGCTGATGTCTGTTATATTGATTGCAGTTTCTGTGGCTCAAAAGTCTTAAGCAAACTGTCTTCTCCACCGAGTTTGTTAAACTATTTTATAAACCACTGGTCTGTTACTGCACTACGGACTCAACTAAAATTCCACTTGCATAGTAAAGTCTCATTTTAAACTCTATATAAATACCTTTCATGGTATATGGATGTACCACTTTTAATTAAATTCACTGACAAATTTCTCCGTAGGCTTGTTAGCCAGGCCATAAAATGTTTCCAGAATTAGATGCCGTTATGGCTTTTTTTTTATGTTTTATTAGGCAAAGCCATCTTTTTGACTTGGAGATTTATGAAGCCATCGATTCCTTTCTCTGGCACTCTTTGTGCTGCCCGGTATGTTAATAGGCTCATCTACGCCTCAGAGGCTTGGTGTGGATGATCTGATCCATATCACATTTGTCTGGTCTAGCAGAGTCACTAACTGTGAGCCACTGATGGATGAGTGCATCAATGGTCTTTGTTATAAATAAAACAGCCACCCATGTAATATTGTAATACTCTCTCAATGTCTGCAGCGCGAGTGATTTTCGCTCAATGTCTACAGCACAAAGCCGAACAAAGCTTGGCAATTGAATAAATTACTAGATATATACATGCCTTTTCATGTGTACAAAAACAAGGTGGTGGCAAGCAAACACTAACATTCACGACCTCATTAGACACATTTAAGCCAATGTAATCAGCCGAACATACACCGATCAGTCATATCATTAACACCAGAGTGAGGGGAATTGAATAATATTGATTAACAATTATATACCAGTAAACTGGTGAAATGGTCATGGACAGCCAAGGCTATGCCTGTGGGGACCACCATAGGCCAACCCATTTGGTCTGATCCCACACAGAAACGTCAATGTAGCACAAATTCTTAACAATAAAGAAAAAAAGAAAAAGCATGATAGAAAGACATCAGAACACCATGTGCACCAGATCCTGACATGTTTAGGGCTTAGCAGGAGAGTTCAAAGTTGTTGATCCCTAGTTTCCACTCAGGCAAAAAAGCCTGATCCATGTACTGGTGCGAGAAACCACACACGCAAGGCGCCAGAGCTACCCTGGTGGCACAAGATGGATTTAATGTTAATTTTTTTTTTTTTTACGTTATGGCTGATCGGTGTATAAAGACTAACTATAGCTTACAAGGAAATAAATAAAACAGCTCAGAACTATAACATGAAGATGATTTAAACTGCTTAAATGCTAGTTAGATATTCTTGTGTGGAAGTCACCAACAGACAGCACGTATTTCAGACAAATCATGGGAGCAGTATTTAATAACTAATTGCTCGTGCAATTCACTTGGAGGGTAATGTTGCATGAAGGAATGTCATACTTACTGTGCAGCCTTATCCAAATGGGACTCACTGACCTGACCCAAGGCAGGGAGTTACTTCATTAATCCCAAAAACACTGGAGCACTGCACATACCCATGGCTACACCACAACATTCATGCCAGTGTCTCAATAAGCATCTTAACACAAGTCTTAAAAATTCATCATACACAATTAGGCTGGCACTAGAACCTGTTTCCACTGCCAAGTGCAAAGATCCTACCGCTATTATGTACAGGGTACGGTTCATTTGGGGGGTGGGGGGGGGGGGGGGGTGGGGGGGGTGAATGAAGGACATTACTTTGCATTTAATCTTAAGCTGTTCTCCAGCTGCTGAACATAAACCGTTTAATTCTATTTCTATTCTTATTGTGAAGGTAATTAAGCAAAATGTAATCCACATTTCACACAGCATTTTGTTTCTTTAATGGAACGCATAATTAGTAATAAATACTAATAAGTCAAAAGCACTGTGTGAATCTAGCATTCTGCTAAAAAGAAAAGAAAAGCAGGATTAGCAGAATCTCGGAATAATGAACGGAGTGTAACAATGCACGGTGTCGTGATGCATTTCATGACTGAGAGAATGTGCAACATAGGAATCAAACAAGTATCATGAATTCTAATTCAATTCTGACCAATGTACCGTTAAACATCTGATAATGCATATATTATTGAGTCTGATCAGATGATGTTTGCTAAATGAATTCAAATGCAGAAAGAAGTAGTATATAGGCTAAGGATTAGGACTGCGATCCTGTAGGACAAAACAAAAAAGCAATAGGTTAGGGATATGTTGCCTGCCATTTTATGTTTGTATATATATGGTTTTGATTCTTTCTTTTTCTAATTGTTCTATTTTTCAATATCTGTTTCATTTATTAGTTATATTAGTTATTTAACTGCCCCATGTTTGTTACTTTGGTTGTTTAGTTTTGTTGTGATCTTGTGTTTCCCCTATGTGTTTAAAAATGCACTGGTTCATCCCCATAAATGTTTCCCCATTGTCTTGTCTTGTGGGGGAGTTTTCAAGTTGTGTGTCTTTTAAGTTCTTTTTGTTGGGGTCTGTTGGATTCAGTTAAGTTCTTCTAAGTTTGTTAGTTGAATTTAACTTTGATTTATTTTGGCCTTTTTGTGTAGTTTATTTGATTTGAACTTTAAAAATTGCTTTCTTTAAGTTAATGTACATTTTTTGATTTATTAAAAGTATCATTTGGGTGAAAGCTTGGTTTTCTATGTCCCCTCATTATTTTGGGCTGCAAAGGCCCTCACAGGCATCAACGTTGTCTTGGCGCCCTCTTGTACAACTTTTAAAAATGCCTAGATGCCTCTGCTATTTGTAGAACATTAAAAGCAATCACTGCGGCGCCCCTTGGGACATAACATTCATATACTGCATATAGTTAAATATAGACCATGCCTATTTCCACTTCAAATGTAAATACAAATATGCATATCAGAATCACTAAAAATAACAGCTACAGCTAGGATCTGTAGCAAAAAATACTGAATTTCTTTTTTTCTTACATCTTACTGGGACCAGACAACCGTATCACCACCGCTGGCTCTCTGTTTGCTTCCATTTAAAAATAATTCTTCTGCTCTTCTAGTGCCAGCATGGTCTGATCCCCGCTAGTTAAAGTATCTAGCCTCCTGCTTCCATACTCTCAGATCATCTGACACTCACCTGCTTGCTGTTCCTTCAGCAAGACTCTGCACTGTAAGAGATAAAGCTTTTAGTGTTGCCACCCTAAAGCTCTAAAAAAAAAAAAAACTCCTCTTTCTCTCTATACCCATGCCGTCACCTTCACTTTTCAAAATCTCAGCAAAAAAGTATTTTTTTTAGTTATTATTGTTATTATTATTAGTGTGGCATATCCTTTACCTTTATATAAACTTTATTTAAAAAACAAATTATAGCCTCCGAGTGGCGCAGTGGTAAAGTGCTCGCCCTATCATGCAGGGATCACAAGTTCGATTCCCGGGTGATGCTGTAACCTCTCGCAACTGGAGGTCTACAGAGAACTGATTGGCTGAGCTCTCTCAGAGGGGAGGGATGAGAGGTACTTAGTGCAATCAGGGGCGTCTGTGAGCTCACGCAAGTGGAAGGAGCAGATAGCGCTGTCCTCCGAGTATGTTACACCGCCCCCAATGGTACATGAGCGAGCAGTTCGATAAGATGCGGTCGGCTGGCGTCACATGGTTCGAAGGAAACCGGTCGGTGATACCTACTGAGTGGTAGTAATAGCGTTAACGTGGGAGCCCTCTAGTGGCGGCTAGAAATTGGATACAACTAAATTAGGGAGAAAATCGGGGAACTGCCCCCCCTGTTTGGGCACCCCTGGTCAAAATTTGTTCTGTAAAGTGCATTATATTTAGAACATCATGCCAATGTCTCAGAAGCCAAAAAAAGATTTGAGCTCTCAGATAATGTTTACCAAGGTCTCAGACCTTATATAGCCTGTGAGTGCCACTTTATTACTTTTCTTACAATCATCATTAGGAAAGGTCAGGCGATGGAAATTTTAAAGCTTTATACTGTAAATACTCTGACTACTCCTCAAGCCTTGTCCAAAAAATCAGCATGCATGGGCTCCTCTAAGCGGTTCACTGGCACTTTAAAAATAAAAATAACTGATGCCCTCGAAGCAGAAGAATTCTATAGGACAGTAGCAAAATACATGCAGGTGGCTGTTTCCTCAGTTCATGATGTAATTTAAAAAAATTCCAGTTAACAGGAATGATGGAGGTCAAGTTGAAGTCTGGAGCCTTTTAGAGAACTGCTTTTAGTATTGCTAAAAAAGCAAATCGAAATGCTTACTTGACTGCAAAGGACCATCAAGAAGATTTATCAGATCCTGGAGTGGTGGCGTAACTGTTCTACTGTGCAGTGTCACTTGAACGAATATGACCTTCACGGAAAAGTATTTCCGGGTATCCTGAGGACAAAATTCAGTGTCCGGCATTTTCAAATAATCCTGATGTATTTATGGAAACTCGTTTTTTGTGGAAATAGATCTTATTGGCTAAAATGAGCACGTTATGTTCAGGGAAAAATGGCAAAGAATTTCATTAAAAAGGGCATCTCTCTCAATCATCATTTGGGCTTGTGTTGCAGCCATTGGCATGGACATAATTTACGGACATTGACAGGGAAAAATGTATTTAATGAAATGGCAGCAAAAAAGCAAAAACAAAAAAGCTGCAGATGAAAAGTGGACGACGTCTTGAACAAGAGAACGATCCTAACTATGCCTCCAAATCTATAATGGGCTACCTCAAGACGAGCATGCTGGCTGTTTTAGCATGGCCCTCACAGTTCCCAAGCCTAATCATCATCACAAAAGAACAAGACGGCCAAAGCATCGCACAGAAATAGAAACACAAAAAAAAAGTTTAAAAAACATGTGCTCTCCTATGCAACCAGATTATTGTAACTTTTTTTTATGTTTTTCACTTTTTATATATTGCAATTGCATTTTGAGGTTGGATAAAGTTGACATGAGTCATCTTGGTTATTTTTATACATTTATTTTTTGCATCACAAAAAAATGGCATTTTTACGGGAATGTTTGGACTTTTTAGATCCACTTTAGCTGTCCACGAAAAACACATTTCCAAGTTATGATCCTTGCCAAAGGGGGTGTTAAAAAGCACATACCATGCATGATGCCTAAATTTTAGCTTTGTTGGCTTTTTTGTTATTTTGAAACTGTACAAGATGGAAATAAAAAAAGATTATTGCTTCAAATATAAAAACAATGTGTCATCTTGAACTTTATGCACTTCAGAGAACAGTTTGTGTTCTACCTACTTTCAGTTTTCACAGTAACAAAAGTTTAACCAGGGGTGCCCAAACTTTTGCTTGCCCCTTTACATGGATTTTTCTCGGTTTGAAAGTGAGCAAAGCACAATAAAGCAATAATCTGAGCACACCGTCACATAAGAAACTGATTGACCGGCTAAAGTTTCTGCAATACAATGCATAGCCGCATGCTTATGCAATATTCAGTAATGCAATCACCTAATGATGAAATCTAATCATCATGATTCTGCACTCTATACAGCCACGATTAGCATAACTACATTAGAGTTTATTCATGGCCAAAAATAAACACAACAAAATATGATTAAATTGGTTTAATGGTTGAAAATGGTTAATTTAGAGAAGAAACTTATCAATTTAGAAAATCTACAAAGCTGTCAGTTAGATAAATGACTAAGGGTGCAACTATACCAGGAAACCCCCACACTCTTTCCTCCATTAAAAGAAATACATGAAAGTCTGGCTCTTTGGAAGAAAAATAGAAGAAATTTACTCTGAACAGATAATGTGAACAGTACACATGATATCCATCCATCTAGAAACCTCTGTAGTCCGAGTAGGGACCGTGGAGGCCAACAAAGACCAGTGTATTTATTTCACATTTTCTGCAACTGTGGTAGGAGCTGGTATAAACCTGTAACATCCCTACTTATACTGTGCGGCTCACCAATTAAGTGTACCACAAGTGCTTACACTGTACTTTTAAACAGAATCCTGAACAGATTTGCACATTGACCATTCCATTAGTTATATACAAGTTCTTATTTAAAAAAAAACAAAAAAAAACCTGAGTATGGATCTGATAATTGTTGAGAAGATGCAGAGAGTATGGATTGTTGACCAATAAGAAATGAACGTGTGTACACAAGCACGCTGAGGTAGCTTTTACACAGAACTGTAAAAATCCATACAGCCAATCGAAATTTTTTGACATGCCAGGAATGCATCCCATCATCCAGGAGTTAAATCGAATGTCATGAATCTTGCCCCATCAAATAACGCTACTAAAGATGAAATAACTCTAAGTGCAAATGAATGATAGAATAATTGATCAAAATGGAAACGTCGCCATCATTTAAGGAGAATCTTTTGACAAGACCCTGCCCTGAGTGGCTGTCTATGTCACCCATTACCTAAACATCAGTCTGATCTAATCTGCCAGTGCGCCAGTTCGGAAGGTTTACTTACAGTAGCATTGGAGATCTTTATTTGCAAATATTTCAATAATGGGTTAAAATTAAGCAGATCCGGTGAATATTTTGACACCATGATATGTGCTATAATTCCTGCTTACAGGATGAGTAAAGAATGTATTGTACTTCCAGGGATGTCCATGTTTACAGAGCACATAGTGAATTGGAAGCAGTTAATTGGGTAATTGGAAAGTGGGATGTGGATATTGTGGATAGTTTAGTGTACTAAATCTAATTTTCAAGAAGAGTAAAATGTGATCATCCTATAAACTGATTTTGTGTTCCATGTGTGCTGTCTGGATCCCATTAATGTTTACACTTTGTCTTTGGGCTACGGCTAATAGCTCTATAAAAACTGGACACTCGTATCTAGTGCCTCTCTGCAGTGAGAACTTTGTGATCCTAGTTCATTAGCATAAATTTGGCCTTTGGGGATGTGGAGAGAATTTTTGTTCAATGAATAAACGAGTGACCAAAAGCTAATTTATAAAGTGCGGTACAAAAAAAAGCCTTTAAGTGTTCTTAAGTATTATTATTATTGCTGATTCTAGATTTGTACGTGACGTGTAATGTTTCAGGTGGAGGAGTCTTTATACAGGATGTTAGGGGCTGAATGACAAGCAAGACCCTGACTAACAGAATTGAAACATATAATAAAATGAATAAATGTTTCAATTCTATTTGTTAGAACATTATTTTGGTCAGTGTTGATTAGTAATCAGAGAGTAATGTGTTAGGTGAAGTGACATAACGGCTATATCCATTCTGTCAGTAGTGCCATATTCTGTTTAATTTTTAAAAAATTAAGTTTGTTAAATAGTGATACCAAAATTGTCCAAAACTCTACCTGGCAATTTGGTATTGGTGACAAAACCTTTAATGTCTTCTGTGTCCTGATCTGCAAGTACTGATTATATTATAGGCCTAGGTATTATTAATTCCCTCTCGGTGTTGTGTGGTCTTTCCCGCTGAATTCTTGCTAATCGGAATTGTCGCTCCTTTATTTTGTTTGTTGAGGTTTATTATGTTTCCTCGATTTATGCCCAAGTCTTCATAGTAGAAATTGAGTTTTTCAATGATGAGGTCATTATATTCTAGTTTGAGTTTCCTTAATTGCATTCCTGTGCTTTCTCGGAGGTTGATTGCTGTTAGTCCCTCTAATTCCCAAATCATTTGTTCTAAATAATTTTTTTCAATATTTCTACTTTTTCTTACATGATATTATTTTTCCTCCGAGATCAGCTTCATCATTTGACCATTTATTTTAATAAAGGATGCCGACTCGTCTTTGACGCAGCTATCAAATTCCAGATTTTTCAGTAGTCATATGCTAAAGCTCCATCTAAACACAATCGGCGCGATATATGAACATGATCATTGACTGTAATCAAAGGAATGAATGCTACTGGTGTATATATATATATATATATATATATACATACAGGATGGGCCATTTATACGGATACACCTTAATAAAATGGGAATGGTTGGTGATATTAACATCCTGTTTGTGGCACATTAGTATATGTGAGGGGGCAAACTTTTCAAGATGGGTGGTGACCATGGTGGCTATTTGGAAGTCGGCCATCTTGGGTCCAACTTTTGTTTTTTCAATAGGAAGAGGGTCATATGACAAATCAAACTTATTGGGAATTTCACAAGAAAAACAATGGTGTGCTTGGCTTTAACGTAACTTTATTCTTTCATGAGTTATTTACAAGTTTCTGACCACTTATAAAATGTGTTCAATGTGGTGCCCATTGTGATGGATTGTCAATGCAATCCTCTTCTCCCACTCTTCACACACTGATAGCAACACCGCAGGAGAAATGCCAGCACAGGCTTCCAGTATCCGTAGTTTCAGGTGCTGCACATCTCGTATCTTCACACCATAGACAATTGCCTTCAGATGACCCCAAAGATAAAAGTCTAAGGGGGTCAGATCGGGAGACCTTGGGGGCCATTCAACTGGCCCACGATGACCAATCCACTTTTCAGGAAACTGTTCATCTAGGAATGCTCGGACCTGACACCCATAATGTGGTGGTGCACCATCTTGCTGGAAAAACTCAGGGAACGTGCCAGCTTCAGTGCATAAAGAGGGAAACACATCATCATGTAGCAATTTCAAATATCCAGTGGCCTTGAGGTTTCCATTGATGAAGAATGGCCCCACTACCTTTGTACCCCATATACCACACAATACCATCACTTTTTTTGTTCCAACAGTCTTGGAGGGATCTATCCAATGTGGGTTAGTGTCAGGCCAGTTCCAAATGGCCACCATGGTCACCACCCATCTTGAAAAGTTTGCCCCCTCACATTTGCTAATGTGCCACAAACAGGACGTTAATATCACCAACCATTCCCATTTTATTAAGGTGTATCCATTAAATGGCCCACCCTGTATGTGTATATATATATATATATATATATATATATATATATATATATATATACACACACATACACAACACTGTGTTACTGGTTAGAAAGAAATCAATGTGAGAGTGTGTGCAGTAAGCTGTTGAGTATTATGTGTATCCTTTTGTGTGTGGGTGTTGTAGGCGCCAACAATAGCCAAGTTCAAAGACTTGAACTGTCTTATTGTTCCTGTTATTGGTTTGTCAGTTCTGCGTGTTATGTGCACTAGTCGTTTTTGATCTAATTCTGAGCTGATGACGGTGTTAAAGTGATGACTGATTATGCTTGAGGAATCTGGGATGTTTGCAAGATGTGTGAAGAAGAAAAAATCTTTTGTATTTGGTTCAAATTTGACAGTACTGTGGAAAAGTCTTAATCCACCCCATACTTCTTCATATTTTGTTTCCAAAGAGCACAAGTTCCTTCAACACAACTAGTTCTGAGAAATAGTTTATCAGGCTTCCTGAAGGACTTTTCATGCTCTCATTTGTGGCAGGTTGCTCCTCTCATTTTCAGTCCAGTCCTTGTACCTGAGTAGTTTTAGAGAGATGTTTTTTTGTTTTATTAAGTCACACAGTAAGCTATAAAATATTCTAGTATAAATATTACTACGAGAAGTCATGAACTAGTGAGAACCAGGTGCAGATGTTCAAGCCGGTGATTAGTATAGTGGTGATGTTGAATGCTAAGTGGTTGGAACAGACGAGAGGGGAAATGAGGTTGCTGCCAGGGTTGTTGCATAAACAACCAATTTTTTAAATAGCATATATTTAATTGTAGCCTATCAGACTAAAAATGTCTTCCCATTCCTTTAACTTAATCTACATAAACTAATGACATTTATTGTGAAGAAATGAGGGATAGCTATATATTGTAGAATTGTTACAAATCAGGACTTTCATTTGGAAATCTCTTGTTGCTAATTCCTACATTAGCTCAGATATATTAAATTTAGGTTTAAAATATGTCTAGCAAACAATTTTAAATGGCAATTTTAGGTTTAAAATAGGCCTAGCAGACAATCAACAAAGATAAGAATAAATGGGGAAAATAAATGATTTGGAGTCAAATTAAATGTAATACCAGAAGAGAAGAGATGATGACATGGCATTAATTTTTTTTTTCACTTTGACAGAAAGAATAGGGTTTGTTTTTTTTCCAATGTATTTTTGCATTTAAAACTGTAGAGTGAGCATCTACATGGGTCACCCAGCAGTGTAAACTTGCTAGTGTTTTTGACAAGCTGGAGAACAAAATACACAAATTTTTATAAAATTTTCTGGTTCACACTCGAAATATTTTCAAATAGCTGTACGCACAGTTGTAGCCAATAGTCATTGATAAATCATAGATTATATAAATTCTAAAACCTTTTGCTTGTGCATGTCTTTAATCATTTACATACAGGAACCCCAAATTGGTATATGTGGTCAACAACAACTGTAACATTGTGATTGTGTGGCTATATGTGTGCGTGGAATCTACTGTAGCAGGCCTACATGTAGTAAACCTGCGCTGGTCTGAAAATCCCTCATTATTGCTGCCTTTCTGCTGCCAAATTTTATTGTAGCAACAGCAATGTGAAACATCTATGACATGTTGTTAATTAGTTCACAGCTGGAAATTCTAGGAAAGAACTTGTGTGCACAGAGATGCTTTTGTTGTATTTTTGCTGGCTTCTCCTAAAGTGAAGAGTTGCCACCAGAGATCACATAAAATCGCACTGAGGAAACAAAATCGACTGATGAGCAGCTCATCACTCTCCAGACGTTCCTCTGCTGCTTAAAAATATTCCTCACTGCCCAAAGCTCTGTGTGGCAAATCTTCAAACAAGGCATCATTCCAAGTTAACTTTAGACATGCCTTTTAAATTATTTTACTTTACATTCCATGTAGTGTTGGTTGTGTGCACCTTGTTGTGAGCATCATAGGTAGTAATTAAATGAATAAGTGAAAATTGAGCACAACATAATTAGTCCATCTGTGATTGCATACACACAGTTGTACATTAACATGCACATTCCCTATCGCAAAAGAATACCTCCACAACTTAAAATCTATGATCGATGATTAAAATCAAAAAATGTTTTATGAACAGCAGCATGCAGGCGTCGTTAATAAACGAGAGTCCGGAAAAAGTCAGCGCCGTCTTGTTCTTCCAGTAGTTATTGCAAGAACAAGACAGCGCTGACTTTTTCTGGCACAGGACTAACGTTAACCCTTGATTTGTTCCTAAGAAAAACTTCATCAGTAAACTGTTGTAATAAATAAACTAAATATTGTTGATAAAAGGTGTCATAATGAAGGAGTGGCTCATGACCATAGATTATGTGGGGGCAGAACATCATTCGTGTCCAATTTATTTATTCTTTTTTTTTTTTTTTTAGAGAAATCCTATTATAGTCACCTAAAAAAACCTTTAATAAACACGAACAAACAAATTATGTACATTAATTTGCATCACAATACAATTCCATTTGTTGATTTTTGTTCACCCTTTGTCTGCTCTGTAGGGCCAAGCCTTCACTTGCAGAACTCCATCTACTACTACTTTTTATGCTGAAGATAGTTCTTAATGACATTGGCTGTATCTTTGTCATTGTCTTTTGCAGAACAAATTTGGGGCCCATCAGATGCCTCCCTTACAGTATTGCTTGATCAGCACCATCAATTCTGATCAGATCTACAACTCAATTTGCAGAAATGCAGCCCCAAACTTGCAAGGAACCTTCACCATGCCTCACTGCTGCCTGCATACACTCACTATTCTACCTCTCTCCAGCCCTTCGGCAAACAACCTCCCTCCTGCTACAGTCAGTCCAGACCACATGCATTTTTGTGCATAGCTGACTCGCTTAACCATGTTTCCATATTGGAGGTATGGCTTTTGGGCCCCAATTCTTCCATGAAGACCACTTCTGACCATACTTCTGCAGACAGTAGGTGGGTGTAATTGGGTCACACTGGTTTCCGCCAGTTTTTTGATGATGGCACTGCTGGGCATCTTCATTTGTTAAAGCGTGATGCGTCTTGTCTTTCATCTGCTTCATTAAGCTTCCGTGGCTGAACACTGAGTCTCTAGTCCTTATGACCTCAAAATTTTGTGCATCTTCTAAATAGCTTGAACAGCACATCTTGAAAACCCAGTCTTCTTTGAAATCTTTGCATGGGAAAGAAATTGACATTTAGGCATTTGACAGACGCTCTTTTCCAGAGCGACTTACAAAAGCGCTTTGAAGTTTCCATCATTGGAAAGATCCTTACTGGCCTACTAGGTAATGAACTAGAAGCATCATCAGTCAAGAGCTGTTGGTGAAATGATATATGAAAAAAAATAATAATAAATAAAATTATATATATATATAATTTCACATATATAAATAATTCTGTGATCTTTCCTGATTTTTATTTCTTTCTACACTGTAAAACAATTCTGAAGACTTGTAAAGTCTTCATAATAGCTCTGAGGTGCTGTTAATTGTTGATTTGTGAGGCTGGTAACTGGAAATGAGCCTCTCCTCTGCAGCGGAGGTAAGTCATGGTATTTCTTTCTTGTGATGGTCATCATGAGAGCCAGTTTTATCATGATGGCTTATGGAAATGCACTGGACAATACTTTTCATATAAGGCTTTCTTGTCTTTAAATAATGATCATTGATAAATTCCGTCTTCTCAATTAGCACTTCTTGTAGTTCTCGGTTTTGTCATAGGGACAATAATAACTCTAATAAGAGATAAATCTATGTTGTCCAACCACTAGAAAGGCAGGCAATTCTATCTCATATTCGTCATATAGCATTTTTTATTTGTTGGCTAATTATATATATATATATATATATATATATATATATATATATATATATATATATATACATTTTTAACAGAATCTAAATATGCGAAGGTGTGACTAAGAACCGTATTAAACTTGAAATTTGTTGAATGGCTGACATACACAGACCAGCCACAACATTAAAACTGACAAGTGAAGTCTATAGCAGTGTGTCATTGCAGGAGAACCTGTCATGGGTGAGATAGGCAGCAAGTGAGCAGTCAATTCTTAAAGTTGAGGTCTTCAGGAAAAATGGACAAGGTTAAGAATCTGAGTGACTTTGATAATGCTCAGGTTTACTGGGTCAGAGGATCTCCCAAATGGCAGTTCTTGAGAGAGATGTTTACAGTATGCAGTGGGTATTACCCACCAAAAGTGGATCAAGAAAGGATACTCAGTGAGCTGGTTAGAGGATCATGGGCATCCAAGGGTCACTGCTGATGATGGGGAGTAAGGGCTAGCCTGTCTGGTCTGATCCCGAATAAGAGATATTGAAGCACAGGGTGTTTAAAAAACAACGGTTGCTATGTCAGAAAAGTGCATCATAGCGCGCTGTGTATGGAGCTTTGTAAAGGGCCGACCAGTCTGAGAGCCCATGCCGATTCATGTCCACTGCCGAGAGCAACTATAATGCGCACATGAACGTTAGATCTGGAGCGTCAGAAGTGGTCTAATAAATCATGTTTTCTTTTACATCATGTACATGGCTAGATGTGTGCGAGACACTATGAGAATAAGGCAATCCAGCAAAGACAGTTTGATGCTCTTTGACGATCTAAACATTGTTTAGGTGAACCAAGACCAAGTACATGACAAAATCAATCTGATTGAGCAAAGAGGACCTACATAATATTAGTTGGGTGGTTTTAGTGGTGTTGCTGATTTAGCTTATACTGTATGGTTGTACTTCTCTCGCACCCGCCCCTACGGACAGTCAATATAGTAATTGCAAACGTTTTATTTCTGATAGTGCTTTATTGTAACCCAACAGACTGCCATACCGAATAAACATTTCTTTCACAGATTAAATAAGTATCGTGCTTTGAACCAAATTATCAATTATATGTTCTCAGAATTCTTATTTTCTATTACCTTTAATCTTTCAGTCCTTAAGCATGCAAAGTTACTTGTTAATAACCTGTAACTTGAACTATAGTAAGAACTCAGACATAACTACAATGCTACCTTTTCTGCATGTTCTCGCCAGTTTCCTTGTGACTGTGACCCAGTAGAAAAGCTTAATTAACTACTCCTGGTATGTTATGCTCATCCTCTTTCCCGGTCTCAATTTTTCAAGAATAGAGAAAGAGAATTCAAGAAACTAATTATAGCACCTTATTCTTTGTTTTATGCTAATTTTGTTATTAATTAATCTGCACCCAAGAAGTGTGCATTGAGACACATTGTGTGAATATAATTCATGTGCTTGACTTATTACCTACCGTGGCTGTGTGTTGCCTATGGTTTGTGTCAGTGTGTAGCAGTATGGGCACTGGAGAGGTGAAGTAACTCATGTATAATTTTATGAATTTATAAATAGAAACCTGTATATAACTCAGAATCGTGAGCCGTTTTTTTATACCGTGCCCAGATTTAGCTGAATGGCGGAAAGTGTGCAATGATCAAATTGCTTGAGACAAATTTAAACAAGTCTTGATGAGCTTTGATTTAAATGGAGACCAATGACATAGCAATTTGAGAATCTTGCCGGTTATGTAAATACTACCGAACACTCATTAACCTTAATCTGCACATTGAGATAGGTGATCTGTGTTCATTGTTGTATTAGACCTTTAACAGAGTTTCACGGAATGTTTTTGAAAATACCTGTTTTATGTTCAGTTTCAGATTTAACCACCCACTCCTTCCTGAATCCAAGCAAAATCTCTGTATGCCAGACATAACTCTGTTTATACATTTTCACATGGATCACTAGATTTCAGTACTCGTGTACTGCAGTTAACCAACCAGCCAAATCATTAAAGCAGTGCATTAAATCATGGAGGTACAATTCATAAGCTTCAGGTGACGTTAAGGGGAAAACTGATACCTCATTGACTCTGACCATGACAAGGGTTTTACTGCCAGATGAGCTGCTCTAAGAATATCAAAAACTGTTGATCTTCTGGGATGTCCATGGATTCACTAAAGCCAACAGAATAATATGCAGTGAGCTTCAGCTCTGTGAGTGAAAATGACTGGTTTATAAGAGCACTCAGAGAAAGGAATGGCTGGGCTCATTACAAATGACAGGGAAGATATTTAAGTTGCCGTAAGTTAAAAAAAAAAAAAGACTCTAAAAGCATTTCAAAAGCCACAAACAAACAGGCCGCAGTGACCGCAGTTTGCTTTCCCCATTTTTACTTCACAGCTTTGTGACAATTCAAGCAAATTCTGAACATGCATAACAATTTAGTGTGCTAAAAGCTTCCAGAGATAAGTCATCACAGCCCTGCTTAACGCATGT
This sequence comes from Clarias fuscus, assembly GCA_030347435.1. Taxonomy (NCBI): domain Eukaryota; kingdom Metazoa; phylum Chordata; class Actinopteri; order Siluriformes; family Clariidae; genus Clarias; species Clarias fuscus. The sequence goes on along the minus strand of CM059225.1, from coordinate 14,098,748 downwards.
CTAAATCACCAAACTTTGCACCATGTGGTTTAGACTGGAAGCATTCCTGTTTAAACTTTGCCAAATCAAGCACATGGCCGAAATGAAAACTTATACAGTATATTATGGTCTAGATTTAACTTCCAACCTTAGCATTGCTCAGTGAAGCAACTGTTCAATCTGTAAGGCCTCAACTTCACATCCAGCAGCACAGCGACACCAGTAACTGGCAACAATATCCACGCAGGTGGCATCATTAGCACATGGCGAACTCTTGCAATCATCTGTCTTCATCTGAGAGAGAACTCCTGCGTACCCTGGCTGGCACCGGCAGGTGTAGTTGTACTGCTGGTTCACACAGACGCCGTGTACGCTCTGAGCACTGCTTTCCAACGCCATAGTCAATGTCAAGCTCGCAGTAGACCCCAGTGTATCCGTGGTCACACCGACAACTGTCGATTCATTAGAAATAACTAAACGCTTCCACGTGTAAATAAATAACCGAGATAGTGTATAAATGGTTTTGAATCTTTTAACCGACTCACACTTGCTGTATAACCAACTTATTGACCCAATCTCTACATTTTTATTCATTGGAGCGATAATCATATGTTTACATATTTACATAATGGTCTGTATTCAAGCTCACACACTGACATGAATCTCTTAAAGTGTGCATCAACTTCAAGCAAACAAAAAAGCATTTGGGGGAAAAAAGGTAAATAAATACACAATGTATATAATCACATAAACTGCATGATCAAGAAATAACATTTCTTAAAAAGAATGCATTAAAAAGAAAGATGTAATTTAGTTTGGCTGTTACAGACTATATAAACACAGTGATTAGTATGCTAGTCAGCATGGTTTGTATTCAGCTGGTGAAATCTTGAACCAAATTTCCAGTTCATGAAATAAAACAGCTGTGTTTAGATAGGATGACTCATGCATAGGTCACTATAAATTGCTTAGAATAAAAAATGATAACTTTTCCTATTGACATCCTACAGTAGTTACGCCTTGTTGGTAGCTGACCTGTGTTTTTACATGCCTCAGGAAATCATTATTTAGTGTGCCGCTGGTTTGCAGAATCCACAAATACAATTTTTTTCAGGGTAAACTGCCAACAGAAACCAGGAACTTCATCCACATGAGTGGATCCATTACGACAGCACTGCTGAGTGCAGTCATTAATGTTAAGCAAACATGTGGCCCTGTCCAACCTGGTGCACCGATGCCCTTGTACTGCAGATGAAACACTGTCCCCTATTGCTGCACACCTAAAACTAGAACGCTGTATTATCTACAATCCACACTTACAAATGCATATACATGTTGATATTTTTGATAATAAATTCTAAATTCTGAATAGTGACAAGGTGTTGATTAAGCAACATCACACTCAAGGTCATGACGTTATATGGTTTTAATACAATAGTACCAACAGATTAGGATCTGTTTGCTTAATCTCAATCTGTAGAGCTCTTGAAACAAAAGGTTTTTCGCCAACATATGCACATTAGTGTAATTAATGGGGTAAAAGCAGTTTTAAATGTAAATCTCATGAGTTTCTCTTTAGGTTTCCACTTATTCCCAAATAGCATTAAATGGAAACTTGGTGCGCTTTGTAGGGCGCACAATCCCTTGTTCCACATACCTACTGTAGTAGGGCCATTGATCAGGGGTTAGAGAGGGATTTGGGATTCAGCCTAGTGTTTATGCATTAGCCATGAGCATAACAACAGAGTCAATTCGGACTGATTTTTATGCGAATCATAGCTTGAGTTCACTCATTCAGTATGAGTGACGGTATGACTAATTAACAACCTCAAGGAACTAAACAAGGTGCTCTCATTATTTTATTCCAATCCTAACAATTAGATAAAAACATATAAAAAATGCATAATCATTAATATGGTGCTTTCTTAATATCATCCATTAATAAAATATAACGAACAGTTAAAATGTAGTGTAACCAGCAGCAGGGATTCCCTTGGTTGTTTACAGACATTGCACAATGTTAACTACATTTTTTAATTTTACCCTTCTAGTCATTGAGTATTTATATCAGTAAACTCAGTCATGCATTATTCCTTACTCATAAAAACACTTTGCTTCTTAATCTTTCTCACTATGACCGAAGATTATCGATATAAAACTGCTTTATATCTTTCACTCTCTGAGGTCATATAAACCTCAGCAGTACTGTATGAGTCAGCAGTGAAAGTGCAATCCCACTGAGAGCATATTTGAGCAAACATTAGCATGTCAACTGTAACAGTCAAGCTTCTACTCTAAACCAGATGTTTTTCCTTCCATTTGTATGTAAAATAGTCCTATGAACTAGAGTCTTTTGAAGTCTACAATTTTCTTATCAAATATGTCTAATTCCAGGCACTACATGACACTTTAGGGGAAAGTAGCACAGTAACAATAAATAATTGTGTCTTTCTACTTTGTTTGTGCTAAATTAGTAGTTGGAGGTCAATAAACTATTTAACATGGTCTGAGACACAAATAAAGCAGCTCCTCAGAGAGATCCTGCGTTCCTACTGTTACGCCCCGGTCTAGGTCGTGAAAAAGAAAAGAAAAAAAAAGAAGAAAAAGAGGTGAGACCAAAAGTGCGTTTGCTTAGTGTTTATTTACAACAAGCAAATCCCCAAAAGGTGGCTGTGAGCTTCAGAAGCCGACAAGGCCAAAACAATAAACAAAATGCCCTCTACCTAGTACCAAAGTGAAATAACTAACCTGCACCAAAACTAAAGAAAAAGAAATGAAGTTCTTCCCTTTCTCCCTTGCTAACCACAAACCAAGAGAAAACAAAATGGCGTCGACTCCCTACTAAGCCACTAATTACAAAACTATGTACACATATATACAAATTGTATTTACAATCGGGCAACCAGAACCAAAGAAGGGCAAACACAAAAACGAAAGTCGGAAACGTAGCAGAAGGTCATACACAATATAATTTTACGAATAATCATCAGAAAAACAGTAAGCAAAGACAGGGTCTGAAGTACTGTGGTCTGAAGGCCTTAAGTGGGCCTCTGAGTCTCCTGGACATCCAATCATGCGGCAGGAGGCGGGACCAACAAAGGACAGGTAGGGCAGCAGCCAATAGATTGCAGGCACACTGAACAGGGTGGGACCTGCAACAACAAGAGAAGCTACGCCCTCATCCCTCCACCAGCAGAGACATAGCAGAAACTAAGCCTAGCCAGACACAAAAATACAAATAAACTCAATATCGTAACACTGCAGGACTTGACAGAGTGCAACGTCTCAGCCCAGTCCCGGAAGAAAACTTACTAGAAATCTGTTTTTAATCTGTACAGCTGAATAGTTAATGTGGGAAATTCAGTATAATCCTGGTCAGGTGAGTTTATCCTGGCAACGCTGTGCTCAACAAGAGAGAATTCATTCCAGAGGGGACACTAGTCTATGATGAAGCAGAATTCAGCTAAATTCAGCCATGATTATTTAAAGATCGTTCAGACATCAGTGCTGAAAATATATATATATTTTTAAATGAAGTTATCGTGTTTTTTTTTTTTTTTTTAAGCGCTCTGGGGTGCTAACCTGGTACAGACTGACTGAAATAAACTTTTGAAAAATAATTTAGAAAGTTTCTTTATATGACTGAGGCTTGTTTAGTTAAGGCCCAGCAGCATATGGTGGGCAAAATAAAATAGCAGTAGTTCTCTGCAAAAAGCAAGGAAGAATGACTGAATCCAACAAATAGCATGACCGCGAAATTATATGTCTCCATTATGTCAGTTTTACAGTTTTTTTCCCTCCAAAAGAAGCAAGAAGTATTACAAGCTGTTATAAAATATTTTGTGCATTACTTCTCTGAGTTACAAGGGCCCTAAAGCTACAGTACTGGGATACGCCATATTTGGTCGGATTGGTCATCAACTAAACACATATACATACAGTACACTGCCTAGCAAAAAAAAAAATAGCACACACTAATATTTCATTCGTTCACCTTTTACCTTTGACTGCAGAACACAATGTGTTGGCCAGTTCATGTGTAAAATGATTCCCTTAAATCTGAGAAACATTCTTTCACAATTTGAGATCTGGAGATCCTTGTGTCATCAGGGAAGAACATTTCTCATTATTTTATTATTAAGGTTTTAATCATTTTATTGCCACTCACATAATGATGCTCTAATGAGTCTAGACCTGACCAACTGAAGCAACCCTAGATCATAACACTACCTCCAGAGACTCATACAGTAGGCAGTATGTATGATGGGTGCATCGCTTCATGCACTTCGTTTCTTACCCTGATGCACTCACCACCCTGAAAGAGGGTGAGACTGAATTCATCAATGACCTTTTAAATTCCAATCTTAATACTCCAGCAAATTGAAGTGTGATTCCAGGCCCTGCCAATATGTGGTTTACAAAAAAACAAGTGGTTTTCTTATGGTTACATAGCAGTTAATCCTGAGCGGGTTTTTACTATTGAATTCTTACCATGCAACTTCACAAGTGCTTAAGTGATCTCCATTTATATATATTTTTTTCTAACCACATCTCTTCCACACTGCACTATTCCTACAAGTTTCAATAATGTGTTAAATTGTGCCAATTACAGTCATTTCAAATCCTTTAGCTGTTTATCTCCCTCTCCTTAATTTTCTTACATAAATGGTACTTACATAGACACCAAGCACCAAGTGCAACAAACGCAGCAAACCTACAGTAGTCCTGGTGATGAGATTTGACCTATTTGAAATCTATCTGCTACTCATCATCTGTAAAGCGTTCATAACGGTTCTTAATTGGTGATTCTGAGGCTGGTAACTCTAAATGAACTTCTCATCTGCAGCAGAGGTAAGTTTTGGTCTTGTCCTCCTGGGATGGTCTACTTGAGAGCCAGTTTCATCATGGTGTGTGCTGGACTTTGCAAATGCATTTGTCAATATTGTTCTTGCAAGAACTATTCCAGAAAGGCTGACCTCCGTGCTGTACTATATCTTGTAACTGAGTAAAAGTAGAAATTCCCTATGGCAAATATTGCTCAAATATAAGTAATAGCCTTTCATTTCCTTGTGTACATGAATAATAGTCAGCAGGTGGTGAAATTCCCACTTCAAACACTACAAACTGAAATGTAGTTATATAGGATACATTTGCTGTACTTTTGCATGGAGTAAAAGTAAAATACATCCTCTAATAAAACTACTTAAGCAAAGGACAGATGCATGGAATAAATGCACTTTAATAAAGTAACAAAGTACATGTACTCAGGAGACGTGTGTGCTATGGGGTCTAGGACCACAATGTTAGTAGCAGATCCACTGGGTGCTGTGAGTTGTAGGGTGATTCCATGGGGCTGACTTGTTTGTCATGCACATTCCATGGGCCCTCAATCAGATTAGGGTCTCAGGGATTTGGAGGCCAAATCGACCACATTGACATTTTTGCCCCATACCCAGTGTTTTGACACCTTTCTATCATGATCAGCCTTGACTTTTTGTCAGCAATTTGTGCTACATTAACTTTTCTGTAGGATTGATAATCAATGTGACCTGGTGGTGGTGTTATGTTAATGCTGTGGCTGCTTGGTGTATAATAACTGCAATATACAGTACTAACAATGATGAAATGTGTAGTATATAGAACAACATATTTAAAATGGCTGCTTTTTAATATTTTATAAAATCACAGTGATTACGCTGTGCACTTTATAATCATTAGTGCATTAAACATTTTATGTGCCATGCTTCTAGCCTTTTTTCCCAAATATTTTGACTCTTTCATCAGTGCTAGATTAATTAGTTAATTTGTAAAATGTGTGTGTATAAGCTTTAAAATGGACCATGCATCTTTTCCCTCTATTTTCAAACATTCAAACCAATCAAAGCCATTCATGCAGTGAGTCATTTGAATGATTTTTTTCTTCTTTCAATCCTACTGGAGTCTTTAAATGTAGAAATGGTGCCATAAAGCTCTGAGTCAGGTCTGTTTACCATGAAAACCAGCCTAAGAGCACAAAATTGGAGTGAAGGCTTTTAAAAGCAGCATGGATGTAGCAACTTCCACTTGCAATGGGGCAGCTGTCGCATCACTATGGACACATATATATGAACAACAAAGTCACTCTACCATGCTTATCTTTTTCTGCTTCACAGTTACAATCTAGAAGGTAGAACAGTGTCAGGAGTGAAAATGAAAGCGTGATAACCAATAATATTTAAGAATCTTTTTAGATTTTCCAATTTGTTGTAAAACTTCTGAAATGTGGGAAACCAATTTGACATGAAATTTGAAAATGCTCAATTTTTTTTTTTTGTCCAAACATCGAGTCAATGAAGAACTCCATGTTCCACTAAAACTTTCTTGAGACAAATGTAAGGCCATCTGCTCAGCAGCTTAAACCGGCCAGAAATTGGGTCCTGCAACACACAATGATCCCAAACACCAAGCAAAATGAACAAATTTAAATGGGCAAAACAACATATAATCAAAATGTTGAAACAGCCAATTCAAAATACAGAATTCAACCACTGAGATGCTGTGGCAGGACGGTAAGAAAGCTGAGCAGAAACAAATGCTCTCGAACATTAATGGACTGAAGCAATGTTGTAAAGAAGAGTAGGCTGAAATTTCTTAAAAATGATGCGACAAACTACTACGGAAAACATTTACAGTCAAGTTTAAAAGTTACTACATCCTCTTTTAATTCTGTGCGTTTTAATTCAAACGTGAGGTCATCTGTCTGACAGCCAAAGCTTAGTCGAAATTGGGTCATGCAACAAGACAATAATCTGAGGCACATCAGTAAATCAGGATGGCTGAAAGAAAAAAGAATCAAGGTTTTGAAATGGTCTAGTCAAAGTCCAGACCTCAAGCCAATTGAGATGCCCTGGCGGGACCCTGGTGGGGCCTTAAGAAAGCTATGCATATGCAAATACCCAAAAACCTCAAAGAACTGAAGCAATATTGTAAAGAAGAGCAGAATTCCTGCACAACAATGTGAGAGACCAATAAAGTAATACAGGAAACGAATAATTAGGAGCCAAGCACTATGACATCAGCATGATGACGACATGACTATGAGGTTATCGCCATCACGCTGATAATGCTGATTTTAATAATGCTCATCCCGGTTTCTCAATCCCGGCCCATATGATCCCAAAACATTGAGGATGCAAAATTGCGAAGGCATATTTGATATATCAAATTGTTCAGCCATGGTGCCTAATAACTTCCTGGGTGACATCATATTAAGTTACATCACACTGAGTGACATCAGTATCTGGGGCTTTATGAAGGTCTTAATAAATACCTAACTTTTTCTATTTGCAAGTGTTTTTGTAAATGACATTATATTGTAGCAACCCAGAAAAAAATGGTACTCAAACGGTAGACGGTTTTCGTTCATGAAAAAGTTTAATATTTTCACATAAATATATCTGCAGCATTTCGATCAAAGGAGAGATGGAAAGTGCAAAGTGAAAGTGTGCATCGAAGTGGGCAGCTTTATTTCACTCATAAAATACTCAGATCGCAAACAACAACATAGTACAATGTGGTTGTAAAATAGCCTTTTAGCCAATGTAAAATGTTTTGCGTGAACCCGGCCCGCACTTTCACTGTGCAGAGTTTTGATCAAAGGCAGATGTACGTGCGAGCCGATATGAGAGATTTTAAAAACACGCAGTTTCTCTTCACATAAGCCTCCAGAAATACAACACACCTACTAAATAAACGCTGCCTTTGCTACGCTTCGCGAAATGCACAGCAATGTGAGCCGCTTTATTTCGGTCATAAAATACTATAACGTATTTTTGCTGGTTTTTTTTTTTTGTGCATAAGAATTGAATGTTTCTCAATGAATGTTTCAGAAACCATGCTTTATTTTTGGTTTCTCTTCCTGATTCCCTGTGAGGAATCTGAGTGTATACTGACAATCTTATCATTTTGATTCATACACATTCACATTTCATACAAACTTAATTCTTTTGATTGTGTAAAGCTGCTTTGCGACAATGTCAATTGTTAAAAACGCTATACAAATAAAATTGAATTGAATTGAGTCCTGGTGAAGCCTGATTTCACCTGAGCCAGGTATCAATAGGTGTTACATATTCATGAAAAGTCATGGATTATTCAGTGAAACTGAGGCTCTGCTGAAAAAGGTTAGCCACATCAGTCACTTTAACCCATATAAAAGGTCTTTCTGAGTGTTATAATTTAGTTGTTTTGCTGTCGGCACACACGCAACACTTTCATGAACATAGTTCTGCGTTCAAAACAATCAGGTAGTTTTGAGGTCTGAGCCACTCCAAGACCTTGATTTTGGTATCCATATGCCATTTTGACACTTTGGAAGTATGCTTGGCGTCACTGCTCATTTGAAAGACCCATTTGGGTCCAAGCTTTAACTTTTTGTCTGAAGTTGTTGTTTCACTATATCCACATAATTTTCCTTCCTCATGATGCCATCTATCTTGTGAAAAAAGTACCATCTCCTTGAAAAAAGTACGCCCACAACATGGGAGCAGCTGCAAACCATATTTGTCTTTTTTGTGATTTTGGAGCAGATGCTTCTTCCTTGCTGAGCACCCTTTTAGATTACCAGTCATGTTTTACTGTGGATATAGATTCTTTTATACCCATTTGCTCCATTCTGGGATTGATTTGTATTTCTGTACCAAAGTATTCGTTTTCTTCCTATGTAGCATAATGGCTGGGTGTCTTAGATGTGATGACATCAGCCTTTACCTTTCCGGTAACCAGTTTGAGAAAGTTGACACTTGGCAGGTAAGATAAGTGCTCTGCAGCATGCGGCGCTCAAACAACAGCCTTTAGTGTTTCCGCCTTAAGTTCCCGGGGTGCGTGACACTACCCTTCTTACATGCTGCTTTCCTGCTCACACAGATGAATCAGCGATGTCTCATCCATCCACCTTGTGCGGTGAGCTCTGACAGGTGAATTGGCAGTGTTCAGTCCGTCCACCTTTGTGCCATGAGCTTGGACACGTGAGTTGGTGATATCCAGTGTATCCTCCTCTGTGAACTTTGCGAAGCAAACTCTAACATGAACTCTAACACTCTGTCCTTTTGCCATTATTCAACATGTTGAAATGGGTGAAAGAGCAGCACTCTGTTGAAATAAGCTTAAATAGGAGTGGCATTGTGTCATCAGATTGGTGCAACAACAGCATAGTGTGCTCGGGCTGATAAAATAACAGCATAAAGCGTTTAGGCTGTTAAATCACAACATAGTGCGCTCACCTTTAAAGTCCCCAGGGTGCAGGGTCTCACCCGGCTCACATGCCACTCTCGTGTGCAGGCTGGTCCATGTTGGCAGCGTCAGAGTGGTTTCCCCTGGGCAGCTGTTCCTGCATGTTTTTTAATGTGGCTTTGCTTTCTGTTCGCTGTAGCAGTCAGCTGGCCCTGTCCAGCCATCTATTAGCATGGCCACAGAGTGAGGACTTCTGACGTTCAGACGACTTACCCTGACTGGGAACAGTGGCCTTAACGGCGAACACAGGGCTTTTCCTGGTGCTTGGCACATAAAAGTTAAAAAGATAAAAGTTCTTTGGCCTCTTTTTCCCTTGTGGTGATCAAACAGCAGTTTCCTCAACCACTGAAGTCCTTCGGAGTCTTAAATTCTGAAGACTCTCGATAAACTAACTTTTTTTTATAAATGTGGTGGAAGTCCAAGATCCATTCCTTAATTTCTCTTCAGCCGTGCCGAATCTAGTGGCCCCGCCTCTTCACACACCTGCAAAAGGGGATGCAGCCTCTGTAGGGAGCCTTCGAAGTAAGCAAGGAGCAAAGAAATTTGGTCGCATACCCCTCACAACTTTACACCGTGACAGTGTATAGGTAAAAACAAGTGTATGAGAATGTTGGATCAATTGAGAAAAAAATTTATCAAGATTGATATATGATGAAATAGTTATTTGTGTTACTGTAAAGTGAGAACAGGAAGATGCTGAAACAGAAATGAGGAAGTCGGGTAAGGTAGATGAAACTCCTCTTTCAAAGACATAAATGAAAAAGAAAAAAAAGCTACGTATTGATGCACACATACTCTAGGTACTTAGATCTCTAAATATAATTCTACTTAATCATCCTGGACACTTTTTGGGGGCGATTGTTTTGAAACATTAAGGAAGCAGAGACAAAGCAACCAAATGTTGTCAACCAGATTTAATTTTATTGCCACAGAATATTATCTCTATATTAATAATAACTCTATATATTAAGTCTATAACTGACCAGCTAAAACAACCCCAGATCATAACACTGCCTCCAGAGGCATGTACAGTGGGTACTGAGCATGATGACTATATCACTTCATGCGTTTCCCTTCTTACCCTGGCATGCCCATCACTCTGGAATAAAGGCAATCTGGACTCATCAGACCATGTGGCCTTTTTCCATCGTTCAAGCCTTTATCAGATTATCTTCATCAAGTGGTTTGCTTATGGCCACACAGCTGTTTGGTCCCAACCCTGAAAATTCCCATCACATTGTCTTCGTGGTAATGTTCTTCCTTTACTATTAAACATAGAAATATAAACTCAGTAGAAATCAGAGCTTTCTTTTTTATTTTTACAATGCAACTTCACCAAGTGTTTTAGTCATCTCTACTCAGCATTTCTTTTCCAACTGCATTTCTTTGACACAGAAGGTTCAGCACTAATTGTCGAGGTTTCTTGAGTTCTTAACCTAAAACCTGCAATTTCAGACCTCCTTAGTTGTTTTCTTTGCTTGATGATGGGCAACAATTTGACACTCCAGAATTGGTGCCATTTTTTTGCACATTTCCATGATAACATTTTAAAGTTCACCCATACATACACTTTAACAGAGACTTTAGATTTATCTACCTTTTAAAAAATCTTTAAAACACACTCACAACAGACATGATTTCCCCTATTAATCAAATATTTTTTTTTTAATCTTTATTATTAACAAGTCTGGATATTTGTCTAAGACAAATCCAAGAACCTATTGTCAGGAGCTGGGGAATAGCAGACTCAATGGACTTTAATGGGAATGAGACTATAGGTTTTAACTGGGAGACGTGAAACGATGGGTTGATGCGTCGCATGGTGGATGGTAGGAGTAGTCTGACTGTGCATGGGTTGATGATCTTGGATATGGTGAATGGTCCGATGAATCTGGGGGAGATCTTATGGGAGAAAGTGTTAATGGGAACGTTGCAAGTGGAAAGCATGACTCTTTGCCCAACACGGTAGTTGTTGGCGATCCGCGTGAAGTTTGAAGAGGGATGCCGAGTGGCGGAGTCTGGTCCTAGCCCGCAGCCAGGTCCTCTTGCAACGGCGAACAAAGGCCTGGGTTAAAAGAACTGCCACCTATTCTTCTTGGGAGGGGAATAGGGGAGGCTGCATTGGAACGGTGAGAGCCCTGTGGAGGCTGCAGGTAGCGAATTGTGTGCATACTCAATCCATGGTAACATTTGACTCCAGGAACGTGGATCTTGGGAGGTCATGCAGCGAATGGCTGTTTCAAGATCTTGGTTGGCTCTCAGTCTGATGAGTCTACAGAATGCTGTCTAGAACCGGGCAGAAAACTGGGGTCCACGATCAGAGACAATGTCTCTGGGCAGGCCATGGAGGCGAAAGAAATGGCGGATGAGCAGCTCAGCCGTCTTCTTGGCTGAGGGGAGCAGGGGAACGAAGTGAGTGGCCTTAGAGAAGCGATCCACGACAGTTAGGACGCAGGTGTGGCCCTCGGACTTTGGGAGTCCTGTGACAAAGTCCAACGCGATATGAGACCATGGTCTATGGGGAATCGGGAGCGGTGTGAGAAGACCCGCTGGTGGTTTATTATTAGTCTTGTTGCGAGCGCAGGTGTCACAAGCGCTGACAAACTGGCATGTATCTTCTCTAATGGAAGATAGAAACGTTGTTGGATGAGTGCCAAAGTCCGGGCCCAACCGGGATGACAGGCCAATCGTGAGTTATGACCCCATTCTAGGACCTGGGAGCAAACAGTGGGTGGAACAAAGAGCCGGCCTGGCGGTGCCTCCGAGGGGCCGGGGTCCTGATTCAATGCTTGCTTGACTAAGGTCTCAATGTCCAGGGAAGTTGCTCCAACTAGGCAGTGGGCGGGTCATCTGTAATCGAGGTAAATCGAGAGGGCATCTGGCTTGGTGTTTTGATTACCGTTTCGGTAGGACAGGGAGAAATTAAAGCGGAAGAAAAACAGCGACCATCTGGCTGGGCGAGAATTCAGACGCTTTGCCGACTCAAGGTACTCCAGATTTTTATGGTCCATCTAGACAAGAAACGGGATATCGGCCCCCTCAAGCCAGTGTCTCCACTCCTCCAATGCTAATTTTATAGCCAGAAACTCCCGGTCACCAATCCCATAATTTCTTTCGGGGACAAAGAGGCGACGGGAGAAAAAAAAAAGCAAGGATGCACTTTACCATCAGCTGGTGACGTCTGAGAGAGTACGGCCCCTACGTCTGAGTTTGAGGCGTCGACCTCCACTAAGAATTGCAGGGCGGGATCAGGCTGCGTGAGAATGGGTGCTGAGGTGAATCGGTCCTTGAGTTTTGAGAATGCCTCTTCTGCCTGACTAGACCACTGAAAGGGGTTTTTGTAGGACGTGAGAGAAGTGAGTGGAGCAGCCACCAAAGTGATAAATCTGCGGTAAAAGTTAGCGAACCCAAGAAAGCGCTGAAGGTCCTTTTGGGTTGCTGGCCTGGGCCAGTCGGTTACTGCCTTTACCTTGGCTGGGTCCATTTGGATCTTTGACGTTCACATACAGCCTTCACATACAGCTGGTTTTCTAGGAGTCTCTGGAGGACTTGGCGGACGTGCAATCTGTGCTCCTCTAGGGACCGAGAAAAAATGAAGATGTCATCCAAGTAGACGAACACGAAGATGTTAAGAAAGTCCCTGAGCATATCGTTGACCAGTGACTGGAAAACGGATGGAGCGTTGGCTAAACCAAACGGCACTACCAGGTATTCGTAATGACCTAATGGCGTGTTGAATGCTGTCTTCCACTCGTCTCCCTCCTTGATTCTGACTAGGTGATAGGTGTTGCGCAGGTCAAGCTTTGTAAAAACATTGGCTCCTTGTAGAAGATTAAATGCCATTGACATAAGGAGGAGCAGGTACCGATTCTTGCCGGTGATCTCGTTTAGACCGCAGTAATTGATACATGGCCGTAGCGTCTTGTCCTTCTTAGCTACAAAAAAGAAACCAGCCCCAGCAGGAGACGAAGATGGGCGGATGATCCCAGCAGCAAGAGATTCTGAAATATTTGTCCATAACCTTCCTTTCCTTTGAAGAGAGCGAATACAGCCTGCCCCGAGGAGTGGTACCCGGGAGGAGATCGATAGCACAATCATAGGGTCTGTGGGGTGGTAGCGCAAGAGCTTGTGACTTGCTGAAAACCTGTTTGAGACCTGTGTATTCAAGAGGAACGGTGGACAGGTCAGGGAAATCTTTGTCGGGAGAATGTGTAGCAGGTGGGTTACGGACTGACTTGAGACAGGATGCCAGACATCAAGGGCTCCATTCCTGGATCGTATTCTTTATCCAGTCGATGTGGGGATTGTGACGGGTAAGCCAAGGTCATCCAAGAACAAGGGGTGCGTGGGCGTGGTGCATGACTAGAAAGGGGAGGTATTCGGTATGGTTACCGGAAATCTGTAGCGTAACCGGGATGGTACAATGGGTAATGGTAGGCAGAGGAGTACCATCAAGGGCCCGCACAGCAAGTGGATTGTTAAGGAGGGTTGTTGGGAGGTTGAGGTCCTTCACCTTTGATGCAGAAATGAGATTCTGGTCTGAACCGGAGTTGATTAGGGCAGAGGACCATACTGTATGAGGTTTGCCATGTGTTACAATGATGGCTGGCAGCAGTGAGCATGGGTTAGGAGAGATGTTACAGACCGGCCCCTCCAGTGTCCCCAGTCTCACTAGAGGGGTCTGGCTTTTTAGCGGGCAATGGAGGCGGTAGTGACCGGGCTTTCCACAATAAAGACAGGAACCAGACTGGAGCCTTCGCTGGTGCTCCTCTGGAGAAATGCGGGTTTGATTCACCTGCATGGGTTCAGGGTCAGACCTAGAAGTTGGTGAAGAAAGAGGATAGGTAGGTGGCAGAGGTGGGGCTGATGACCTGGGTCTGGGCGAGGATGGGGGTTGAGTGTGACGTCTGCGAGACAAACGAGCATCTGTGCGTCCCGCTAGCTCCATGAGACCATTCAGATCTCTGGGCAGCTCCTGGATGAACAGGTGATCGTTGATCTCCTCAGAAAGACCATGGAGGAAGGCATCATAGAGCGCCTGTGTCCCCCAATTCGTGGATGCAGCCAGTGTGCGGAACTCAATTGCATAATCGTACGCAGAGTGAGGGTCTTGGCGGAGTTACAGTAATTGCCTGGTGGCATCCCTGCCAGAGTAGGAGTGGTCGTACACCCTTTTTATCTCCTCTGTGAACATCTTGAAGGTTGAACAACAAGGGTCATTGGCATCCCAAACAGCAGTTCCTCACTCGCGTGCCCGGTCGGTTAGGAGTGTGATCATGAATGCCACTCTAGAGCGTTCTGTGGGAAAAGACGACGCTTGGAGCTCCAGAAACAAAGAACACAGACAAAGGAGCGGCAGGTTCCAGGTGTGCCATCGTATGGCTGTGGATATGGGAGCCTGTGCTCTTGGCAAATGGTGGACAAAGGAGTAGGAGAGGATGTAGCTAGGAGTTGTTCCAATTGCGAGGAGATGGAGGAGAGTGCTTGAGTGACTTGTTTGATACTTTGCTGGTGGGAGCCTAGCAGGGCTACTGTCTGAGTTGTTGTTGAAAGCGCCTGTCTGAGTTGTTCCAAATCCGCTGGGTTCGTCATGGCCGATGTATACTGTCAGGAGGTGGGGAATAGTGAACCCAAAAGCAGACTCAAAACACACTGAGGTTTATGCTTATTTTAATGTGAAAGGTAAAGCACCTGGAGATACTAGCGGAGCCGGTAGTGTGTTGCTGTGGTAGCCTAGTGAGCGTTTGGAGACTTCCGGGTACAGAAGGAGAATCCCCAATGACGTGGAGGTGAAGTGTAACGTGAGTGAAATGACAGGCAGGGTCAGATACCGGGTAAATCCACAGAGGTTTACAATCTAGAGATGTGAGGGGGAAATCCGAAATGCAGGCAGGGTTGGTAACAAAATCAAAGCAGCGAGAGCGATCAAATCCGGAAGCACAGTCCAAGATCAAAGGTCGGTAAACATGCGAAGTCATACACAAAGGCAAAATTCGAAAACAGCCGAGGCAGGGTCAATCACAGAACTTACAGATCAAAAATAATGACAAGACAGGACTGGAGGCACGCACGTAAGATACATTGGCATGGAGTGGTCTCTGGCTTTCTTTTAAAGCTGCAGGAGAGTAGCTTGATTAGAGACAGGTGGAACCAGTTAATTGGCTGGGAGAGTGGGAAACAGCATGGATGGGAGTTATGACCTGGAAGTACTAGGGTGAGCAGGCTGGCTCGTGACACCTATCAAAATATGAACAGTCTATTCCAAACTAATAAAGACCAGGGCCCAGTTCATCAAGTACTTTCAATGTGGTATAACAAGTAGGAGTCCAAATACATTGGGATTGAGTTCCTGGTGAGTCTTTCAACATTATAATAGCCGGCAGCATGCACAGACAGAGACTGAACACAGAAATTGTTAATTTCTACAGTCCAGGCATCTAATCCAAGACCAAATAATTTCAAACCGATTTATTCATGAAAGGCTTTTCAAATCAGGACCAAGTCAACAAATCCACTCGACATTCTGCTTATATTTCCTTTAAAAGTTTTCATATGCCAAAAAAATTAATTTATGTCTGATCATAGTACCACCTACTTCTTTCATGCCATATAAAGTCTGGAAAATCATGCTAGATACAGGCAGTGACTTAAAACCAATCATATAGATGCCAGGAATAAGAAGACAATTGATTAATCAATGAAATCATTTCAATGACAAGGTGGTGTTTTGATTCATGGTCAAATAAGGACAGAATTTTAAGGTCTGCCCATTTATAGCTTTGGCATTCTTGGCACAAAATAAAGAGGGTGACATACAAGAATATCCGCAAAACTCACTGTAAAATACACTGGTGGATTATTGATGGCTTTGGGGCCGAGGTGCAGAGACATAAATCCAAACATAAATCCAAATCAACAGAGAAAATGTTGTGGGGCACAAAATCAATGTTTTGCAAAGACCTTCTGAGTATCTTGATGTAAAAACTATGAAAGGCTGGGGTCTGAATTAAACAGCCCAGTCCACCTAATGACACTATTCAGTCAAAGATCGCATAAGCATTCAAGTTTAAATAAAACACTAAGCCTTAGACTTGAACATGTAGGACACTGCACAGAATATATAGGATATATAACATTCATCACATTTACATTGATGTAAGAAAAGTAGAGCAGGCAAGAGAGAAATAATAAAAAAAATCCTCAAATTGTTCGTATAGAGACTTTCATGATGGGAGAAAAGCATGAATGTGAGATAGTGTCATTACTGCAGCATTAGATATTTAAAGCTTGCACGGAGTAAAAGGCAAAACCTGCTAAACAGGAAAGGAGCTGCTCAAAAAAATGTCATCTGTTGAGAAAGATAAAAGTCAACTGTGAGGAGGAACTGCATAAGAATACTTACAAGGCAAAGATTCCCGGGGGGAAATGTGCAAAATCTATTTCATTATAAAGTGTCACATAATAAGCAGCTAATTTATAATTCAGACATGTCCACCATGACAGAAATATGACTCTGTTTCACAGAAAAAATTGAGCACGGAAAATGAATTTCCCATCGCTACCCTAATCTTGTACTCCTGATTCTCAAATTCAGATTATTTCTTTCACTCTATATCTGTACCCATACATACATACATACATACATACATACATACATACATACTGTAAATACATACATATAGATGAGACACAGAGGGAGACAGAGAGAGAGAGAGACAGACATAATGACACAGGTGAAATGGCTAACATCATGATTAACTCATTTTGCCAGGGATAGAGTATATTAGGTAGCAAGAAAACATTCAGCTCTAAACGTTGATGTGTATAAAGCAGGAAAAAAGGGCACGTGTGAAGATGCGCAAGATTATGTACGTAAAAGTGTGATGACTAGATGACTGGGCCAGAATATCTCCAAAATGCCAGCTCTCATACAGGAATCATTCCAGTGTGAAGTAGTTAGTATTTAGTCCCATATTTTACAATATCTATAACAAGTTATGCTAGATCTCAGAAATCATCCGAAGAGTGTAGGTTAAGCTGCAGCTGAAATACGTCTCAGTTAAGGCACTGTCCTCAAAATGCACTCCATTCAGTGTCAATGTAAATGAGCTACTGCCAAACCAAGTCTGCCAGAGAACAGTACAGAGGCAGGCAACATTGCAGGACACAGTATCTTCTTATATGTGTTCACATTAAAAGGGAAAAAAAAAACATTCTCCTGGCTCGTTTAAACCCCAGCAATTACAAAACGCAAAAGTGACAAAAAAGTACCCTCCCCCCCATAAAGTTAGGGCTCGTGAAATTCTTAAAATAGTAATAATACAGAGAGTAAAAATAATCATACTGTACTACTAATATACAAGTTCCCTAATCATTAGACACAATGTCTAGTGAATGCTGAATACCTGAGTGTGTGGATTTTTTAAGAAATTTGAGTTCCTCCAAACTACTTACAATTATGATTCTTCTTTTCATGAAGATAATCTGTAACCTGTCCTTTCACCTTTCTCAACCTACCGCACTAGTCTAATACATATACTTGCATCAGTAGTGAGGAAAACTCATAGTTCCCTAAATATGCTGTGGAGCCCTATGAGAAATATTATAAGAAACATGTTTACCATCACAAAACTGCGGGAATGCTAGAAGGTTGTGTTAATTCAATTTGCTTTATGCTTTTACCAAATTTTGGTTGTTCTACTGTTAACGAAGAACCTTAAAATAGTGTCAAAATTTTAGTTTTACATTTAACAAATCCACACACTTGCATTAGGGTGGGTGAACCCATTGGCGCCATTTTCCTGTCATATGCTCAAATAGTGGTAATGCTCTATCTGGATCTGGACTGGCCACAATCTCAAAGTAATGGCTGGCTACAGAATATGCCCACTCATTCCACCCTGTGGACTAATGAGTATTTCACTTATTAGAAAGATACGAAAGCTGAAATATTACTTACAAATGTAAAGTCCAAAATTTTCATTTCTACTTGAGAAAAAGTTTGCTAATCTTCTCACTCAAAATAATCACCTTCAAATGTACTTATGTATCAAAAGCCTTAAGCTTGTATTAGCTCTATGTAGCATTTGAGTCAATGCAAAAGAGTCTCTTGCTGTCTCACTTTCCAAACTGTTGCTGATTTCGAACACATGCTTCTGATTTTAAACATATTACCACGTCAAATACTACACACCCTTTTGGTTATGTAAAGCAATTCAATGCAGAAATGTAGTGAAGCAGAAAGTATAGATATTTGTTATAAACTGTAATGGAGTACAAAAAAAGTAAAAAGCAGCCACTAATAAAACTACTAAAGTAAATTACATACAAGTGAAAACTGTGCATAATATAGTAATAAAGTAAATGTGCCTATCTGCCCGTCACATGTGTTTATAATTGGTGATGTCACACTTGCGGTTAATCTTCTGTAAAAACCCATCAAAACTTGCTATTGACTTTAGCTTGATCTGTATACATTTCCACTGTATTTCATGTATTTGTTGATGTTAGTACTGTCTGTAAATATGTCCTTGATATGCAAGTAGTAATCACAGGTACAGTAGTTAATAATGCTGTCTCTGGTTTCCCTTTCTCACTTGTCACAACCAATCATTTTGACCATTCCAGGGTGAGCTAATTTGGCAACTTGTGCAGCCTGGTGCTCGGGTAATGCTCCTCATTTTAATGATCTAGCATTTACCAAGACCCATCCAGTATGCTTCTTACAATTAAGATAATACATGGTTCCATCTACCCACATTTTTTCATCAGGATTTCCTTAGTGGTACACGTGCAGTGCCTGATGTTTTTTAGGAAATTAAAATTTGCACTGTGATGCATCTTCATGAGGCTTCAAGGACATTGTAGATGACATTATTGACATTCTGCCTGTCATTTGTACATCTAGATGCTTATTTTAGATGCATCTAGAGCTCACAAAATTGGTTTTCCATCCATATTGATTGTATCGTATACATATGTATTATACATCTCATACTCGTACCCAAGTAATAGTTTCGGATCTAATTGGTCATGGTCTATATGGTTCATGAAGTGATTCTTCTAAGCACTCAAGAGACATTAGCTTCCCCACATTTCAAAATATCACTAGCGTAATAAAATCCATAAGGCTTTTTTCTGCTAGTTTTTATAAATTTTCTTATAAATAAATGAATCAAACAGATTGGATGTGATGCACCCTTATGTAGGTATTGAGATGCTATCATATTCATTTCTTCTACAAGAGAGTACCAACACTATAGTGTTCTAGTGTCCCAAAGATGCATCCAAATATATAGTCTAAGTTAATTTAAAATGGCACCTTAATGCTCCCATGTAATTGTAAAAGTGCTCTTCTTTTCCCTTGCCTCATTAACAATTAAGTTGAGTTGGTTCTCAGAATTAAAGTGCTGGTATTTTGTAAAGTTGCTGATCCAAATCCCGCCATCATATTTTACCCTAAGGGCTTAAATCCAGTTAGGGTGGCCCTTTGATTATTGTTTGCCTTACACTTTGCCTGGGTCTTATCAATTATTACATGACAGAAAATGGTACATACCCTTGCAAGCAGTGCCGGACCGTCCAACAGGCAATATCAAGGGGCCCCGCCTTTACACTAACGACTCCTAAACTATGCCTGAAGTTAAGACACTCCTCAGAGTAAAGTGCTCTTTAGCTGTCATGTGAAGCAAGATCTTGCATGGTAGTAGATGGTCCAAATATTAAACTCTCATCAGTTGATTGTTAATCAATCTCCCTCCCTAGCTCTTCCTTAATTCGTATTATCTGTTTTAGTAGGTATGACAGGCGTGATCTTATTCATTTGCTGATGAGCCACCACCTGCAGAAATAATGGCATCCAGCTGTAGTTGCTTAACCATGTGAAAACTAAAGCATTTTCCGGATAAAAGCAGTATTTACATGGTTTAATATCACCAGCAGTGCCTTTCCTCACAAATACTCCTGTGAAGAAATGTTCCAAAATCTTCCTCACAGAAAAGGTTATGTTAATCAAACTATGTCAAACGTAGATCTAAAAAGGATATCTTAATAATTGTATGTAAGATCACACTGAACCCCAAATTGCTCTAAATGCCAGAACATAAAACATCCTAACGAGGCCTGTTCACAATTCAGAAAACTTCAGAATTCTGAATTGTTGTTTCCAGCTGCCAGCTAAATCCCAGTTTCCTGGTAGCTTCCAGCAGCCACATTTTTTCCAGTTGCCTACGAAGGCATGTCTAGATTCCATCGTAAAACGTGCCCATTCAAGGCCTATACATTTATTTGTAGAGTGCCATTATTAGATGGCAAACTGTTCTCAAAAAACTCATTTACAAATAAACCACCAGTTATACAGCAGTTAATTCAGAATAATCTGATTGGACATCAAACATCCCACAAGTGGTGATTAGATGGTAACAGCACTGGGATGTTTGACTATAAACATCACTCCACATCGCAGATGTTCTGACAATCATTGATTAAACTAACTATTAGTCATCAACTGGTCAAAGTAAGTCGGTAATGTCGGCCGAATTGGAAAGAGGGAAGAGCAGCTGCCAAAACCCACAATCCAATCCAGTCACTGAAGCACCGAAGCAAGAAAACACATCTGATAACATTGTGTCATCTTAGACAATACTTTGTTTCCTTAGTAACTGCTTCTTGGTTATTCCAAATTGCATATGAACAGCCTGTGTTGGTTTGTTCAAGGCTAATTATAAACTGGCGTCTGACACAAGACTGAATCCCAAATCCATCTTTAACTCCTGATCAAAGCATTGTGCACCCTACATAGTACACTGGTTTTTCATATAATAAACTTCAATCGCAAGAAAAGAGGAAGTAGTTAGCCAATATTCTAAAGCAGAATAAGTTCAGGAAAGAAAAAAAACACAAAAAGAAACACAAGATTTACAGAACTTGTCCACCACCTCCATGGGTTATTCTTCTTACCTTTTGGCTACATAGTATCAGTGAAAAATTTAAACTACACTACACTAACTCTCTGTTTCTAACTCTCGGTCGCAGTCGCAGTTAGTTAGTTCCACAGAAATAGATGTGCAGGTGGGGCAAAATAGCTGCTTAAATAAACAAATAATTTGTTCATAGTAAATGGCAGTTGTAGAATTGTTGTATAAAAATAAAATCATACTTGAGGCTGTGCTTTTGCACTGAATATCAGTATGGCTATATTATCTTTGGCGCTCGGGTTGCCTGTGATGTTCCTTTTAATTGGCGTTGCCTTTATTTCGAGGGCATGCCACAGGGGGTAACACAAAACCTGATAGCCTAAACGTGTATGTTAAAAAAATTTTACGGTGAAATTTTTTAAAAAAGAGATACAGAGATAACTGCCAGTGGCATATAAGGTATAAAAATGTAAGCATAATGAATAAAATGTTATTTTTCCCCCCACAATTATGACTTTTAAATTACCAGTGGTACCTCATCACATGTACATCCAGAAGCCGTTCAAAACTTTTCAACTGACTGGAAACCCAAGCGATCACAAAAGTGAGTTCACAAAATCCTGTGTGTGTTTTTCTTATTTTTTTGATACTGTTGTATCATTTTTGCATGATTTAAGGGAAGCACCATGGGTCCCAAGAAAGTTAGCAACCATGGTAGCAAGAAGAAAAGGAAGGCATCTTCATTTCAATATTGATTTGAAAGCAGCCGATGCCAAGAGAAATCATAAAATAAAGTTAGGTGAGATTTAATGTCTACTTATTTCATTTTTATCATATATGTCTTTTCCAACTTGTTTAATTGTTTTTATATGCAAAAATATGATTCTAGTGTTGGAAACTGGTAATATTGGTAATATGTTTGGGTGGCTGAAATGGATTATTTCCCATATTATTATTATGGGAAAATGTGTTTCACAATATGAAATTTCGCCTTAAGAACTCGTCTCTGGAAAAGTTTAAATTCACATCCCAGTGCCGTTACCATGTATTATAACCACTCATGGAATGCATCTCGTCCAATCAGTTTGCTTGGTCGGAATGAACTGTTGTATAACTTTTCATTTACACATTGATTTTGGGTCATAATGCTGAAGCTGCTGATAATGATATGCTAGAGAATATTGTAAAGAACTGAGTTCTGACAAGCTTACATGAGGCATTGTGGTGTTGCCTAGTATAAATTACTTTCGCACTGCTGCATCAATCGGTTTAGTTAATAATATACGGTGCATATGTAATTATACGGGGAATGATTAAGCCCTTGGTGAAAGGACAAACTGCAACTATAATAGTGCCATGTTAAAATGTATAGCACAAAATCATTCTAGAAATTTCTAACACATCGTTTAAAAATAGTCATCATCCTGTTAGAGGTTAAAAGGGAATGGAAGGAGGATATTTAAAGTAATGTGTTCATTTTCAGATTGGTTTTGGCAACCTCAAACATCAGAGAGATACGCTGAATGGAGTAAAGGTTTATCCTGCAGAACATTCTTTAAAAGCTACTGAGACTTGACCTGCCTTCATTCAGTGATCCAACTACTCATGTAATGTCCTGATGAATTGCTGACAGGGGAGTCTTGTAACAAAAGATGTGATGAGTTCTGTTTAACAGCTCCTACACATGATGGAGGATGAACTCATCCAACAACAACATTTTTTCTG
Source organism: Clarias fuscus (assembly GCA_030347435.1). Lineage (NCBI taxonomy): Eukaryota > Metazoa > Chordata > Actinopteri > Siluriformes > Clariidae > Clarias > Clarias fuscus. Next base: position 14,075,859 of record CM059225.1, on the reverse strand, counting down.
TCCTTGTTTTTGCATCCGTCTTTTTCGGTTTCCTTCAAAACATCATCTTGCTTTGTCATTTATCTGTATGTACTTTACCTTTATTTGCAAAATTAATAATAAAACGCATGCTCTAATATACAGTAATTACAAATTTTCATTAAAGTTCTACAAAATTATTCAGAAGCATTAAGTATCTAATGTGATGTATTCCAAAATTCCAAGACTAAGGACATCAAGGATTAGAAAAGGCAATGCAAAACCAAAAGATTTTCTTGAGAATATGGAAGACTTAAGATGTTTGTTTGTATTTATTGGTGCAAAGAACCAATGGCCATATTTGTTTGTTTTGTCAGATTTACCTAGAAATTGCCTCTAACCTCCATATGCCCTTCATTTTTTTTTCCAGACATGATGAAATGAATTACAGAGAAATCCGTTTAGGAAAAGGCAATGTGCAAAGATGAGTAGCGGGAAAAGCATGGCTTTAGGCAACTGGGCTCATTTGAGGAGAACAGATCCCCTGGCTTCCATTCAGGCCTTGCAGCAAATAACATGACTAGGGAGTTGGTAATTCAATGAAATTTAACAGTGTGGTACATCATCATACTGACAAAACCTATTGTCTTGTGAATGTCAATTCTATTAGGAGGAAATGTGATGTGTAAAGAATAAGGTGTAGTAGTATTTTTTATATATTTATTTTTTCACTCTGTTCACTGAATATAACCAATCACTTATCAACAGGTAGTGTTTTTTTATTTAGTCATTTACCCCTGAAGACCACCGTCAAGCTCCTCATCCCGCTAATATTATCATATAATAATAAATCGTATGCCACAGTGATACTTACTGAATATAATGAAAAACTACGGCAACTACAGCATGGCAAACAATCAGGGGCACGCTTAGTGACCGCGCTGAGATGTTGTGAAATATCTGACATCCTCTATGTGGGAATTTAAAGGAGAAGTTGCACGAGACGCTGCAGGAGTGATTCCGTACACTTTGGGGAGAGTTTATTAACTCAAGGGAGAGACAATAACTAAAGCAAACGTAATGATTGCTGACAATTCCCTCGTCTCCTCCAGACGGGGTTAATCCCTTTACTTTTCACCTGAATCTTTTTCTTCAAAGCAAATGATATCTTTTCCTCTTCACATAAACCTTTTCCTTTCTTGTATCTTTGCTCTCTCATTTTTTCAAAACACAACTTTCTTCTCTTTTTCTTTTAAGTACAACTCTCTTTTCTAAGTACAAGTATCTTTAATCTCTTTTTTGGGGCTCGCTTCTCATTCTCATGATCCTCATCTCTTCTTTCCAACACTTTTTTCTTTTCACAAAATCCTTTCTTTTCTGTTTCTTGAGCCTGGACCCTATAACCAGAGTGACTGCTCATACCGGGCTCTCGTACCTGGTGCTGCCTAATGTTTACACCGGTTCTCGGGGGGCTTATGTAGAGTATGTAAAGTCTTGCAGGAGCATAATTATTTTCCTGGTTTATGTCATTCATGAATGTATCAAATGTTCTTGCTATATTTGAAATGTTATCATGAGTCTGAGATTTTGCATATTTATCATGTTTACTTTGGTGTCTCTCTCTGGCCCCAAAATGTCAAGATCTAAACCCACTGCATTCTGACCAATTAATTAAAGTAGTTAAAACATTAGTGTGCAAATTTGGTCAAATTCCCATAAATGTTTATGGGTAGCAGATATGACTCTCAACATTAAAAGTAAAAGATTTCATTTTTTTCAGAAAAATTCATTTTAAAAAAATGGGGGTCAAATTCCCATGAAAGGTTTCAAATTCTAAATGTAAAAGTTGCAGATGGAAAAAAAAAATTATATGACAATGTTGGACAATAGGTAACGATGCGAGGTGATGGATAGTAAACACTACAGGTCAACTACGCTTAAAAGAAGGAAGACACAAATATATTACCCATAAAGCTTTACAGATTATCAATATCCTTGTGAATAAATTTCATTTGGGACTTTTAGAGGGCTAATATTCAATATGGTTCCAATACGATTTTACAACTGCATATATGTTAATATTTGCACAAGCCAACTTGTTGATGAACTTTCATAAGAAGACCACGAATGATTAGCAGATGTAACTTGTCCTACTACTTTATCTATATGAAATTAAATTACAATCAATGAAAAACTTTTAAAATTAAGTTAGATTACCTGAACAGAATTACCAAATTAAGAAAAGGAAAATCACAGGTTTTGTATAATTTACCTGTGTAGTTCAGGGAACATGTGCATCTGTAAAGAGGTGTAGTATCCTGATGTGTGCTGATGCATGTAGCTCCATTTAAGCAACAGTTTGGGTAAATCAGGCAGGCGTTGTGTTGACACAGTCCCTCCATCCAGCCCTGAACACAAAAAAACAGTAAAAAATAAAAATAAAAAATGGGGTCAGGGTTCACAAAACATCTAATTAGATTGAATGCTTACTGTAATTAAATCTGTAATTTTACATTTGCTAGAACTATTACTATTACAGTACATGCACCTGCAAAATGAACAACCTATTTTACAGATTGTGTTTAAGAATAATCTATAGAAATGTATAATAAATGAATAAATAATAATAAATAAAGGTTAGAAGCAGCCACATCAAAGTCATAATGAGCCACTGGTGGAAAGCGTTACCTGCTGGGTTCACTTGTATCTTTGCGACTTCAGATGACGCTCAACCCATCCTATCCTCCCAAATATCAACGATGACCCCAAGGACGTAACAACATTTACTCCTGTAAAGTTATTCAAATGGAGAGAACCCTGTGAAAGCTTGGGACCCCTTACACTATGAGTAATAGGGGCTCAAGCTACTTGTCCAAATTATGACTATCATTATGCAGCCCAGTCTAATGGCCCGACAAGGCCTTTGCCAATTCTTTCCTCAATCAGAGGTAGAAATTTGAGGTGGTCTAATAAACTTACCAGATAGCATTCAGGATATTAAGTAGATCACTTTTACATTTGCGCCAGAAAATGCCAGGCTGACAGACATGGGCCACGAGTCAGACTAGTGTTTTATCCACCCCTAAACACCTTTCAATTGTAATGAGTACTTTGGAACCACATTTCCTACTGTAGCAGCTTTTTGGAATCAACGATTGTGTTACTTCCTCTTTAGAGGCTATACAGGAAACTTAAACTAGTTTCATCTCTTATTGCAATGTAGTGGTGGAAGAGCTCAACATTAAGCTTAATCAAATCGCCATGTCACACTTGGCACACTTTGGCACAGGACTGCCCATGAGGGTAGAAGAGACAGAGCATCTCCCTGATGTGGAACCGTCATCAAAAGATCTGTCAGGGGTTAGAGAGGATTAGGGACAAAAACACAGGGAGAGGAGTTAAAGAGGGGAGGACATGGGTTAGTGGGACTGGCTTTGGGCGGATGGCTCCTTGTTACCAAGGGGTGTGGTAAGGCAGGGGGTTGCACAGTGGGATGGCCTGTTTCCTGATACTTTGCCTCCTTCAGCATCACCTCACACTTTCAGGAGACCCTCACCTTCATGTCCCGCAGCAGCTGCATGGAGAAATATCATTATGCTCCCTAGCAAATTTAAGCATTTTTTTTTGCCAGATTAGTCTGCAGATGATTTATTCATGACATGCTGCTATTAAGCACCAATCCTGAGAGGTCTCATCACACTGTGTGTCTGAACAGCATGTGTCTCGAGAGCATGTCCACTGCGGCATTTTGCAGTCCCAGGAGGTGAGCTGCTCTCGTTGATGCTCACTGCTCACCTGGGAAGCCATTGTCAAAGGCAGAGCGCATTATGTGACCAAATGCTGCCCTGGTAATTAATGTATCGGATGTCGAAATCAATCAACATGTGCACAGTAAAGCGCGGTGAATCCTGTTCATATTCTAGGTGAATATCTCTCTCCTCTGAATTACTGTGCACCTTGCATCTCCAGGTAGCTAGGTCTTGTATTCAGTTTGATGAGACAGTGATGTATCTCTCAGTGACCTAGCCAAAGACTCACAATCACTCCCTTTGAAAGTCTCTTCGTTCCACATCTACAGCTATAGTTGGGAATCCAATCATTTAGAAAAGCACAGCACAGACCTACCTGCCTGAATTTGATTGGCAAACACAACATCTGCCAAACCTTGACAGAGTAGCCTGTATTCTCAATGCATATAGATTCATAGTGATAAATGCTTAGATTTGTTTTGTTTGTGCATGGATCCTTTGGAGCCTTAGAAAACCTGTGCAACTATAAAGTGGATTAGGCGCAAAAATTAAACTGGAAGTGTACTGCCTCTCACTGTGCATTCAGGAATGATGGGAATATGGAACTATGCATAGCACAGATTAACTGACAGTTAGGTGGCATAAATAAAGTACGGCTGCATTAACATGTAAAATGAAATGCCTTTTAAGTGCCAGTTAAGTCAACCGAAATGTAGAATAGAAATTGAAACCACCATCTTTATTCTGCATTACATAATATGTAGAACAATATAGAAATAAGTAACATCAGTTCTTTTTTGGCTTTTTTATTTTGCCTCGGTCCATGCAGGAACAATTTCAACGGATCAAGGCATTAATCTTAATGGGGCCCGTAGCAAATGAATACTACTGTTTTGGGCTCACATTAGGTTGACAAAATGTGGCCATTAAAACATAGAATGGCATTTAAGGGTGTGGCATGACCAGTGCATTTGGTGTCCTGCTTTGCAGACCTGTGTTCTTCCATCATCTTAATGCAGCAACCCTGGCACACAGGCAGTTTAGCTTTTCAGATAGAACATTGGTTCCACTGTCGAATCACAGTTAGCCTAGAAATATCTCTCAGGCACACCTCGTCAGGAAAGGAAAATGAGAATGCACAGAGGGAATTCACTAATGTGACATTTTCAACCACAAACAGATCACTGTACACTAAAGTAAGACTCACTGGACCACATTCAGTGTGCAGTGGTGGCAAGTACAAATATTAACTCTGTTACTAGACTTTTTATATCAAGTATCTGTGCTTTACTTGAGTGGTTTCCTTATGTGACTTTTTTTTTTTTTACTCTAACTCACTATATTTTCTGAAGAAAAATCTGTACTTCTGCTAATTACATTATATATCGAGGCTCGTTAATTGTCAGATGAAGATCACACAAAAGTCCATTGATTTTCTAAGTGTGTACACGGTCACTCACACCATACTGTAGTATGATCCAAGGTTCCACTCCATGTGAAAAGGACAGGAACAAAATTCCACAAATCCTGGTTTTTAAAAAAAAGTTAATATACAGTAACATAGCATAGGGAGCAAAAGAGGTTTGAACTTGTACGTGTTCGGTTTACGTTTCACACCATTAACCATGTCCAACCTTAATGGATTGTAAATAACATGGTAGTGTAGCAACTACAGTAACTAGTTTATCTACCTAAATAATTAAAGATGCTGCTTGCTTTTCATTTAATTAATCTCAAATCTTGTCACCATCAACAAGTCATGGCATCATGTCCAGGGCCTCATTCCCATTAGCTTCAGTTTATTATTTGACCTGTATTCGTTTTTTTTTTTAATTGGCCTAAAATATTTTTTTCACCTTGTAATGCCTACATGTTTGCATGAACTTACTGTATAAAGCATCAGAATACTAGAAATAAATTCCACATTGGTGTTTGGTGACGTAGCTTCCTGTTTTTCATATTGTTCCTGCGAAAGTTCCTCGTCTGTTTGTAACAGCGTTTTAGATTATATTTTGTTTAGTTTTTTATAATTATATATTTTTCCCGTTTTTACAAATAACAAACTAGTTTTTACGCTTTAACACTACTGGACTTTATCCGTTTTTTTGCGCTTTTTGAGAGAACGCGCCTATCATCTGACCAACAACAAGCGAATCCATCAGCAAATAATCACAACTCCGGCACAAAGGTACGTTATCATGTCTACTATTCAGCTCGCTCAGTGTGTGGAGTGCAGGATGTCTAGACATTCTTCCTCCGTCATTAGTGATAATTTTATTTGTGATAGGTGTGTGTTAGTTAGCACCCTGACGGAGAAGATAGTAGCATTAGAGGAGCGCATCCAGACTTTAGAGAGGGTTAGAGAGCGCGAGAGCAGCGTTAATCCTGTAGCGGAAAGTCTGGGTGCCACAGGTGGAGATAATCAGCCCCCGACTCCGGCAGTAGAGCCCTCACAGCGGGGGCGAGTGGGTGACGACTCGGCGGGCATACTCGTTCAGCCAAAGCTAACGCTAAGGCTAGCCCACCGGAGCACACCTCTTCTGCGCTTCACGTGTCCAACAGGTTCGCTCTACTCAGGAATGCACCCGCTGAGAAACCTGAAAGAGCTCTGGTCATAGGAGACTCTATACTGAGACATGTGAAATTAGATAGGCCTTTAGGGGCGCCAGCGGCAGTGGTCAGGTGTATCCCGGGAGCCAGAGCACCGGACATAGCAGGTAATCTTAGGGCTCTAAGACATCATAGGTTCTCTAAGATAGTGGTACATGCTGGAGCTAACGATATACGCCTTCGTCAGTCAGAGGTTAGCAAGCATAAATTTATAGAGGTGTTTAAAATAGCGAAGGCGATGTTCGAAAAAGTAGTTTGCTCTGGTCCCATCCCAATGAGACGTGGTGACATAGCTTACAGCAGGTTATGGTCGCTGAACCGCTGGATGTCCAGGTGGTGCTCCGAAAACAACGTGGGCTTTATAGACAATTGGAAGACCTTTGAGGGCAAAACTGGCCTGTTACGGGCGGGACGGTGTCCATCCCACTCGGGAAGGTGCTGCTCTCATTTCTTGCAGTATAGCACATAGTCTCAGAAGAGGCCTAGTTAATCAGTGACAATCCACAGCCCAGGCCAGGGAGCAGACAGACAGGCTAAACCAACCGTCTGCTAGCTGCAGAGAGTCGTCACTCAGGGTTCATCATATTGAGACTGTGTCTGTTCCCCGAGCTAAACATGAATTTAGAAAGACTCAGAAAGTCAGTTTTAGTAATTTAATTAACATAGATACCACAAACTCAGATCACACTGAATTCGCAGCCAGCACCTCTGATCTGAAGCTAGGACTGTTAAATATTAGATCTCTCGCATCTAAAGCAGTTATTGTTAATAAAACTATCACAGATCAGGAGTTTGATATATTATGTTTAACAGAAACCTGGATTAAACAGGACGAGTATGTAGCTCTAAATGAAGCTAGTCCTCCTGGATACAGCTACATACACCAGCCTCGGCTAACTGGTAGAGGAGGAGGAGTCGCAGTTATTTATAACGATAATCTGTCTATCGTACAAAAACACAGTTTTAAATTTAATGCATTTGAAGCTCTCTATAGTAACAAAGTCAGCTCAGTCGATCCCGCTAATCATCATTTACACACCCCCAGGGCCGTACTCGGAGTGTCTCTGCGAATTTGCAGATTTCCTCTCAAACCTTGTTGTTTCTGTAGACAAAGCGTTAATTGCTGGAGACTTTAATATTCATTTTGAGAATCCAGAAGACCCTCTGAGAACAGCATTCTTGTCCATACTGGACTCAGTAGGAGTAAATCAGTCTGTAGTAGGACCCACTCATAAAGCAGGTCACACTTTAGATTTAATATTATCCTTCGGACTAAGTATAGGAAATATAACCACAATTCCACACTCTGAAGTTATCTCAGATCACTACCTTGTCTTGATTAAAGCATGTCATAGTAATAATGTACGCACAGCACCGCGCTTCCACCTTAAACGTACATTTACATCAAATACCACACAGAGCTTTATCAATAATCTTCCAGAATTATCAACTTTGATTGGATCGCCATCTGACATCACAGAACTCAAACAGGCGAATGAATATCTAGAGTCAGCACTTCGTTATAGCTTAGATAATGTAGCTCCAGTTAAAAGGAAAATGATTAGAGATAAGAAACTCGCTCCTTGGTATAATGACCACACACGTGCTTTAAAACAAACCGCTCGAAAATTTGAACGTAAATGGCGCCAAACTAAATTGTTAGTATTTCAAATAGCATGGAAGGAGAGCATCCTGAACTATAGAAAAGCTCTCAGTGATGCTAATCAACGTATCTCTCCACTCTTATAGAAAATAACAAAAACAACCCGAGATTTTTTTTTAATACCGTAGCTAAATTAACTAAAAACAAGACCACTGCAGAAATCTTCACAACAACATCATGCAGTAGTGAGGATTTCATGAACTTTTTCAATAACAAAATCATAAATATTAGGCAAAAAATTCAGGCTTTGAAACCAGACAATTTAAATAATTCAGATGAACTAACTACATCACATCAGAACTTAGAATACTTTACTCCCCTTGAAGCGAGGGAACTAATTTCACTCATCTCTTCTTCAAAATCGTCAACCTGTATATTAGATCCTATACCGACACATTTTCTCAAACAGATAGTACCAGCAATAATAGAACCCCTGTTGAAAGTAATTAACTGTTCACTCAGTAGTGGATATGTCCCCAAATCCTTTAAATTAGCCGTTAATAAACCGCTAATCAAGAAACCTGACCTTGACCCCAGTCTGCTTTCTAATTACAGGCCGATATCAAACCTTCCCTTTATCTCCAAGATTCTGGAAAAGGTAGTATCACAGCAGCTATGTTCACATCTACACAGAAATAGCATAAATGAACTGTATCAGTCAGGATTTAGGCCTCATCACAGCACAGAGACAGCACTTGTTAAAGTAGTAAACGATCTCCTATTGACCTCTGATCAGGGTTGCGTCACTATACTTGTGTTACTGGACCTCAGTGCAGCTTTTGACACCATTGATCATAGTATTCTCCGTCACAGATTAGAAAAGGTAGTAGGAATTAAGGGAACTGCCCTCTTGTGGCTCAGATCCTATTTGACTGATCGTTATCAGTTTGTAGATTTAGATGGTGACCATTCCTCATGTTCTCAAGTGGAGTTTGGTGTTCCACAGGGTTCAGTTTTAGACCCACTGCTTTTTTCCCATTACATGCTTCCCCTGGGCAACATAATTCGTAAACATGGTATTAGTTTTCATTGTTATGCTGATGACACACAATTATATGTCTCAGCAAAACCAGACGAGAAAAAACAGTTTGCTAAAATTGAGCAGTGTGTGGAGGACATAAGAGATTGGATGTTAATTAATTTTATTCTGCTTAATCCTGATAAGACAGAAGTTCTGGTCATAGGACCACAAGTAGCTAGAAGTAAGCTTTCTGATCACACTGTAACTTTAGATGGCCTTTCTGTTCCATCAAATGCAACAGTAAAAGACCTTGGCGTGATTATAGATTCCAGCCTTTCATTTGAAGCTCATGTAGATAATATCACCAGGATAGCTTTCTTTCACCTTAAGAAATATTGCCAAGATAAGAAACATATTGTCACTAAATGATGCAGAAAAACTAGTTCATGCTTTTATCACGTCTAGGTTGGACTATTGTAACGCCTTACTGTCTGGTTGTTCAACTAGGTGTATAAACAAGCTTCAGTTAGTACAGAATGCAGCAGCGAGAGTCCTCACTAAAACCAGAAGATATGAGCACATCACCCCTATCTTATCTACACTGCATTGGCTCCCTGTGAAATTTCGCATCGATTTTAAGATACTACTTTTGACATTTAAAGCACTAAATGGTCTCGCGCCACAGTATTTGAGTGAACTGCTAGTGTCTTACAATCCGCCACGCCTACTTCGATCAAAGAATGAAGGCTGCCTGTCAGTACCACATATTATTAAAACTACAGCAGGGGGCAGAGCTTTTTCTTACAAAGCCCCAAAGTTATGGAATAGTCTTCCTATTAATGTTCGGGACTCAGACACAGTCTCAGTGTTTAAGTCTAGGCTAAAAACCTATTTATTTAGCCAAACATTTTTGTAAATAGATTAACCTTAGGTAAAGACGCAGATCTGGGGGACTCATGGACGTAGAGTATTCTGGTGAACTGGTATGTTTAGATGCTGTCCTCACCACTCTCATTGTTCTCTCAGGTTTGTTGACGGTGAGGTGATTGGTTGCTTTACATCACACTGAGCCCTCATGTCTGTGTTTCCTTCTGGCTCTCCCTTTTAGTTATGCTGTTATAGTTAGTCCTGCCGGAGTCCCTGCTTGCACTTTGCACTAAATATACATTCACCTTATACATGTTGACTGTGACCATACCTAACTGCCATCTCTCCTTATTTTCTGTTCTCTCCTCTTCTGCTCTCTCTCTCTCTCTCTCTCTCTCCTTTCCCTCTCTCTGTCTCTCTGTCGAGCTATACATGTCACTCCTGAGTGATCCAGACCCCTCTGCCCTCTGGATCCGTCTAACCCGTCCTGGAGTCCTGCTTCTGGTTGGAGATCTCGTCGCATGGATGCCCCGTGTGGTCTGCCTGGATTCGTGTGGTGGCTGGGGATGGTTTCCATGAAGACTGTCGTGTCATCGATTGATGCTCTGGGGACCTGTGACTTCAGTTGTTCGATAGCTCAGGACTGGAATCTCCTACAGTCTACCTGAGCCTCCAGGAACAAACTGGACTCCTTTTAATTTTAAACACATCTCCTGTTATACTGAACTTCCAGTACACATTATTATGCTGATCAATCCCTGCTATCCGTTATCACCAAGATGAGGATGGGTTCCCTGTTGAGTCTGGTTCCTCTCAAGGTTTCTTCCTATTACCATCTCAGGGAGTTTTTCCTTGCCACCATCGCCCTCGGCTTGCTCATCAGGGACAATCTTATCATTTTGATTCATACACATTGCATACAAACTTACTTCTTTTATTGTGTAAAGCTGCTTTGCTACAATGTCAATTGTTAAAAGCGCTATATAAATAAAATTGACTTGACATTTATTTCTACATATTTCTATATTGAAATGTATACACTTAGTAAAAACAAATCTCCACTAGACTTGCACGATTATTGTAGAGTATAAACAGAATCAACTTCAATTTTATTTACAATCATTTAAAATACTATCTCAGTAACTCGGTTGGATGGATATCCAGAAAAATCTGCTTGCTGTGGAGTACTTGTACTTTTGTACTTAAAGTACATTTTACTTCACTTACTTCGTACTTGAGTAAAAATATTGAAGTGGTACTTCTACTTATAGTGGAGTACATTTTTACATGTAATTTAACTTGAGTATTGAGTTTGTGCACTTCTACCACCTCTGCACTGTGCTTAGCCACAAGCCTGCTTGATAATAGCCTCCTGACCAGATACAAGGGGAAAACAGTAAGAAATCCTGCATGTAGCAGAATCCAAATAAATTCTCTAACTTAACATCGAAGAGCAAGGTATGTAAAGGCAGGATGACTCAGCTATGCTAGTGGCAATAGTTCGTTGGCCTGCAGTTCACAAGATGGAGGGCGATGTACAACTTGATAACACTAAGGTGATCTGCTATTTTTCTAACAATAGTACAGTCGTGGCCAAAAGTTTTGAGAATTACATAAATATTGGAAATTGGAAAAGTTGCTCCTTAAGTTTTTATAATAGCAATTTGCATATACTCCAGAATGTTATGAAGAGTGATCAGATGAATTGCATAGTCCTTCTTTGCCATGAAAATGAACTTAATCCCGAAATAAACTTTCCACTGCATTTCATTGCTGTCATTAAAGGACCTGCTGAGATCATTTCAGTAATCGTCTCGTTAACTCAGGTGAGAATGTTGATCTCACCTGAGTTAACAAGATCTCCAGCACAAGGCTGGAGATCATAATGTCATCATCATTATGATCTCCAGCACAAGGCTGATTGGGTTAGAAGGGTTAGAATGGCAGACTTGACATGTTAAAAGGAGGGTGATGCTTGAAATCATTGTTCTTTCATTGTTAACCATGGTGACCTACAAAGAAACGTGTGCAGCCATCATTGCGTTGCATAAAAATGGCTTCACAGGCAAGGATATTGTACTAAGATTGCACCTAAATCAACAATTTATAGGATCATCAAGAACTTCAAGGAAAGAGGTTCAATTCTTGTTAAGAAGGCTTCAGGGCGTCCAAGAAAGTCCAGCAAGCGCCAGGATCGTCTCCTAAAGAGGATTCAGCTGCGGAATCGGAGTGCCACCAGTGCAGAGCTTGCTCAGGAATGGCAGCAGGCAGGTGTGAGCGCATCTGCACACACAGTGAGGCCAAGATTTTGGAAGATGGCCTGGTGTCAAGAAGGGCAGCAAAGAAGCCACTTCTCTCCAAAAAAAACATCAGGGACAGATTGATCTTCTGCAAAAAGTATGGCGAATGGACTGCTGAGGACTGGGGCAAAGTCATATTCTCGGATGAAGCCTCTTTCCAATTGTTTGGGGCATCTGGAAAAAGGCTTGTCCGGGGAAGAAACGGTGAGCGCTACCATCAGTCCTGTGTCATGCCAACAGTAAAGCATCCTGAGACCATTCATGTGTGGGGTTGCTTCTCATCCAAGGGAGTGGGCTCACTCACAATTTTGCCTAAAAACACAGCCATGAATAAAGAATGGTACCAAAACACCCTCCAACAGCAACTTCTTCCAACAATCCAACAACAGTTTGTTGATGAACAATGCATTTTCCAGCACGATGGAGCACCATGCCATAAGGCAAAAGTGATAACTAAGTGGCACTTAGAATGTTGAAATTTTGGGTCCATGCCCTGGAAACTCCCCAGATCTTAATCCCATTGAGAACTTGTGGTCAATCCTCAAGAGGCGGGTGGACAAACAAAAACCCACTAATTCTGACAAATTCCAAGAAGTGATTATGAAAGAATGGGTTGCTATCAGTCAGGATTTGGCCCAGAAGTTGATTGAGAGCAGCCCAGTCGAATTGCAGAGGTCCTGAAAAAGAAGGGCCAACACTGCAAATACTGACTCTTTGCGTAAATGTCATGTAATTGTTGATAAAAGCCTTTGAAACGTATGAAGTGCTTGTAATTATATTTCAGTACATCACAGAAACAACTGAAACAAAGATCTAAAAGCAGTTTAGCAGCAAACTTTGTGAAAACTAATATTTGTGTCATTCTCAAAACTTTTGGCCACGACTGTACATATCTTCATACAGGGGTTTAAAGCCACCTATAGGAACAAAGAAGGACTGCAAACATTTTACCACTTCAAATGCAAACAAACTAAAAAAAAAAATATATATATATATATATATATATATATATATATATATATATATATGGGCCAAAGTCATATTCTCGGATGAAGCCTCTTTCCAATTGTTTGGGGCATCTGGAAAAAGGCTTGTCCGGGGAAGAAAAGGTGAGCGCTACCATCAGTCCTGTGTCATGCCAACAGTAAAGCATCCTGAGACCATTCATGTATGGGGTTGCTTCTCATCCAAGGGAGTGGGCTCACTCACAATTTTGCCCAAAATTTTGCCCAATTTTGCCCAAAAAAATCGACTTTGAAGTCAGTGTAGCAATACGTTTTGCCACACAAAAGATCTGCAACCAAATAGATATCGTCCCCACCACTATTATCAACGACTTGGTTGCCTCTAGCTTGACCATTGTCACATGCTATTAAACATGTTTTACATGCACTACATGATGTTCAGTGAGTACAAAGAAAATATAAAAGCTGTATGATGGATTTATCTATTGCAATTTCTGCACCAAAGATGAATTTGTGACTTTGTCAGAAGGTCATGACATGTGCACGAATGCACAATTAAGATGTGCACACACATTAAGAAAAAAGTGATAAGAAGTTCGACCTAGAACAACCCATTTAAATATACAACTTATTTTAATCAGAAAATACAAGTCAATTGTACACATTTCAGTAAGTGGACATTTCAGTGAATTCTATCATATAATTATCTTTAAAAAAAGAAACAAGAAGTGGTCTGAATATTGTAATTACAAAGGCAGAATTTGATTACAAGAAAACTGAAGCCAATGTTGACCTTTATACTAATTGCCTCCAAAGGTTTTCATCTACATTGATGCTGTTTGCATATTGTGAAGAATCAACAACCAGTACAGAGCTTGACCTACATCTTAAGAAACCAATTCCGAATTGGCTATGATCCGTGACATATAAGAACAAATATCTATCCGCTGCATATGAGAGTTTTTTGGCACATCCCTCAAAAGAGCCTATGAGGCTGATAGAATGACAGTATGATGTTATTAGTATTGAGGGGTATGCTTACGACTCCAGGACACACATAAATCATGGGGACAGCCACTAACATGATAATGACAAAATGAGGATGGGCGAAATTTTTACAAATGAATACTTTCAGGGCACAATATATTTTGGTTTTATGAAGGTAGCATATTTGTCTTTCCATGGTTCTTAGATGGGACAAGTAAGCCATCTGAGAAATAAAAGTGCAAATGAGGCCAATTGCAAATGAGAAAGGAAGAAAATGTCTTAAAGCAAAATGATTTAGGCAAAAAGACGGCATTTGGATTGTGTACAACGCTTTGAATGCAGGTCTCAAACTTCTCCTTAAGACCGCACCTGTTAAACAGTCCATAGATACGCACTTGGTCTAAATATCATGTTTTTCTTTCATTGGCATCATTGTTGTTGTTCTGACATGTTTGTTTGAGTGTGAATATATTTACGACCAGATATTTTTCAGTAATTATTTCTACTTACAAGTGTCTTAATACCTTTTTGATTCATTGCCATATGGCTACAACTGTAAGAATAAATACATTTTGACCAATTAGATAATTAATTACAGCAGTGAATAAATAATGCAACATTTGTCATTAACTGTATTTCCACTTTCTTCAAAATGATTAACATGACAATGAGTGGTTTTGTACACTGTAATAAAAAAAAAAGTAACTAAAAGGCAATTCTGTATATACTTAAACATAATAAAGGACAAAATGAAAATCAAACATACAGTAGAAAAAAAATCTTACTATGCAGTTCAAATCAAATAAAGTTTTAATTGATATTTTTTAATTGATATTTGCTGGTATTTCATTATTTTGCCACAATATCAGATTACTTCATCATATTCACCAATTAGGTGGATACATGATCCATCATTCTAGCATGTAATGAAGTGCAGCTTGCGATATTCAATTATTTAAATTTTTTTCCCAGTAAGGCCTTTGTAGCAACTATGCCATTTAGAATTTCAGCTGGCACTGGGTTCGAGTTCCTACCGCAGGGATAACTGTCTCATGGATTCTATCAACATTATAAAAGACAAATATCTGGTAAGAAATTATGTTTTTTTATTTTTATTTATTATGTTATGAAAGTGCTCATTGTGGAGCATGGCTGCTCACGATAGTTTCTTTTTAAAACACAATTAAACCTCTTAGCTTTCAAAATGAAAACTCTGTAAGGAATCAACTGAAAATATCACAGCATGGCATATTTTATTATATATTTTGTATTATATATTGTGAAAATATATCTCACACTCAATTTTTTTATTTTCAACCAGTTAAAAAGTGAGCCTTTATAAAAGTAAAATTATGCTAATTTGTTAACACATTAACATAATTTAATATTAAAATAATTTCTTATTATTGCCTACATCAAGCAACAAATTTTACAAAAATACATTATTAAAACCTGGAAAGATAATGCTGAATCTTTAATTTCACTTCAACTTGGTCATAAACACTGACGGCAGATATCATGGCTAGGTTTAAAAATTAACCTAAGAGCATTTCCACGCTCAGTGAACTCACAGGTTTGGAACTAAACAGCCGTGCCGTCATAAAATAATAAAATAAAAACTTTTAGTGTTAAACAATTACTGAGGCTAATAAAAAAAAAAGGCTTAAAATCTGCTAGGTTGCATAAAGATTAGACATCAGAGCAGAGTAAAAAGCTCATTAGGTCTGATAAGTCCATATTTACCCTATTCTACAGTAGTTTGATAGGTAAGAGTAAGAAGGGAAAAACATGAAGTAATAAACCCATCCAGGAGCATAATCGAGGGACCTGGAGACCCAATAAACTGACATCAATCAACCAAAATGCAAGCTTATTATACCATCCTTCAGTGCATTATTATACTTGACTGGAAAGATGCAGCACTCAAAGTAGACATTACACTGTCGCACGAGAAAAAGAAGAAAAAGCACCATTATTGTGTGCGTATGTGTGTGGGTGTATAAGTGAAGTAAGAGAATAAACTTGCAGCGGTTTCAAGATGAGTGCTATGAGACATTACACAAACATCAGTAACATAATATTTACTGGTTGTCAAACTGTGTTACTCTCTATTTAAGGCTCGGGACGCTGACTATAGGTCAGGGGACAGCAGTGCGCTCTGTTCAGCCAGATCCATACTTTCATATGAAATCAGGAAAGTGAACAGTGCCTACAGAAGCAGGATATACAGCCACTTCTGTGCGGGGACACCAAGCACATGTGGCAGGGAAATCAATCAATGACAGAAGGTACAGGCAGAATACTGATGCATGTGACACTTTACTTTCAGACAGCCTCAATAAATTGAAAGCCATGAAACATCTAACACCACAAACAAGGGAAAGGCAGAGTCCTTTCATACTATGCATTCACAATTGGCTCCGATAATTGACCTTGGGCGTGCAAGGAGGACCATAGCCCAAGTCAACCTATAGAAAATAGCCGTTTCCAATAACATCCCTGGCCGAGTACTCAAAGAATGTGCTGATACAGTAGATGACCTGACATACATCTTTAACATCTGCCTCAGTCAGGCCCAGATGCTCCAAACCATCTACAGATCATACAAATCTGCGGTAGCCTGTCTAAGTTATCGTCATCCAATGACAATAATGACTGCCAGCATTAAATCCTCTGCTGATCATCCCAACTGATCGTCTAAGGAAGCCATCACCACCACCTGGATGATAATAATAATAATAACACCTATACCAGAATTCTGCTCATTGATTTCAGTTCAGCATTTAATATAATCATTCAGCTGAAACTAGTAGTTGCTACTTGGCCTAAACAGTACCATGTGTCAAGGATTCTGGACGACCAGTTCTGATTCTATTATACTGAGCACTGGCACCCCACAGAGCTGTGTGCTCGGTCCACTGCTATTCACACTACACAGCCAGATTCAAGGACAATCAAATTTGCTGATGACACCACATTGGTGGGGCTTAGCATCAATAATGATTAATCAATATAAAGGAAGGAGATTAAATACCTACAGAGCCAGTGCAGTAAAATCCAGGATGGTAACGCAGTCCCAGGAGAGACTGACAGAGAAACTTTAGTATCAAGTATTAAATTTAAAAATCACTCTTAACGAGCATCCTAAAACATTCTACAAAAATGTGGCTGAGAGTGTACTGACCTACTGCACCACAATATGGTTTTCCAGCTGTACACTGCAGGTAATAAAGCTCTACAGAAGGTGGCTAGAGAGGCAGAGAACATCATAGGTGCTTCTTTAGCTTTGGTACAAGAACTCTTTCACAGTCGCTACCTACAGAGGGCTAAGGGCATCCTTAAAAATTCCTCACAGCCTCATCATGAACTGTTTACTCTCCTGCCTTTGAGTAAATATTTCAGGATCTATTTTTCTCCCACAGGCTGTCAGATTGCTAAACAGTTGTCTAATCTGATTCTTCTATCATTTTCCACATGTTAATACATGTTCTACTGTTAATGCCCCTGAAGTAAAAGCCATTTCATTCTGATTTGAACAGGGTTTTTTGTTGCATGGTTTTAATGATAACGTTCTTCTTCATTATAGCCTTTGAATGCATCTAACTGAAAATAGGTTAGAAAACTTGGCTAAGCTTAATAGCTGCTGTCCTGTCACTTCTTGTTTGTCTCAATATACGACCCTTAATCATTTGGTTCTTCATCATTACTTGCTGTGATTTAGGCTTTTTTACACTTTGAAAGACAAGTGTGTTCAATCGACAAAATGTCAGCATTATTCAAGGTGAAATGAAGATCACTGAGCAATAGCAAAGAGGGGAAACTGTTTTTATAGGAATAGGATATTAATTATCTAGTTTACAATTACTTATTTATCAGACCACATATACAGTAGTATCCTATACAAACTGTTCTGTATATGCTTCTCTTAATTCATTCAGGAGAATCAGAATGTAGCAACAACATACAGTAGAGAGAAAATGCTGAGTCTGAGGTAGAAACTAAAACATCTGCCTATCTGTCCTCAACCTCAAGGAAATTAAAAGCCATAACCTATTTTAGGTTTAACTATAATGCATCTTGTAGTTTTCCACAAAATAGTAAAACTCACTCACTCATATTCTATACCGCTTAATCCTGTATTCAGGGTCGCAGGGGGCCTGGAGCGTATCCCAGATGACTTAGGGCACAAGGCGGGGTACCGTACACCCTGGACAGGGTGCCAATCCATCACACACATACACACACACACACACTATGGCCAATTCGGGAATGCCAATTAGCCTAACCTATATGTCTTTGGACTGGTGAAGGAAACCGGAGTACTCGGAGGAAACCCACCAAGCACAATATTGTTTATTCAATATTGTGAGTGTTCATCAATAAAAGTAGACCCTTTACAGATTCAAATGATGTAATATACTTATGTGTAGGATAAAAAATGACAGAGCATTTTAAATTCTTTTCACGGTTACCAGAAAAAAATGCAAGTGGAACATGCAAACTCCATGCACACAGAGACAGGAATCGAGCCTGGCCGGGAATCGAACTCAGAACCTGGAGGTGCAAGGCGACACCATGCCACCAATAGTAAAACTATACAGTGTAAATTGTTTAAAACCCTTAGGAGTCGGCGGACCCGCCGGCGGGTCCACTTGCATTTTTTTCTGGTAACCGTGAAAAGAATTTAAAATGCTCTGTCATTTTTTATCCTACACATAAGTGTATTACATCATTTGAATCTGTAAAGGGTCTACTTTTATTGATGAACACTCACAATATTGAATAAACAGGCACATTCCAGGACTCAAACTATGAAAGAGTGGGAGCAGGAGGAATCATTTTCACACATGAACTGGACAGAGTGCTGACTTTGACCTCACCAAGAGTGATTAGGAAGTTTTATAGATGTTTGATTGGACCTTAGGCCTCAACAAATTTCTTTGTTTTTTATTCACTAAAAATCTGCATGCCACACTTATGCTTTATATATATATATATGTGTGTGTGTGTGTGTGTGTGTGTGTGTGTGTGTGTGTGTGTGTGTGTGTGTAATTTTCAGTGGTAGGTTTCTTAGGCCAGGGTTTAATTTCCACTCAATGCCCGATCACTGGATGCAGAGCTGGTGTTTTTTTATCTTCTTTTATAGACAATCAATATTTGGTAAGAATTCCTTTGTCCTTTAAAACCGGGCATAGAGTCAAAAAGACATACAGTACTTGTTTCATCTATTAACTAAATAAGCTAACTGTAATTAGCACAACTGGGCAACATGATGGTGTAGTGGTCATCACTGTCGCCTTGAACATCCAGAGTCCTGGCAAGGTTCGGTTCCCGTCTCTGTGTGCATGGAGTTTGCATGTTCTCCCCGTGCTTGGTGGGTTTCCGTAGTTGGCTGTAGTGTGTGAATGAGTGTGTGAGCGTGTGTGTGTGTGTGTGTGTGTGCCCTGCGATGGATTGGCACCCTGTCCAGGGTGTACCCCGCCTTGTGCCCTAAGACTCCTGGGATAGGCTCCAGGCCCCCTGCGACCCTGAGTACAGGAGTAAGCAGTATAGACGATGAGTGAGAGTGAGTGAGTGAGTAATTAGCACAACTCTTCAGCCAGATAAGCTGGAAATAATTAGTGTAAAATAATTGTAAAAGTGTTTGCTTTATCGCTTAACGTTTAGGCTAATTAAGATAAATGAAGTAATTCAACAGGTTACACAATCATATGCGTAATCTACTGTGATGGTGATGTGTTCTCTCCCTCGCTCACACTTTCTCTCACACTCTCACACTCACGGAGCGTCATTTATTTCCCATTCCTTCCTTCATTTAGAATTTTAATTTACTGTTTTTCTCTGTCTTTTTTTCCCCCGATTGTCATTTTGCCTGAGAGCTTGGTTAAATTTATTGACTCGAGTGATCTCTGCTATTACAGCCCACAGAGATGTATGGGTTGAGATAAGTGATGCAATAGCTACAAAATGCCCCTCAGAAAAAGGAAAAAAAAGACCCGCTAGGCTCAAGAGCTAATAGAGCGCTGTTATTTGTCACTTCTCCCCCGTGCCATTAGTAAAAGGTCATTAAAATGTTCTCATCTGATGTGGCTGGAAACTCCCTCATCAAACCTGCAGCAAGTGTAGTAATTTGGTTGAGAGTTGCCCATAATAACCGTAACGCTAAGGATACCCAAGAACATTGAGATTTTTTTTTGGTTTGTTTGTTTTATGGTGTCTGTCTCCATCTCCAATTTTTGACTGATATGCTGAGACCTTAAAAACATTACTTTTAGCTTTCTTGTCCTAATCAGTGGCCTTACTACTGTATATGCAAATTAAATTCACTCATTGGAAAAGCATTTTAAAGAGGAATAAATAATGAGGGATGTGAAATAGATAAGAGTTTGCATGTCCTCCCTGTGCTTGGTGGGTTTCCTCCTACAGCCAAGACATGCAGATTATGCTAACTGGCGTTCCCAAATTGCCCGTAGTTGTGTGAATGTGTGTGTGTGTGTGTGTGTGTGTGTGTGTGTGTGTGTGTGTGTGTGTGTGTGTGTGTGTGTGTGTGCGCCCTGCGATGGATTGGCACTCGGTCCACTGTGTACCCCACCTCATCCCCTGTCTCCTGGGATAGGCTCCAGGACCCTCGCGACCCTGTATACAGGACAAAGCGGCACAGAAAGTGAGTGAAATAGGCATGTGCTTCTGACATTATCTAGGTGAATTGTTTTTGACCTGTGAATTCAAGAGCCTCAGTCTTGTGCGCCAAGGAGGCAGACAGTCGGAGGAGCGACTGATTATTATGTTCAGAGTGAAATCTTTCCCTTTCTCTTCCCTTACTGTTGCTTGGTACGCATCTGAAAAGTATAACTTGGTAGAGAATTAAATAATAAGAATTGACAGATGACAATGTGTTAACAGTCCGATTCAACATTTTAATCTATGCACAAACAAACACGCAATTAAACAAACATCTGCGACAAAGTAAAATAAATTGCACCAGTAAGCTGTATGCAAAACACAGAATGTGGTTTTAATATCTAATTGTATGCAAATGATACTGCATAATTATATATATTTTTTTTTAAACATTATGCATTACGCATCTTCTGTTACTATTTAGGATGAGAGGTGAATTGATTTGGTTGCTTAATGCCAGTAATATGGGTAAAGAGCAATGTCTGCAGAGGTAAGCAAAGTAAACATGCTTTTTTTAATGTAGTCTTGAGGAATAATTCTCCAGGCTTCCTGAAGGATTTTTTTTTTTTTGGCTTCTCATTTTAAGAAAGTTTTTGGCTCTCATGACCTATGAATCATTCAAGCATAAAACAAACCAACTAACACAAAAAAAAAAAACGTCTAACTTAAGGTATGTACCACTGAGAGACAGGTGCAGATGATGATAGATGATTAGAATACTGGTGATGCTGAAAGCTGAGCGTTCCCATTTCGTTAATTTAATCTACATAATTGAATTTAATTTAATTGCATTTCATATAAAGAAATAAGGAGTGGCTCAATAAGGCACAATCCTGTACCTGCGAAATTTACTTAAAGTGTTAAAAGTACTAAACTCGCATTAGCTCACAGCCTTTAATTCTTAGTAAATCTCTCTCTGTCTCTCTCCTGACAGTGGACGTGCTGTTTCTGTCTCTGTCTGCAACCGTCTCCACCTGTGATTTCAAACACCTGCTACATGGTTTAGCTTATCACAGAGGAAATACAATTATGCATAATAGCCAGCAGGTGCTGATATTACCTCTTCAAACACTACACATCACACTGGTTATGAAACGCAACGCCATGTGGAAATGTAGTGACGTGCAAAGTTCATATGTTTGTTGGTCGACGTTTTAGTGAAGTAAAAGTAAAAACCGTCGTCTAATCACACCCAAGATACGTGACATGTGTACTGTGCAGCGGTACCGCAGCATACGACTTGAATCCGTTCCGAAGGCGAGTTCTTAAGGCAAAATGTCATTATTGCTGACGTATTTTTTTCGAAAGGTTATCTGAGATAATCTGTTCCAGCACCCCGAAAAATATATCAGTACCAATATTACAAATTTTTAGCACTATAATCATATTTTTGCATATAAAAACAATCAAAACCTTTAGAAAAGACATGTAAATGAAGTAAAATAGTTAATATTATATATTGGTAAAGATTTGAAATTTACACAAATTTAACAAGAGTGATGAAACTGCAGGTCTTCAAGAAGGCCTTAGACCCCTAAGGGATTTATTAAACTTCACCTAACTGTATTTTATAATTCCTATTGGCATCAACTGTACAGTATCTTAAATAAATAAAATGCCAAAAAAAAAAAAAAAAAAAAAAGGTTAACTCGCTTCACTTGATGCAAACAACTTTTGAATGGCTCCCGGACATACGTGCAACTTAGCCAGAGTTCAGCTTAGTTCGTTTGCCCTGAAAATGCTTCTCATGCAGATGAAAACTTCTTTTATGAGGCATGGCGTTCATATGCCGAGTTACTTCCAGTTACCAGGGGGACCAGAGGGTGTGTGCCAACTATAAGGGCATTGTACTGTAAGGCACCGGAAAGGTAGGTTCGGCCAATTGTCAAATCCCAGATTAAATAGGAACAATGTGGATTCCGTCCTGGTTGTGGAACGACGGACCAGCTTTTTACCCTGGCGGGGATCCTGGAGGGGGCTTGGGATTATGCCCATCCAGACTACATGTGTTTTGTGGATTTGAAGAGGGCGTATGATCCGGTTCACCGGGATTTTCTGCAGGAGGTGCTTCAAAAGTATGGGGTGAGGGGGGGGTTACTTCTCAGGGCCGTCCAATCACTTTACTCCCAATGATGGAATTGGGGGGGGGGGGGGGGGGGGGGTCGTGGCTAGGGGGGAGTTAGGACATTGTATAAGGTACGGTAAGCTGATACCCTTAGCAAACTTTTTTTGCAGATTTCCTTTTTTTTAGAATAAATTTTATGCTCTGTCTGCTAGAATTTCCATGCTACCAGTGCCGGCAGCTCTGCACTTTGAGGAAAAGAAAGGCTTATTACTATTTTCTCTGCAATTAGTCATACCAGAGAGCTCTAGAAGTGATCAACTGCTCATTTAATAATATGAGAAATGTAACAAATTTGACAGCTAATATATATACAAGTGCAAACAGAATGTGGAGATTTTCTTAAACCATTAACGATGAGAAGTGAAAAGAAAAGGGCGAAACTCAATAATTCATTCCTAAATTTCACCATCCTGGTCCGAGTAGTCTAAAAAATAACCTGTATCATGTAGTGCATGCGGTACAAGTGCATCCACCTGCAATAACACTCCTCTCCTTCATGCTATATTTTTTTACAGAAATGCACTGCAATGTTCTCTCTGTTCCCTGCACTTTGTACCTGAGCGCACAAAAGTACCATTCTGTGCACACTCACATCAACCTGAATAAAAATAAACTCAGCCATAGTCATGGATCATCATGTACAACCAGACATGGGCTTTAGAGGTACTGGATGCGAAGGAGATGTAAATGTGAAAACATTCAAGTAATTGATCACCTCTGGAGCGGCGTGATTAACTGTGTTTATCACTCCGGAGATAACGGAATGAAATGCTGAATATCAGCACTACTTTTCCAGCTATAAAGATTGATAATTTATATGCGAGTTAAAGTGTATAAATAGAGAATAAGAAGTAATCTCAGCTGACAGCAAGTCTACAGTAACTCAAATAACTACACGTCACAGCTGTGGTGAAGAGAAAAACACACCATGCCAAATCATGATGCTGACATGCTACAATACCTGTAGTCCATCCACATTGAGCTCCACTCCTGTTAGCCAAGAACAGGAATATGATGCTATAATAAGCACATGGGCACTGAAACGATGGTTGGATAAAAGGAATTTTTCTTTTTTTTGTCATTTGAAACCAGACTGAATGGATGTTCTGTGTAAACACTTAATGGAAATAGTGTAGCTCTTATATTATACATTAAAATAGGTACTGTATCCTATACACATTTAGAGATCCCTAATGTTTTTTTGGCTTAGTGGTTAGCACTGTCGCCTTACACCTCCAGGGTCCGGGTTCGATTTCTGTCAGGGGTCTGTGCGCATGGAGTTTGAATGTTCTCCTCTTGCCTGATAGGTTTACTCCACGTACTTCGGTTTCCTCCCACAGTACAAAGACATGCAGGTTAGGCTAACTGGCGTTCCCAAATTGCCCGTAGTGTGTGAATGACAATTGGCCGTCGAGCTGGCAACCCAACCCCTTAAGTACCTGCCATAGAAACAACAGCTACATTTCCAGGGTTGGCAGTATGGCATATGGATGTCAGCCAAAATACTACCAAAAAAGAAAAAAAAAAGGCTTTTGATAGCATTTTTCTTCTTATGAATCTTAGCTGAAATGACCCATGTAGGCGATGTTCACATTACCAGACTGAAGTGACTAAATATCCATTTATTTACCCTAATATGAATGTGTTTTTAGGAGACACACTAGGGGAAATGTGGGAACACCTATTAGCCTGTGAGAGGAAACCAGAGTACCTGGAGGAAACCCACCAAGCACAGGAAGAACATGCAAACTCCATGCAAACAGACTCTGAGGCAGGAATCGAACCCAGGCTCTGGAGGTGCAAGGCCACGGTGTTAACCACTAAGCCACCATACTGCTCAAGAAACATTTATTTCCGCATCTTAATTAAAACCACTGGCTATTTTGCAAAACGGTTTCAGTAACCATATGAAAGGTTTAACATTCAACTATCATCTTGAACAGTAT
Source organism: Clarias fuscus (assembly GCA_030347435.1). Lineage (NCBI taxonomy): Eukaryota > Metazoa > Chordata > Actinopteri > Siluriformes > Clariidae > Clarias > Clarias fuscus. Next base: position 14,051,047 of record CM059225.1, on the reverse strand, counting down.
ATGTTTAAGGTATGGACCAATTCGTTCCTGATGCAATCTCATTCAAGTTGGCCACTAGGGGCTACACTATTCATTTTGTGCACAATAAAGCAATCTACTGCATCTATGCTTAGATATGTAATGGCATTTTTGATGACTACCTAATTACTTAAAAGCATGGCCACGAAATATGAAATGTTATGTTTTGCTCCCTGATGCAATTACATTGAAATGGCCACTGTGTAGGGGAGTTCATTGGGTTCTGTGAGTTTAGTTCGAAATGCTGTTTCTCAGGATACAATTGTTGTCCTGCATGGGTCTGTGACTTTTTACAACACTGAACTACATCAAAAACATGGCTGCCTGCAGTGAATCAGTTCCCAGCAGGCATTTTCCATAACTAGCTTGGAAGCTTAATAAATATGCTCCTGTATGGCCACTATATCGCTCTATGTATCGCGGCAGGAACTGGGCACTTGGGCAGTATTTGGACCGTGCAGATTAAATAGAGCTTTGCTTTTTTGTTGAAATGTTTTGTCGTGGTTTGTTTTAATGAGGGAATGATTGCCATTTCTGAAAAAAATGTCTTACAATTTGCTACATAGTAAATCAGGCACACATTAAAAGAGAACAGCGTAGTATTATCACAATATCCAAAATCCACATTTTTTTTATCCATATTGCACAGCTACAGTAATTTTAGCAAAGCCAACAATGCCGCATTACAGCAACCATTTCCTCATAGCGGTTATTTTTACTAACAGCACTAGGATGTTGAGTGAGATGCACCTTTAAACAAATAAGCGGCAGCTCCAGTGAAGCAGCAATGTGAAAGCACGAACAGAGAAAGAGAAGTCATTAGCCAGCTGTGCACTCCACGCTCTGTCTAACTGATCTTGACATCAATACTATTTTCAGACCTGGCCCTTCAAAGATAAGCAATATAAAAGGACCACAGTGCCAGGATGACAGGAATAGAGAGGCGCCTGCTGCCGTTGGACTTGGCATATATGCAACGAACAGAAAAGGGTTATTTCACTTCCGAACAGATGAGCGTCTCCGTGAGCTGCCTCGGACACATCTAATCAATGTAGAATAGGCCGTCCTAATGTTAAGTGTATGTCGGAAAGAAAGTGGATTAGCCATCAAGTTTTACTGTCCGCACTTTCAAGTGACTGAAATGCCTCGTGGGAATTATAACCGGGTTCAGGTGGGAAATATAAGGAAGACGAGGAAAGGTCACCAAAGACAATTAGTCCATTATAGTCCTCGCTTTTCGCCAATTCATTTCCACTCATAACAGTTGAATTACCCTTCACCTAAAGTTTCATGACACCCCAAAATGCTGGTACTTCTAGAAATGGCTCCAGGAGAAAAGCTTATCTTTCAGTAACACAAATTTCTGAATGAATGTGCAACAGATCACTTCAGGCCTGTAAGATGCCATTAAAGGCACCCCAAAAGACTGCTGCTGCCTTTCAAGTGACAAGTTGATCCTGCTTAAAAGGGGCCTTGTCAATATACATATGACATTTACTATAAATCATCTCCTAAGGGAAAGAAAATGAATCCAAAAAATATGGAAAGTAGGAAGAAATAGGATCTCACATGTCTGACAATGCCATATGCCTGCTCCTGCTGACAGCCAAGCGTTGTGCAGTTGTGTTCCAGCTTCACTTCACAATTGGAACTGGTGAAGCCTTCTGGGCACATGCAAATGTACTCTTCACCATGTTCCTCACATTTGCCTCTGTTTCCACAAGGCTGTGAACTGCAGGGGTCTTTCTTCTCAGTGCAGAATGTGCCTGTTAGCGAATACATACAGTAAGGCATACAGAACACCACATTTCCTCTTTTTTTTTTTTTAATTATAAAGAAGTAAAAAGAAAGTATTTCCCTGTCCACAATGAGATGCCCGTGAACTTTCTGAGCACAGAAAAAAAGAAAAAGAAAAGATGAACTCTGCTGCTTACATATCCGCAAATAAATAGCCACAAACAAATACTGTAGAATGAAATGGCAATAGATCACACGCCAAGAAATGCAAATGAACTGAGGGTTATCCGTGTTGATAACGGGCAAGAGTGTATCAACCGTTTTAAATGTGCTGATTCAAATGAAAAGACTAAATGGCAGAGCAGACTTTATCTATAACTAGCCGACAAAACATGTTACATTATTTAGCTTGACCGTTAATCCAGCTAAATAGGAAGATCTTAACATGAAATATTCTAATATATTCTGTAATATCGCTGATTTTATTTATTTTTTGTTATACATATTATACAGAAAATGTGTGTGTACTTCTGAAGTGATTAATCTTGCTTTCCTAAAAATTACAAGCTTCTAACTTCAGCCATTTAAAGTTAAATAATTAAAAATGCAAATGATTCACATTCCATTATGATTAGTGATATAAAAACTGGTGTAACCTTCTAGAAGCATATGTCTTGTAAAAACTGTTTAAATTAAAGCAATCCTTGCAAAATTAAGGATTATTTTCCCCAAAATTACTAACAGTGATTTTATTTAACAATTAACGTTATGGGGCAATAAAATTGCTTTTTGTATTCTGTTCAATAATTATTCTTAACAACACAAATAACATTAAAATTTCAGGGCTACCTCAATGCTTTGCATGAGAGATGATATATATACAGTATATATACAGTACTGTATATATATATATATATATATATATATATATATATATATATATATATAAATCTGTAGTGTCTGTAACCATATCAAATTCATGTTGTAATACCTTAACTCAGTATTTTAGAATAATACACTTTTTTAGGTTTGTGTCTTTTTGTAACTTTCATCTGAATGGCAATTATGAGTATTGAAAGATTCGAATAATAATTTTTAAAAAAGTTACGGACACAACACAAAAGGGCATCAAATTGTATTTAGCAAATGTGTTTCTTTTAGTCCGATAAAAATATAAATGTGCATACATATTTGCAAAAAATGAAGCATGGATTGGGAGATAAGAAGCATCAAGTATTATGAAAAATTGTGTTATATGATCGAATCTGAAAGTTCACTTTTTCCCTTTTTTATCCATAAAGCACTTTCTTCTATAATAAATAACCTGACTTGTCCGATATGTTCATATGTAATGTACAGTAGTCTAAGGATGTAGACCTACTGTATTGTCCATCATATAAAACATTTACAGAGATGTCTCTAAAATCAAAGCCTAAATATCAACTGAGCTTTCACATGTGGGCTGCCACTTCTGAGACATTGTTAGAAAGATAATGAAGTATAATGATCAGTCTTAATATGAGAAATCTTTAGTCAGGGACACTGCTGAGCCTTATACTGAGAGAGATTTCAGACAACCTCAGCCACTTTTTCCAGGACAATGACCAATAAGTACAGTGCCGCAAGGGCGGTAACTGAAGTAGAGGGCATAAAACTAGGTTACTGCTCCTCCAGAATGCCTGAAACTGAATCTAATCGAGACGGTGTGGTCTGGAGGGTAGTCATTTTACAGAATTAACCTAAATGACTATGGCAGCTACGACATAACTATCGCATCGGCTTCGACTATGTGATCAGTGATGAACTATAACTATAAACCTGTAAACTATAAAATTGAAGTGTTAATTATTTTATACACAAAATGTTGCCTAAAACCAAACATAGTAAAATGGAACAGCTTGTCATTGGGTAGTTTAGCAACATCACATCGACTGAAACACACTTGCTGTTAACTGTAAATGCATTTATTTCATGTATTTATTCAACCTGCAACATCATGAGCGTATTTGTTGACTCACCTGCCGACATACAACATTGTGTTACCACACAGGCTTCCAGTACACACACGCGTACAACAAACATGATGACATTTCAGGTGCTTAGTTTCCATGTTGACATGTAAAATAGCATGCATCTCTCACCAGCTGTTTTGAGATGAATATCTGTCACTATGCAAAAGATGTGAGAGTAATTGACGTGAGAATAATTGAAGACCTAGTAGCACAACCATTCCATTTTTGATGCATCTGCTGACTACACTGCCCTTACTGTTATGTATGATGCATCTTGCGTACACGTACTGTATGGGGTGCTGCATTTGTCTCTGAGGACGTGTGCAAGCTACACACCAAAGGAATGTAGGATATGTGATGTAGCCATCATACATGAAAGTGTGTGCAGTTAAAAGCAAGTATACTGCTTTTCCAACCTAGGGTTAGGTTCAAATACATGAGTTTGCACCCAGGGCTTGCTTGGAAGCAGGGTTTACTGTATAATCGCACGGCCGTATGTACATTGATTGGACTGATTCCATTTATGTACAGTATGTACGTGCATGTAGAGAACATGGCAAAGTCTTTTGTTGCATGTTTTCATTATTTCTCTGCGGCACTCAAACAGTAAACAACAGTGTTTTTTTGTGTGTGTGTGTGTGTTTTTTTTTTTTATAAATACCACAACCTTGTGCAAGAATACAAAAGAAAACAAAATACTATTCTTGCCCAAGATAAACCAGATTTTTATCCTTCTAGCCTGGTAGAACATTTTCATGACTCTGTGACTTCCGTGCAAGTATTCGAAGCACAAAAGTTAGCTACAGTAATTACAGTTCTCCAGTTCTAAAAAAGTCTTGTTTTATGCATCAATACCAATAATAGCCCATTCTCAAATATCATAAAACTAGAAAAAGGAAGCAATTTGACAAGCTGAATCAATCATATTACGCAGCACAAGTGCAGATAGCTAATACACCTGATGTAACTGCTCCCGGAAAAAAACACACAAATAAACAAAAAATAAAACAAAAAATCTTGTACTGTATGTGACATCATTTTATCAATGGGATTAAACAGTTGTGGGGGGAAAAAAGAAGAAAAAAAAACTTAATCACAGTAAACATGCATCCTTTAGAAAACAGCATTTGCTACACATTGGGTGGAAATTATTTATCTGGCTCATTAAATTCTAAACCTCAGTGTTTCATTATCCCCTGGGTAGCATGTAGCCTTTTTAAAAAGATGAAGACAAGACTGAACTCTCTGTGCCACCGAGCAGACGGTGGAGAAATTGTGACAGGATGTGAGTAATTCTTTGAGTGATGGTGCATGAAATAAGTAATGGTTTACATGAAAGCACCTAAATAAATTGAGTTGTGGCCACATCTGTTCTGCATTATTCACACAAAATGCGTATTTTACATTGGAGGGTTAAGGAAGGTTGAGACGGGCTTGGCGTAGGGCTTGATGGTGACATCTGAAGCAATGACTTTCAAACTAATAAAACCAGACAGTGGAAAGCACACAATCAAAAGGGCTTTCTTACTGACGCTCACACTTATATACGTGCATTCACATTCATAGGGATTCAAAAAACTGTAGTTCAGTACCAGGAAGTGAATGGACCAATGCAAACACTTGGAATGAACACTGTCAGTTTATGAAAACGCAAAAATCTCAATCATGATATTTTTTTATCACCTGGTAAGCAACACTCTATCCACAGACATCTTGTTTTATGGTTTTCTTTGGACAATTTGTTAGAAGTCAAGAAAAAAAAAAACTCCTATATGTACTCGGAGTTAACCATAATGACATTTACTGTATATCTTTAATCAAATTTCAACCTAAATTGAGTGTGGTCTTAACCAAACTGAGTTACTAATAGAAAACAGAAACCCAGAAGTAGCCATTATAGCACTGTTTGAATTTTGCCTCTAATTGTTTTTAATCAATCCAGTTTATAATTCACAAATAATTAGGCCAGCGTGGCTGCTTTCTGAGATTCTGCTTGCACAGTTATTATTTTGGTTTCTACATGCCATTGCTGTTTTCTAACAAATTGTGACAGGAATTGATTCGGTTGAAGTAGTAATCTAAGTTTAACCCTTGTGTGGTGTTCGGGATTGTGGGACTCGTTCTCACTGTTTATTAAAAGAAAAATATGTGATTGATTGTGGTTTTTTTTCCTCTCTCTCTCCATCAGACATTGTGGTCTTGGCTTATTTTCTAAGAACACCACAAATTATTTAAGCCACTTTATACACATTCCTGCACGGTGAAATTCTTTCTTCGCATATCTCAGCTAGGGGTCTGCGGTCAGAGCGCAGGGTCAGCCATGATACAGCGCCCGTGGAGCAGCCAGGGTTAAGGGCCTTGCACCCAGAGCCCACAAAGGCAGTCTGGTGGAGCTGAGGCTTGAATCGCCGACCTTCCGATCAGTAACTCAGATCCACAAACTGCTGAGCTACCAGTGCCCCATAAAACAATACATTTTCAATGACTGCACACTGTGCACCCTTCTACACATTTATATTATGCACAGTGTGTGGTGTTCCGGTCTGCTGCACCCAGGGATAATAAAAGTGTGAAAACTGGAGGTGCTCTGTGTGTGTGTGTGTGTGTGTGTGTGTGTGTGTGTGTGTGTGTGTGTGTGTGTGTGTGCGCTTCGATATATTGTATACTTACCAACCTCTTCATTAGATACACCTGTCTGTTGTTTATTAACACAAACATCTAATCTCTAATCACATGGGAGAAACTCAAGGCGTTTAGGCATGTAGACATGTGCAAGAAGAGCTGCTGACGTTCAAACTGAGCATCATTGGAGAAAGGTGATTTAAGGTACTTTGAATATGACGTGGTTGTTGGCGCCTGATGGGCTGGTTTCCAAAATTGATGATCTACTTTATTTTTACATGTTTACAGTTTACAGAAAAAGTCTCTGAAAAAGAGAAAATATCCAGTTCTCTGTGTGAAAATGCCCTGTTGGTGCCAGAGGTCAGAGGTGAAAGGCCAGACTAGTTCGAGCTGATAGAAAGGCAACAGTAACCTAAATAACATCTCGTTACAACTGAATTATAAGGAGGTGCGTCTCTGAATGCACATCACGTCGAACGTTAAAGCAGATGGGCTACAGCAGCAGAGGACTAGACTGGATGCCACACCTGTCAGCTAGGAACAGGAAACTGAGGCTGCAATCTGCAGAGGCTCACCAAAATTGGTCAATAGAAGATTGGAAAATCGTTGCCTGGACTGATGAGTCTTGGTTTTTACCGCGAAATTCAGGTGATAGGGTCAGAATTTGGCGTAAACAACTTAAAAGTATGGATCCATCCTGCAGTGTATCAACAGTACAGGTTAGTGGTAGTGGTGTAGGGGAGATTCTCTTGGCACACTTTGGGCCATTTAGTACCACAGTCATTAAAATGAGACACAGAAGACAGTATGCATGCAGAAAGTACAGAAAATACACATACAGCACAAAGTAAAACTCTGAATCAATTATTTAAAAAAAAAAAAAACCTTATTAATATTTATTTATAATATAAAAAATGTAATCCGTTCCGGAGACGAGCTCTTAGGGTAAAATTTCGTATTGTGAAACAAATTTTCCCATAGGAAATAATGCTCCTATAATAATAATAATGAGATAATCCGCTCCTGCCACCCAAAATATATTACCAATATTATTCATTTCCAACACTATAATCATATTTTTGCATATAAAAATAATCTAAACACTTAGAAGGACAAAGTAAATGAAGTAAACTCGCCTCGCTTAGTTTTGAATGGTTCCCACACAGCGCGCAAATGGCTGAAAATACTTAAGGCTCGTATGCTGATGTACCATTGTATTAACGATATATATTGTCTACATTGTTTTGTAATTAAGATGTGACCCTGTCTGTTTTTTTGCTTGTTTTGTTTTTTTTTGTGAACCACTGATTTCTGCATAATCATTCTATACATGATTATATGGAAAACAGTGATTCTAAAAATAAAATTTACTTCAGCTGGGTTTGCACAGACAGGGTCACATATAGTAATCAAAGTATTTTTACATAAATTGTTATTGCAGATACATGAATACTTAAGACTACAAGGCTTAAAGAACCTCAACACTGACGAGGCAGTTACTACAGGGTGCAGCGCACATTTTTTTCACCCCTTTTTTCTGTACACTTCCTACTGGATGTAACCAAGAAGGTGTCGCACACAGCTCTGATGTGTCTGTGGCTGAGTTTTTCTTTTTCATTTGTTGCAAATGTAGTGTGTTGCTGAAGTTAACATATAGCAGAAAAGAACATCAAGGACACAAGTCCTTTTTCTCTTTTCTTGCTCCATCCATGGTTTTATTGGACACTCTGAGAAAATGTGCCATATAGTGAAACACAGCAGGAGAAGCACTTGTGCAATTCACAAGGTGAGGTCTTTGTACTCTGTTACTAGTCAACGTTCTCTCCAATGTGCATTCATTATGCAATAAACTAGATACATTTTTACTGCTTGTGGGGGGGAAAAAGATAAAATAATAAATAAATAATAAATAAATACCTCTTTTTATGACCCCTTTTGTGTGACGGTCCTGGAATCCGCGTTGCAGCTAGAAAGCTTTAAACAATTTTTTTTTTTTTAAGGATGGATAACGACATCAGACAACTCCCAGACAGCATGATTTGTGTATTTACACAAACAATGGCTGGTGTGTGACTGAAAATTACTGTTCTCCATTATAGGAATCTTTATCCTTTAACTGCAAACCCTTCTTTTCCCTGCATGAGAGCACATCCTTCATGCTGGTCCATGTTTGCATTCTACTGCAAAAGCACAAGCAAGAGGCACAGCGTCAGCTTGGCGACCAGATACTGTGTGAAAGTGGACAAACCTGGACTAGTTCTAGTCCTTGTCTATGTTAACAATGGAGCCTTACAAAATGACATTTATTAGAATGACAGTTCAATAGAAGAGAATATATAGGGTATCACTGTTACACCACAGGCATCATGGTGGCCTAGTGGTTAGCACTGTTGCCTTGCACCTCCAGAATCTGGGTTCGATTCCCACCTCAGGGTCTGTGTACGTGGAGTTTGCATGGGTTTCCTCCCACAGTCGCCCAAAGTGAATGAGCGTTTGGGTGTGTGTATGTGCCCTGAGATGGATTGGCACCCCTGCCTCATGCCCTGGGTCTCCTGGGAAAGGCTCCAGGGCTTGTACATAAACAATAAATGAATGAATGAAAAAGCGCCTTGTGTGTTGATCCATCTTAAAAACAATACGAACCCGCTGCTGAACCACCTGCAGTTTGCCAACAAGTCCGGAAGTGAAGCTGTAAACATGGCCCTCTACCTTATTCTTCACCTGGATATCTTAGGAAATTATGCTAGGGTCCTTTTCGTAGACTTCAGATCCCATCAGCCCAGCCCTGCTTTCAGGACAAGTCCTCCCTGATGAGCATGCCAAAGTCCATCTGCAGGTAAATCACAGACTTCCTGGAGGACAGGATGCAACGTGTGAAGCCGGGGACAGACAGATCTCACCCGCTTACCGTTAGCACCAGCTCTCCACAAGGCTCTACTTATCCTCTACTCCTCTTCCTGTACAAAACCAGCCACGCCTCTAGTCATTAGTTTGTTAAGCTCCTGAACTTAACAATGACATTGCCCTGATTGGTCTCATCTCTAGAGGTGACAAGTCTCTCTTCAGGTGCAAGACTGACCATCTGGTGCTTCCTAATTTTTTTGTTTGCACCACATTATCAAGAGAAATTAACTGTATGTAAAAACCCACTTGGCAATACATCTGATTGTGGCATATGACTGCTCAGGACCACATGAAAGCAAAAACCTCTTTAAAAAAAAATAAAACATTTTATGCTCTTGTCTCCCAATGCATGTAGGATGATCTAATGTGCATGAAACAATTTGCTATGAACAATGTTAAAGTATGAATTCAGTGATCATAAAACCACAATGACGAAATCATACAAATACATGGCATCTCCGACATCAAACCAGGTTTGGCTCATGCTCCATGTGGGTTAAATTTAGACATTACGGTGTATAGCAAAAAGTTCAAGGTGAGCATGATTTGATTTTATTCCCTGGTGGTATGCTGAGTTTTCTGTGTTCTTCAGAAGACACTAACTCATTTATCTTGCAAGGCCTTTTTCCCCCTTAGCATATTCCGCTATGCTAAGCGACAGGATGATATAAAGTCGACTGTCTACGAAGCACCACGCAGATTTTGAGGAATGTCTCACTGGGCACCATTTTTCATAATCCGTTTTTTTTTTTTTCAGTGTTTATGGTACAATGCTGAACTTCTTCAAAGGTTAAAACCACTCCATATTTCCATGTTTTCCTACATCTTCCCTACAGATACATCTTCCAACCTCCATTCTTTAATTAACGTAATTAATTAATGCAATGCAGGAGGCACGTTGCCTAATAATGAGTGTCTTTAGGCAATTGTAAAGCGCGGTGCAGGTTTCGTGCAAGTTTGGAGCTGCATTACTGCAAATGAAATTGGAGCTCACAAGCGTTTTAGAAGGAAGGAGTTTTCCATGCTTTCATAGGTGTGACATGCTGACATGTGACATGATTTTTATCTTTTTGACACTATTATATAAGTTGCTTCTGGTTTAAGCATCTGATCTGTACTGTAGCACTGTTTTCCACTAGGTTTTAACACTTTTTCTCTCAGGCTGTCTTAAATGTGGATGGATGTTGTTTGTAAGTTGTAAGCGAATTTTATAAAAGTATTTTGCTTATCACCAACTGCTCCAGATATTTGACCGTGAATAGAAACTACAGTACAAATACATATTATGACAAGAAACTTTAACTTTACTTTTCTTACTTTAAAAAATTAAGGTAAAAATCTGAAACATCTGAATAATTTTAAAGGTATCCACTTTTTAGTGCAGTTGCACTAGTTCTAAAAAAGTTCTAAAAACATTTTTAAACAATTTGGAGTTCAACATAAGAGTCAATGAAGGCACAATTAGAAGAAGACTGAACAAGTACAGTTTGCTTGGAAGGGTCGCGAAGAGATACCGCTTCTGCCTTCTACAGCAATGGATTTTAGAGCAATGTCCTATGGACAGCTGAGACAAAAGTGGAATTGTTTAGCTTTAAATGTTCAGCGCCATGTTTGGCGAAAACCAAACAGCATTTCAGCAGAAACACCTCATGCTGATTGTCAAGAATGGCATGGAAGAGTGATGATTTGGACCTGTTTATTGAACTTGTATACCCGAATATTCTAGATGCAAATGTGAGGACATCTGTCTAAAACTTTGTCTAAATTCAGTCATGCAACAGGACAATGATTCAAAGCACACCAGTAAATCTACATCAGAATGGCTGAAAAAGGTTTTGGAATGGCCTAGTCAAAGTCCAGACCTCAACCCATTCAAAATGCTGTGGTTAGACCTTAACAGAGCTGTGCATAAGGTGAATTCTCAAAAAACCTCAATGAACTAAAGCAATGTTGTATAGAAGAATGAACCCAAACGATGTGGGAAAAAAATATGTGAAGCTATTGCTGCTAAAAAGTGCATCTACAAAATTAAAATCTAATAAAACAGGGGTTACTTAGTATTGCCCTTGTGTATTTCTCTGTGTGGCCACAGTTTTTTTAATAAATAATGGCACGGTGAAAAAGTTCTACATTTATTTGAGGTAGTTATTTGCCTAATACTAAGACCTGCTACAGTGTGTGTTTTATTCCATTCAGGTATTAAAATATTGAAGCTTTTTTTTTTTTTTTTGCACCATGAAGGTGATAGGACATGAACAATATGAAGCAACGGATTTCGTGGTCGCAGTACCAGTAAGATTTCAAAACCACTTTCACCTCTGGATATATGCAAAAACACATAAGTGTGTTCCCCTTTGTAGATACACAAAACAAGTGAGCTCAGTCAGCCAAAAATACATCATTTGCTTACAAATTGTGTAAAATAAAACTGTACAGAACAGCAAACCAATTAACATTGAACTCCACTGGACATCCCTAGTGATGTGGCCTACTTGTTCCCCGAGACCTTGTTATGATCGATCCTAGCAAAAGTAAAAGCCCGGTAGAAAGTGCACAATCAAAAGAAAATATGATTAGATGCGTTCCACAACTGGGGCCTCATTATTATGTGTGAGGGCAGCTGCTAACTTCCCAATGATTAATAGCATGACAGCTAGAGCAAAGTCAAGGAAATGTTAACACCACTTGGGCCAAGAAGGAATAGAAGTGAAGGTGAGCCCTTTAAGGTATCACCGAATGCACGGCTAAGATTGCATTGCTGCATTGCATTGCTAAGATTGAGATTCAGGCAGATAGAAAAGCTGAAGTACATATATTTTGTTGATAGGATTAATGTGGTTATTTGCCCTAAGGAGAAGCAGTCTTTGATAAATGAGTGCTAGAAGAGCATTAGTGGTGAGAGTGACTGACTACACAAACTCCATGAGTAGACAATGCAGCCTTTCAGATGTTGCAGACATTTTAAATACTATTGCGGCTCATTCCACTGACTGATAATCCCTAATATCTATTACTGGCTTATGCAGGTCAAGACCTGTCTGCTTCTTCTATGTTGAAATCTTTTATTTCTGGCAACCCCTACAGTGATGGATGAAAAACTGATTTTGTACACTATGTTTCCCAGCTAACATTTATACCACCGTTATACGACATGGTGATTTATAAAGCGCTTCAAATGAACGTGCATAGACCAGCTCATACGTATTTGGCCAGTAACACCACCAGTAACCCCACCATCAGCATTATTTAAAATACAATGAATCAAGATGAATTTATATAATAATCATGTTTGTTGGATTGCTGCATTAATAGCTGCAGATTTATATTACTGGGGGGTGGACAATGAAACTGAAGCGCCTGGTTTTAGACCACAATAATTCATTAGTATGGTGTAGGGCCTCCTTTTGCCGCCAATACAGCATCAATTCGTCTTGGGAATGACAGATACAAGTCCTGCACAGTGGCCAGAGGGATTTTGTGCCATTCTTCTTGCAGAATAGTGGCCAGGTCACTACGTGATGCTGGTGGAGGAAAACGTTTCCTGACTCGCTCCTCCAAAAAATCCCAAAGTGGCTCAGTAATATTTAGATCTGGTGACTGTGCAGGCCATGGGAGATGTTCAACTTCACTTTCATGTTCATCAAACCACTCTGTCACCAGTCTTGCTGTGTGTATTGGTGCATCATCATCCTGATACACGGCACCGCCTTCAGGATACAACGTTTGAACTATTGGATGCACATGGTCCTCCAGAATGGTTCGGTAGTCCTTGGCAGTGACGCGCCCATCTATTGGGCCTACAGTAGGGAATGCCATGATATCACAGCCCAAACCATCACTGATCCACCCCTATGCTTCACTCTGGGAATTGCAAAAGTCTGGATGGTACACTTCTTTAGGGCTTCTTCCCCCCGTAACTCTCCTGAATGTGGGAAAGACAGTGAAGGTGGACACATCAGAGAACAATACTTGTTTCACTTTGTCCACAGTCCAAGATTTTTACTGCTGACACCAGTGAAACCGACGTTTGGCATCGGCATGAGTGACCAAAGGTCTGGCTATAGCAGCCCGGACATGTACACTGACCCTGTGGAGCTCCCGAAGAACAATTCTGGTGGAAACAGGAGAGTTGAGGTGCACATTTAATTCTGCAGTAAGTTGGGCAGCTGTGGTTTTATGTTTTTGGGATACAATCTGGGTTAGCACCCGGACGTCCCTTTCAGACGGCTTCCTCTTGCGTCCACAGTTACTCTTGTTGGATGTGGTTCGTCCTTCTTGGTGGTATGCTGACGTTACCCTGGATACCGTGGTTCTTGACACATCACAGTGAGACGCACACCAACAGTTTGTCCTCTTTTGAACTCTGATATGTCATCCATAAAGTTGTGTGCATTGCAATATTTTAAGCAAAACTGTGCTATTACTCTGCTCATTAAACCTTCACACTCTGCTCTTACTGGTGGAATGTGCAGTCAATGAAGATCGGCCACCAGGCTGGTCAAATTTAGCCATGAAACCTCCAACACTAAATTGGCCAGTGTTTCAGTTTCATTGTCCAACCCCTGTACACTAGCCATGTCTGCAACTTTGTTCACGTGTAATTTAATTGAACACTCAAGCACGTTTTAAAAAATGTACAATGTCATGTGTTAAGTTTTAGAATGAACTAAAATGTTTACATGTTCCCATGAAGTAAGTAAAATGAAGATGTGAGATTAAAATTTATTAAGTCGATTTCAACTGCACACTCATAAGCGTGTATATAGAAATGTACAGCGCCATCTGTTGAATGATTTTTTTTTTCAAGGTTGATTTTTTTATGATTAATTAAAAATTAAAATTTAAAATCTGTGGGCCGATTGCGAGAAAACAAAGCCTATATGCTTACCTCACGCTTGGCCAAATACACCTGTGAACCCCATTAAAATTTATTCATCACATTTTATGCGATGTGTGCACAAACAGAAATATCTTGAAGTGTTCTATTACTCATCTTACGTCCCACCAAGTGATTTTTTCACAAATATCTTCAAATGTACAGACACACCAACTTCACAGTTTTATTATATGCATAGATCAGTGGCCTGTTATTACATCGGCAGGTATTAGACATGATTTAGCCCTGTTGATTGTTTATCTATACACATATATCTCACCCATACACGCTTCCATAGAACTTCTTTTCATTTTGAGAAGCTGCTTTGAGACAATGACCATTGTTAAAAGCTCGATATAAATAAAATCGAATTGAAGAATTCAAGCCATTTTCACAGTTTCAAAAGTAATTGAACAAGAAGAAATACAATTATTATTATTATATATTTTTATATACTTGAGGTTGAGGTCAGGTAATTCACTCTGCCTTGAACAATGGCCTTAACAGACTTTTGCAGGACATTTAGTTTATATATGTGGCTTTTGCAGGACTATTTAGTATATATATATATATATATATATACACCTGTATATAATTTATTTATTTTTTAAAACCTTATACCTTTTTTTATACAATCAAAAGATCTGCCCCAAACAGTTCTTTCTTTGCTTTCAGCATTCTTTTTAAGCTCCTTTTTAAGATTCCTACCCCTCTCTGGTACCAGGACACAATGTACTGTAGCTGGAAGACATTAGGAAAACATGTTATAGCAGACACTTACGTTCTAACCAAGACTTATACTTGCTCACCTTTGCTTTACTGGGACCAGAACAGTTTAGCTGAAACTGTATAATTGCAACGATTCCTCTGTTCCTTAGCTGTTTGTTAATGCTGACTGTTGTATCCTGAAACTGCTGCTCCCACTCTCTCCTGCTGTGACCATGGCATCATTATCAGTCAATACGTTTGTGACTATGACTCTAGTTTCTCATCAGTTAAGATCCATCAGTGTTGCCGGGTCATTTATATCCCCTGAAGGTTTGCCGATGCTTTGCACTGGGCTGCTGATGTGTTGACTAACGTACGAGGACGAGACAAAAATGATCCACTCTCTGGCTGTAGAATTTATTTGAATTAACCTTTTTCGAAAATACAAATATATAAGTTTCTATTTCTTTTTCGATACACTTTGTCCATCTGTCAACAAAGCTTTCATATTCCCTCATTACAAAATTGTTGTCCTCATAGCGCTGCTTTCAGGTGAAAGTCAGATGGAGAAAGATCAGGACTATAGAGAGGATGCTTTAACGCTTCAAAACAGTTTTTTGCAGAATGTCGACAGTGTAAGAAGTATCATGCGAGATCATGCAATATCAACGCCCTTGGATAGAAGTCCTCTGAGTTTAATCCGAAGTTTAGGCTTCAGATTTAATAAGCATCACCCTGTAATGAGCACTGTTGATTGTTGAGAAGTTTTCCTGATAATGTTCCAATACTGGCCCCAGATTTTCCAGCTGATTGTTGACTTTTTAACCTTTTCTTGGTCGACAATTGAGGATGTTTCCATTCCATACTCTGACATTTAATCTCATGCTCGTAGTGATGAATCCACATCTAGTCACTAGTACTGATTCTCTGTGATAAACTTTCACTATTCCTAGAGTATCGGTCCAAATTTGGTTTGCAGACATCAAAAAGTCAGTGTGGCCAACTATTTAATACAACAAGAGTGCAGATCTTTTTGACTCACCTTAAAAAATGTTTTAGTCTGAGCTACGAGCCAAAAATGCACCTCTGCATTACATTGCAATCTGCAAGTTCATGCAATTATCCAATCAGCTTATCATGTGACAGCAGCAGAATGCATATAATCATGCAAACTAGGGTCAGGAGTTACCGAAAAAAGTCCTGTCTATGCGATTTTAACTGTGTCATGGTTGTTGGTGCCAGATGGGCTTTTTTAAGAAAATGCTGATCTGGGGTTTTCTATTGAGTTTACAGTATAGAGAATAGTGCAATAAGCTAAATAAGCTAAATAAATAAATTTAAAAAATAAATCCTGTGTGAGTGGAGTGTCTGCAGGCTGAAACACCTTTTTAAGAAAATATATCTGCGTAGAATGACCAGATCGGTCTGATCTGAACTGAAAGTCTACAGTAACTAAAATCAACCTTTATTAAATAAAACCAGCAAACTTCTACAGACAATATTTCCGTTTTAATACTTAGATTTTTAGCTTAATCTTTTTTTGACTATATACGTCCATTTATTTAATGTTCTACATGACTCTATGGACAATGCAATCTTCACATTCTGGTTAAGCCAAATTTGCTCCCGATGTCTCCCGTTTCAAAGTCAGCTCTGAAGTTGTTGCAATCAGTACCGATCTGGTAATTTTTTTTAAACGCTGGCGGCCCACATTGAGCCGTTACTGATGTAAATTCATTCATAAGGACATGAAAACAACTCTACAGCGCATTTTGACACCAGGTAATGACGTGTTATTGGCATAACAACGTTTCAATAGCGAGCCATTAAGTAATTTAGCAATGTTTTACTGAGAGGCAAAGAATTGATAAAACCATACCGTCGCTAGTGACATGAAGCAAACTTAAAATGACACTACAGACTATTACAAACTATTACTGAGGTGTTAACAACCTCATATCGTCCCTTTAACAGACAGGCACTGACCTATAGACACTGGAGGAATGGCACACGTGTCCCACTTGCACTCTCTCACATCCACAGCTTTGTTCTCGCCACTTTGTTCTCTCCAAGTACGGAGAAATAACATTTGTGTAATCCGGTTGAAATGAACAAAATTTACAGATGTGTGAAGACATCAAACCCTAACAAAAGCTGCACACAAATAAACAGTGAGGGTAATGACAATATTATCCAAAGAGGGAAATACAGGTCAGTATTTACAGTAACATTAAAATATTTGCATTGAGTTTAATCATGTAGCACATTTTATATCCATAAACATGATTAAGAGAAAATCGTGCACACAAAAGAGAAACAGACAGACAGACAGAAAGAGAGAGAGGCTTATAATTATATATGCAGCACAACAATCCCATTTTATGTTCAGGATCTTTATCTTTTTTGCAGTGGTTAAAGCGCTCGCCCTATCATCCGGAGATCGCGAGTTCGATTCCCGGGTGATGCTGTAACCTCTTGCAGCCGGAGGTCTAGAGAGAGCTGATTGGCCGAGCTCTCTCAGAGGGGCGGGATGAGAGGTACTTGGTGCTCCCACATTAATCACGGCTCTACAGCCAATCAGGGGCGTCTGTGAGCTCACTCAAGCGGAAGGAGCGGATAGTGCTGTCTTCCAAGTGTGTTACTCCACCCCCAACGGTGTGTGATCGAGCAGTTCGAAAAGATGCAGTCGGCTGGTGTTACGTGGTTCGGAGGAAACACATGATAGTCTTCGGCCCTCCTGACTGAGTGGTAGGAGTAGCCTTAATGTGGAGCCCCCTAGTGACGGGGAGGAATTGGACACGACTAAATTATGGAGAAAATGGGGGGGGGGGGGGGGGGGATTTTTTCTCCATTTATTATTGATATTAGTATTAGAATTATATTATCGTTAGTAGTAGTACAAGTAGTAATGCTGTAATTGTTATTATTATCTTTGCTTTCTGCTTTCCTTCTTCAGTAGTTTTCACTTTATGTTTGACTGCATAGTTAAATGCGTGTATATATTTTTTATGTTTTTTATATATATATATATATATATATATATATATATATATATATATATATTGTGTGACTTGACTCTGAGCTTCGGCAATACAAGTGTATGCAGGAAACCCCAAACAATACACATATCAAGTGTGTTGGAATAGTGATGCACTCTTTTTTTTTTTTACAAATTTGCAAATCAGCCTTTATTACGAAACTAACAGAAATGATTAAACCACAGACATTTTAGGTTAAAACAATTAGATTGTGCATCAGACTTTAACATGTAATATATATTTTAATCTTGTTTAATTATCACTACTTTTATACCTTAAAATATCACTTTGTTCATTTTGTCACTACTTCCATCTACATTTAATACGAGGATTGTTTTGTCTGGCGAATGCTGCCAAACAGGTGAGGAGAATATGTACTGTCGCCTTAAAATAAATTGCATGCATGTTTGCTGTGTTAAGGTTCTAAGCAGACATAAAGTGAGTGTATACTTTACATCTAGGCATTTGGCAGACAACCTTATTCAGAGCGACTTACATTTTTATCTCATTATACATCTGTGCTGTTGAGGGTCGTGGGTTTTGAACCTGGGATCTTCTGAAGTGTAGTCCAATGCCTTTGCTACTTATGCCAGATATGCCGTCCCATTAAAAATGTATTTTATTTATTAATCTGATGCCAAATAAATAAATAATCTACGTGCTTTGTTTCTAATTTGGCAGTGACATAAGCACAGCTTAAGAGAGAGAGAGAGAGAGAGAGGGGAGGTAATAAACTGAAAGAAAAGAGCTGGCAAAACATTTCCTATTAATGCTTAATGCTGCAAGTATAAATGCTAGCCAGTGGCTGTGAAAAAGAAAATTAAATACAAAAAAATATCTGGCAAACTTTAACATTCATGAATCACAATCAATAATTTTTTCCACATTTTTTGGCTTAAATATCCAAATTAGCTGGAATATCACAATGTTCCTTATCAAACAGTAACACGGACTGATCTCCCAAACTGAAACGTGTATTCTGCTGACTATTTTTGCTGCTCACTCGCATTATTCATAACAAACTGTTCAAATGGATCCACGTAATGCATTTTTAAGCTGCTAAATGCAACCGATAGGCAATGCTAATTCAAATCAATATCAATCTCTTGTTGGCAATGACATGTAGTGACACCTTTAACACTCTGTTTGCTGCCTCAGACTATTTGTAATCAAGTGAGAAGCCCAAACCCATGCAGGTTTTTTTTATAAAGCTGAAAACCAAATCTAAAGAGGTTACTGATAAATTAGCAGTTTGCATCTATTGTCAGTGTGACTGCTACAAGAAAACCTTAATTTCATGCTGTAACAGAGATATATTTGGAATGAAACCTAGAGACTACATGAGGGTGGGAGGCTGATTCAGTCAGATGGCCTCATTTAACACAGATCTTTTGTTAAAGCAATCCGGATCAGCGGTTCCTCTGAAAACATCTCGAGTTTAATAAATGTATTACAAAAGCCTAAATAAATGCTGTACCTTGTTTACATAATGACCACAATCTCTCCAAAGAAATGTTCAAAGCCATAATTAAGACGCCGACCTTCAGACTTGCAAGTGTGTTGCACTGCAACCAAGCTTATTTCAGACACTGCACTGTGTTTTGTATGTGCCATCACCACATAAGAGCACTTAAGTCAAGTATGAATACATTCATATGAACCATGAAGGAACGAGATGAATTTAAAATGCAGTTCGCAGCATGACATAAGACAGCAGAGCAGTGTATACACATCATATTTGTACTTATTCAGATTACTTTGTAGCCTATATTGGGGTGTAACTGCAAGAAAAGCGCATGGTTCGATTTGTGCCTCGGTTGTCAAGCCATAGATTGGTATGTTCGGTTCAATAATGGAAGACATTTATTATGAATATTAATGGTAAACAGTTGGCAAACTGGCCATAATTTCCTAAAGACATAAGGAATGTACATGAAAGCCCATACCGTTTCTTTCCTTAAAAATGAAAGTTTCAAAAAGCAAGAATAGCAACAACTTTGTCTGTAGAAAGTAGTGCAAACTTTAAAATTTACTGAAATTGAGAATGCTATTTTTATTGATGGTATTGTTACTATTTGTGTTAAAATAAACGACGTGCATGTCTTTAATGACAAGTGCCATTGCAACTGAGAAGTCAACTTTATTGACTTTACTTTATACATGAATCTACATAAAGACATATTTCTTAGTTAACATAACTAGCGGACAGGAATGAAGTAAATGCAATCTGTGATTTTACTTAAGTACGTTTTAAAAATATCTGTACTTTGATCAAGTGTTTCCATTTTGGGGGATTTTTTTATCTGTTTTATCTGTTGATTCTTCTTACTTGAATGGGAACATAAAAAAAAGATTGTCCAAACTGAATCAAACACACTTTATTTTGGCTGCTTTTGTTTGACCTGTTGGTTGCATTTGCAATACTAGCTGCATCTTCAATCACAACATCACTGTAACCACCTACAGTGCCTGGAAAAATGACAGAAGAAAGTACTCGCTGTATCTTGCCACTTCAACAACCATGCCCTAATTAGAAAGTTTTCTTTTTTGTGTGCAACACTTCCTGCCTTGTTCTCATATGATTTCTTCTGCAAGAAATCTGAGCAAACATGCAGAGGTAAGTACAGTAAGCCAGTTATTCTTGTCGGTAGTGGTCATTTTCTTTAATCGGACATCTAATGGGAGATTGCATCAGCAAAATATTGAATTGTGTATGTGTTTAAAATAAACTCAACATTACCATGATTATGTCCTTTGCATTGCATGGCTAGTTTGTTAGCTAGTTCTTGAGCAGTAAAGCACTACTAAGCTATACTCCAATATGAAGAAAGCATCTTCACTGATCTTTAATAGTGAAATTCAGTGTTTAAACTTCAGCAAAAGATTTTTAGTGCATAGTTTTACACTAGTCTTGCATGGAGTGGATCATGCTCAAACATTTAGCGGTTAAATGGGTACTCTACTTTAACCAAATAAGGATGCTATTTGCACAATTCCTCTGGCTGTGATCATAACCTCTGCTGAACTATTAAACAGTATATATTTTACATACCCAACACAGGGAGACTGAACACTTTGGTTAAAAAAAAAAATGGTGGGGATTTTTCATTTTTTTCTGAAGAACACATGGTACCCCATGTACACAGTTTTTCAGTTTAAATTAAATCCTAAAAAGAAAGATGGCCTGTTCTAATCCTGTTGTTTCGCAGCCACTCAGAGCTCCCTAATGGAAATTGTTCACCTCTATGCTGTCTGCTCATAATAACGTTAATTGACATCAGTGTCAGACTCATTTAATGACCTTATACTAACAGATCCGTGCGCTCAGAGTGACATTGGAGCATTCTCACCCAAAATGAGTAGCTTAAGCGAGTCTAATTACATAAATAATAACATGACATTAGACCCATATTACATCACAGTATTTTTACTTTGAATATGTAAGTAAATGTAAAAGTAAGTAATTTTAAAAATTAAATGGAGGGCTTCGACTTTTTACTTGAGTATTATTTTACCTGGGGCAGGGGTAGCTGGAGTGCTGAAGGAAGGAGGTCCTTGGTTCAAGCCCTGGCACCAGTGAGCTGCCAACGTTGAGCCCTTGAACAAGGTCCTTCACACTCGACTGCTCATCGGGCAGCGAGCTGGCAATCCACCCATGTAAGCAACTGCCCTTGAAACAATGGATCTTGAACGGTGGGGGAGAATTTGTCGCCCGATGTGCCTGATGGCATGTGAATGGACCTTAAGCTTACTCAAAAGTAAAGATACCCTAGGTAAAATATTCATTTAAGTACAAGATCTGTGTACTTCATCCACCACTGGTTAAACTTAAAACAATGACTACATGACAGTTTTTGAAAAGGAAAATACATATCAATGATGTGCAGATGTGCAGCTTGTTACAAAATCCAAACACTGGAGCATCCAGTTTTCCATTTCCCATCGTCTGTTAACTTAGTCCAAGTCAAAAACAATGTTATTGCGACTGGTAAATCACCACTCAGGATGTAAGGCATATATTTTATATTTAAAATAAAATTCTCATCTGACCTTTTAAAACTGTGTCAAAACAGTGTTAATTCAATATTTTAACATATGAGCTCAGTAGCCAGGGTGGTGCTGCCTGTTTAAATTCCAGTTTAATTTTTTGGTTTGCTTTTCTGAACTAAGCACACAATGTCTGGAAGTAGTGCAGCCCATAAGGGACACTTAGTAGTATGGGAAGGCCATGTTTTACCTTCCTTTCAGTTTAAACTTTCGCGAGTGTCATGAATGTTTTCATTTAAGACAAAAAATGTCCAAAAAAAAAGTACCACCATGTGAACTAAACATTGTTTACCAGCTAAATACCAGCAAACAGGTGGCAGGATCATAGGCACCCAAGGCTCACCCATGCCCACGGGGACAAAAAGTCTGTAAATTGTTCTGCAAACCAGTTGGTGGGCAGGTACTGAGCCCTGCTGTGCTGACTTTAAACTCGATAAAACACAGAAGACTAAAAGGAAGCAGATGATGCAAAAGCTCAAATAAAAAAAAATATTTTTGCAGATAATTTTTTAAAAGTGCTCACCATCATTTGAAAATACACATTAAAAGTGTAAGGAAATATTTAATAATAATGATAATTATTATTATTATTATTATTATAAATCTCAGTTAGCCTCTGATGACCAACCCAGCAATGACAGTAGCAAGAAAAACTAATTGACATCAAAACCTTGACCAAAAAAATCTTGAAAGCTGCCAGACTCAACAGGCAACCCATCCTCATTTGGTGATATTAAATAGTGTATGACTTTTAATCAATCTATAGTATATCTATGTGCCATATGCCATATACATATACACAGTGTAATGGAAAAGGTGTTCAACTTAATATAAAGTCCACTTTCGTTGCTTGAGGCTCGGGTACAAAACTGTTCGTGGGAATTTCAGTCCTACAATACTGGACATTAAGCAACTTGGATTCTGCTCCTCTCCACTCTTCCTGCAGACTCTGGGACCTTAATATCCATTGAAAGTGCAAAAACTGCTTTCAACTAAACAGAGGACATTGGACAACTGAGAAACGGTCCAGTTCTTTTACCCCAAAACTGCAGCCCTTGTGGAATGATCACAGTCTGTGGTGGTCAGGACCTTCCCAAAAGTGGTCCAAGGAAGGAAAAATAGTTAAGTAGTGAGAGGGTCAGGGGTCATCATGGCTCACTGATGCATGTGAGGAGTGCGAGCTGGCCTGTGTAGTCCAATCCAATAACAGAGCTACTGCAGCTCAAATTGTTGAAAAAGTTCATGCTGGTTCCAATAAAAAGATGTCAGAACACACAGTGCATCGAAGCTTGTATGTTTGGGACTACCTAGCCACAGACCAGTCAGGGTCTGACCCTGGTCTACCTTCAAAAGCGCCTACAATGGGCATGTGAGCATCAGAACTAGATGGAAGAAGATATTACAGCAAGAAACACTCAGTTAAGTAAATAGAAAAGACAGTTCTTCATTACTTTAAGTCATTCCAAAAAAAAAAAAAAAATCAAGGACTTTGAATATATAACCAAGACTCATCAAAACCATCAAACACTGATAGAACTGGCCTTTCTGAGGACCATCCCATTAAAGGAAGACCAAAAACAAAAACTGCCAATTACAGCACCTTAGCTTAGAGCCTACAGTATATAAATGCTTCTCAGAGTCAGCAGACAGATTTCGACATCCATTGTTCAGCAAAGATTGCATGAGTCAGGCCTTCATGATCGAATTGCGGCAAAGAAACTATTACTTGAAACACAAATGGTGGACATTAGTTCAACTTAGTGAGGTTGAACAGACCTGGATGTGTGGTTCTCATTGTGAAGCATGGAGGAGGAGGTATGAAGGTGTGCGAGTTCTTTGTTGGTTACTTAGTCAAATTGGGGGCACACTTAACAAACATGGCTACCACAGCATTCTGCAGTGATATTCCATCCCATCTGGTTTGCACTTCGGGGTCATTTTCCAACAGAACAATGACCCCAAACACACCTCTCGGTCATGTAAGCGCTATTTTTCCCAGAAGGACAAGATGAAGTGCTGCATCAGATGACCTAGTCCCTACAAACATCCAATTTAAATCCACCTGAAATGGTTTGGGATGAGTTGGACCAGAGAGTGAAGGAAAGGCAACCAACAAATCCTTAACATCTCTTTGAACTTTTTTAGGATTTTTGGAAAACTATTCAAGGTGACTATGTTATGAGGCTGACTGCCTAGAGAACGTCAAGAGTGTGCAAACGTGTCATCAAAGCAAACGGTGGCTACTTTGAAGAATCCAAAGTAGAAAACATAGTCTGTTTTTTCCCCTGTCGTAATTTCGATGTCTTTAGTATTTACATACAATGTCCACTAAGCCATTGTGCTGCCTAGTACCACAGTGTCAATGAAACTCTTTGATGACTATTTTGTTGACTAGTTGACACAGAGTTACTTTAAATATATATTGAAATGCAGCAAGGCACATTCCATGCAAATATCAGACTGATCCACTGATTGAAACGAAAGCATCTGCTGTGTCCCTGAAACACTTCAGAAAACCACTGCAATGGTGATTGGACAATCGAAAACCCTAAGGCATGACCCAGGGTGGTGACACCAAAAATGCTGTAATCTCAGTATATATAATGTTCTTAGTGTACATAAGCTTATATGATTAAACTAAAGATGATGTGTTAAAGTATTTTTCTTCCACATGAAATTATGGTAAACCGACTAGAACACAATAAGCACTTTAAATACAATAAAAACCTAACATCCTACGTTTATTATCCTATTTATAGGGCTCACAGACGCTGACAGAGAACATTCACATAATCCCTGACCTACTAATTCTCGTATCTATATATAGTTTGAGTAATTGGCTCATTTCTCTAACATACCTGCAAAACCATGTCAACCAGTGAACAGTAAAAAATAAATAAATAAATAAATAAATAAATAAATAAAAACAGCAGCCTTTTTATTTTTTAAGTATTCTATTATTACCCATCATGTAAATTGCAATAAGCAATACATGTTTGTCCTGATCTTGTTCATTAGAGCCAGTACGTTTTCAGTTTCACTTTACTTTAAGTAGCCTTACAAAAATTACAGTCCTGCACATGGAAGCGTCTTACTGATCAGAGAGGTCAGGTAAAAAGGGACAGATTATTTTGAGCTGCCATGAAGGTAAAAGTAACCCATGGTGTTGTAGCTTCTGCTGTTGTAGCCCATAATATATGCGTTCCATTCCATTGCTGTCATTTTGGGCACAGAATCACTAAATTAGTCTTTGTGTTTGACTGCCCAGATTCTGTGAGCTTATTTTAGTTACTATAGTCTCCCCGTCATCTCAAATCAGTCTTTTGTCTGTTCTTTTTTCCTCTGATCTCTTTCATCAACAAGGTGTTTTAGCCTGAAGAGACTCTGCACACAAGATCTGATTGTTTTGTTACACCATTCTGTGTAACCTCTGGAGAGTGTTGTGTGTGAAAATCCTTGGGGATCAGCAGTTTCTGAAAAATACTCAAACCTAGCCCATCTGGCACCAACCACCATGCCGCACTTAAAGTCACAGACATCAAACTTTTTCCCCATTCTGATGTTTGATGAGAACATTAACTGAGGCTTTTGGCATGCATCTGCATAACTGTATGCGCCGATTGGAAAACTGTATAGATTAACAGGCATACAGGGATTCCTATTGAAGTGGGCAATAAGTGTGTGTGGATAGTTGTTATTTTGAAATTAGCATTGTAACAAACATCGATTTCTTCCATTTTCCAGTTAATGTGAACAAATGGCAGGCATTAAAAACTGCTGCTTTCGCAGTACAGATATAAGTAGCGGGCTTTAAAACTATACATATATTAGTCATATAGACGATATGACATAATTAAATATTTTGCGACAACAAGGTATGACTACAGAATACCTATGCAACATCTTTCTTTTTATTATTGGATACGTTTCTGAATCCTGTATTCTCCAAAACAGAATGCCTCTCCCAATGCCTGCTGAAATTCCTTTATCCTGCATTAAATCAGGAAGGAAATGCTGCCTGAATGTGTCAATTTAAGTAAATGAGGCCTTCAATAGGCTGGAAAAAAAGCAAAAGAGACCTAACAAGGTTCTTTTTTTTGTTTTTAAACAGGTCATATTTTTTCGAACATGACCGCGAGTTCACTGTACTCAAATGGCAGAGCGCCTTTCGGATGTGACGGAAAAGAACATTTGCATCATGGATGTGCAGCCGACAAATCTGAAACAACCATGCAGCAACATCTGTAGGGAATGCTACCAGCGCCTTTTTGAAGGAATTAAGGCCGTTCTGAAGGCAAATGAAGGTGCAATCCAGTACTAGCCAGGTGTATGTAATGAAGTCACCGGTGTATGTTAGTCTGCCCAATTTCTTTTGAACCTGTGAAAATGGAGGAAGACTTTGAAATGATACAATATTTTCGCCAAACTCAATAAATTACAGCTGAAAGTCTACAGTTTGTCATCTTAATTGCGTCATTTCTCATCCATTGTGGTGGTGTAAAGGGACAAAATTATGAAAACTGTGCTGCTGTCCAAATCTGTTCGCACTCAAATGTATATACACCACCACATACAGTAATAGTAGTAGTAGTAGTAGAAAAGTAGCTTAGAAATCATCTGCACTGCAGTGATTTGAAAGAAAATTTAGAGAACTAATAAATCGTTCCTTTAACTCAGCACAAGTAAAATCTAAACCACCCTCAGCAGTGCGATGCTGTATTTTGGCTCAGTTCTAAAGCTAAGAGAGACCTCAGGTAAACTTTGCTTGTGAATACAGCTGCAAAAGGTCTGAGATGCAACCGTTGCATTAGGAAATACTGCATAGTTGGACAAATTGCCACTGCATGTGGAACAATTAATCACTGTGTATGGCCACCTGGATTTTAGACCCCAGAGTTGATCATAACATTATTACAGTATCTGTGCCACCCAGGGGAGCAGAAAACTGTTGACACACCTTTGTCGGTTAGATACTCAGTATCCCAAATGGGATTTTATTATTCATTACTGTCCTAAAGGGGTGACACTGCTTTGTCTCATAAACTGTCTGGGATATTTATATCAGTAATTATAATTGATTTCTCTGTACTTTCTGGGACACATTCAAAATTTTAAATCAGACCATAGACGGTCTTTCAATGCTGCAAAACATGCTCTTCAAAAATGATGCACTCTCAATGTATGGGATTTAAAAGGAATACTTTAGCATTAATGGCTGTTCATATGCATATTGTACCACATCAAGGTGCACACTGATAGCCAAAGTGAGATGTTTTTTTTTTTACAATAAAGGAAATAAAGCATTTATAATTTACATAATTAAAAAGGGGGCATGCTATGTGACACACATCAACAAACCTAAGTGACTCAGGTTGTCTCCAATCAGTACTGATTACCACATGCACACTTTAATGGTACTTAAATTGCAGCTACAATACACCTGCAGTCATGCACAAAAGTTAGTGCCCCCTCTTTTAATTTTAAGTGTAAAAACATTATAAAAACCATATAATCGTAGCTGGTCTTCATATTCAGCCAATACAACCTCAGACAAAGACAAGATTTTTTTTTTTTCACTGAGCTATTATTTTTTCATTTAACAAAAATTAAGCCAAAAAAAAAAAAACAGGAAATGCCAAGTACCCTTTAGTGTTTCCAAAGGATTTAAGAGGTTATGTTGCAGCCAGGTGTTGCTAATCATTAGCACATGATTAAATTATCATCAGCAGATGTGCAGACCTCTATAAAAGCAGAAATTTGGAAAGTTTAAATAAATAATGGCATTGTAAAAAAAAAAAAAAGTTGTTGAAGTGTAAAAGTAATATGCTTTATTAAAATAAAATTAAAAAAATTAAAAATTAAAATGCTTTATTTATTAAAAATATGCTTTATAAAAACAGACTTAAACACTAACGTTTGCATTACTGTAAGTCAGGGCTAAATAACACTGCAGTAAATAAATTTCATTTAATCAAAACAATTATATTACTTTGCTCTCTCTCAGTTTGTAATTCCTTGCTTATTCGGCAGGTACTTACTATAGTTCAACCCATAGGCATCACTAGGCCATTTTTAGGGGGCTAACATTTGTACTCGGCCCCCCTAAAAATTCTCCATACACTTTACACAAATTAGTGATCGCCCGCGTTCCCTTTAAATCTCTTTCAGCGCGGTCTTCAATTCGCCATCACAGAGCGAGGATTAAGCCAAGGTGTATGTTTTTTCAATAAATTGTTATATCTGCATCAGTGCAGTCCTTTCTCATAAATACAGTTTACAAAATGTCATGAGGGATTAATCAGTTACAGTACTAAGTTTTCGCGGTGTTCACCTTCATCACACCAGCTGTTTCCTCTAATAAAAATGAAGCCCTTAATACATCCTCTATGATCCTGTAGTTTACTTTATAAAGCAATCATGCTGTTGCCGTTTTAATTGGAAAACCCAACTGTCTATATAAACATTGCACAGTGCATATGGCATTAACTACCAGAGTTATGCACATAAATGATTAAAAACAGAGACAGACAGCATTCAATGCACTCATTTTAACTGCATAGCAGTGTGATTTACAGAGATAGAAAAATCCTGTTTTTTGTAATAAATATTGTATTATATTAAATATGTCCCAGAGCATAAAATACATCTATTAGCTTCAGAGTATGTTTTTTGTCACTTTGATTTAGAAAAAGTTACTTTTTTAATGAATAGAAACAAAAATGAATGATATTAAAAAGATGTTCTGTTTAATTACATTAAAATAATGTTTATATATATTAATGAATTTGAATAAATAGCCGAGTAGCTATGAAATTTTAGGAGGTTCAATGTAGAATCTACCGACTTATTTATGAAGCTAAAACACTAAATAAACTAAATAACATGATGCTCAAAGTTTTAATATTTATATGTAACTGCAGATGGAAGGTTTTTTGAGTCACATGGCAGAGTACTGAAGGTCTCCAAATGAGCAGCAGGTAAGAACAGAACATGTTCAGCCTCTCATGCACATTAACACTGTGTTCTCAACATTGATTCAAGTCATCGCATCAGAAAGTATTTTTCACATTTTTCTGTCTGCCAGTTTCTAACAAAAAGCAGCAGTATTATCAAATAATTAACAGATAAACGTTTGACATTATTGGCACCCACACAGTTTATTCCATTGTCCAGCCTCACAGCTGTGTTGTTTAAATTACTAATCAATGAAAGTTTAAAATTATATGCTGTTTTCTGGTTAAATTTTTTCTATATTGTACTTGAACATAGGTTTATACAGTAAGCAGTGTGTGTGTGTGTGTGTGTGTGTGTGTGTGTGTGTGTGTGTGTGTGTGTGTGTGTGTGTGTGTGTGTGTGTGTGTGAGAGAGCTCAGGGAGACTCATTTGCATACTGATTCTGAACAAGCCAAATATCTGTTAAACATCTATGGGGGTCAGTGATAGGAGCACATATTTTCATTGTATTTACTCAGGGTATTGCCTGAGGAATCATAACCTTCTTTTTTCTGTGAATACACCGGAGACCATTCCAACACTCCATGTTCTGATCTGCAAGTGAGTGTTTTTGCATTTTGCACAGCAGACAAAAGACGGCATTAATCATGTTTTTTTTGTTATGTTTTTTTCCCTCCGCACTATTTAGAATGTTCTAACATGGAAGAATTACTGCTTACTTTCATAAAGTGAAAAACAATGAGAGAGTACAAAAAACAAAATAAAATAAAAAACTCATAAGGTTGCACTGTTAACTTGGACAAAAATGTTGTGAACTGCAACTATACTGTTCTTGATGATGCCTCATCTTCAGATGAAACAGACAAGCAAAAAATCATTGTTATTATTTTTTTCCATTTCCATGTTAAAAAGTCATCTATGATACATGAGTTGATTCTGCAGGGTTAGCTCAGTGCTTAAGGCATTAGCGCTAAAGTGGATAAGGGCATCTGCCAAAACATTCGCTTCATAACATATACAGTACATTTTAAGTGCATTAAAGTGGCTAGAATCATCAAGTAAAGGGGACAACCTCAGAATTCATCATCATAACCTCAAATGATCAGCCAGACTGCTGAAAGTTGGATAAAATCGTATTATACATACATCCTTCAGTCAGCTTAGATGCATGTTTGGGCTCATTGTCCTCTTTTAACACAGTCTAACCTTTGACCTTTGGATTCTCAACCTTACTGAAAACTTGTGGACCACGCTCGGGTTCTTGCCAGGAAACTTAATTGAGCGCTACAAGTTCTGCCAAGAAGAGTGGCCAAACAGAAGTCTGCCAGGAGCTACAGTACATGGCTTCCAAAAGTATCTGCTTAAGGTTAAATTCTACAAACAAATATTAGCTGAGGTGGATGTAGATTTCTGACACCCTGTTCACACCATATACATGTATATACACACACATTATATACATATATTAACCTTTTAACTGTTTCTACAAACTCTTTATGTTTACCTCAACGAAATGTACTACCACAATAAGGTTGATAAAATCAGATGAAAAAACAATATTTAATAAACCTACAACGTACCTTTTACATTTAACTTGATAATCTAAACAGCAGTGTGACACTCGCATCAAGAACTTCTGAAAAACCTTTAAATTCACGTACACCTTCCATTTTTGTTCTTTTGTAATCGAGGCCTTTCATTCCCTTGAACTCAGTTCTCATTAGAAATAGAGAACAGATAAACAGATAACAGAAAAGTAAAAGTATATAGAAAAGTAAAAGAAGAAAAAAAAATGTTTTTAAATATTATCTTAACTGAGCACATTAATGAAAAAATGCATTTCATTGAAATCAAAACACAATGACCAACCATTCATTTGATGCCTATTTTTTTTAAATAATGAGTTAAACAAAGCCTAGCACTAAGTAAAACATTACATCATCATTAGAGAACTTCAAAGTGAACAGATGATGATTATAATTACTTGAGCTGATCCAAAATAAATATGTAGTGTTTATAATTATATAAGTAATTCACTTTAATTTAACTAGATGCAGGTTTTTTCCCTACTTGCCTGTGTATCCACTGAAGCAGTCGCACCGAAAGGAGTTTGGGGATACCTGACGACACACTCCACTTCTGCACTGCCTCATACAGTTGGTTTGACCAAGAATTTCTGAGCAGTTAATACCTATAGAGCAGAAGTACATGTATCATTTAACATTTTATTAAATATATTATTATTATTATTGTTATTATACAGATATTTTGTGTTTCAGTTTTTCAAGAAGGAAACTTCAGTTTCTAGGAGAAAACTACTATGATGCATAATGGTAACCCCCAAAATCATATAATTTAAACAGTGTATTATATAATGCCTCCTCTGTTATTTAAGCTACTGTATATCTATATAAATGCATAATAGATTCTAAGCTCTATTTCACCTTACATTTGCAACTGCCGAACAATGTCAAACCAGTACAATGTATACACTGACCAGCCATAACATAATGGAAAAAACGTTATGCCACGTATTGCATAACTTGGGAACCTGGGAAGCTGTAGACCCTTGGACATGGTTCTCCTCGGTTTGACGCCAGAATTTTGGCAGTAGATCCTTTCTGCGCTGTGGGTGCAGGGAGGGGTTTACGTGGACCGGACTTGATTGTTCGGCGAATCCAACAAGTGCTCGATCAGACTGAGATCGGGGGGGGGGGGGGGGGCTATTGTGAAAACTGGGTAGGCAGCATTGAGCTCTTTGCATGCTGGGCCTCCTGTTCAGCAGGTTGTGGTGCAGTGGGTTTTCTCATGCCTTTTTGCCTTTTTATCAGCACTGACTTTTGTCAGCAATTTGTGCTGTATCTGCCTTTTCTGCCCTTTGGTTCCCATTGAGCATGGGTGCTCATGATCCTGTCATCAGTTTATTAGTATATAATTGATGATGTTTTTGTGTTAATGTTATAGCTGATCGGTGGATCTTATGAAACATTGAAAACAGTCCCTAATGAATGCTTAATTTTTTCCAAACAATTTTTATACTGTAGCATTTAGTGCATTATGTAATTCAGAGTGGACGTCAATATAAAACAATGGTCAAGCACTTTGCAAATGTAATATACTTTATTTATCCTAATGTTTAAGCAATGTTTGGGGAAACAACTCTCTGACAGTGGCAAGCAGGGAGAAAACATTTAAACCTGAATGCTAGTCGAAGAAAACAAAGTACTGTACAGAGTAATTAAGCATGCTTTCATGTACTGTATGCAGTTTTGAGAGAGAATTTCTTTTCCGCCAAATAGATCACACATGGGAGAGCAATGTAATCAAGAAATAATTACACTGAGATAAACTGAACGGGTAATTATCACAGACAAATAATTAATAATAATTTGTACAGAAACAAGAAAACATTTAAGATGAGTGAAATCAGGGTGCCAGACACTCTCCAATGTAGCAATGTGGAGCGGAGGCAAAATACAGTAGTATGTAAAGGCATGGAAAAGACGACAATGTGGTACAGTAAGGACAAAGACAATGATGATTTACTTATGAAGATCATTCACCAGTGTGAACACGAAACTGAATGAAAACATTGTTAAAACGCATCTAATGCAAATGGTATACTCACCGGTAAATACTGATGGGCACAAGCACTGGTAAGACGCTTGACTTGGTTGAGAAGAGCAGTTGTTTATGCAGGACGCACCATTTAAGCATGGATTCTCGGAACACATGTCTAAAGCATCACAATATGGTTGAGAGAACGGCTTACGGCACTGACAGTTATATGAAAACTGTGCGATTTGTGCCCTACAAGCACCTTTTCCTGAGCAGAGAAGAAAATGTGGAGAGCTCTGACAGTGGTGCACTTTGACCAGCACGCTAAAGCGGAGGCCGAGCTGGCATAAATGACTACTGCCTTTATGAGTAGCAGCGAAATAATGAACGCCAGGGGAAAGCCACTTTGAGGCCACCTTTATGCTTCCTTTCACAGAGCTGGCAATAAGGTGTTGGTTCTGTACATTCTCTGTAAAGCAACCATCGAATTGTTCTTTCGTTATATTAATTAGATGAATTCCATATTGTTCGAGTATTGGGTCGGTGAAGGCAAAAAGTGCATCTCCCAACTGGACCTCCACGGGGCATAATTGAGGAAATGCATACGATTGATCTGTCCAGTGCTCCTGCAAAGTCTCCATAACGCCATTCCAGCACTGATTCACATTCCTGCACGTGTTCTCCATGAGTGACAACCTTATGGTGATGTTCCTTGGTTGAGGATACCAATCATGATATCGGGGTCTGTGGCAGACTGACTGGCTTGAGACAGTAAAATGGCTAAAGAGAAGGATGAGCAGTTTAAGCACATTTGTCTTTTCCACTTCTGTCATGTTTGTATTCCAGACACGCATTAGATTTTTGTGCAGTCTCAAATACAAGTCAGGTCAAGGTACTGCTCTGCCTGCTATGGTGGCAACAGTCAATCAGACATCAGATGAATCTAAGGGGTAGAACACATTTATATTTTAATATTCATTAATAATGTTATAAGACTGACAAGTGATATTTAAAATGTAAGATAATTTTCACAATTTAAACCACTATGAAGGTTTAAAACCAGGTATTCAAAATACCAACATTGATTTATTGTAGCATATTTACTGACTGGCACTGAACAAGTCACAGTGGTGCTTTTTTAATCACCATACCAACAACCAACCATATTGCAACCAATTTAAGCTTTTATACACATATATATATATATATATAGTTTTTTGAACCCTTGTTTATCACTATTTGACAAAGGTTAAAAAATTATCCTGGTGACAGCCTACAAAGTACTGCCACATATTATTATCTACAGATAATGTGTTAAGTAAAGGTGTAGTAAAGTAAAGGTATTTGCTTTATTTCTAAGGAAATTAACATCTCCAGCTTGAAGCACATTTAAGCTCACATAATAAGCAAAAGCCCTGGAGGATCCATCACACTGCGGTTGCTGTTACCAGCCCTGATGGCTGATGGAGGGCCTCTGAATTCTCCCTGAGTTTAAGACGACTTGATCAGCATGTTTATGGCCAGGGAAACTTAAATCATTATATAATATGTGTATAATAGGGTTAAGGGCCTTTCTCAACGGCGCAACAGTGGCAACTTGTCTATGCTGGGGTTTAAATCCCGACCTTCCAATCAGCAACCCATAGCCTTTATTGATTGAGCCACCATTGCACCTAATGATCGCTTTTTTTTCAACCAGTGCCCCACTTAAGATTGCTTCTGCCGAACAAATTCTCCCAACCAACACATCAGAGAGTAAATAGGTCTATAGAAAAACACGACTTCACTTGGGACCATGAAATACTATATGCTCATATTCAATTCAATTTGTATTGCAATTCTATAAGCAATACTACAAGCAATTCTATCCTGCCAATGTTCAAATAGTTTAGGGCATGCGACCTGTATGATCATAAAGGAACGGCATAATAATATATAAATTAAAATGTCATTTTCATTTTGGAGTCAATGTAAGGAGAAATGAATTGCCACACAAAAGAACCATAATATGTAACTAAATCTATTTCCCCCATTTAAATTACCACTGCTTTTTAAAAGCAGTTTTTTAAAACTGACTGCTTAAATTACCACTGCAGGAGATGGAGCAGTTGAGGTAACCTATATGAAGTCCAAAGACTGTCAGGGTACTAAACTCCTCAACAACACAAGTTAGAACCATGAGGATAAAATAAGTTAAACTACTGGAAGTACATAGCAAACCCCGACCCATAATGCATCAATAGAAACAGTGAGAAATAAGTCATCTCTCACGATGATCTCTCAAGGACTACTTACTGCTTTATACTAATCATATTTAATTTTCACAGACACAACTGCATATAAGTATGTATTTATTCCCAAACTGAACCATTTGTATGTAGGACCAATAACATTCTGCAAAATGTGCAGTGGCCAGCTAGGTGAGGCAAAGCAGACGCATAGATCAACATGAAGGAAAAGTTCCCGAAAAAACATTTGGAAATCTTGTGCCGGCAAGATGAGATGTAGATTCAGTGGGCAGCACAGGTTGGGGTGCTTGTTGGTAAACCTGGCAGTGGAGTTCCACTGTGGTGTCCAGCTGAGTCGACGTGGTGGTCCCAGAGTGGTGCAGCCAGGTGGCAGGGAGATGCAGCAGTCTCATAGCAGGTCTACGGAGCTAGCAGCACGAGTATGACGTGCATAGCATCCCATCCCCAAACCGAGCTCTTATAGCAGGTATACGAAGCGAGCAGCGCAAATATGACATTTATAGCAACCTACTCCCGAACTGAGCAGGGCCTTTAATTCTGGCCAATGACTTGAGGACGATAGATCCTGAAGCATCTCCAGGCATGCCAAATTTTAATGCTGTCCAAAGCTCAGGAAAGCACTGTTCTCATAGCATTATTCCAGTGCTTAGGTGAGGAATGATGATGTATATGGTTGGCCCATGGCTACACACACTGTGCAATATTCTCCCCATGGCAATGCATACATTCCACAAATCTTCATTACTGGGATATCTTGCTCCACCTCGAGATGACCTTCAGTCAGTAAGGGGCCTGGGACACCTCTATACATCACTATAATTCACTCCAGGGCCCCTTGCTTTTAAAGTTGAAGATAGGCCAAGGCAAACCTATCAAGTGTCTGGTCTCTGCACTCCACTAGGTCTACTTGCTTGGTGTATCCCAGGACATACTGTACACCTGGAAGAGTGGAACTTTTATGGGTGCTTGATGGACCCATAAAAGGTATGAAATGAATGGTGAACTCCTCCTGGCACACTTCCGTGCATTTTTTTTGCACTATACACAGCTCCCCCTTCTCCCACATTAAACTTGAGGGAGACTTTCTCCTCGCATATCCAAGATGGTCAGTTGGAAACATTTTTCATGATACTGTATGGGTAAAGTACCCACAACATGCCTAAATTTATCTTAATGCACATTTATAGTTGCAAGTCATGAGCATGCTATAGGAGATGCCTTACATCAGATGCTCCTTCTAGAACCTCTAGGTTGTCACCAAAAGTACAGACAAGCACACAGATCACTCTGTAGAGCACTTAAAAAAACCCTGCCACCTTTGTAAATTCACACTAAACCCACTTATCCAAGATGAAACCTCTGTGCTTTCAAAAAGTATGATAGAAATAACATGCAACACAATAAAGGTAACATTTTTATTTGTGACATATGCATTAAAAAAAAAAAATTGTCCATATACTGTTGCTTTCAAAACATTAATGGCAGGGGAAGTGCTTTGATGCTTTTACTATTTATGCACATTTATATGACTCTTTAAACACAAGAACGCATTACCTATGGTGATCTCCAAGACTACGCGGTCTCCCCAAATACCATCCACTTTCACCTCCAGTGCTGGCTTAAAGGTGAGCAACATGAGCCTCGCCCCGTTCCATCTCTGTGCCCTTCATACAGAACAGTGAGGTGTAATAATGGTTTAACAGGAAAAGGGGCCACGGTCTGACCCTTGTGAAACAGAGTAACATCTTTGCCATGGATTCTGACATGGTCAGGGTTAGTAACATGCTGCCAGATGAAACATAACAAATGTAGGGGGATGGGGTTGTTGCGGGGGGTTGGGAAGTTGACTTCATTACATGTATTGCACATCAGGATGAATAAATGCAATCTAGTTTCCAAATATGAATCTAAATATGGTTGGCCGTAAGGATGAGAGTAATTTGAGCTACTGTATATTAGAACTTAGACCAATCTAAAAATCTATCTAGAACAGTGGATCTCAACCCTGATTCTGAACAGGTTTGTGTATTTTTTTTTTCTTTTTTGGTTGACAACCACTAAAGAATATAAAGTAGACTATACTGCAATCACACAAATGATCACATTATAGTAAGTGCTACAGTACAATATGTTGCTCAACCTGTTAAGATGATAAGTTTTATAATTCTAATATGTTTAATGCTTTGTGAATTACAGCCTTCTATAATTATACTGTAGGTATAGGATTTAATTACCGGCATAATTACCTGCATGCTTGAGCACCATGACTACATCCAGACTGCAGGACAAGCTAATCACTCTGAAATCAGATTTACTGCTGAAATCTGGTTTTTTTTTTGTTAGTCGGTTCCAATTATATTATTAAATGTGATATCCAACACCAGTCTGAAGAGGTCCTAAAACTGATCCATCAAGAAAAATGAACAGCGATTATATCTGAGGAGTGAAATGGAACATTGCATTTTTAAAAATTTTTTTTTGCTAATCAGGAAATGTTAAGGTTTTTGTTGTCGTTGCAATTCCTGTAACTGCTGCTTACATTGCTGAGCCACAATGTACATTTACATGAAAATGATAGGAATTATAACTAAAAACCACTTAACCACTTGTCATTTCATACAATGATTCTCACCCTTTAAATATCCTCACTCGATTTGCTCAACAAGCTTATAGAGCAACTACATTGTCGTAACGCTGTGGTCAAAAACGGCGTTTACTGTATATATATACAGTGAATATACTCAGTCTAATATATTCAGTCTACACACTCTTACTAAAATGCTAGGCTTTTGTGACGTCAATAAAAACCCTCACAACTTTTTCCAACTTTAACACTGCCTGAAAAAACTGTTTAAATCTTTTAAAGGGTGCATATAACTATGACTATAAGAACTCATATACATACCCCATTATTCACTGTCACTTTATGCACACGTACATACTGACATTTGCACATTTCATACATACTTATTAACTTGAGTATTAATCTATCTATATAAATGAAAAAGTAAAATAATGTGGCTGCATACTGTAAGTGTGCACACAGTTATAATTAGGGAGTGGCTGTGTTGAAAATTAACAAAATCACATTCAAACTCATGTTACAGAGCTGTCATGACACACTTGACACACTTTAAAACCGACGGAAGCACTGAAACCATTTGCATTTTTATTTAAGTGTGAAAAGAATCATACGAAAATAACAGCGCAATTATGAATTTTTTATACTAAATCAGAGACTTTTCATATTGTTATGTAACCTTTGAAATGCTTCTGTGACGCCGTGTCCTTTTTTTTTTATTGAAACAATGCAAATAATGGGATTAAGATCTTTTTCCAATTTCCAATATTTATGTAATTCTCAAAACTTTTGGCCACGACTGTACATATAGAAAATGTGTGCGCAAAGGAGCTACCAATCTTGCTTCTCTAAAAATTTCAAGTTGCCAACTTTAGCCGGTTTAGAGAAATAATTTTATATATATAGTTTGAAAAAGAACAGTTCAGAGAGAGAGAGAGAGAGAGAGAGAGAGAAAGAGAGAGATTTAATAAGACTGGACCAAGTAGCACAGTTATGCTCTCTATTGTTTCAACATTTCACCATTCTGGTAGTGTACTGTCAACATTACGCGGTCAAATCGTCTGTCTCCTTTTGTATACTGTATATATATTTCACATTGGAAGCCCTAAAATGGGAGGGTTGCATCAGGAAGGGTATCGAGCATGAAAACCTGTGCCAAGTTGTTGTGTGACGGGAGCAGCCGAAGGCCAAACAACAACTTAAAGATTGCATTGATGTACGACACATTTAACTGCTCTAAAACTGACAACAGCATGCAAACATACTAAGATACACTTTGGAGGAGCTCTTCTAAGGCAGGTCTTGAAGGGTTAAAGTGACTGTTGAATCAAATAAAGTTCAGCAGTTCTAGTAGGATTTTACTGACATTTACTTATTTCCATTTTACAGAGAAAGTCATAGTCTGCGCCAAGAGATTGTTAAAAGTAATCAGTCAGGAGGATA
This sequence comes from Clarias fuscus, assembly GCA_030347435.1. Lineage (NCBI taxonomy): Eukaryota > Metazoa > Chordata > Actinopteri > Siluriformes > Clariidae > Clarias > Clarias fuscus. Next base: position 14,012,300 of record CM059225.1, on the reverse strand, counting down.
TTTTAAAAGAATTTCCAAGTCACTAATTACAGTATACCATGGATCACAATGAAGTCTTCAACAGTGTTGGGTGTAACGCGTTACAAAGTACTTGGATTACTTTTTTGATGTAACGAGTAATCTAATGCATTAGGTCCTCCATTTACTGTAAGTACTCAGTTATTTTTAGACTGGATGAGATTAGATTCAATGTTATTGTCACTGCACATGTAGGTACATGGCAATGAAATACAGTGAGCATCCAACCAGACGTGTATTTACACAGTGCAGAATAATTTGCATATATAAATAGTATAAAGTGAGGTAGATTATTTACAACGGTGCAAGTGAGCAATGATTATTGGTGGTACAGTAAGGAAGGTATTATATACCATGATAAAGAATTTTACATGTGTCAACACTATACAGTGAGGAAGTTATATTTTCAAAAATTTAATCCGTTATTCAGACAATTTATGCCAGACAGCAGTCATTCCGTTAGTGTGAGTGAAAGTCATCCTACAAGCCCCGCCCCTGATAACCCACCCGCCTTGTGTAATTCCCGCTATTATACCCCTATCTCACCTATGCGGTTTGACTCACGGTGAGAAGGGTGTTAGGCACCGTGAGCCACTGCAAGTGACCGCCCGACGTTCTGCGAAGTTCTGCAAGGTCTGCGAGGACCATTGCGCGGAAAGATGGAAACAATCACAGCGCCACAACTCGCGGTAAATCATGATGAACCATGTAGGTGACATAGGGTATTAATAGTTAATAGATTATGGGCCAAACAGTGACATTACCACAAACTGGATGCCCCAACAAAATTGAGGAAACCAAAAAATTAAAAAAATTAAAAATCAGGGAGACTGCCATGAGGTCTAATGACACAATAAAGCAGCTACTGGAGTGTTTCTGTCCAACACTGGTTGTGTACTAATAAAATCTGTATCCAACAATCCTGTATTCTTTATATGTCTGAGCTATGGGTTAGGGTGGCTAGAAAAAGCCTTTTCTTAAAAAAAAAATAGCTAAGCCCAGCAAAATTAATATGCATCAAGTCTTCCAAAAACATATGGAACATGTGGTGTCACAGTTTGAATAGACCAAGGTTGAACTCTGAACTGTTTGGTGCAAAAACACCACAGCACATCAGACATTTAGAACACTATACCCATGGTAACAATATCAGATTAGCATTTAGAAAGTTTTCTCCCCTTTTTGAAGTTCATGTAGATATTACTAGCACTGCCTTCTATCCTCTCAGAAATATTTCCAAGATAAGAAATATATTGTTACTATATGATGCATAAAAGTTGTTCATGCCTTTTTCACCTTTAAGTTGCCTTAATGTCAGGATGTTCCAGTAGGTTTATACAGAAGCTCCAGTTAGTCCAGAATACAGCAGCCAGAGCTCGTACTAGAACATATGAGCACTTCTTGTCTGTACAGTACTGGCTCACAGTATAATTTTGCATTGATTTTAAAATCCATGCAAAATTAAATAAAAAATATATATATTTTGGGGGGGGGGGGGATTTTCTCTTACAAAAGCACCACAGTTATGCAATAGGGTTTTAATTAATGTTTGGGACTCAGACACAGTCTCAATGTTTAAGTTTGCAACCATATAGCATAGTTATAGAAGGGAATTATTTACTGTTGTGCTATGTATATTACTCAAATGAGGATGGACTCCATTTTGAGTCTGGTCCCACTCACGGTTTCTTTAAGGTACCATCACCGCCGGCTTGCTCATCAGGAACAAACTGATAAAGTTATAATTTTTTTACTTATATTCAGAATTTTTTTCTTCATTTATTTAAAGCTGCTTTGTGACAATGCCTACTCTTAAAAGTACGAATAAAATTTACAAATAAAATAAAAATAAAAAATTTATTGGTTTTAACTCAACAATCCTATATCTGCATATAGAGGCCTGCAGGACACTATAGACTACACAAGACTTTCCCTCCATACTGAGACAAGCAAGGATGAGAACCTGAATGTTTCCTACTGCATGTTTAAAGAGGACAGGTTTACACCACTCTCCCACTCCAGCCCACTGACAACTCCATGAGCTCACCTCTGACAACCCCCTACCAGTTCCTCTTTACAATCAATCTGCACGCACAATATGTGAAGAGCATGCAAGACAGTAATTCCAAAGAATAAAAAGCAGAAAAGCTCCTGTTTTAAAGGCTGTTGAAGAACCTGCTCCAATCTTCACTCAGACCTCTAATAGATCCCTGGAGTTGTGTGACATCTCCTACTGCTTTAAATGCTCCATCATCATTCTGGTCCCAAAGAAACCCTGCACACACCAAAAAAAAAAAAAACTCTGACTTTAGGCTGTCGTCCTGAAATCTGTTGCAATGAAGTGTAATGAGAAACTGAAGCAAAGACCGAACTGAAACACTTCATACAGCACTACGAAATTGACTGCCCAGGGGCATATGCAAGTCCTTTGTGGACTTTAACCTGGAATTTAACACCATCAACCCAGACATTCGCTGCTCCAAACTCTTGCAGCTCACTGCACCCCACCATCTGTCAGTGGATCACCAGCTAGCTGCGAGCCAGAAAACAGCAGGACAGAAAACAGCAGGTACGGCTGAGGAGAGTCACTTCTTGTATACAGACTTTCAGCATAGGTGCTCCCGAGGCGTGTCCTCTCCCCACTGCTCTTCACAATTTATACTAATGATTGCACCTTCAGGGACCCAGCTGTGACACTCCTGAAGTTTTCAGATAACAAATAGTCATTGGACTCGTTCAAGTTGGCAACAGATCTGCATATCAGCAGGAGGTTGCATGACTGGTGCTCTGGTGCAATCAGAACTACAAAGATCACACTGACAAAACCTGACTAGACAGGACTGAAACCCTGCAAAAGATACCCACACCCTTATTGTACGTATAGACCGCTTTAGTCTGTATACACAGTCGAAGGGGCCGAAATATGTAATACAATTACATATCTAAAATTTTGTTATTTACAATCATAGCTCATTATTTTAGTGTTCTTTCAGTTTCATGAATAATAAAAAGGATGCAAAATGATGTCTTCTTTTTTAATTATTAGAATTATCCATACCATGAAAAGCCCTTGAAACATTCCACTCCAACACATAATTTATGTTACACATTACATTTATATACAGTATGCTTATAGAATTAAGGAAACCATCTGTGTTTTTAATTTTCTAGACACAGCTCTCAAACTCATCATACAAATAATTTATAATTGCTGTATAATACCAGCAAAATGCAAACTTTTTATATGAAACATACAAAAATTATACTTTGCCAAGATTATATCTCTCCCTGTCCCCTCTCCTGAGACTCTGTTATTTAATCTCTATCATAAGCAATATTCATCTACAGTATATTCCATAAACAGACATATGTGGTAATCCTGTCGACAGTAACCTGTCCAGTAGTCTCTGGCAGAAGCCAGAGGTATAGGTATAATTGTACGATTTGGAACCTTGAGCCATTTAAAAAAGCTTATTGGGACAATTAAGTAAAGGCAGTTAATTATGCAAAACTTTCTAGAAATTCTTAGATCAGTCTCCAGTCTGTGTAAACAAACACAAAAAATAAAAATAATATTAATTCCTGCTGTCAGTCCTTTTTTCCACTTTTGTATTAGCTGGGGTTTGAACAAACGAATCAGATTTTCAACCTCATTCATCTGGGGAGGCTAACTGCTAATGGCTAACCTAGTTAAGACACTTAAGACTTAACTTAAGACGCGCTAAAGTTTTTTCCAGTTTTTCATTCAAATGGGTTAATGGACAGAAATAAGCAGAAAAATATGTACATGTATATGTACATGTATATGTCGTGGCCAAACGTTTTGAGAATGACACAAATATTAGTTTTCACAAAGTTTGCTGCTAATCTGCTTTTAGATCTTTGTTTCAGTTGTTTCTGTGATGTACTGAAATATAATTACGAGCACTTCAGATGTTTCAAAGGCTTTTATCGAAAATTACATGACATTTATGCAGAGTCAGTATTCGCAGTGTTGACCCTTCTTATGACTTTGCCTCAGTTCTCAGCAGTCCATTCGCCATACTTTTTGCAGAAGATCAATCTGTCCCTGATGTTTTTTTTTGGAGAGAAGTGATCCCGCAGCTGAATCCTGTTTAGGAGACGATCCTGGCGCTTGCTGGACTTTCTTGGACGCCCTGAAGCCTTCTTAACAAGATTTGAACCTCTTTCCTTGAAGTTCTTGATGATCCTATAAATTGTTGATTTAGGTGCAATCTTAGTAGCCACAATATCCTTGCCTGTGAAGCCATTTTTATGCAACGCAATGATGGCTGCACGCGTTTCTTTGCAGGTCACCATGGTTAACAATGAAAGAACAATGATTTCAAGCATCACCCTCCTTTTAACATGTCAAGTCTGCCATTCTAACCCAATCAGCCTGACATAATGATCTCCAGCCTTGTGCTCGTCAACATTCTCACCTGAGTTAACAAGACGATTACTGAAATGATCTCAGCAGGTCCTTTAATGACAGCAATGAAATGCAGTGGAAAGTTTATTTTCGGGATTAAGTTAATTTTCATGGCAAAGAAGGACTATGCAATTCATCTGATCACTCTTCATAACATTCTGTATATGCAAATTGCTATTATAAAAGCTTAAGCAGCAACTTTTCCAATTTCCAATGTTTATGTAATTCTCAAAACTTTTGGCCACGACTATAGTGCTGTTTCAGAATGACATTCCCAATATTTAGCTATATAAACGTTAAAACACAACTAAGATCTGATTTTCCCTTTTATATGGCGAAGTCCTTAATATTAACACACATATACATTTATACTATATATATATATATATATATATATATATATATATATATACATACACATACACAATGATTATTCCAGTCCCTGTGTTCTGATTACCCATAAAAATGCACTTCCACCAAGGGAAAGTCAGGGGCAGTTTAACACTACAGACACTGAAAGAGCTTTTGGAAAAGGAGTGAACTAGAAAGAAAAAAAAAGTCAGGCATGCATTAATCTAAGTTGTATTCCAGGTGGAAAAATAATGACAAAAAAATACACTTTTGGAGACCTCTAGGATTTGTGCAATATGTACCTTCTTTTACAGATAAACAATGAAATGTAATTATAATAATAAACCTAAATTTAGTTTTAATCATTCAAACTGCATAAGTAATTTCATTAATTATTATTAATTGTAGTAAAACCTAATTTATAAATATTCAGACCAGATTGCTGTTGTAAGAGTTTTTTTTAAATATAAATATATATATATATATATATGTGTGTGTGTGTGTGTGTGTGTGTGTGTGTTAATTATACTCTCTTCCTCGTGTACCTGACAGTAACATGTTAAATCCTCCATGCTACAACCTTCCTGTCTCTTCTTGGGTCTGATGTTAACGTTCCATCTCTTCTACACTCTCCCTCCCTCGAGCTAACACTTCCTGGTTCGTCTCCTGCAAACATCTCTACAACTTCCACTTCAGGATTTCATCAGGACGTGTTAAAATGTTTTATTTTATTTGTAGTTACAGATGTACATGACACCAGACATTTGGCCAAACATATAATATAATATAATAAACTGAGACCTTTCTGAAAGCCAACACATTTTCCAGTCCAGCCAAACTTCATCCAAAATCTAACATTTTCTAAAACTTTTCATATTCCCATGAACATAACTAGCAGATGTTATTGATGCCTCATTTCCTAAAAGGTTTGAACAGTCAGTGACATTTCCTCCCACCTGAGCGATAGCACAGAGCTAAAACAGATGGCAGTGTCTTTCTCTCTCAGGCCCATCCTCAACTTGTTCTCAAGATAAAGGAACAGGTCCTGCTGCTTTATGTATTCCTCCACAATACCCCCTGTCTTCGTTTCAAAACAGTTACTGATATGAATGACTTCTTGGAAAGAAATACTGCTACGCATGAATATACAAGCGCGCTGTAAATTGAGTTCGGTGGATGGATGTGCTGCTAATAGAACAACTTTTACTGACAGACAGAAGCAATGAAACAGACAGAAGCTGGAAAGTTATAGCAAGGTCTTGCACTGATAGCCAAAAAACAGATGTCATGAACCTATTAAAAAATGCTGCATACAATCCCTTTTTTTAAAAAAAAGGGGGGGGGGGCAATCATTGTTTGTCAGGCAATACAATAATATGCACAGTCATCTGAAGGCTTATGTCTGCAGATATAAAAGCTGTATGGATATCTGCTGCATTCTGTTAAAAACATACACAACTTGCGGCACACGTTTTGGGACGCCTAGATTTTTTTTTTTTGCCCATTTATCTTTGTTGACTTCCTGCTTGGCTGGGGATTGACACTGATAAATAAGTGAGCACAATAAATAAATAAATAAATAAATAACTTACTTACTTAATAAATAACCCTGGCAACCCCAACAGCTTCACAAAATCTCTTCATACACCAATCAGTCAGAACACTAGCACAACTGCCAGGTGAACTAGAGCCATTGATAAACAATTAGATACCAGTAAACTGATAACGGGCTCATTGGCACTCAAGGCTCATCTATGTCTGTGGGGACAAAACGTTAGCCTGCCTGGTCTGAAACCTAGAGACATTTACATTTGGGAGACACTCTTTCGAAAACTGTCACTGGATAGGTACCTACACTGGGTTACTAGGTTACTAAGTGCCATCGGTAAAACAGTAATGTGGGCAGCTAGAGGAAGTTCATTCCACCACCTAGATGCCAGAACAGAAAAAAGTCTGGATGAACATCTTCCTCGATCCCTAAAAGATGGTGGGACGAGGTGAGCAGTGCTGGAGGATCGGAGGGTTCATGGTGCACTGCGTGGTGTGGTTAGAGCAGAGAGGTACAGTAAGTGGGTGCTGGGCCATTTTTAGCTTTGTAGGCAAGCATCAGGGTTTTGAATTTGATGCGGGCAGCTACAGGAAGCCAGCGGGAGCAAAGCAGTAGGGTGGTCTGGGAGAACTTGGGAACAGATTCCAATTTCCCCAGAACCCCAACTCAATCGAGCACCCATGGAAAAGACCGGACAAACAAGTCCGATCCAACCTGCAATCCACCGCACCAAAAGGATCTGCCAATAGCATCAAAGTGCCAGACGCCACCACACAATATTGGGTTTAATCATCTGTGCTGTAATGTTATGGCTGATCGGTTTACAGACAGTCGTTTCAGTACTATTCTCGCTCTGCATTGTTTTCCTGACGCTCACTATAACAGCACCCACTTATTTCACCCTCACAGCTAGACGTGTATATGCTTTCAACTGTGATTTAACACAGTGGTCATCTGCACAGACACACACACACACACACACACACACACACACACACACACACACACGTTCACATGTGAGTCCGTTCAATTTAACCAATCTGTTCAGTCGCACGGTTCTCCTGAATGTGACGTCTGATTATGCAGGTACCCAAGGCAGACAACAAACAGCTTAACACTGACCCACTGAGCAAGAGAGCAGCAAATCTTGTTCTTCGCTGAAAGGATTCACTGATCCACGAGTTGCTGACTGGACTTGTGAAATAATCCTCGAAAATGTATTACATCACTAATAAATTTACTTTAAATATTCTCAAATATAATGCCCAGACAAAAAAGGTCATCACCTGGATTTAAATCAGCAAATACTGTAGGTAACGAGCCTAATTAATATGGTTCAGTGGGGAACATGTTATTTAACCCTAACTGATGCAATGAGTAGCTTGTCATCTTTTAAACAACAATGTCAGAAGACATATCCTGTGGTCGTGGCAAAGATGTTACTCTTTTTTAGGGGTACCCTGTTCCAGAGTGATGGGTGCATCAGGGTGCAAGTGATGGACACATTATGGCAGTTTTATGTCCTAAGTTTGTTTCTAATGGTCAGAACCCAGTTAAAAAAATTTGGACAGCTGACTGCCTGAATACAGTGAATGACCAGGTTCCCCCTCCTCAATCAATATTTCTTTTTCTCCCCTGATGGCACAGACATATTCCATGATGTCAATGCCAGGATCCATCGGGCTCAAACTGTGAAAGAGTCGTTCAGGGAGCATGAGGCATCATTTTCTTTCAGTTGTTTGTTTTAGGGTTTCTCACTTCAATCAGGGTTTGAAATGCAGGCTCAAAAGATCTGGAGATTAACTTGACCAGACGAAGACCTTCCAATTTGTACCCCTAAAGCAGTCCGTCTGTCTGTTAGGCAGACATTATTTCTGTAGTCTTAGACATTAATTCTGCCAGCATGAGTTACATCTATATAAGTGAAAGAGAAAAGGTGTTGTCTGTACATTGGTCAGAACTCGCTCTTTCAATTATATATTTGCGCTTCATACAGTCTCAGATAAATTTTCGGTCTGTATGAAACCTGTGCCATAAATGAAATCTAAATGTTGAGTAGAAATAGAGTTATGAGCAGTTATGTGCAAGGTCATTAACTGCAGGTTTTAAAAGCAACAAACTGTGGGTACATTTTAAATTGATTGCTGGACTGAATTTAATGAAACTATGGCAGTATTTAGGTATTTGCCTCAAGTTAAAACTGCAGCATCAATGAAATTAAAATGAAAATAAATATATTTTGGAATGACAGTGCTAAAGTTGTTTAAGGACTAGTTTTAAGACAACTTAATCTTCATCTGATCTACTTTGCCTATTTCTCATCTGTGATTTACTCTATGACTACCAAAAGAGGTACAACTTACTGTAAACGAGGCGTAAGATACTCAACCTTACAAATTGTATTTCTTTGTATTAATAAGTTTGGCAAAGAGTTCTGTCATACAGAAGGCAGGAAGACATGTACAGGGGCTTCAACCTAAAATAATAATATCATTGATTGCATTAAAGCTGATGAGCTTATTTTTAGTTTTAATAATTTCTGTAAACTCTCTTCCAGTCAATGATGGGTGATAACGCCAGTCATCAATAAAGACTAGTGAACCCTGATGAGTTCATATGTTTTTGATCAAGAGCAGGCTCTCTTTTTTCACACTTTTGTGTTTCCATCACATTAGTAGAGATACATTATTTATATTTATGAACCATTGCAGTTCATCCTTTTTTTCCATAGTAAGTTCCAATCTCGCCTTTCGATTCTTACTTCTGATGCACATGTTAAATCTTGTGGGATGACCTCCATATTTCTGCTCTCAACCCATCAATGCATACGCTGGAATGCTTAGTGAAGAACAGGGGGTGTGGATATGGTATGTACAGTATGGGGGTCAAAGACTTAATATCAAACCAACAATGGAACAAACTAAGCTCAGAAAGGAAAAAGAGCGGGAAAAAATATCTAAAATCCCACTGCTTGGCTGGATCATTCAAATATTATATTTTCAAACAGCTACAATGAATCTTTGCTTCTGCAATTTTTCCTACTCCAGGTTAATCATGTGCTTTCTCGCTCTGGTGAGCTCAGAAAGCCTCAGAAATCAACAGTCACTGCTGTGTAATATAATTATGCAAATATATCATCCTGAATAGAACTATGTGACTTAATTAGAGTGAAGTGTCTCCAACTAAAAGATGTACATGCTTGTTGGATACACCTCTAATCTCTTTGGACAGATACGGTCTCATTGTGCAGAAAGAATCTTTTTTTTTTTCCCAACGTCAGAGGTGTGAATGTTAATCAAACTGCAATGAGAGGTTAATTATTTATGCTCTGGAAGAAAAGCAGATTGAACAGAGGGCATATTTGGCTGCCAAAAGCTCAAAGTTTTGCATAAATACAAACCCCATCCTGTTTTGCAATTAAAGATGATTTGCTTTTTTTGTATACAATTTAGAGCTGTAATATATGTGGCTGCAAAAGCAAAAGAGAGCAGATAGAACTTTCCTATGAGAGTGTTATATAGCAATACTGTATGATGCAACATGAGCAGTAGTTTGAAAAGAGTCCCCCTGTCTGAGAAGTTGGAGATAGCTGGATGGTGATTTTTTTTTTTTAAGTCACCCTGCTTTCAGCTCAAACTGAATTTGAACACACAAAACAAAACTAAAAAACACAAATACTTTACACGCACCTGAGACATAGTTGTAATCATGTGAATGGAACAAATAAAAATTTCCCTTTTTGTAGATCGAGATTTTGTCTCAAAATGCCACATTTTGTTTGCCATATGCACTTCCTAATATTTTTAAGCAGTAACATTGTCTGATAGAGGTTGTTACTGTTGTATTGCAATCAGTGACCTGGTTTTAATTCAGCTTGGTTAGAATCTCCATAGTAGCATATGTTGACCTATTGACCTAGTTAACCCAGTGTAAGTATCTATCCAGTAATGTAAACTTTAAAGCACTTTTTGTAAGTCGCTCTGGATAAGAGCATCTGCCAAATGCCTAAATGTAAATGTAAATGTTAAATTAAATGCCACAAATATGTGCATTTAATTATTATTATTATTTTTGTAGTTAAAAGTGACAATAGTATTTTTATTCATTTAATAGTTCATTAAGTTGAGGAGAAATCCAATTTCAATACTGGCTTTAAAAAAAAAATTGGCTTCTGGTCCAGGAATGTGTATTTGTGTTTAAATGCACTCCAGCCAGTATTTTTTAGGAACTACTGTACATGAGCCACATTCATAACAATATTTCAGATGAAGGAGGAACTACATGTTTTTTAGAAACTACAGGACCCACATCCATGAAAATATTTGAGAAATTTAACTTTAGAAAAAGGCCAATATGACCTAATATTACCAAATACACAAATAAAAATCTCTCCTGGAGCATCAACAGACACATTCTTGGGATAATCGTTTTCAGTTTTAACTTTTTAAAGTAATAGTAAAATATGTAGGGCTGCACCGGTTTTATTTATTCATTTATTTATTTTTCATTGATTAATCTATAGATTCTATAATTATTATTCAGATTAGTCTAAATAATTTTACACAGTTAATCTAGCAATAGCGTTTAGCCAGATGATTAATCTTTTCATCCATTAAACTTTCTTTCAAACATTTTCTCAAAAAAGATTTCTTTTTACAAAAGTTATCCATCATGTTATCCAAAAGTTATGATTATGATTCGTTCCGGAAGTGGGCTCGTATTCCAAAACACTCGTAAACCAAATAGAATTTCCCCATAAGAAATAATGAAAACTCAAATTATTCGTTCCACAGACCCAAAAATGTAATACATAAAAATAATTAATACAATATATTAAGTAAAAATAAAATAAAAATTAATCTTCACTTTAAAAAAAGTACAAATAAATCCCAACAGATAAGTGTAACCTTGGATTAAGAACGTAGTTCAATACGGAAGCAGGCTCATATATCAAAACACTCGTAAACCAAATTTCGTATTTTCCCATAAGAAATAATGGAAACTTAAATTATATGTTCTACAGTCCAAAAAATTAATACAGTTGAACCTCGGATTGCGAGTAACATGGTGTACGAGTGTTCCGCAAACCGAGCAAAGATTTTTAATACATTTTTAATCGGAAACCGAGTAAGTATTAGTTTACGAGCGCCGAGTATCATGTATCACGCATGCGACTCCTATTTTGACACCGAGCGGAAAGTGATCACAACTGAGCCAATGATTTTTCTCTCTCTTGCGCTGGGGGAATTATGGGTAATCGTCTCCCCTGCTGCGTCCCGTGTCAAAATAAGAGTCCCTGGCTGCGTCTTAGTGCTCATCTCTTATAATCAACATCTCCCTTTCTCTTCTGTGTGCACGCGCGTAATTTGACACTGTGCCCCACACACACCACACACACTTTTTACACACACACTTACTTTGTGTGTGCGTGTGCGCGCGCGTAATTTGACACAGACATACACACACACACACACAGATCTCCCCGGTGCTTTATACATGCGCTTTATTTACACAAAAGCTCTGTCGCGATTCTTTTCAAAGGTAAGGTGCTGGTTCATTTGTTATTTGTTATTTTTTACTTTACAGCAGTGATTCCGTTAGTATGCTCACGCGAGTATCATTAGAGAGATTTCTTTTTTTTTTCCCGTTAAAACAGTGTTTGCAATGTGTATGTTAGTTGTGAAACCTAAAAAGCGAGGTGTGGGAGGGAGAAGGAGTTTTACTGTTTAAGACAAGGCGAGGGGAGGGGCTAATTACACACACACACACAAATACACGGCGCCTGTGCGCACAAACGAAAGCACTTAACTGTCTCGATTTCTTTTTACTTTTTTTTTTTTTAACGTTAAGTGCAGGTTAATTTGTTTTATTTTTCACTTTATATGTTGTGTTAATTATTTTTATGTATTTATTGTTTTGGGCTGTAGAACGAATAATTTGAGTTTTCATTATTTCTTATGAGAAAAGTCTATTTGGTTTACAAGTGTTTTTGGAATACGAGCCCGGAACCAATTATGCTCGTAATCCAAGGTTCCACTGTACATAAAAATAACTAATAAAATTTAAAGTAAAAATTAAATAGATTAACCTCCACTTTACCTTTAAAAAAATTGTGGGGGATTGTGTGTGAAAGTGCACGGTGTCAAATGACGCATGCATCCTATGTGCAGGCTTTTTTTCTCCCAACCTGCAGGCTGATACAGAGAAAGAGAGAAAATGGATCTTTAACCTCTATCATGAGAGAGATAAAAAACATTGGCTCAGGTGTGGTCACATGACTCTCGGCGTCAAAACAAGAAGCGCGTGCATGATACATGATACTCAGTACTCGTAAACCAAGACTTTAAAATTAAATTAAAATATACAATTTATTAAAAATCTTTGCTGGTCTTGCGGAACACTCGCAAACGATGTTATTCGTAATCCGATGTTCCACACACACATATAGGTATATATATATAATAATTAATAAGTAAAGCAGCCACACATAGTATACATAAATGGGCCATACATAGTGCATTTTTTTCTCATTCTCTATAAAAAAAATTCTCCAATTTTAAACTTTAACGCTATATAATTCAGTTTAAGTATACACATGCATAAACAAACTATTTACAAATTGCCAATAAGACAAAAAAAAAACAGATGCATTGTTGTCAAACCAGCATCTAGCATCTGCCATGTGGAATCTTCCATTTGGTTCTTGTCTGAAACACAATTATTAAAAGCACAGAAAATCCTGGGCACAGACACCCACCAACACATAGACTAAACCCAATCTAACACATACTTAGGCTGCTGTCTACTCGGTTTGTGTGTTTTTTTTTGTTTTTTTTTCGGAGATGCTTGTGCTTAAAAAATTACCGACATCTGGGTTCAGATTTTTGGGGATAAAGTCTCACATCTACAGTACCATGCGGCGGCGAAACTGTGGATGAAAGTAAACACTGTGACACATTGACAGACTCCAAGGAAGTATCTGATTACTTCAATGAGTTGGTGCAGCCCCGAGCCTATATTAAAAAAAAGTGATGCCATCCATGGGTTTTCTCCTGGGCAGGTATGAAGGCTCAACTGTGGGCACTCTGGTTGTGCCACCTTAGCAGCTGATGATTCCACCTGAATCCAGATTAATCCATATACAGACACAAACATTGCCTGGCTGTTAGTTGGAACATGCCTAATTATCTCAGTCATCACAATCTACCTTGCTACTGCACATTGGACATTTGAGGAACGGCAGGTTTTTGGCACCACTGTGTGTTGACTGCCTCTTGGTGTAGTCCTACTCTTTATCTAGCTTGTAAAAGCCTGATTCAGACACGTCACATCAATGACGTGAAAATGTCACATCAATGATGTGAAAATGTCACATCCATGACGCGATTTTAACATAAATCATTTATTCCAAAAACGTAAAATTTTTACTTTTTCCAAATCCAAACTTTGCGTTCATTCAGGTTTCTTTCATGGTATAAGTGTATTCATGTATTCTCTGATGTTGCATCTACAGTGCTCATAAAATGTTATACATTTTCCATATATAAATGTTTATATAAATTTTGAGAATTTGTTTGTTTTTTCAGCTAAAAAGATTACATTAAATTCTATGTAAATGAATTTACTGATGCTAAGCTCGCCCATACTCTGGGGCTTTTTGTTTACTAATACGAGTCCAAATGTCACATTCATAATGCTGGAATCACCCTGAAACTTAAAGTAAAAATAGCAACACTCCTAGCTTCAACATGTTGAGTCAGACACTTGGAATACATCCACACTCAAGCTTCAGTACTAATGAAAAAAAGGCTTTAAAATCGTCTCTCATTCAGACAGCAGCCTGATGTAAATGGATTAGAAGCAGTCCCGAAGCGAACATACACACACAAAACTTTGAAGATAACTATCAGAAAATTGGAGCTGTATAATGCTTACCTCACAACACAACAAGCTGGTTGTACACAAATAAAATGGTGACTCCTGGGCAGTGCTATAAGCCCCAATCCAGAGGAGTGTCTTTAACAAATGACCCCTTTTTTCCTTCCATCACAAATAATGAGAGAGGATGAATGCACATATACAAACGTATACATACATATATATATATATACATACAAACATATCCTAACAAATTTACATACTTCAAAAACATTTTTAAATATTTAGTGCCTGCAGCTGTTTTCAGACTTGAAATGAACACTTCACACTGTATACAAAATTTATTCCGGGCCTTTCGGGGGCAGCTGCTTTACACCGATTCCTCCCACACCGCAAAATAGGAAACAATAGGTACATTAGGTGCTTTTGTTGTGGTCCTTGTTGCCTACGTTATGAATATTATTTCTTTGATCTCAACATGTGCTGCTTACAGGTACAGTATATTTACACATATAGTCACATTTAGCTTTGATTGCAGCACATAATGTGATTGCTAGTTTAGGTTTTAAAATGATTCCTCATGCACCCATAAACATTCTTTCACAATTTGAGTGGTGAAATATGCCTGTTTCATCAGGGAAGTAAAACTCTATAAATGTGATAACCTGGTCATTCAGTACATTCAGCTCAGCAGCTGACTTTCTTTTATTGCCACATAAGTTGCTAAGCCTAGAACTCATCATATCACTGCCTCCAGTGGCCACTATGCATGATGGGTGCATCGCTTCATGCACTTCCCTTCTTACCCTGACACACACATCGCTCAGCAATATGATCAATCTCAACTCATCAGACCGTTTCACCTTTTTTTTTATCGCTCCAACGTCCAAGCTCGCTAGCACTGAGTTCTCATCACTTTTTGTATGTATGGAAATGGTTTCAGCACTATCTGTCCAGGTTTTAAAGGACTCTTAACCTAGTTCCAATACTTTTAAATTTTCTTAGTTTTTTGCTTGATGCAGCCCAATAATTTGACTCTCCTGAAACAGTGACGCACTCATGTTGTTAGCAACATGCTAGGCATCTTACTCAGACAAGTGGTGTATTTAAACTTTCTAAAAACTGTGAAAAATTTTAGATTTAACAAACAAATATGCCTGTAGGTCGATTGATCTCAGGCAAATGCTTGGGTATATACAGTACAATTCATTACAGTACAAGGGAGGAATTTTTACTTTGTTCATTTCCAATGTTGTGAGCAGCCATGACGATTTGAGGTCAGTCCATAAACAGGAAGGAGCTTCCCATGAAAAAAAAATAAAAAATAGAAATATGTAATAATGCCATTTAGAGCAAATAGTTTTTTAGGAAGCCATTAAAAGAACCAGTGTTTACATTATTTGCTATAGTTTTGCTATTTGCTATACATGTCCTGTAGTGCTGTTACTATTTTGTACAACTAGATGCACTTCCCTCTACTGAAGTATATTTTTTGAAAAAAGAAAGGTATCCATCTTCTTTACATAAAGTCACAGTAACATACCAAACTGTGACTTCAAAACCATGATCTATGACTTTATTTTTTTGTTACCGTTAACACCCCAAGCTTCCACTAAAATGGTGTAACGGTTTTCATTACTAAAGCCCCCTACATACGTTTTTTAATTGTGGAGGTTCGATCACAAGTCCAGCATACATTGTCACGCGTCAGATGTCTGGAAGAAAGTGTGAAAGCAGCGATGATGAGGCTGGTACTGCTAGGAAGTGCCAAGCAATAACAAAGGAGACAAAAGTGAATATAATAGAGAGAAAAGAGCGAGGCAAAAAGATGGCAGACATTGCTCATTCTTTAACAAGGAGAAAATCATGGAACATACTGTGTATATCCAACTGTGTTAGTATCCTAGTACAGTGGAACCTCGGATTGCGAGTAACGTGGTTTACGAGTGTTCCGCAAACCGAGCAAAGATTTTTAATAATTTTTTATTTGGAAACCGAGCAAGTATAAGTTTACGCGCGCCGAGTATCATGCTTCACACATGCGACTCTTATTTTGACACCGAGCGTTACTCTCTCACCTTCCCCCCCCCCACGGCTTCGCAAACACACACAGAAACTCTGCTCGTGCTCGTGATTCCTTTAGTATGCGCTCATGCCAGTCTCGCTTTTTTCCGTTAAAACAGTGTTTCCGCTGTGTTTATGCGCTTGTTGTGAAACTTAAAAAGTGAGTCTGTTAATATACGCTCATGCCAGTCTCCGAAAGATTTCTTTTTTTACCTGTTAAAACGGTGTTTCCGTTGTACGTGTGTGTGTGTTTGTTGTGAATCTTAAAAAGCGAGGTGGGGAGAGGGAGGTGGAGTGTTACTGTGTAAAACGAGGCGAGGGAAGGGGCTAATTCCACACACACACACACACACACACACGCCGCCTGCGCGTACCAACGGAAACACTTATCTGTCAGGATTTATTTGTACTTTTTTTAAAGGTAAAGTGCAGATTAATTTGTTTTATTTTCATTTTATAGATTGTATTTATTATTTTTATGTATTTATTTTTGGGGCTGTGGAACGAATAATTTGGGTTTTCATTATTTCTTATGGGAAATGATGATTTGGTTTACGAGTGTTTTGGAATATGAGCCCACTTCCGGAATGAATTATGCTCGTAATCCAAGGTTCCACTGTACCTAGACAATGTTTGTTAGACTTATTAATGAGCTTTTGGAACAGAACTCATTTGTATGTTGTGGCCTTACAGTATTATAAGGAATTGCAGGGAAAGCACTAGAGGGGTAAATTTTCTGAAGAAAATGTAAGTGGTGCTTGCCGTGGCAAAACACTGAAGTCATGCTAGCAACATGCTTATCACTCTAGCATCACGTTAGCAACATTCTAATGATGTTGCTAGCAACATGCTTATATACTTAGCATCATTCTAGCAACATGCTGATCAGCTAAACGTCATGCTAATCACACTAGCAACATGCCAATCATGTTATCAGCGAAATGCTAATATAGTTAGCATAATGCTAGCGACATGGTAATATTGTTAACATCATGCTAGCAAAATGCTAATATTGATAGCATAATGCTAGCAACATGCTAATCATGTTAGCATCATGCTAACAGCATGCTAATGACGTTATACCCAAGTTCGGGGTACGTTTTGACACAGCGTGCAAGCCTCTTCAAATGTGGTAAATTTTATCTATCTACAAAATTCCTGATCTGTCCTGCACCCCTTTGAATAGTCATAGCACCCCATTCCCGAATAAGCTGCACGATTTGACGCCTCATTCATGGGTCTACGACATATGGTGCAGGGCTAATTACGCACCAAACTTTTGTACGGAAGAAGAAAAAGAAGGAAAAATAAATAAATATATAAACTGGTGAGATAATAATAGTAGTGCTTCGCTTCACAAGCACCACTAATGACTACGTGTACAGGCACAAGCATCCAGCAATGCAGCATCCCACATTTAAGCTGAGTTAAGAAACAACATCAGCAGGCAAAAGACAGCGGTAGCTCAGTGGTTAAGATGTGGCATAACTGACCATAAGGCCATGAGTTCAAATCCCATCACTGCCATCCTGCCACTCCTGAGCACTTTTGCAAGGCCCTTAATCCTCAACACTCAAATGAGGTAAGGGCATTTGCCAGATGCTGTTAAAGTGCAGATCTTCAAACTGAGTCATTTACTGAAAAGCTTAAATAGGGGCTGAGCAGATCATGCAGATGATGATTGTGGACATTCATTCACTCATTTTGCTGATGAGTCCAATTATGTAAATTGCCTCATACATGGATAATCATTCCCAAGACACTTAAAATTACCACATTTATTATTTGCGTTTAAATGTCTGGTACTTCTGTTAAAGGTGCATTAACCATTTGTTATTTGCTAAAGAATAACTGCTCTCTCTAGACAAGCTTGTTCACTGATTTTTTTCTTGTAAATGAATGCACTACACTATGTAAAAAATAATAGTAGTGTAAACAGTTTTTTGGATGTGAAATTCCAATAATGAACATGGACTCCATACCAACATTTCTCCTGTTATATTGGCCTTTTAGCCTTCCAACACTCAGTATAACTGCAAAACAATCCCTGCTACTGTAGCTCAGATCACCGAAATGAGATTGGGTTCTCTGTCGAGTCTGGTTCCTCTCAAGGTTTGTTCCGATTGTCATCTCAGTGAGTTTTTCCTTGCCACTGTTGCCCTGACTTGCTCATCAGGGACAATCTGATCATTTTGATTTATATACATTTACTCAGACATTTGGATTCTGTAAATCTTTGTGACAATAACCAATGTTAAAAGCACAAATTAAATAAAAATTGAATACTGTTGCTTGGGATTTTAAATAATTAATAATATACTAACAGGCCCATAGCGAAGGCCTACAAATAAATGACACACCTTAATGGACATTATGACAATATATTACAAAAAGAATAACGCATGTTACTGGTAGAACTGCTTTCCATCTCTGGCCCTGGAGAACCCCCTGTTATGCATATACAGTTGCACTTGAAATTATTCAACCCCCATTACTAATTAGGGTTTTTTTTTTTTTTTTGGCCAAAATTAAGACCTTACTGCTGTTTATAATAAATCAGTAAAACAAGAGCAATTTAAATCTGTCAACACAACTAACATCATTGATTTTTCCAAAATCCCTCACAAATGGTCCCTTTTAATCATTACTGCAGTTTTTATTTATTTATTTTTTTTTTGCAACCACTGAAGAAATTCCCTCATTCAGACACAAATTTGCAAATCAGATGTTGTTTCAAGCACACCTTATGCAACTAATTACTGTAAATGCTTCCGGTTTAGATTTAGGTTCTGGATTTAGAAAATCAAATACCGGGTTTTTTTTTTTTTTGGAAAGAGAGATTTGCTAATGGTGATGTTTGACAGGATGCTATGGAAAAGTCAAGAGAGTTGGAAAGATGGATTCAATAAAGTATTTTTGAAGAAAATGTCATTGGACCTTCCAACAGAACAATGATCCCAAGCATATTACAAAGTCCACCAGGGTTTGATTTAGATAAACCTGGAGGGTTCTAGAGTTGCCATCACAGTCACCTGACTTGAATCTAATAGAAAAAAATAAAAATAAAAAAAGCAGTTGCAGCACGCAAGCACAAGAATCTTACTGAACTAGAGGCTATTGCCAATGAGGAATGAACCAAGATCCCTCAGAAACACTGCTAGAAGCTTGTGCCTGGCTATACATCAAGTCTGCAGCAGGTCATTCTAGCTAAAGGAGAGGTCTACTAAGGACTGAAGATGTTTCTCATCAAAGGGCTGAATAACTGATATTATAATAGAATAGAATAGTCAAGGCATTATAAGGCATGGTGGTGGCTCAGTGTGTTAAGGCTCTGAGATACAGATCGGAGGGTCGATGGTTCGAGCCCCAGCTCCACCAGGTTGCCGCTGTTGGGCCCTTGAGCAAGGCTCTTAACCCTGTCTGCTCCACGGGGGTCATAAAATGGCTGACCATGCACTCTGACCACAGTCTACTAACAAGAAGCGGGAATATGTGAAGAATAAAGACTTTCACTGTGCAATAATGTATGTTTGATGAATAAAGGCCTGACTTAACGTAAAACTTAAACGTAAAGTTGACTTTGGAGAGATCACTTGTTATATTCGTTGTGTTGATTTAAATTGCTCTTGTTTCACTGATTGATTACAAACTGCTGCAATCAAGTAATTTTGACCCAAAAAAGTTATTATACTGTTGCCCCAGGAAATTCATCTCTCCCTAAAGAGAGTGTTGAGGCAGCAGGAGGACTTTAGTCCTAAGAAGAAAGAATATATGCACAATCTATAGATATCCTGGGAACCTTGAAAAAGACACCAGTCCATCAGTCAGCATTCATACCTAGGGTGTCTTTTCCAAGGTTTCCAGGATATCCCTAGACTGTACAAATATTCGTCCTACAACAGGTGGTTGAATGAAAAATTTGAACGTGGAGAAAGGACGAGCACGCAAGAATCGACATAGACTGTAATCAAAGCTCAACATAAAGCAGGGACTCAGCAACTAATACTGTATTAGATCATCTGAAGCTGTTTTATGACCATTCAGATGACCAGAGGGACCGAAGAAAAGAAGGATTTGCCCAGAAAGCAAGACACCCATGCAATCTGCTTTTCAAACCCCCAAAAGACATTTCTGTGTTCATTAGGGGAGGTGATGTAGAGTGTACTGCTGCATTACAGCTCTGGCCATCTGACTTCCACAGGTAAAACCTTGTAAGATTTACTTATTTATTTGTTTATTTAAGCCAAAGCTACAGTATCAGAAAAATACCATTTAACACATGGCGAAATTACAAGACATCAGCATATTTATTCTAAATATTTTCTTTAAATATATAATATTTTACCTATTACGATAATCAAGCTCCAGTTATCTTGAAACTTGTCATAACACTGTCAAATTCACATTTCGGTCATATCCGCCGGGTTTCTTGGTTTCAAAATAATGACTAAAAATCCTTAATGTCTTTATTTATTTACTTTGTTTTGATTAATTTATTATTTCAACAATTTAAATGGATCAGCCTATTAGTTCTAACAGAACTCTGTCGTGCCTCACAAATGGTTTGTCCTACTGTAATATCAGGTGAACAGCATCACACTCTCTCATCCTCCTCTGTGGAACACACTGTGGCAGTGTAAACACACTGTGGCACGTGTTCTATCTCTATCTACATGTATATTATATAACATCATTTAAAACTATTGACTAGAATAATTTTTAGTGTAACTGTAATAACTACTATTCCCCCCACTTTTACACGCACAGTTCAACTCTGGTTGGTTTAATAAGCTGAACAGTAGAACAAACACTAACACCACACGACCCGCAAACAACAATAACACAACAAACACTAAAAGCAGAGACTCGCGCAAGAACGCTGGTGTTTATCAACATGACCAGCAAACAAGTACCACTAAATTATATGTCGCATTTATTTATTAGGAAATACACAACTAATATAGATATGAAAGTAAGATTAAGTTTAAAGTCCTCCTACCTTTACGTATAAAATACCCCACATGTTTTTTACACGTGAAAAGATGAGGGACGGTGTTAAAAACGCAGCAGCGTGTATCAAGTAATGAGGACACGGCTGCTAATGGTAAAACGCATGGGTTGCCATGTTGGTGCGACAAAACCAAACCTTTATTCCAAAACATTGTTTCACACAACCACCATGGTTATTCTCATGTAAATGTGTGTTCATCAAGGTCTTGAAAGGATAAGATTACAAATAGTCTAATAAATAAGACATAGTCAGAACATGGACATTCGTACTGAAATTAAATTTGTTCAGACATTTTTATCTAATTCTACATCAATTTACCATTTAAAAAAACATTATTTCTGCTATATTTCACCATTTGAATCATTTCACCTGTAAATTCACTACTGTTTTAAAATCACCTCAACCTAAGCAGCTTGCAAAACAATGTAAACTATTGTCCACTCTGCAACAGTGAAATAAAGGTAAAAAAATCTGGCAACCACACACCTGCTCTAGGGCTAATGCTAAAGAGCTTGAAGAAAGACTAATCTTTTTGGTGTTTTTGGATTACTTTTCATATAATTTGACGCAAAACAGGGTCAGTGTAGCAAATAATACCTTTGTAATTATATTTTAATATGCTTTTATCCTATAGCTTCACCCTTTCCGAATTTTTAACTCCACTGTTTGTTATGTTTGTTTATGAAAATGACAAGATGTCAAAGGGGGAAATTAAGAGATAACCTCTGTCTATATTATTATGTTATGAAATTAACATTATATCTATTAAATTTTTTTAAATAAATAAATAAGATATCCACTCTTCATTGATATGTATAAAAAAAGATCTCAGTATGCTTGCTCTTGAGATAAACAGAAGAAGAAATTTCAACACACTTACAGGTAGTTGAACTGGAACAGTGTAGTGCAGCTTTATGTATCTGTACACAAATAGCACTGCAGCTTTTCCTTCACAAGTCCGCTCCGTTTAAAAAAAAAAAAAACATTTAATCTCAAATAAATCCACCATCTGTTCGCCACACTGCCTCGGGCCTGGTGTACGGTGCGAACTTCCACTGTGCAATACATTTCAAACCTGAGCTATCATTCATGCTTTCTTTTAAAACCAAAATGTTGGTGAAGTATAGCCTATATTTTTTTTATAATGTAATATACTGTAATACGGTGCATTATTTACAACAGCACATTTTAATGTTTAGTTTTCAATTTTGAAAAACGCTTATGGTACACATTAATTCAGAATGTCATCAGTCGCCTTGTGATTTTTTGGGGAGGTAAAAGTTTGCGTGAAATTCTTTGGTCAGTGTTCACTAAGCTTCATGGCCTCGTACATTACCCACAAGGCCAATCTGGGTTTAAGAACCTGCTGATACTTACTTTACCTTTACTCACTCATCGTCCATACCGCTTTATCCTGTGAACAAGGTCACGGGGGTCCTGGAACCTATCCCAGGAGACTTAGGGCAGGAGGCGGTGCACAGCCTGAACAGAGTGCCAGTCCATCACGGAGTACATATACATACACCACTGGCTACACCAATTAGCCTAATCTGCCTGTCTTTGGAATGTGGGAGGAAACCAGAATCCCTGGAGAAAACACTAAGCATGGAGAAAACATGCAAACTCCATGCACCCAGATCCTGGAAATGCAAGGCAATGGTCCTAACAACTAAGTCACTTGGGAATTCATCTCTCCCTAAAGAGAGAGTTTCAGCAGGAGAAAGAGATAGGAAAAAGAATATTTGCACAATCTTTTGATATCCTGGAAACCTTGGGTAAGACAGCAGTCCATCAAACAGAACCATGCATCCATACCTAGGGTAAATCCTTGGTTTTAGGAGGTTGAAGGAAAACAGGGAGAGCATGCAAGACTCCACACAGATTGTAACATAAATTATATCTTAGACTCTGCAACTAATAATGTATTAAATCAACTAAAGTTGTTTTGCCATTTGGATGACCAGAGGAACATCTTGTAGACTTCAAAAGAAGGATTTGCCTAGATAGCAAGACATACAATATGCAATCTGCTTTTCAAACCTCCAAAAGAAACTTCTGATTCATTAAGGAAGTGATGTAGAGTATGCTGCTACATTCCAGCTCTGATCATCTGACTTTAAGATATCAGTGGAAGTCATATATAATTTATATATATATATTAGCTAAACCTATACTATAAGATGAAGGCACAATTAAAACAATATTTGAAAATATGCATTGCAAAACCTAATAGTGTGCATACATAGCAGTGATGGACGAATTTATTGTGCACTGATATGAGGTAGCATCGTTAGAGCAATCACACATATATTTTTTTTCTTTTTATCACTTAAAATTTTACTAGGTAAATATCACCTTTAATATTGATGATGAATTGTGGAATTTGTCCAAGCAGATTTCAAAGGCAGAAATAAGAGAGCTCAACTTACTATCAGATACAACTGAACAGAAACAGAAGGTTGTTGTATGGTTGTGCCTTACCACACAGTAATATCACTTATTAGTATAAGAAACTGTAGATATAACAACCATTAGTCATTTACAGCATGCATCAACTACACACGTGGACAAAATTGTTGGTACGCTTCGGTCAATGAAAGAAAAACTCACAACGGTCACATAAATAATTTTAATCTGACAAAAGTAATAATTAAAAAAAATTATATGAATGTTAACCAATGAAAGTCAGACATTGCTTTTCAACCATGCTTCAACAGAATTATTAAAAGAAATAAACTCATGGAACAGGCCTGGACAAAAATGATGGTACCCCTAGAAAATACTGAAAATAATGTGAACAAAGGGACATGTTAATTCAAGGTGTGTCCACTAATTAGCATCACAGGTGTCTACAATCTTGTAATCAGTCAGTGGGCCTATATATAGGGCTCCAGGTAGTCACTGTGTTGTTTGGTGACATGGTATGTACCACACTCAACATGGACCAGAGTAAGCGAAGGAAAGAGTTGTCTCAGGAGATTCGAAAGAAAATTATAGACAAGCATGTTAAAGGTAAAGGCTATAAGACCATTTCCAAGCAGCTAGATGTTCCTGTGACTACAGTTGCACATATTATTCAGAAATCTAAGATCCATGGGACTGAAGCCAACACCTCCCTGGACGTGGCCGCAGGAGGAAAATAGATGACAAATCAAAGAGATGGATAATCCGAATGGTAATCTTCTAAAGAGATCCAAGGTGAACTTCCTGCTCAAGGAACATCAGTGTCGGATCGCACCATTCGTTGTTGTTTGAGCCAAAGTCGACTACATGGGAGATGACCAAGGAGGACACCATTGTTGAAAACAAATCATAAAAAAGCCAGACTGGAATATGCCAAGCTTCTGGGAGAATGTCCTATGGACAGATGAAACGAAAATGGAACTTTTTGCCAAGGCACATCAGCTCTATGTTCACAGACGGAAAAATGAAGCATATCAAGAAAAGAGCACTGTCCCTACTGTGAAACATGGAGGAGGCTCTGTTATGTTCTGGGGCTGCTTTGCTGCATCTGGCACAGGGTGTCTTGAATCTGTGCAGGGTACAATGAAATCTCAAGACTATCAAGGGATTCTAGAGAGAAATGTGCTGGCCAGTGTCAGAAAGCTGGGTCTCAGTCGCAGGTCATGGGTCTTGCAACAGGACAATGACCCAAAACACACAGCTAAAAACACCCAAGAATGGCTAAGAGGAAAACATTGGACTATTCTAAAGTGGCCTTCTATGAGCCCTGACCTCAATCCTATTGAGCATCTTTGGAAGGAGCTGAAACATGCCGTCTGGAAAAGGCACCCTTCAAACCGGAAACAACTGGAGCAGCTTGCTCATGAGGAGTGGGCCAAAATACCTGCAGAGAGGTGCAGAATTCTCAATGACAGTTACACAAATCGTTTGATTGCAGTGATTGCCTCAAAAGGTTGTGCAACAAACTATTAAGTTAGGGGTACCATCATTTTTGTCCAGGCCTGTTCCATGGGATTTTGAGTTTTCATTTTTTTTTTTTTATAATTCCGTTGAAGCATGGTTGAAAAGCAATGTCTGACTTTCATTGGTTAACATTCATAGAATTCTTATTTATTATGACTTTTGTCAGATTAAAGTTATTTCTGTGACCATTGAGAGTTTTTCTTTCATTGACCGAAGGGTACCAACAATTTTGTCCACGTGTGTAGTTATGCCATCTATAATGCACTTTCATGTTGGAACTGAGTCATTCTATAATTTAAGGTACATTCCATGTTTGTTGATATAAAAATATTTGAAAAAAATTTACTTGTTTTACCTATTAAGCCAATTATGTTTCACTTAGCTTGCAAATTGTCATAATGTTGCCAAATTCACCATTTCTGCCATGTCCACTTTTGCAACTGAGAGTTTCTTGGTATCAGAATAATGACTAAAACCATTGGAGTTAATAACTTTTCATTTTATTAATTTTAAAAGTCTCAGTCCTAAAAAAAAATAGATTGTCTCATTTCAATTATTTATACGTGTTGGTCTCTTAATGTCCACGAGTTCTGTCAACTACTAACTGCCTGCTTTAAAAACGCCTGTCTAAGGCCATCTCAATCAGATTTAAGTCCAGATTTTGATTAGGCCTCTCCAAAACCTTAAATTTGTCTTAGGATATGCGGCAGGACAATGATCCGTAATACACTAGCAAGTCCACCTCTGAATAGTTTTAAAATATATAAATATACTGTATTTGGATTTTGGAGTGGCCTATTTGAAGTCTGGACTTAAATCTGACTGAGTTCCTTTTAAACAGGCCGCTCATGCTTGAAAACACTCCAATGTGGATGAATTAAAACAATTCTGCAAAGATGAATGGGCCAAAATTCCTCCACAGAGACGTGAAGGACTCATAGGGGGATAGACAGTTATCGCAAATTCATTGCAGCTGTTGCTGCCAAGGGTGCCACAACCTATTATTAGATTTAGGGGCAATTACTTTTTCGCAAAGGGCCAGGCAGCTTTGAAGAGCTTTTTTTCCCCTTAATAAATGAAATCATAATTTAAAACCTGCATTATTCAGGTTATCTTTGTGTAATAGTGAAACAGTAAAATGTACTAATTTATGTAAAAATAAAAATAAACTGCATATATTTATTCAAATATTGTGCATGAGAGTAGAGAGAGTAGACCATGTAGTCATGGACCTCTGAAAATGTGCTGTGATATCTGACACCAAGACAAACTGCAAAACATTGATGTGTGTTTTCCGAAAGCATCTCGATGTTAATTTTTTACATTCAATGTCATTCATAGCTTAGGAAATGCAATCAGGTTTCAACTTGAAATATTCCTGTTTATTCATGGATTTCAGTCATCTTTATTCATGATGCCTTAAAGTAACAGTGATTCACCTTCATGTGTTACAGTGAGTGTGGAGGCATAATTGGTGTGTATGCCATACCAGTTTTTATAAGCTTATTTTCATTCTTAGCATAACACACATTTTTACTTTGTTTCATGTATGACTCCCAGGGCAGTTTCTTTCAGAACTACAGGAGATGTAAGATTTCACTACAGGAAAGATCTTTTTTTTTTTACAGTAGCTAAAGCAATATAGTCACCTTGTGAATGTGACCCTACATGGGTAGCATGTAAAATGTCTCTTCTACATTAATGATCCTGATCCTCTTTCCTATTCATGTCTTGTCAGGAGAATGAAGAACTTGATTCAAAATGCTAAGTAAAGTGCTCTTACATTAATCATTATTGTTAAATCTGCACCATCAGAAGAAACTGATGGTAATTCTAGTATTTGTGTCAGTAGCAGAATGGAGCTTTGGGCACAGGAGGGCCAAGTTTATGATGTTATGAATTCACACTTTTGCATACATTTACAGAATACTGATCTTGTAGTGCTAGTAGTACTGTTGAACAAGTTTATGTGTCTCTGCTATTTCTAGCGTTAATATTACAAAAATAATCCTATCCAAATTGTTAATCAATCCATAAAGATTTTTCCAACATTATAACTTAATATGTTTTAAAGGTGCATAAAATAGGTACAATAAACATCAACCATGTTCACATGGCTATAACAGAGCTGTTGGATCCTCCAGGCCACAATAGAATTGGAAGATGATCCGTGATCGATACCCAAATAAATTGAGACTAGAGCATCTTTCGAAAACCACTCACAGAACTGTGCCCATAATGCTAATAGCACGGTGGTAAGCTTGCAGTCCATGCCAATACTGCTGACTATTTATTATTCCTCCACTGAAGATGCATGACCACAGGAGGGAGTGAAGTAAACAACAGGTATAGCTATCAAGCCCTCTGGGAAGGAACGGTAAATCTTACCTGCTAAGCCCGTGAATCACTGAGCATCTTAAAAACATTGATGCAAAGAGGAGATGCCAGTTAGCAGAGCAACAACACAATGAAGAATATAATACTGTGGGGCTGAGTAGCTACTGACTGATCCAAATGCCTGTGTATCGGAGACATGTGAGCATCAGAACTGTACCATGGAGAAATGAAAGAAGTTGGTCTGGTCTGAGGACATTATGTGGCCAGGCAGGGGTGATACCTAGCAAAGAAATGGCACCAATGGAGAAAGCAAGCCAGCAGAGGCAGTGTGATGCTCTAGGCAACCTTTCGCTGGGGCATTCATGTGGATGTTACTGTGACACTTATCAGCTACCTAAACATGAAGATACATCAATCACAAAACATAAAAATGTGCAGTTATGGTTATGGAAGAATATGACCGAGAGTTCAAGGTGTTGAACTCTCCTGTGGGATGTTGTCCAATCTATGAAGGCCCCACTACCAACTTACAGTACCTGACTTAAATGATCTGCTGCTAACATCTTGGTTTCAGATACCACAGCACACCTTCAGAGGTCTTATGGAGTCCATGACTTCTTTGGTGGGATAGAGATGTTTTAATTATATTTCTGATTGCTGTACATGTTGTCACTAGTCGTGTGGGCTGCATAATGTAGCGGTAATAAAAGAGCTGACGCCTAGATTTACAATGCATATGATTGTATGTCAAATGTGGGTTTAATGAAGATATTATGATGCATCAACAGTAATGTGGTGTATGAATATTAAACATGCATTAGAATAGAATAGATTAAATTACCATGTAGGCAGCATGGTAGAACAACATGTAGCTCATGTCTCTCTAGGGTTCTTGTTTCAGTCCTGAGCTTAGGGTACATCTGTGCCAATAGGTGGACTGACTACTTAGATTTGAATTAAAATTTGTGAATGAATGTGTCAATGGTGCACTTTAATGGACTACTGTCCTGTCCTGTCCATGCACACGACAGGTTTAGTTTTAGTTTGCTTTTATATGGAAATTTGCTTATGTTTGGCCATCTGGGGATTTAAAAAATATATAAATAATAAAAACAATATTGGGGACAAAACTCGAGACATTAAAATATTTTTATGTAATCCCATTATTATAGAAATAAAAATTGAGGCTTAGACTAAAGTAATGATATTAAAATAATAAATTACCTGGTCACTTAGTAAGGCACAAAATTTGCATGTTATATTAACTAACCGAGCGAAAGAAACAACAGAAGAAAATGCCTTATGTGAATTATATTCATACACAATTTTAATGAGAAAACCATGCTACTTTGCATGTTTACTCCTTAAGCATTTCCTGTGAAGTCAGTGACATACTGTAGCAGGCCTCTTCCCGCTTGGCCAACACATCTTGGGGCCAGTATAATTTAAGTTAAACCTATAATTGTTCATTTCAAAAAGTTGCTAACAACCATTGGTTCATTTACTATACAGACACTCGGCACCGCATCAGTCTCAGTCTTCTCAGTTTCTTCTCAAAATACAGAGAAAGCATGACGCATTAGTTTCATGATTAATATGGATTCGCAGGGAGGGAGCAGGAAGGTAGTGTGTGCCATGCCATGATGACGATGATGATCAATGAAATGAATGTCAATGATCATGTTGCTATCATAAAGAGAGACTGTCACCTATAATTCATGATCACTCAGTCAGTTCATGTCAAATAATGCAGCGTAAGCTATTTGGCTTTTTGTTTTCTGTCACTAGTATAGCTCCGTAATGCAATCACACATGCAGCTGACTATCATAATGTTAACTAGATATTATATGTGTCGGCACAGCATAGACCAAACCCACACTGCAGTGAGGTCCATATTGTATCATCATTATATCATTAAAATGCTTGGTTTAAGGGTTCCCTTGATGAAGATGTGCAAAAAGACTGTACAATATACAACACTTGTAGCTCCACTGTGCTAAAATGAATGTCTGCTTATGTAATGGAAAAAGAAGAAGCCTTTACAGTGCAGTGAATTCTTTTTTTTTTCTTCGCTTGAGGTGAGAGCACAGGGTCAGCCATGATAGAATGCCCTGGAGCAGACTGGGTTAAGGGCCTTGCTCAAGGCCCCAACAGTGGCAACTTGGTGGAGTAACCTTTTGCACCATAACCCAGAGTCCTGACTTCCTGAGCTACAGTACCACTATCCGTTTCTTTTTTCTTTTAGCCTTGAGAAAAAGAAAAAAAAAGTTTCATTTCTAACAACGGACAACAAAGTTGTCCTATGTTTATTTTCAGCCTGGTAACTATTAAGGTATGGATTATTCTTATTCTTAGACTACACATACAGTACAGGGGCTAATGCACTCGCTTGTTGATTTAGGCATCTGAGGGTCCAGATTCGAGTCCCACCCTCCCCTCGGTGGGTTGTCACACCCCAAACCCCAAAATGGGAGGGTTGCGTCAGGAAAGATATCTGGCGTAAAATCTGTGCCAAATTGTGCCAAATCCGTACTGATGGTCTGCTGTGGTGACCCTTCGACGGGAGCAGCCGTAAGACTAAGAACAACAACAAAGTTAAATGAAATACTTTGAAATGACATTTTTAGCAGAGCTTTTATTTTGACAATTATTTTATCTGATTTAATATGGAGATTGTGTACTTCACAGCCACCTCTGATCCCTGGGGAGACAGTTAAGAGAGAGTGAGCACACTTGTCCATGGCACTTATTCCTCAGCTTTGTAGTAGTTTTGCAAGAATGATAATACAGTTGATATGCGTATTTAAGAGGATAGTGGACTGATGGGTGGTGTCTAGCTGATTATGGTGGGCCATTTGGGTCAAACGCTAGGGCCAGTTGTTGTTCCAGTCCAACCCTGTGTTAAGCAATTTTTAAATGTAAAACTGCCAAAACTGTATGGGTCATACTTTATCTCCTGAGAAGTGAATAAACAAGAAATATTCAGGGGGAAAACCCTGAACATCTGAACATTTTAAGCATATATACATAAATATAGCATATGACATTCTTATGGGAAAATGCCTTTCACAGGACAAACTGTACCTAAAGAACTCACTTCCAGAACATATTCAATTCGTATTTCGAGGTACCGCTGTATCATAATTTTAATGTTTATAACCAGTTTTTTTTTTTTTTTTTGAGAAATAGTGTAAAATATTTGCCCTTATAATGCAGATGGCTGTTATAAACTGGAACAAGTCAAACACTTTACATTGTGCGATTCCATCTTTGTTTTATGACTGTAACTTGTCATACTGCATGTGGCGATTGCTAAAGAAAATGACAATGTTCTGTCATGCTCGGTGCACAGACACATATACTGTAGCACAGGATTGTAACTACTTGAATGGAAAGCAGAAAATAGTCTTGTGATAATAGTAAATAAAATCTATGAAGAGCGAGAAAAAGACCCCTTGCTATGTTAGCTAATTGCTCATTTGGAAGATTTAAGCGTATTATCCATCATGTCTCTTTTGTACTAAATCCCTTTTTGTACTGTCTTGATATAACTTTGATAAGAGATTATAGACTCTCTCAGCTGCCGCAATTCAAAATACTGCTCTTCTTTTAAGAAGAATGAATTACACAGCTCAGCGTTTCACCCGTTTAAGATAGAACATGCAGTCCTTATTGCCCTCCGGTTTTAAATATCTGTAATCACCAGATAGCAAAATATTAGGTTAGGTGAGGTGAGGTTTAAATGAATATTGCTACTGAAGGAACTGAAGGAAGTAACAGCTGACAACTAAACCAACCACATGGCTGTAATTTTACTTTAGCCATCCTGTCCTTAAATCAGCCAATATAAACATGAATTATGGTTCAAATTCGTACTTTAGTTTACAGCCAACTAAATATGTCCTGCGAGCAGCGATGTCACATCCTGCATAAATATTCATTAGAAATGGTCCGTATTTGTTGAATAATTAACTCCACGACTTGCAATGCAGTGCAATACAACTGATTTGTACTGCAGTGATGTTGACAGAAGAATATGCATATACGATACTTTGATTGTTTCATTAAATATAATAAGTTAATCTGGTATCAAATTTAATAAATAAATGTTTCATTAAGAATGTATAAATATTATAAACTGACAAAGAACTGATAAGAGTTGACATGAATACCAAGCAGATCGTTTTACATTTTAGTACATTCTGGTGCATTGACTAGTTGCCAGAGGCAATAATTTACTGTGTCCTTTTTTTGTGGGTCGTTGTGCCCTTAAAAAAAACAAAAACAAATAAATAGTATGAGTAAAAAGTCATTGAAATGATCAAACTATATTCGGACATCAGCAAGTAAAATCATCAACCAGTACTTCCAGTTTCCTGGGTTCCTGCTCAACTTCGGACATTTACAATCACTGTGTCTATACAATTAATTGCACGATAGTTTTACATAATCTAGATGATGACAAATTTAGGTATCACATTCTTTTTGTCATATAATGGTCTGCTCTGCACAATGTAATAAAACATGCCTTCCTGCCCTTAGGCGTTATTGCTATTTGCCTCCGTGTCCCTTGTAGAACTTCAGAAATGCCTTGGTGAATCTCCTATTTGTAGGACATTCAAGGCAATTACTGCAGTGGCCCCTGGGACATGAAATTCATGCCCTGATAATTTATAGGATTAGACAAGCTAGACCTGAATGTGATTTGGGAATCTCATTCAGTTACTGAGTCCTTGGATTTTGTTCCTTTATTATGCATATTTGTAAAATAATTTAAAGTGGAACTTTTTGGAAGATATTGGTGTTACATCTTACAACGCACAAGCATCATACCAACAAACAAACATAGTGGTAGCAGTGTGAAAGTGTGAGGATGCTTTGCTGCTTCAGGGCCTGTCTGACTTTTTATAATTGAGAAAAAGACCATGAATTTCGCTGTTTACCGGAAAATCCTGAAGGAGAATGTCCAAGTTTAAGTGCAATTGAGTTGTGCAACAAGACAACCTGGGCAGGTCTAACTCTAAAAGGCTCAAAAGAAATAAAAGTAAGGTTTTGGTGTTCTAACCTATTTAGATGATGTGGCATAAGCTTAACCAAGTAGCCTCCAATGAGAATCTCTCCAAAATATGGCGGAATTAAAGCAGTTCTTCAAAGAGTGCGCCAGAAGTTATCTACAGCAATAAAGAAGACTGCTCTCCAAGTATCTGTCATGCACACTCGCTCCGCGACCGGCACGAGGACCCGGAAGTAAGACGGTCACGCTTTCAGAAAGCATAAAAGGAAACAAGATGGCGCGTCACATCGCTCAGTCATTGAGTTCCTTTCCTCCAGCCCTATCACCACCCAGATTCGGCCCATCACCCTCACCATTGACCAACACCACGATGAGATCCGCTTCCACCTCACCTCCATTTCCTCATCACCCATCATCCTAGGATACCCCTGGTTACTCCAGCATGACCCTCTCATCTCCTGGTCTCAAAACCGGATCCTACAATGGGGCCCGACCTGCCTCGAACTCTGCCTACAGGCGCCGGCTGGGACGTGCTCTAGGGAGTCCGAGGCCCCCGATGTCGACACCAACGCCATCCCTTCAGCATATCGTGACCTGGCTGAGGTCTTTTGTAAAAGACGTGCTAACCACCTTCCTCCGCATCGCCCCTATGACCTGGCGATTGAGATCAAGCCAGGCTCCACTCCACCCCGCGGCCGTCTATACTCTCTCTCTTCCACCGAGATGCGGGCGATTGAGGAGTATGTGTCCTCCACTCTCTGTCAGGGTACCATCCGACCCTCTTCCTCACCCGCTGCCGCGGGGTTTTTCTTTGTAAAGAAGAGTTTGGGCGAATTACGTCCATGTGTCGACTACCGGGGGTTAAACAACATCACCCTAAAAAACCGACACCCGCTGCCGCTTACCAACTCAGCCCTGGACGCCCTCTCTGGTGCCACCATTTTCTCAAAGTTGGACCTCTGGAGCGCCTACAACTTGGTGCGTATCAGAGAGGGCGATGAGTGGAAGACTTCATCACCCCTACTGGACACTATGAGAGTTTGGTCATCCCATTTGGACTCTGTAACGCTCCCGCAGCTTTCCAGCAGTTCATCAATGATGTTCTCCGGGACATGTTGGGAAAGTGGGTATTCGTCTACCTAGACGATATACTCATCTACTCCCGTACCGCCGAAGAACACATCCGACACGTCAGGGCAGTTCTTAAGAGATTGCTCGCCCACCGACTGTACTGTAAGCTGGAGAAGTGCGCTTTTCACAAGCGCTCCACCAGGTTCCTGGCTTTTGTCATCTCGTCCCAGGGTGTGGCCATGGACCCGCAGAAACTGGAAGCTGTACGTCATTGGCCCCTACCCAAGACTCTCAGGCAGCTTCAACGGTTTCCGTCGCTTTATCCGGGGCTACAGCACAGTCGCAGCACCCCTGACCGCATTGACTCGCCCCTCATCTCGTCCCTTCCAACTCGACTCCACGGCCATCAACGCCTTCTCCAAACTCTGCCATCTATTCACCACTGCTCCGATTCTCCTCCATCCAGATGCCGATCAACCATTCGTTGTGGAGGTGGACGCCTCAGAGGTGGGCGCTGGGGCGGTTCTCTCCCAGCGAGGTCCAGACCAGAAACTACACCCTTGTAGTTTCTTCTCCAAAAAATTTAACCCCACTCAGCAGCGATATGGGGTGGGGGACCGCGAGCTGCTGGCCATAAAGTGGGCATTGGAAGAATGGCGACACTGGCTCCAGGGTGCCAGAGAACCATTCATCGTCTGGACCGACCACCAAAACCTCAGCTCCATCAAGACCCTTAAACAACTCAAACCCAGGCAGGCGCGGTGGCCTCTCTTTTTCGAGCATTTCAATTTCCATCTATCCTACCATCCGGGGTCAAAAAACACCAAAGCCGACGCCCTCTCCCAACAACATGAGGGGGCGGACCCCGCGCCTGTCCTGTCACCCTCTAAGATCATCGCGCCACTCCGTTGGGACCTGGAGACGAGGGTCCGCCAGGCGCAAGCCAAGGAGGCCATTCAGCACGCCAATACCCTCTACACCTCACAACATCGCCGTCGACACCCTCCGGGACGATTGTACCACACAGGTGACAAAGTATGGCTCTCCACCAAAAAAACTCTCAGCCATAGTCCAGATTCATCGGTCCATATCGCATCACCCTCCGTGTCAACCCTGTCACCTATCGGCTCCAGCTGCCTGCGGCGCTCCGGATCCACCCAGTATTCCACACCTCTCAGCTCAAACCCTTCATCATGTCACCAATGGTTCCAACCGCCCACCCCACTCCTCCTCCCCGAATCATCGAGGGTAGTCCCGCTAACACGGTACGCCGGATCCTCGACTCGCGCCCTCGGGGCGGAGGTACACAGTACCTGGTTGACTGGGTGGGCTACGGCCCCGAGGAACGGTCTTGGATTCCGGCCTGGTTCGTCCTGGACCCCGAGCTCATACGGGACTACCGTCGTCGGGTATCTGCCACGCCAGGACCGTCGAGAGTCGGTCCTGGACAGGGGAGTACTGTCATGCACACTCGCTCCGCGACCGGCACGAGGACCCGGAAGTAAGCCGGTCGCGCTTTCAGAAAGCATAAAAGGAAACAAGATCACATCGCTCAGTCATTGATTTCATTCATGCCTTCGCTATCGCTTCACCAACTATTTCGTGAGTACTCACCTATTCAGATCGCTTCCTTGATTGAGTGTGTGTTGCCAGAACGCGGGTTTATTTGTGTAGATCCTTGCTCTTTGTGTAAGAGAGTTCTAAGAGTAAACGCGTGGTTATCCTGCCTGCTCGCGCTGCTTCCGCGTTTGGGTTTACCGTCCACGCAACACGGGCTAACTGCCAAGGCTACTGTGTTCATCCCTCGGTTGCTCGTGACAGTATCTGAATTTTGGTAACAGCTCTGCAAAAGTGGCAGAGTTTAAGTCATTTAAGTTTAGTGGGCTATAATATTTTTATATGGGGTTTCTTTAAGTTAATAGAATGATTTTTGTTTTGTGTTCTTCCATGTTTTTCTTGTCTTATACAGTGTATGATTGAAGGCAGGGTTTAATGTATATACTGTATAATCTCAAAAACTCTCTTGCTTTGATTTGTTTCCCAGAAGTTTATTATTCCCAATAAAATGCACCACAGCTCGCACATCGTATTCTTCAAATTTACACCATATTTTACAAAACATGGGACAAAAAATGACACAGAGAACAGGCAATAGTTATAAAGTATATAGTCCATAATGTATGTAGTATTGTAGTCCAAAACTACAGATGTCATAAAGTTATAAGTTATAGACTAAACATTATTTTTAATCACATGCACTGACTTTGTGTGCATGTGACTTTTAAAATGTATATAAAAATGTATGTGATATTATTTAGTATATAGTATCTTGCTACCAAGAACATGTGATACCTTATCAAACAAAATTAGGATTACTGACGTCCTCCACATGTTTCATTTTCCTTGTGTAAAAGTTTGTGAACATCATACTTTGGTGCAAGATGTCACTTTATCAGTAATTATTAATAATTATTCTATTTATTCAGTGAAAACCATTTTAATTCAAAAACACTTAAAAATAGTAATATCAGTAACATCTGGGGGTTGATTGGGTGACAATTTAACCTATGCTTAAGGAGTCTTAATTACTTAATGAATACATTTTCATTCTTTAAATTTTTTATTTACAGTAAGCCTGCTAGGATTATTTTCCAGTATGTGAAACGCCTTTATCTTAAACAAACTAGAGCCTTAAAGGACTTATAACACATACCCTGTGTTCTGAGTCAGATATTGGAACGACTCGGACTAGAAGACTCATGAGAAGAACCGTTTAATCCTCTTTTCTGTGTAATGCACTGCATACCGTCTATGAGAGTCACGTGACAAAAGAACAAACGATTCGGACTAGAAGGTATAAGAGGTGAGCTGCTCATTCTGTGCATCATAATATGTCCTTAGCTGCAGTCTAATATTTTCATTACTGGAACTATAGCCAACATTTTAGTATGTAGACGTGTTGGGGGTCTGTTTATTGAAAATGAAACATTTTATTTTATTTCTGATACAAAGAACGAAATGAACTTAATGACTCAAAAAAAATATATATATATATATATTCGTTCATTTCAAAGAATGAGATTCAAAGAATCTCAAAGAGTCACTAAAATGAATCAAACTTCCCATCACTGGTCTGGACATGTACTGTACATTTTGCACCTGACATTATGATGTATGTATGCCAGGGTCCTGACCACTTCTGGACAACATTAGAGACATTACAGTGACATACCAAATTTAATTGCCAGTTGGGTCGATAAAGAAAAGAGGATAGAGTGCCAAAAAACACATTCAAAACCAATCATGGAAGCGCTTTCAGCAATAAAAACACACCTGATAAAGATATGTCATTTTAAACAACACTTTTTCTCTTTAATAATTGCTTCTAAGTCATTCCATATTGCCTCTTAACTGTGTTCATGGCAAACACAAGCTACAACGCTAACTAGATTCTAACACAAGGCTGAATCACAAATCTTTCTCTAATCCCGGATCAAGTGCACTACTTGGTGTATGAAATAAGGCATGGTACTGTATACTCCTCATACAGTAGCACATTAGCTTTCCATTTGACTCAATTTGGGATTCAACCCCAGAACAATAAGTTAGTTACTAATTATAATGTCAGTATGTGTTACCTACATATCATTTTATGAAGTGTAAAAAGCATGCTCCATAACATTGCTCATTTGTAACAGGAGCACTGAATGAGCTAACGCTAATGCTAACAAATGCCAACAATTCCAGGAGGAATCATACATTTGTACACTGTCTGAGGAAATCAGTCAAACAATGTAATATGCATATTACCTTCTGTGTTCACTTTCATTATGTTTCTCTTCCGAATAAGTCCACCACAACATACTGGATATGAAAATAATTAGCATAACAGAAGCTATAAATTGCTATTGTAGGTTTTTCTTTTTGCTGTGTGATGAAGCATCAGGTAATTTCTCCGTTATTTTGCTCTGAAATATATCATTATCAACAAAAATATATAGCAGCCTAATGTCCACGATTGTGACTGCAATCATGGTAGTCACACAACCATTTTGCAATTTGATTCATTTTAATACTTGATTTAATATTCACTGTACTGTACTAAGTACAATGGTAATGTTTGGCCTACACGGTCCCTTATAGACTGCTATATATATATATATATAGTAACAGCTCTGTATGTTGAAACCTCAGTAATTACTATAAATATGCTGAGTGAGGATAAAGAAAAGGAGCTGGATTGAATACGAGCATGTATATTCACTTTAGCTTGGCAGTATAATTCCACAACATTACACATGGAGTGGAAAAACTATTTTGGGCAGGGCTAATTCACAAGTCATTACCACAGCTGACGGGCATCAATTTTTTACTTAGTGTGATTTCAAGCATTACTGTGCTACCATGGGAATCACAAAAACATTTGCAAAATATGTTATGCATTAATGAAAGGCCCAGATAAATGAAGGTATTCAAAATGAAGATCTGGAACTCATCATCATTGCTTATTAATTAATGCAACAACAACAAAATTCTTCTGTGATTTAAAGGGTAATTTGTAGCAAGTCAATTCTGCTCATTGTAATTTGACTAGGAAAAACAATATTACTGGATATAAAGACAACATAAAAATCGAGAAGGAGGAGCTCTAGCACAATGAACAAGCAGAAAAAATAGAGCTATCTCCAATCCTGTGGCCAATGTCCAAAATCACTTTCTGTCCCTGTTAGAATAGATTAACGATCTGCCCTTTTGCATCCAACATTTCCCATATTTCTAATTCCCCTGGTGTGGGCACTCTTCATTAGAAAGAGAAACACTGACCTTCACATAGCTTTATGAGAATCTATAACATAGGAGAGTAAACATTTGTCCAAATGACTTCTCAAACTATATTTTTCTCCCATCACTATCATTTGGTATCTTAAAATGCTTTCCCTCTATCATTGACAGAACTAGCCATGGCAGCCCCAAAAGGAAAGGTACTATATACATAAATGTCACCAGCAATGTAACAGTTTTGTTGTGGCTCTGTGTTTTGATGCAGTAAGCAGGTTAACTGCACTACAGGTAGACAACTAACACCACAACCAGGTTTTTATTTAATATATAAACAGATTTGCACAACAAGGGTGTTGATCATCATAAAAAAAAAAAAGAAAAAGTTCATGGTACTATTTGAACATGACTTGCAGTGTTTATAAAATAAAATGGATCAGATTAAAATATGAATTACAGTAGATTCAGACCAGGGAGAATGGCAGGTGATTGTTATTCATTAGGTGATTGTGACCCCTTGCCTATGGCTGCATCACAGCTGTGCTGATATTCAGTACGACAGAATGACCTCAAGTATGATATTACTTAATTGAGAATAATCAATCCATTTTTCGCACTGAATATAGCAAACAAAAATTAGGTTTCATATCTTTTTAAAGATTTTTAAAGTTGTAATGTCAGTTATTCACCAAGTAAACCATGCTCTTTCATTTTGCAATGTATTTTTTTTTCTTTTACAATTTATGCAATTTACAACTGATTGCACTCATTTTTGAATACTGAGCAAAACATCTTCTCCAAAGCAGCAAAGCATAGCATGGCAATTAACATTGTATCCAAAATGCAATATTACTATGAAAATATTGCATACCTACCTTAAAATCAACCCATTATACAGTATAAGAAGCCAGGGAATGAAATGAATTAGAAATGCAATAATTTACTTCATTTTCTGCTCTTTTTGACAGCATTTACAATGGACCAAATGAAACGGTCATTTATACTGTACAATGGAGCAAATAATATACTAATTGACAAAAGAAATGTTGCACATATACATTTCTTTTAAAATGCATTTCTTTCCAAGAGAAAGTTTGATTTTATACAAAAATCCTTGTCCGTTGGCAACTGAAACCTCAGACCTCGTTGACAATGGCACAGTGTCATCATTGGCCCACAATATGGACGCCCACGACATTGCCCATCCTTGCATGACCAGCGAGTCCAGCTTCAGCCAACGTCATTGAATAGTCTGAATATGATTTATTCTTTGTAACACCGGAATAGCAGCAGCAGTAGTGGGAGCATTTTCTGTACGATTTCTCAAATGAAGCCTTTGAATTAGTCTGCCTTGTCTTGGCATTGTCTCTCTCTCTTGGCCTTTCAGACCTGGGGCAATCAGCAGTCGAACCAGCAATGGAAACTGTTCCATAGACTGGAAATATTATTCCTGGCAACTCCAAACCTGGTGACGTCTGCTTGCATTGTGCCACATTTAAGCATTCCGATGGCCCTGTTTCTGCTAGCATTGTCTAACGTTTGCATCATAGTGTGAAGACAAAATGGACAATCAGAATATTTGCCTTATTTTTGATACAAAGGCTTGTCAGCTGGACATAATCACCTTTGTCCCTTATGAAGATTAAGAATTCAAGTTATCCAGGTTATTGGGTTTTTGTGACTGTATAAATTTTTGTATAATTATTTCTAGTATCTTTTGTCCATGAGTCACAGCCACCAAACACTTAAGATATTCCTTATCTTTACCTCATAGACAAAAAATCTATATCTCCAGAATATTCAGGACAAAAAAGGAAGAAATAAAATCAAGGAGGAAAACATTTTACAAAGCAAAGCGAAACATATATAATAGAGGTTGTGATTATGCTCAGAAATAAACAATCAAGTTCAGACATAATTACAACTGTCATCAATTAAGTGATTCTAATCAAGTCCAAATAAAGACTAGCTTCTTCTGGAGAATTTTCTTGACATTTTCTTGTTTTAAAATGGGCACAAATGTGATTTTGGAAGAAACAAGGCACCCCTTCAAAATTGATGAAATGAGTAGGAGAAGACTTCGAGAAGACAGAAGGGCCTCCTAAAAGATCTGCAATATTAAAAGAGCTTCAGGAAAATCTGCCAAATACTTGTCACCCTTTGCATGTGATAAAAATATCTTTAATTCTTTACATGGCTATGGATAGAGAAAAGGGGTCTCTCTCTCTCTCTCTCTCTCTCTCTCTCTCTCTCTCTCTCTTACACCCACATACCCACACTCACACATTAAAATAATTTAAACCTTCATAATTTTTTTTACAAAAACATTTCATGATCTGATATGGCTAAGTAAAAAAAAAAAGGGGGCATTATTCTGAAAGATTATGTTTGGTAGTAAAACAAGACAACTTATCACCCAAAGAACATTATATGGACAATAAAGCGTAATTGCGGTGGCAACGTAATGGATCAGTTATACAGTTAATACAGATAAGGTCATGGATAGGTTTTTTTTTTAGCACAAAAACCGTTTTTGTGAAAATTACCGATTGTTGAAAATTAAAAACACCTCCCAGCATAATACTAACTCATAGCATGAATCCAAGTTGAATATAAATTAGTCATTACTGAATGAACAAAATACAAAAAATTAACCCCCATTTGTCTCCAGTTTACACTCCCTGTCACTCACTCACTCACTCACTCACTCATCGTCTATATCTCTGTATCCTGTATACAGGGTCACCGGGGGCCTGGAGTCTATCCCAGGAGCCAATCCTTTCCAGGGCACACGCACGCACGCACACACACACACACACACAGACACACACACACACATCACAGGCGATTTGGGAATGCCAATTAGCCAAATCTGCATGTCTTTGGACTGTGGGAAGAAAAAAAGTAAAAAAACGGAAAAAAACCCACCAAGCATGTCGAGAACATGCAAACTCCATGCACACAGATATGTTTATGTATTATTATTATTATTATTATTATTATTATTATTATTGTTGTTATTATTATTTTAAAGTAAATTCAGTGCATTACATTTAAGCGCAATGAGAATTGTGGGTTTTGTTTTTGTTTTGTTTTTCACTTTTGGCCTCAAGGTTTCATCCACATCATGCTATATATCCTTTTAAGCCATACAACAGATGTTTTGCAGGTTATGATTAATGTTTGTGTATTAAAATAATCCCTAAGATGTATGCCTTTGCATGGAAACAAAGGCTGGGTACATCATTAGTTAAACTGGGAAACTGTCAAGTGACCTTATCATCTGGAGGTCACATGGGGGTGTCATACTTCCAGTCCTACATCAATAATATTGACTTGTGAGAGGGTGGATAGTTCCTCCGAGTGTGTCATGCCACCCTGAACAGTGAGTGGACAGCAGTTCAAAAAGATGTTTACTCATTTTCCTATACCACTTACTCTGTAGAGGGTTATGGGGGCCACAGGCTTATCTCAGGAGACTTTGGGTAAGAGGCAGAGTACACCCTGGATGGGGTGCTAATACATCACAGAGCACACACACACACTACAGGCAATTAGTCTAATCTGCATGTGGGAAGAAACCGGAGTACACATAAGAATCCCATCAAGCACGGAAAAGACCACAAAGTGGATATCGAAATCTCAGCACCTGGAGATATGAGACCACAATGCTAACCAATATGCCACCATGCTTCCTGTTCAAAAAATGTGTTTGATGAAAAGCACATGTTGCGTGCGCCTTTTCATGGGTTGGTAGCTGTCACTGAAGGCAGAGTGTCCTGAGTGTGAATTGGATATGATTAAATTAAGATAAAATCTGGGGGGAAAGGAAATTGTATTTCAATTTTACAAATAATCAAATTTTTTTTAGTTTTAAAGTTCTATTCAGTAAGTATGAAAATAGAAGAAAAAAAAGTGCTTTAACGTGTTGTACTGTAGATGCATAGTTTGAGTTTGGGTGAGAAAAGAATTCAATCCACAATCCACATCACACATTGTGTCAGAAAGGTCGATGAGGCAGGATAAAATTGGTATGAAGCCAAGGAGCTTTTATGAGGACATTAATGAACATAAACCAGACAAACCAAACATAACCATGTAAATCAAATACAACATGATAAAATGTCAAATCTGAAATACATGGATACCACAAAGTAAAAATACAAATCCCAAAGCAAATAAAGAGTCCAGAAGCAAAGGTATAGTAGAAGCCAGCCAAGGAAAATTCATAACATACTTGATAAGTTACCTTGATGTTGATGAATACATACACTGAAATTAACAAAAAGCAATAAGTCAAAAAAATTTGCCAACATGTTATAATTTAACAATTACAGCACTTACAGCTGGGTAGCATCTTATCCTACTTTTAACCACAACTAACAGTTTTCCACTCTTCTTTTACAGGAACAAACGGGTGGCCTGGGTGTTCTGTCAGAGGCACTGTAGTTAATAGTACTGAATTTGCTGTGTGCTTGAGTAGTCTTTAATTTTGTACCTATTTGTTAATTGTGCCAGTGGTCAGATTTGAAGCTACAGTATAAATCACTACATTGTTACTAAACCCTTTCATATTTGGAACAGAGAGACGTTTCATTCTTTGACGTTGAATTCCTTTGAAAATCACCTAGAAAATGTAACACCACAGTAGTGGAATAATACACTGGTGGAACACATCACATTCAGGATGGCAACAACACACCACTCCATCATTATTTTCCGGACTGCATACCCCATCAGGTTCCTAACTTATATTTATTATTAATGGCTATTAAAAAATTCACATCACAAATCCAAATCTCATAAGACACAAAGGCAGGAAATATTCAGTGACACTGTACTATCTTACATCAGCTCCTGCAACAACACATATTTATGCCTACCAGGATCAACATGTTTTGTTTCTCATCACCTTGTAAATTCTACTTGTTACATTATTGTTTTGTTATTAGTTTAAAATTTGTCCTGTCCCTACCCAGGTTATCCAGGGCAATGTCAGCATACCACCAAGAAGAACGAACCACAGGAGTAACTGTGGACGCAAGAGGAAGCTGTCTGAAAGGGATGTCCAGGTACTAACCCGGAATGTACTCAAAAAACATAAAACCACAGCTGCCCAACTCACTGCAGAATTAAATGTGCACCTCAACTCTCCTGTTTCCACCAAAACTGTCCCCACAGGGTCAGTGTACATGGCCGGGCTGCTATAGCCAAACCTTTGGTCACTCATGCCAATCCCAAACGTCGGTTTCAATGGTGCCAGCAGTGAAAATCTTGGGCTGTGGACAATGTGAAACATGTATTGTTCTCTTCACCTTCACTGTCTTTCCCACATCCGGGAGAGTTACGGTGTGGAGAAGCCACGAAGAAGCGTACCACCCAGACTGTTGCATGCCCAGAGTGAAGCATGGGGGTGGATCAGTGATGGTTTGGGCTGCAATATCATGGCATTCCCTACTGTAGGCCCAATACTTGCGCGTCACTGCCAAGGACTACCGAACCATTCTGGAGGACCATGTGCACCCAATAGTTCAAACGTTGTATCCTGAAGGCGGTGCCGTGTATCAGGATGATAATGCACCAATACACGCCTAGTCACCAGAAATACAAATACAAAAAAAAAAAAAAAAAACCACATCTCAGACCCTACACACCCTCACTGAGCATGTTAAATGTTAAAGTCCTTGACAGCACAGTTAGAAGAAGACTTAATAAGAAGGGTTGCCAGGAGAGACTTCTTCTGTCTAAAAAGAACACAGAAGCATGACTGAGGGTCTCAAAACTGCATCTGAACAAAGCACAATGCTTCTGGGGCATAGTCATATGGACAAATGAAACCATAGTGGAGTTGTTTGGCCTTAATGGTGCGTTCACACCGAGCGAGGTGAGAGTGTCAAAGCGGCCGGAAGTCATTCATTTTCAATGTGAGCCGGCAGCGAGGAGCGGCGAGGAGCGGCAAAGAGCGGCGCGGCGCAGCAAGGGCGGCGAAGGGAGTTGAAATCAGTTCAACTTTAGGGTAATGAGCTATGACGCGGATGAGTGGCAACCAATTAAAAGGGAGGTCCTCCGCTTGAGAAGATTCCGAGGGAAGTGGAGGAGTGATGATTTGGACTTATTATTTTGCAGCCATAGAGCCTGGACATATACATGTGTGTGTGTGTGTGTGTGTGTGTATATATATATATATATATATATATATATATATATATATATATATATATATATATAAACTCACTTACTCACTCACT
This sequence comes from Clarias fuscus, assembly GCA_030347435.1. NCBI lineage: Eukaryota > Metazoa > Chordata > Actinopteri > Siluriformes > Clariidae > Clarias > Clarias fuscus. The sequence goes on along the minus strand of CM059225.1, from coordinate 13,967,620 downwards.
CATCTTCTATACCACTTTACCCTGTATTCAGGGTCATGGGGGCCTGAAGCCTATCCCTGGAGGCTTAGGGCACAAGTCAGGGTACACCCTGGACAGGGTGCCAATCCATCACAAAGCTGCAACGGGCAATTTGGGAATGCCAATTAGACTAACCTGCATGTTATATTGTGGCGTAAAGTCAGTGCCTCTTAGTATATGACAGCTCCGCACTCAAGATGTGTCTTTTCTATCTACCGTTCCGTTGTCAACCGCTGCCTATAAAAGGGCCGCGGACCTTTCGGCCAGGAAGTAGGAAGGGCATGTCATTCACACTTGTCTCCTGTTCTCTCTCACAGAATCACGGAATCCCGCGAGCATGTCCACAATCATCTTCTTTCAGTGGTTCCTGCATTCGTGTCTCCTGGCATGCTTGGTCCACCCTTGTGCCCATTTGCAATATATATTAACCCTTTCCTTCCCCTTTTTTCCTGAATAAATGACCCTTTTTCGCGTAAGACCTCGCCTCCTGTCCGTGCTTCATGGTGCCACCCGTGCACATCGGGAGCGAACCCGTTACATCACTCTTATCTCCAGATTATTACACGCACATTAGAAAGAAGTAACCTTAGAGAATGGAAAAAATGTGGATTCTACAGGCTGATTAAATTGCCTGTTACAGCTTTTAGACAACTACAATTAGTCTGTACAATGTCACCTTCCATTTGCATATGATGCAGTATCATGCTGTTCTGTAAATATACTCATGCTTCACTAATTAGAAAATTTTGCCATATGTGACACAAATATCCACTTGGAAGCTACCATCTGCAATAATGCATGCTGACTTCACTCACAGCTAAATGCTCATGTTATATAATATCATTATTATAATCATGTGGGTAACAAATGCAACTCCAACACCACTAGTTGAATTGGGATAAATTGTTTATTCTTTTCTTCCTTGCTTCAGCAGTGGCTAAAAATGTATTATTTAGGACAACAGGGCCAAAAGCTGTGCTACTGTCATCCATTTTCTCATATGTTCTGCAAGGAAAAACAGTAACCTAAGCATCTACACTCAGACATGATATTTGATATTTTGTTTGAATCATTATTTATGGATTTGTTAAATAAGAATTAGATTTATTAACCAATTACCCAATAAAACATCATGTTTTTCCAGCTGGTTTAATTTAAGTTTGAGTAGATATGATTTCACTTGCAGTTATTCAGAAAAAATGTTCCTCATTCATTACAGTTATGGTCAAAACCAAACTTCAACTATCAGCATGCACTTAAATCTACTTAAATTGATAAAACAACATTATACATTTGCCCCTGAGAGTTGAATCTCATGCAGTGAATAATTTAATAGTGACATATGCTACAGCTTGCAGTCGGTTCTCATATTTTGCACAGATAGCTGAGACAATATATCCAAGGTCACCCATTGCTTAGTAAGTTCAGATTGGCATCATGCTACGTTTAATAATATGTTGTCAAAGCTAATTATGCCTAATTTGGCTTTAGCTTAATAATGTTAATAAGGTTATCTCACATGTGAAAAAAGTCTTAGACATATGTATAAGAATTCTGTAAAACACAGATAATTAAATTACATATTTTCTACATTTTAAGAGCATAAAAACAACATTGAATCAAAACAAAGTCAATTTGTGATATGAGAATGCATATGTAGGCTTCATCCAGTTTTCAAAACCACCCTGGAGAATCTGCGAGAATTCCTCTGGAGACTTTGACTGACACTTACTTCTGTTTTTTTTTTTTTTTTTTTATCTTTTCTTCAGGTAATCACTGTCAGCCACCGTTCATTGTCAGGACTCATTAGGGGGCATAAGACTTGTTCACAGTGCTGTACATCATTCTATAATTTCAGATACATTTGACATGTAAGTTGGTGGACAAGTAAGAAAGTATAAAATGTCCATTCTGAGTACCACGAATAGTGGTTTAAGTAAATTCCCTCAGTGTAACAAACAAAAACCCACCAACTGGAATTAAGTAAGCAAATAGGTACAGTAAGACCCTTCCATTGGATAATTATGGTACAGCTGACAAAAAGTTATTTAACCCTAACTGATGAAGATTCTCATTTCCTAAACAAGCATATCAGAAGACCATCCTGTGGTCGTGGCAAAGATGTTAGTCTGTTTCAGAGTCAAATTATTGGCCTGCATCAAAAAACATAACAAGCACTTAGGAGATAGCTGAAACCACTAAGGTTAGGTTAAGAACTGTAAAACACATTATTAGGACCTTATTCACCCAGATGAGAATGGGTTCCCTGTTGAGTCTGGTTCCTCTCAAGGTTTCTTCCTACTACCATCTCAGGGAGTTTTTCCTTGCCACTGTCGCCGTCACCCTTGGCTTGCTCATCAGGGACATTTCATTCATCATTCACTCATTCATCTCATTATTATCTAGACACATTTTTCTCATACACATTTCCATAAATTTTCTTTTTAAAAACATTTTTTTTTTCATTCTTGTTAAGCTGCTTTGAGACAATGAACATTGTTAAAAGTGCTATATAAATAAAATTGAATTGAATTGAATTGACCTGGAAGGATACCAGGAAATAACTATCTTCGAGCAAGTAATGTAGTTGGAAAAACATCTTGAATGAGTGTGATGGAAATCACTTAAAACCTTAGTGCAATCAAATCATTATATACTGTAAATAGGCTTAACTCACTGCTATGTGTACAGTAATAGTGAAAGAGAACTCAATGAATTAGGACTAAACAGCTGTGTAGCCTTAAGAAAGGCACTTATCAGTGAGACTATTTGGGAAAAGAAATGCTTCAAATTTACTAGAAAGTATGAAGAATGGCCTGTGGAGAATTAGAAAAAAGGCCATGTAATCTAATGAATATACAATCTAGATTCACCCAGCTTCAGAGTGATGGACACTTCAGGGTAAGAAGAGAGGCAGATAAAGTAATGCACCCATCTTCCCTATTGCCTACTGTACAAGGTTGTGTGGGGGCAGTGTTATAATTTGGGGTTGCTTCTGTTGGTCAGGTTTCGACTGAACAACATTATGTGCTCAAAATATCAGGTTAGATAACTACCTGAATATACTGAACGACCAGGTTTTCCCATTATGATTATTATTTTTTCTTAACTGATGGCATGGGCATATTCCAAGATGTCAATGCCAGGATTCACTGGACTCAGATTGTGAAACAATGGTTCAGGGATCATGAGATCTTCCATCATCAATACAAAAACTTGGGGAGAAATAATGCGACTCTGGACTGAAATAAATGTTGTGATGTTGCATAAGCTTATCAAAACGATGCCACGGCAGTAATCAAAGCCAAAGGCGGTCTAATGAAATATTAGTGTGTGTGACTTTTTATTTGGCTGGGCATGGTATCTGCTTGTTGCGAAATGTAAAAAAAAAAAAAATTTGTTTATTTGTTGTCTGACTGATGTACACTACTGCGTAACATAGTTGACAGGTAACAATGTCCTTATTTTGTCCCATAATTTTAGTGGTAGGACATTTCTGACTGATCTATATATTACAGATGATATTTAAAAAAAATATCAGAGAACACTTACCACAATGTGTTTAAAGTGTATGCTACTGAGAAGAATAACATTGTTTAATGCTGCTCACATGGTATTGGGGCAAATTATTATTGAGTTACAGGTGAGAATTAGTTTGTTTGTTACTCTCATTTATGATGTGATTTCTGTCAAGAAATTGGACTCTAAATATTGTTAAATTGGTTTATTACAGTTTTCACCGCAATGTTAATGAGGAAGTGTGACACTAAATAACTCTGTCTTCATTGGCTACGGTTTAACTTGGTGTTTAGTCAGAGTTTTGCACGAGAACACTACAGTGAAATGGCACCATTTGATGTTGAAGTAGTTAAGATGGCCACAAGCAGCAAGTGCGCAGCGCTAGAAACATCAAGTCATCTGTGTCATCGGCGAGTGTAGCCCTTGCAAGGGCCACAGCTGAAGCTGCCAAAGTGAGAGCATCATATGCTCCCAGCTCTCAGCCAAGAGACTAAGAGTCCACCTGCGAAAGACACTTCACATACATTACAAAGACTATCAACAACAAGCCGAAATCTGAGAAAGCTGATAGTATCCGCTTACCTCCTGTCCTTACCTCTAATCTGTCTGCAGATTTGATAAGACTGAAGTTGGCGGGACCAGTCCATCATGAACGTGCTAAGCTAAGCTAATGTTATGTTAGCAAGCAAGCCACCTCAGGCAGACCCTTTGGCACAGTATTTAGTACGATGAGACCTTGTTAGCTTAGGACTGTACCAATTTGATGATAAGCCTGAAAATGATCATTAATAGTATTCCTCATTCACAAGTGCAGCTCGTGAAGTTCACCTCACAGCCCAGGAATTGGACCTCATAACGAAATGATAGGGAAAGGAATCTGGTGAGATGGTGAAATGCATCAGCTCAGTGCATGTCAGCTTTACAGAAAGCATGGGAAAGACTGTGTGAGTGCTATGCTGCAACAGAAATCATTGAAAGGTCACTGTTTCAGCAACTGGGCAGTTTTCAAAGGATTTCAGCTCAACTGGATTTCAGTGATTTGCTTATGGAAGTACAAGGTTTGCAAAGTAGATGGTTATCTCACAGGTCTGAAACTCAAACAACTCAAACAACTGAGACCTTTGAACTAATTGAACCTGAAAAAGACTCTGGAATCTGACCACAAGAACAAACTTGTGCTACTAACCTGGAAGAACAAGAGCTTACCTCGGACCGATTCCACTGGTTCTCCATCTTCACCTCCCTAGTAAGAGGAGTACCATTTCTAGTCCACATGGCAATATCCTTCAAACACCCAAACCAAAACAGCAAATGCAAATGCTGGCACAGATGTGACTTACCTCATACTCCAGATAAAATGGATTAAACAAGGAATGTTATCCTTAAAGCAACACAAAAGGCTGCATTTTCAAAAGAAGCCTCAGCCACCCAAGCTAAGCAAGCAGTGTATAAAAGTAGCCACTTGTGAAAACTCTTGTGTCTGAGGACAATTTCAGTTGCCTTGGAAGACGACTAAAAGACTTCGAGGTTGCAACTGCAGGAAAGAATCCAGTAATCCTTCCCAAAGATACACATCACAACCGTTCATTTGACATCACCATGAGCAAGTGAAACATCAAGGCCATCACTTGACAGAAGGGCAGCAGGACTGTGTATCTTGGGAGGCAAGTCGCTAATCAATTCAGTACTACCTCTTCTACCTGTGTCTGCAGACCCGGAACAACCTTTCATACTTTCACAGTCAGTGATCCCTACACAGAAAACAGGAGTTCTGCCTCTTCCTGGAAACTTCTCGGACTAGGACCTGTACACAAAACAATGGAGATAGGTTCAGGCTCTTGCAAACCTGTTCTGGAACTGCTAGAGTCGTGAATACTTGCCTTGCTTGCAACACAGACAGAAGTGGACAGTACCTTGCAGAAACCTTCAAGTGGGGGAACTAGTTCAGCACGCAGCTGCCGACTCATGGCAGGAATCTCTGCTGTATTCCCTGGAAAGGATTGACATGTAAGAAAGATTACGGTGACGACAACTGACAATATAAAAACCTTTCTGAGACCAGTTGCAGAAGTTGTTCTACTTCTACCTGAAGACTGATCTAGAGAATAAAGTTTAGCCCTCTCACAAGTGACTACACACAGGTCAGACGGGGAGTGTGTTGCCCCTTAAGAAGTTTAACTTTCGAATGTCTACTTTGAATATTTTTTGTTGCTCGTTCTCTGGTGGAAATGTGAAGTTCATTGCTGTTTTGCTTTGTCTACCTTATTTGTTAAAATTAACATGATCCGTTTCATGTGATAATGTCACTTCCTGTTGGTCTTTCTGATGCTGCACGAAAACAATGAGTCAGATATGGTGTGCTCTCTTTGACAATCCATCGTATCCATGCTAAAGCATTATAGAGGCAATGTCGTAAGTTAATTTATATGACAGTGGTCATGTTTAAGATCATATGTTAGTGATTATTTTGTTATTATGTTTGTACGTAGTTTATGCTTACAGTGGTTTAAAGCGAGAATTAGTTTGTTACTCTCATTTATGTGATGTTAGTCGAGACATTGGACTCTGAATATTGATGAATTAGTTTACTGTATTACAGTTTTCACCTCAATCTTAACGAGGAATAAATGATTAACCTTGGTCTTCATTGGCTACGGTTTAACTGGGTGTTTATTCAGAGTTTCGACACACGGCACAAGAACGCTACATTTATCATCAACAGACATGGAGTGTATTCAAGGGTAAAAAAAATACTATCATACTAGGATAATAACCATTATTTGTAAAAACATACTATATATATATATATATGAATGTAAATTTGCATTTATATTATATAGGAAAAGTAGGATAGAATAGTATAGAAAAATTATAATAGAAATTGTAAGAGGGATTGTTGACTATATTAACTTACTTAAGTTATCAAGATTTTTATAAATAAAGTTATTTGTGCAATTTATTACTTAACTTGATGTGTTCATATGTTGATCATATGTTTATGTTGTACATTGCCTGGTTGGATTTAAATTTATTTAAGTTTCTGACTGGATAATTACTGCAGTGATTAATGGGTTTAAGTTGGCAAAGACTAAAGTCTCAGAAGGGCCAAGTTATTGGCAAAGAAAACAACTAAGGAATTCTGAAATTACTTTAGTTGGGTTTAGAATTTTGCAATGTGTTATTAAAACTTGGAAGGATGGAGCTGGAGAGCTGAATCATCAAAAAAAAAAAACATTGTTAAAATAATATGAATGACAGTGATCAAATATTACTGTCATTCATCATTTTAGATTAGACTTTTCCCCATTCTGATGTTTGATGTAAAGATGCCCTGAAACTCTTGACTTATGTCTGTATCGTGCTATTACTGTTATGCTTTTATTCATGAAATAGTTTTTATGTTATTATAAAAAGTTTTTTAGAAAGTTTTATTATTGTGGAATGCAGCAGTTTCAGCAGTAACAGAATGGCAATGGCAGTAATAGTGGGCTGAGCAAGGGATGTTTAAATAGCACACTAGCATATTTGATACATGCAACACGCATTTAGGAGAAAACAATGTGTGACAAGGAGACTTGTGCCCCAGTAGAGCTTTATGTCTAGCAATGCCCCGGCTCTCAGAAAGAGCATATTCCAGGATGACAATGGAAAAATTCGTTGGGCCCAAATTTTAAAAGAATGGTTCTTGGAGCATGATAAATCATTTTCACACATGAATTGGTCACCACAAAGTCCTGTCCTTAACCCTATTGAAAGTCCTTGGCATGTGCTGGAGAAGATTTTATTGAGTGGCTTATCGATACAAGATCTTGACAAAAATTAATTCAATTCTAGATGGAAGTAATTTTTGCTGTCACTGCACAACGTGTGTGAATATGTGTCTGTGCATGTGTGGGGTAGTGGTGTGTGTGGGAGGGAACCCTTGAGTAAAAGTACTGCGAAATATTTAACAACCCCAAGCAGTACAGTATGTTTGGGATTCCATACATAGCAGTATGAATAATAGGATCTCCTTAGGTGAGTTTTAGTGATGCCATCTTGGTGTTGCCTTAAATTTTTATACAAAATAATGCAAAATAATATACAAAATATATAATAAATTTAAGACACAAGAAGGATTGACCTCCATTATATTATTATGTTAGGTTTGGCCTGAGACCTCAGGAAGAAAATGGACATTGCATTTCAAATCCATGAGAATGACTTGTACTGTATATTTTCCTGTTAACTGTCACCCCATTGTCCAGAATGGCGTACCCAATATTAAAGCATCATTGTTCCCGTATATTTTGGCCTGCAGTCTTTATCTCATTTGAAAGGTTATACTCTATAGAGTTTTTTCTCACTGAATAATTTCATGAATTACTGACACATTGTAACAGAGTCTAGAATGGAGGATTTTATTTTCAACTGTCCTATGACTAGACCTCTAAACTGATCAATGCATATGTCACCTTAAAAGCACACTACAGTAAATTAGAGGCAATTTATATCCTCCTGTGTTGAACAAAAATATCACAATATTTTATATGGTTTATATGGTTATATAATGGTACTGTCATGTTTTTTTTAGGATTCACTTTGGAGACCCCCTAAAAACAAAATGTTGAAGATACATGTTGTTGAAGATCAAGGGATTACTATTACAAAACTCCTTCAACTACAGTGATGATCTTGGTCTCTAATGAAAGGGAGGCCATTTATTTTTATATTAAAATAAAATGCAATCACACAAGTCTTTATAAAACATGGTTAAATGTTGTTAGGCAGTGTTAACCAATGTTAGCTTGGCTGCCCTCATCTGACCTATGATCAATGCGTTTTTTTTTTAGTTTTTTTTTTTTTAAACTTCATATTCATTATTTAAACTTCATATTACATCCACACGATGGTAATGGCGGAAACAGCTGGTGATGCATTTGGGAAGTCTTCCAAGATTTTAAGCTTTATGATGACATATGCCTGTTCCTGGACGTTTTGATGTATAAACTGTGCTTTGGCGCGCATGTGCCAGCATGGTGCTTTATGTACTGTACGTATATAGTGAAAGATGTAATGAGTAATGTTGTGTGAGGGACAAGCAACAATTTGCATGCTTACAAAAAATCTAAGTAACTTAAATTAAAAACAACAAACAATTTTTTAATATTTTTTAAAAGTAAAAGGCTTAATACTAAAATATGAAATGAATCACATATAATTTCAAGCAGAGGTCATCGATTGCAGTCCCAGACAGCAGGAAGCCAAAAATGTTTGGTAATTTTTCTACTAAGCCTGGTAATTAGATGGTGAGTTGATTTGGTCTAGGAAATTCTGAACTGGCCAGGATTCTGCCTGAACTTTTTAAATGAGTAATTATTTTGCACTGTCATGTAAAGCAAGTTAATCCCTGAGGCACACCACTGGATTTCTAATAAATGGATATGACCATAATTTTTAGGTAGACTGCACAACTGGCAAAACAGGTTTCTTATGCAACTTGTAACATTCAACTCAGTTTAAATGATATAACGATATAAGGTCTTGTATCCATGTATCCCTCAATGCAATTTTTTGATATGTTCTGGCACCTCTTACTGGGATGCGTTCCAGGGACCATGACCACGACTAAGATAACGCAGCGACTGAGGATGAATGAATGAATGAATTAAAAGTCAAACTACAGTACAAGTGATGTACAGTCTGCTTTTTTAAATGTTAATATACCACCAGTATTGATAGGCATACATCAATATGGCACACTGACAGATACAGCCTTAAATTGTCTGCAGATTTACAGTACAAGTCGCCACAAAAAGAGTGATTATTCTTTATTATAAGATAGTCATGTTCCTCTTTGTAATTTTCTTTTTTTTTTTTTTTTTCAAACACTGCTTGCAAGCTATTGTTATTGTGTTTGTTAGCTTCCTGACAGGTATTGTTATTTACGTCTAGTATGGGATATTTTTAACTGATTTGATTTTAGGAATTCACAGCATGACTAGTTCTTAGTGTACTGAACTAAATGATGGGAAAAGAAGGAAAGGAGAGACATCATAGCAAGGACACCCTTTACCCTTCCTTCTTTACCTCTGGGACTGCGATATTAAACATGAATTATGGCAGATGATTATCCCCATCACCTTGCCCTAAGCAATGATGTCCCATTTTTACAGAGCCATCAGAAACCTGCTGTGTCAGAGATTAGTATGATTTCAGGTTACTGTCAAACACAGGAGTTGTTCAGTGGTCAGATTTATGGTGTATTCCTGGGAACAGCATACATCCCAAAATTTACAGTAACTTATTTAAACCTGCAACTTTTCTGCTAATATTACAGATAGGAAATGATTTCATTATAGGGCACTGCAGAATCCTGAATGTTTGTGTTGAAAAGGAGCACTCTGGAGACAGACATATTTTGGCAGAGTTTTCATGTTTTTCTCTCTCTCTTATCATTTGGGCATGATTTGCAGCACACATCCTCATATATTTCAATTCAAAGCAAAAGAAACCAGTTAGAGTTTGCAGCTTTGCCATGTTCAAGCTCAAGTTCCCTGCATGTTATGTGCAGGTTCAGATTGAGGAAACTCCTCATATTGAGAAGGAAATATGTACCTAACAGACTGTTGGTTATAATAGACAGGTAAGAAAAATCACACACTGCCTCATCAGTTCTACCCACCTTCTTTCTCTGTCCACAGCCGACTCTTGACCAGGACCGTTCTGTTGCAGTCACATATTTGCACTGTCTGAAGATTTAACAACATCTGAGTATATGTGTGTGTGTGTGTGTGTGTATATATCATACATCATACATTTGAAGAATGAAGAACATTGCCTCCCATGGTAATAACTACATAAAACACTCAAGCGAGGCCAAATCTGGATCTACATGTGATTACAGAGAGGATTTAAAGGGTTAGTCCAGCCAAGTTCTTTTTTTAATTCTCGAGGCACACCACTGGATTATTTCCAATAAATGGATATGACCATAATTATATGGACAAATGACAAAATAAGTCCATGTTGATTATAAACTTCTCTTCAATATAATTTAGATAAGAAGTGAATAAATAAATTACTGCAAAAAAAATTTCTTCCCTTTTAAATCTATTATAATTAATTATAAAAAAATATATATATACAAGATTGTTTTATAATTTATGTATTGTCATAAGATCGGAAAAAGGCTTTAATGTGTACTGTAAAACAAACTATTAAGGATTAAAAGGTTGATTTCAGGAAACATTCTACGATCATGTAACTCTCAAAAACACATGGCATTGTTGCACATGACAATATGGCATTGTTATAAAAATCATCCTCAAAACATTACCCAAAATACATCATGCACTAATTTTTAGTAATTATTAGTAACATGTATTTGACAATGAAGCACTGGGACAATTCTGTTCATTTTAACAGACAGAATGGTTTATTAAAAATAAATAAAACAAAAAATGTTGAGTTTTATTTTTCATCATCAAAAACTTGCTGATGCCAGAAGAAGTCCATGTTGCCCCCTCCTAATACAGTGCAGTAAAGCATCGAATGTTATTTGTGTAATATATTTGGCATTATTAAAATGTGCCCAAAATGGATGGACATTTTTCTGAGCACATGGTGGAATTTAAGTTAGCTAAGTGATTCACTGTTGAAGCTGACTGTATGCTGTAGTTTCATTATTTTGCAATATGTTCACGATGATTACTTTTTATGAAGACACCAACAACACTTTTTAGTGATTTTGACACAACCAGTAATTAAGGGGCATTTTACACATACACCATTAGCCAATCTATATAAATATATTATTTATATTGATATGTTGATATTAGTCAATCTATATAAATAAAAGAAAGGTTTTGTCTTTACAAAAAGTTCATTGGTCAGAACTTGCTCTTTCAATTATATATTTTGGAAGACCCGAAACCAATACTTAAAAGCAAAATGAAAATTTCACATGCTTGAATATACTTTAAGTTGATACTTAAATAATAATTGGCATCAGACATTTATAAAATTTTAATCTGCCAACCCATCATTGTTTTTAAACTAGATAAGGTGAAAATGTCATAGCTCAGCAAGATCTTTTTCTCCTACAAAAGTGTAAATGTGTAAACAAGATTATTACCCAAAATCATATTTATGCAAACACAAGTCTCCAAGTTAAAATAAATCACAAATAGTAGATTGTTTTATAAGGAATGGATCACAATCCTCAATTTACCATAGTTATTATACACACCAAAAATATAATTCTGTTTGCAAATTAAGACTGTGTTCTGTTTGCATAGTTGCTTATGATTTTGTTTGATAAAATAATTTTCTTTGCAGAGACTCTGAACTCAGGTAATAGTTTTCCTTAATCAATTACATTTATTCAACAGTACTCTGAAAGCTTTAAAATTACACCAAGCAACAACACAAAAGAAAAAAAAAATCAGCATTACTGCTGGAATACCACTGAATTGTTTATAGGTTTATAACTTACAAAATTTCCACTCTGTGCACTTGTGATTATAACTTGGCACCAGGAACAATCAAGATGATCTTTACTGGCATTTTAATCTTGATAGAAAAATGAAGCTGGAGCACATCCTTATTGTTCGAACATAATGAAAATTTCTGTAAATTCCCTTGGTAGGACAAAATTAACAAAGAGATAAGGCAACAACGGCCACCAATGGACTCCAAATTGCACCTCTTACCAGTTAACAAAACCATTAGTTGAAGAATGCTTAAACAGTGATGATTCACAAAAATTAGACAGACTAAGGGTTATTCTATAATAGTGTGTCTGGCAGGGTGAAGACCTACAGTAATTTAAAACAATAGACACTGCCTAGCTAAAAAGGTTACACACTATGAGATTTCATTTGACTGCCTTCAACGTTAACTATGACCATTCCATCATGGAAAGAAAAAATGCATTGATGTTATAATCTGGTCGTTTAGTACATTCAGATCGTTAGCTGACTAGAGCCAACCGACTAAAGCAACCCCAGATTTGGACAGTAGGTATTATGCATGATGGTTGTATCGCTTCACGAACGTCCATTCTTACTCTGCCATGCCAATCAGTCTGGAATAGAGGAAAACTGGACTCATCAGACCACATGACCCTAGTCCATCACTCCAAAGTCCAATTTTTATGCTCCCAGGCAAACTGAAGTCTTTCCAAATAGGCTCACTAACAAGTGGTTTTCTTACGGCCAAGCGGTTTTCTTTTCTTATGACAGTTTTCATTACATTGAGCATGTGCAAATAATACTCAGATTTTCACCATTAAACATAGTTGTCAATTGTCACTGTTGATTATTTTTTCTCCTGTACAAGGCTAATCATGCAGCACTATGTTATAATATTGTGTTCGACAGTTCATAACCCAGTTCCAGTAATTTCATGTCTCTTTAATTGAATTCTTTGTGTGATGCAGGCCAATAGTTTGATAAAATTTCTTCTGAAACAGCACTTTTTTGGCCTGGTAGTGTATTATTATTATTATTATTATTATTATTTATCTGACCATCTTTTACAGGCTTCACCACCAAGTATAGAATCAATGAAAAGGAAAGAAGAAGACAGAACAACATAGATGCGTCATATTCTTCTTTTCTGTATGCACTACAGCTGTCAGTATTATAGCACTTTTTCCAAAAAACAAACAAAAAAAAAAAGCAGATACAAGACCAACGCAGATGCAAGACAAAACCTAACTCAAAGCATGACTATTTATACTGAACTCTTTAGCCACCTCAGTTCAGGTAAGTGCTTCCATCAAGGTGCACTCTGGGAAATGCAGTCCCAGCCAAACAGAAGTCTCCAGGGGTCATTCCAGACATAACCCCCTACTGGAGGTCAAGGGGCAACCCCCCCCAAATCTTTTCTAGTGCTTCTCAACCGAGGGGCTGACTGTCCTTTAAGCAGGGTGGTGGGGCAGGCAGGAAGCTCTCGAATCCGTCAGGCAGACTTAAAAGGTGGGGCAGAGATAGGATCATCGAAGGAGCAAGCACAGGGTTATCTCATCCGGGCAGCAGAGTGAGGTAGTTGAACTAGCCAGGTGGAAGGAAGCATGGCTCGGGAGGCGCATGGCTCTCTGGGCAGACAAGGGGCCCTCAGCAGGGTTCTCTGAGCAGACTGGGCCCTCAGTGACCCAGTCTCTCTCCAGGGTGCTTTTGCTCCTCTTTCTCCCACGCACTCCACGTTGTCACGCCGGATAGCGACCCGACTGCGTCCGCTCCCAACGGTATCACTGTCACGGCTAAAAATGTCCGGGGAGACCTCTCCGCTAGTCCTTGATATGGGTCTTGCATTCTGTCACGTTTTTGGTTTAGAAAGTAAGGCATATTCACAGAAGTTTTTATTTAAGACTTTTAATTGTAATATAAAGAAAACCGAAACAAACCAAATCAGAAGTGATGACTCAAAAGGAATAAAAACAATAACATGAAGCTATGGTAAGAAAACAGTTTAACAACAGGGCAGAGCATAATCTGCTAATCTCATACACGGGAAGAAAATAGTTACCAACACAGATGCAAGACAAAACTTAACTCAACATTTATTATTTATACCAAACTAATCACTCACCACTAATTTCTAACTGCCAACAGTCTCTGCAACACTGTCCCTGCCAGCCCTTTTTGTCCTGCTGGGTTCAGTCACTACATTAATCAAAATGTGGATTTGTTCTTATAATCTTGCATGTCCTAGTGTAAGTACTTGTCGTTGAAGGTTACAGAGTTTGTAGAAATAGTTAAAAAGATTACATTAAAGCTGATCAGCTTATTTTTAGCTTTAATCACTGATATTATTATTTCAGTTTGAAGTCCTCACATGTCTGCCTGTTTTTCTGTGCAGCAGAAGTCTCTTAACTTATTAATAGAAAGAAATAAAATTTGAGTTGAGTATCTTATGCCTTGTTTATGTTTATGCTATTATACACTCCCTGTTTAAAGTAGATTATTAAATCCGGCACATGACTATTCATAACATTACTTTTACTCAATATTTTGATTTGAGCGCATAACGCTTTTAATGCAGACATTTTAAGCACCCTCGTCTCGGGTATGTTTACTCTAATGACCCATGTTTTATCTCATAGTGGTGTTTCACATTACTTCTTAAACACCACGGTTTCGGAACATACAAGACAAATTGTTTTTAAACTTCCCACAGGGAGAATAAACATAAATGAATGATCAGTCCATTCATCTTTAAAGATTCAGTTTTCAAAGTTACATACCTTTTTTGGGAGTAAGACATGCTGTGTTGCACATTTGTTTGTGTTTGGTAAGGATTTGGGTGCTTTGTAGGGGCATCACAGTTGTTTGTTATCTTCTGCATCCTTTTTTTTTTACATTCATCACCTTGAACTGCTCCACTGTGTGCAATTGAGGGGCGGGGCAACCTGACTCATCAGGACTGGATGCTGATTATTTCCTACCTATTATTTTTTATCATTGTTCGGTACACACGTCATGTCTGTCTCATGTGCCCACAGACTTGGAGAACAAAAAGCGTGTCTGATGATTCGCTGCATTAAGAAGACGCTGCTGTTTGCACTTAAATAAAAGCACTGCATGTTTGTGGAACTTGGTGTACATGTTTCACTCCGCTTTATCAAACCACTACAATGGTGGAGAATCAGGCAGGTGGACCGGAACTGACCCCACAACAAAACCCCAGAGGAGTATCCAGGGCACTTCTTGGACAAGGGCTTTGAGCAGAGGCGTTGCCGGAGCAGATTCCACAAGGACTGCAGGCAACAACAGCCAAGCTGACGCACAGAAAAGTTGAACACTTGTTGACAAAGCTCATGCCGCACAACGACATCCAGGTGTGTCTCTTTTCACATTCAAGAAAACCGTGGAGCAGAAAGACTGCCACGATGGGAGTGGAGCAGCATTCTCATTCCTCTTCTCACTGGTGAGGCACAGCGTGCTTACTTTTCCCTTTCTGATGAAGACACCGAAAATTATGACCTATTCAAAGCAGAAATCTTAGCAAACTGCAGCCTTTTTGGAAAACAAGCGACGCTTTAGTTTCACAGATGGGCCTACGACCCACAAATCGTGCCGAGAGCTAAGCTTTTGGGCAGGTCATCGATGTTTGTGCCCACATGCTGGGTTTCCGTGAACGTAGCCCCACTCGCCGCACTGCTTGATACAGGAAGTGCCATCATCCTAGCTTGTCCCATGGTGGTCCCATCCAATGCACCAAGAGATTCCAGGAGCACACAATGTGGTTGCGGACCACAGAGGTAAATACAATCTAACTGCAGGGATTATACCTGACCTGGACGAAGAAGGATGAAACAAGGACCAGCTCATACCCCACTTAATTTTTGCAGTGAGAGAGACTCTTCAAACCTCCTCAGGATTCACTCTCTTCAAACTGCACTTCAGCTGGAGGCCCCATGGTCTGCTTGATGTAGCAAAAGGAGCTTGGGAAGAGCAACCATATCCTTTCTGGTCATTCATTGGGTATGTAAAAGACTATCAAAATAATATTAACCGTGTGCTCCCCATTGTGAAGCAGCATATGGAGAAAGAATTCTGGCCTGGTGATCACGTCCTCGTCTTGCTCCCCAGTGCTATCTGTAAGTTCCTGACCAAAGATTTGGCAAAGATCCTTCACTGTCATGGAAAGAGTGGGTCCAGTAAACTATCACATCACAGTTGTTATCAGGCATCACAGTTGTTTGTTATCTTCCGCATACTTTTTTTTTTTTACATTCATCACCTTGGACTGCTTAAGAGCACTGAGGTTTATCATGTAAGTTTACTAAAAGGGTGGATTTAACCATTGCCACACCTATCAGCTCTTGCCACTCTCTCATCTGCCGAGCAGAGCCGTGAGTCAGTGCGTTGAGAAGCGCTCATACTGAGCCCCAGAAGCCTGCCGTTGTGCTAATAAATCAACAGTATGGTCCAAAATGTCATCATGGAGGAATCCACTGGCTTATGTTCCAGTCCCATTGTGACAGTACCAAAGCCTGATGGGTTGATTCAGCTTTGTAATGACTTACCAGTGTTCATCCAGATTTCTGAGTTCAACGCATACCTGCTGCCACAGGAGGATGATCTTGTAGAACCGATGGCAGTGTGTCTCCACTCGCTCCCGCTGCCTCTTCTTCCATCTTGCCGTCTCAACATAATACGTCAATCCCTGCCTTGGTGGGGACCATAGAGCCTGCATTAAATTTCACTGCATCTGAATGAATTCACAAAAAATTTTCTGGGGTCTGACCTCATAATTGTGTGTCAATACTGGATAAGCAAATACTCTTTAAATGAGCAGTCTGCTTTACTTCCATAGAGAGTCTGTAGATAAACATTAAGTTTTTATATTTTTTAAAACATTAACTGTTTCTATTTACCTACGTTAGCCTGTTAATAATGCCACATTGGATGGGTATTAATTCCAGAGGCATAATTCACTAAGAAGCAATTGACATTGTTGCTAATGGTAAAAACTGAAAGGGAGCAATTAGAAGATTGAACTTAATTATTGAATTTGTTAATGATAAAGATGATTTACAGCAAACTACACTACATGGCCAAACGTATGTGGACACCTGGCCATCACACCTATAACAGCTTGCCCTTCAAGGCTTTCAGTTAGTTTAGACTGTGTCTGTGGAATTTGTGCTTATACCCAAGCCCAAAAAATTTGGAACAAGCATACTTATTTGCCATTTGGCCTCCACACATCACTATTGAATTTTAAATAAATAAAACACTGAAGAAGTGAGGGAATTCAAGCAGCTTGACAAGTGTGGCATTAACCATTCAGGAGTTGCAGCACTTTTAATACAGACACACCCATTTGGGGGACTCATAAATAATAGAACAAATGGCTGACAAGTAGTTCTCTCCTTACTTCATGACTACTCAAGCAGATAAAAGGCCTGAAGGTGGTTCTGAATGATGCATTTGCATCTGGTAGTTAGTCAGTCGAATTCTTGACATGAGGTTCAAACAGGTGTCTATGGACTGTAGGTGAAGGTGGAAAGATCAAAATAAACCTCAGCAGCATTTGACATGGTAAACCACCATGGTGTCCATCCTTGGGAGCCTTTGAGAAATCATATCCTCACATGGGTTTTCATACTATTTATATGTAGAGGACACTAAACTTCTCTTAGACACTCAGGTTTCTGCTCAAATTTAAGCATGTCTGGCAGACCTTGTATCTCATCCTGGATGGCACCTGAAACTTAATCTAAGCAAAACCGAACTGCTCTTTATTCTAGGTGATTCATCGCCCATTAGGATCTTATGATCTGTCTCTGAAAACTCTCTGATTACACCTTCAGTCACTGCCCACAACCTTGGGGGTACCCCTTAGGTAGATTTCTTTTTCCTCTCACGTTAATGACCTTACATGCTCATGTTGATTTCTTTTTTTATAACTTCCGAAGGATTTGCCCATTCCGCTCCACAAAGGCCACACAGATGTTTTCAGTCCCTTTAAAGTTCTACCTCGTTAATAAATAAATAAATACAACAGCAACAACAACAACAACATCAATAAGAAGAAGAAGAAGAAGAGGAAGAAGAACAATAAGAACACTTCTGAACAGTGATTGACTGATGTTGCTTCTGTTCTCTGGGGAAACCTGGGGAAGCGTATATTTATTGATGGGAACTAAGCAAATATGTAATTTACATTTGAACAATGACTTCCAAATGCTGTAAATGTAAATTTAACTGCAGATTACAGTATAGTATTCAGTGCTGAAATAATGGGTGATTTAAATCAGATGTTTATTCTTTTGCCCAAATTTCTATTTTTTTTTTTTTTACGCATCATCTATATATATCATCCTGTATACTGTATGCAGCTTTATTCTGTATACTGGGTTGCGGGTTCTGGAACCTGTCCCAGGAAACTTAGGGCATGTTGCAGGGTACACCCGGGATGGGGTGCCAATCCAACACAGCCCTTTTTTGAATCACGCTAATTTGTCAAATATATAGTAAAGCAGCAGTACATGTGCTTCACTGGTAGACATTTTGTCTTTGTTTCACACACTTTTTCTCTCTCATCTGTCATTTTAGTACATTATACATCTCCTCAAATGTAGCTCTCCTAATTAGTTTCACCAGTGTTGCATTAGCTCTGCTCTCTTCTACACTATCAAAATTTCTCTTTTGCCAGATTCTCTCTTCAAGTTATGTTTGAGCTTTCCAGCCTGTTTTGGACCTATTCCCGGAGCAGAAAGAGCCTGTCCATTGTCAGTAACCCTATCTACTTCTTTATATATTTTAGCAGTTCGACAAGTTCCACAAAACACTCAGTGCTTTTTATTTATTAAGTGCAAACAACAGCGTCTTCTCAATGCAGTGAATTATCATACACACTCTTTGTAGTCTCGGTGGCTCTATGGGGCTGCAAAAGCCAGTGTCATGGATCCAGCTGGCATGATACATTGTCTGTTGAGTCCTTGTGGTCGCAACGAGGCAAGCTGCATGGATCAGAATTCACTTCGGATGAAGAGGTGATGGTTGCTTTCTCTATGCAAAAGTCTTTCTAGAGTTCTCTCTGTCAGTAGGCACAGGAGACAGACATGAACTTGTGGCCTGAAAGAACCTACTCACCAGACTTTATGGTGCCAAAAGCCCTCCTCATTTTATTTGAGTGCGGACCTGTCCAATATAACGAGGGACTGACTTTCAGCCCGCCGCCGACCAAAGGAGAATGGCCTGTTTGCATCAAGCTGAAAGGCAACAACACTTCAAATGCTATCTTGTCGCAACCAAGTGTAGTGGGTTTAGGTGAATGATGGCAGTGTTCATCAATCAGAGCAAGGCACCTCCCTATTTAAAGGCAGATTGGCTGCTGCCTGGGTTGCGTGACGCACGGTTTCCCCTTTGTTGTCCGTGTTTGTAGCGGCGGCAGGTAAGCGCTTTGTTTAAATATGACTTTTGGAAAGCGGTTTCACGTATGTATAACTTAAAGGGGTTATTGTTAATATTTATAGGGTGTTTTCCGGCGCTGCCGTTGTTGACATGGATGTGAGTGTTCGCCTATCAGGTATGTTTGTTTTATCTTGTTTGGTGTTAGTTCTTTCAAAAGTTAACATTTTCCCTGCATATTGATTAGGCTTCCTTGCAGCCTATTGTGCTATGGTGAGATACGGCTTTGATTAAACCCATGTCTGTATGTGCTTTTGCTACGGAGACCTGAATGGTAAGTGGTTTAACTTACCTTTTAATGGGAGTCCAGGATGTGTTGATTATTAATGTTTCCTGTCTCTCGTGTTTGTCATAGGAAACTCCCTATCGTTGCTAATATCGTATTGGCTGCTGTTTTGCGAGTGGTGCCGCTAGTGCTGTTGGTTTATACGGCTTTGAAGACGTAGTCGCTAACAGTATGGAAGCTCACTCACTCACTCACTCATCATCATTACCACTTCATCCTGTATTCAGGGTTACGGGGGCCTGGAGCCTATCCCAGGAGACTTAGGGCATGAGGCAGGATACACCCTGGACAGGGTGCCAATCCATCGCAGAGTATGGAAGCTAGTGCTACTAATTTCCAATAGTGAAGATTATGCTGCCGTTAATCTCACGAAAGTGCTGCCGTGAACATTACGGAAAGGGGACTGTTTATTTGTCTGGCGTCGTGCTGTTTCTTTGCCCCACTTCGAATGTATGGTTGATTTTTAGAAATTTCCTTTTCTTTTTGATTCAGTAAGCCAGGTTTTCTTGCCATATTTAAGTTGTTTTGTTTTCCTTATCATGGTTTCTTTTGTTTGGATTGTATCATGATTGCTATTATTTCACATTTAATTTGAATGGAGGTATTTCGGGATAGATTTGTAATATGGACTACTTGGTACATTTAATGTCTGGTGACTTTTTCTGATGTACATTTGTTTGCTTTTGATACTCATTGTTGTCCGATGTCTCATTAGGTGATGTTTGTATTATTGTTGTTCTTTTTTTTGTTTTAGTTATTTATTTTTCTGTTCATTGTAGGAGCTGAGGTTCTGTGCTAGATTTGCCTTCCTTGCTGTGGTGGTGGTTTTTCCCGATTATGTGCAGCGTTACACTTGGAGTATTTGAGAGCGTGATCATTCTGCACGGTGGTGTATGTGGAAGTGTGCTCCAGTAAAAGACCGCTTTACCTTGTTTCTGGCCATTGTGAACCTCAGCTCTGTCGGTATTATTTTGTTGTATCCAACAATACCTACATTTCAATCAGGGTTTTCATTTTTCTTTCTTCATCTGTATTTTGTGTTCTCTTGTTTGAACTGGGTTTTCTTTTTGGTTTACTAGTTCTTTTTAGTGTGTTCTTAAATAATTGTATTAATAAAATTCTATATTTTTAAATACTTCATTCACATCTCCTGCTTACTGTGAAGTAATCAAACATGTGTGCTTTAGCTCTAAATTGAGTGGTTTAAATATCTTCATCTTTTTGTCCCTGGGGTGAGTCCCCAGGGTGGCGTAATCGGATCTTGTTAGTGGTCTTTCAATTCCTTATATTGGCTATTTGGAATAATATGTGGAGCTCTGTGGATGAGTTGTGTTAGGTCGTGGTGTGTTGGTTTTCAGAGACCCTCCTGGTTGTGTGCGTGCCGAAATTCCTGTGGTGAGTATGAACATCCTGAGGCGCTGCTACCAGGAGCTCTTTGGCCAGCGTGGCACCGCTCTCTTTGACTTAACAGTGGTGTCAAAGGCCCCTTAGTTATGTTTTTCAAGCCCTAAAGCATTGTCATCGGGTTGATACTCAGCCCGTTTCTGATGGTGGAGGGCGAGTCAAATTGCGTGGACGTCAGGCGTGGCGCATCCCGGGTGGCACCCTGAAATTGTTTCCTGCAACTTGTACTCAGGTGGTACAGTATTGTTTGAACCACCAGCTTCTGGTCTACCAGCAGGGATGTTGGTCTCTCCTGCTCTTTAAGGGTGGCCAGTGGTACAGTCTACATGCCTATAGTTAATGTGTGCACTGTAATGCACTGTTGATGTAGTCCTGTATGTTCATACCGTCATTGGTATTGTGAATAAGGTTGATGTAATTAGCTTGCCTCCGAGAGTCATTGAAGTTAAAACTGTCACTGCTACAGCAAGTGCACAGTACGAGCAGGTTTCCCCTATTGTGCAGGAACAGATAGCTATGGTGGATCTAGCTGTGCTGTTGGTAGAAGAGCAGGGTAAGGTTAGGGCATTACTTGAGAAGTATATGCCTGCATTTGCTATAAATGATGGGGATTTAGAATGTACTAATTTGATATCCCATGATATCCCCTTGTTGGATGAAATCCCTGTTCGGCAGCAGTTCAGACGTATTCCCCCATCTGAGTATGAAGTGGTAAAGGCACATATCAATCAACTGTTGGACACTCGGGTAATTAGGGAAAGTTCTAGGCCTTATGCTTCTCCCATAGTTCTAGGCAAAAAGAAGGACAGTGGTCTGTGCATGTGTGTGGACTACTGTCGTTTTAATTTAAAGACTAGAAAAGATGTGTTTCCCCTACCATGTATTGAGGAGACTTCGGACTCGCTGGCTGGGGCCCAGTGGTTTTCCACTCTGGACCTGGCCAGTGGGTACAATCAAGTACAGGTAACTGAGGGGGACAAGCCCAAAACTGCATTTTGCACCCCTTTTGGCCTCTTTGAGTATAACAGGATGCCATTTGGGTTGTGCAATGCTCCAAGCACCTTCTAACAATTGATGGAACGGTTGTTCGGTGATCAGCAGTACCAGTCCCTTTTTTCATCTTCCTGATATTATTGTCTTTTCCTCTTCAGTGGACCAGCATCTCGTACGGATGGAGGTTGTTTTAAGCCGTTTACAGACTGAAGTGTTGAAAACTAAATTGTCTAAGTGTGCCTTCTTTAAAAAGGAAGTGCATTATTTGGGGCATGTAATTTCTGCAGAGGGGGTTTCAACTGACCAAGGAAAGGTGGAGGCAGTTGCACAGTGGCCTCACCCCACCAGTGTTGCGCTCTTTTTTGGGATTTGCTAACTACTACTGGTGCTTTGTAGAGGGGTTTGCCAAGTTTGCTGCCCCTCTCCATAGGTTGGTAGCTCAGCTAGCAAACTCAAAACGCCAAAGGCAGAATGTTCGAGATTTTGCTGAAGCTTGGTCTGCGGAATGTCAGTTTAGCTTTGAGGAGCTTTGAAAAAAATAAATTAACTACAGCCACAGTGCTCGCGTATGCAGACTTTTCACTACCATTTATCTTAGAGGTCGATGCTAGTAATGGAGGGCTAGGGGCAGTCCTGTCACAGGAACAACAAGGTAAGGTGCGGCCGATTGCTTATGGTAGTCGTAGTCTTAGGCCCACTGAGCGTAATCCATCCAACTACAGTTCCATGAAATTGGAATTGTTGGGGCTCAAGTGGGCCATGACCGAGAAGTTCAGGAACTATTTGTTGGGCCATAAATGTGTTGTACTTACTGACAACAATCCCCTTAGCTACCTGACATCTGCTAAGTTGGGTGCCATGGAGCAGCGTTGGGCTGCCCAACTGGCATCATTCAATTTTGAGTTCAGATTCAGGTCAGGAAGAAGCAATCGAAATGCGGATGCTTAGTCACGTCAAAACTTTCCTGGTACGGATTGGTGACCTTAGTGAACCAGGTTACCTCCTTTCCATGTACTCCACTTGACATGGGTGACCTGTGTGCTCAGCAGGTTGTAGATCCAGTAATAGGGGAATTGTTGGTGTTCTGAAAGCGCAAAAGTCCCCCGACCCCTGAAGAGCGTAAGAAACTTTCCAGACTAGCAGTTATACTGCTTTCGCCCAGATGGTGGGGAGGAAATCTTTCAGTTGCTACTGGCAGCTTCCATGAGACATCGGGGCATCGGGGTAGAACGCACGTCTCACCTGGTGCGCCAGTGCTGTTACTGGCCGGGCATGTCTGTGGACATTACACGCTGGTGCCAGGAGTGTGAGCGTTGCCAGTGTGCTAAACGTATTCTTTCCACTCCTGGTAGTTTTATGGGGCTCCTGTTGGCTGCTTGGCCTAACAAGATTTTGGCTTTAGACTTCACCGTCCTAGAACCGTCACGATCTGGCATTGAGAATATGTTAGTTATGACTGATAACTTTACTCTGCCTGGTCTGATGAGTCTCAATTTCTGCTGCATGAGTCGATTCAGATGGTAGCTTCAGAATTTGCATTAAACACTAAAGCATGAATCCATCCTGCCTGGTATTAACACTTCAGTCTGGTGCTAGTGTAATGATGTGGATTATATTTTCCTGGCACACTTTGTACCCCTTAGTACCAACTGAGCATTGTTTTAATGCCACAGCCTATCTAAGCATTGTTGAGTACCATGCCATTCGCTTTGTAGCATGTCACAAACCCCAAATCATCTCAAACTGGTTTCTTGAACTTGGTAATGAGTTTACTGTACATAAATGGCCTTCACATTTAACAGATCTTAATGCAATAGAGAACCTTTGGGATGTAATAGAACAGAAATTCCCATAAAGGGTATCAAGGATAAATGTGCAGCAAATGAGAGATGCTATTATGTTATGTCATTATGGACCAACATTTGTAAGGAATGTTTTTAAGCACCTTGTTGAATCCATGATATGAAGAATCAAGGTAGTTCGGAAGACAAAAGGGGTCCGACCCAGTACTGGTATGTGTATGCTTACTGGATATCTGAGTACTGAACTGGGATTTGGATTCTGTTGACCTGCTTGAGCTTTTGCATTTCTGAATGCGATTTGACTAAGTCTCTGTTCTTTTGATCCTACATTTATCTTAGAGGTCGATGCTAGTAATGGAGGGCTAGGGGCAGTCCTGTCACAGGAACAACAAGGTAAGGTGCGGCCGATTGCTTATGGTAGTCGTAGTCTTAGGCCCACTGAGCATAATCCATCCAACTACAGTTCCATGAAATTGGAATTGTTGGCGCTCAAGTGGGCCATGACCGAGAAGTTCAGGAACTATTTGTTGGGCCATAAATGTGTTATACTTACAAAAGGGGTCCGACCCAGTACTGGTATGTGTATGCTTACTGGATATCTGAGTACTGAACTGGGATTTGGATTCTGTTGACCTGCTTGAGCTTTTGCATTTCTGAATGCGATTTGACTAAGTCTCTGTTCTTTTGACCCTACAACTGTACATCTGCTGGTTATATTCCAGTGTTCCTCTGTACTGGTTTCTGCTTTCCCTCTGACTTCCAGTGAGTCTAATCAGTCAATTATTCTTCTGCTGCCTTCTGACTTCAGCTCCTTTTGCTTTCTGTTCTTACACCTGAGGACTTTTCTTGTCATCCCTCCACCTCTACAGAGCATCTCTTTGCTCCCATTTGAGTTCATTGCCCAAGTCCTTAGTTTCACTCTGTTAAGCTTACCTGCATTATCTTAATTGTTCCTTTACAATAAATTAGCTTAAGCATTTGGGTCCTTTCCTGTAAGCTGTTACATAATTGGTATTTAAACAAGTTTACAAACTGAATTTATTAAGCTTATGTTCATTATGTGGGGTGACTACCAAATTGATCAAAACACAGCACATAATGCATGAGGAAAGCACACTTAGCTAACAATTAAAACTATAAGCAGCATGAGTTTTATAGCTGCATTGATTTAACTGGCAACTTATTTACCTTATGTGATCTTTGACATGTCTTCTTTAAGAAAACTATAACAAAGTATGTTATAGTAAGAAAGAAATCCTACCTTTACATGTACAGCAACAAGTATTTGTTGTTTGAGGGAGGAGGGTAATAGTGATTTTGTACTGAGTTTGCTGGGGGATGAGGCATAATGAATGAGACATGCTTCACATATACAGCATTTCTCTTTCTCCCTATGTGTGTGTCTGTGAGCAGTGAACTGAGCGTATATGGGCAAAGCAATACAAGATGCCATGGACAAACACAAAAGTTGCTTTTTTTTTGTTGCAAAGTTTTGAGCATTGGTCACTGACTATATTATTGTTCTCAAGCAAATAAAAATCTCATGTACTGTATGATCTGAATCTGAGTTGGATGGGTTCCCTGGTGTATTACCAATGATATGAATGTTATGAAACAAGAGTACTTTTTGCAGAATTCAGGCACAACAATATAAAACAGGTTTTCCTGTCTCATAATGAATAAATTGATTGATATTGCTTAAAGAATGAGTTTTTTTATCTTCATAAATAAATAATATTTTTAATTATAAATAAACTAATACATTTCACAAATGTACACTAACATACAGTAAGTACTGTTGCTGCTGGTATAGTATTGTTTTGCGATTCCTTTTTGCATATGACACCTCCGGGTATAGTGCAAGGTTCCTCAGAAAACATGAGGATTCTAACATACCAACATACCAACATCATGAAGAAGTATTTACTAATATGACACGGGCACTGAGATTTACAACTGTACCTTGTTTGTTGTTTTTTGCATACATTTTACCTATGGGTGAAATTAAGTATAGTCCAGTGAAATTAAGTACAGTGATCACTTTCAGGAAGACAACAGTGATAATGTTGCATAAGCATGAACAACACTTTCTATCCTTAGTAACTGCTTGTAAATCACTCAGAATTGCCACTGAATGTTGTGTTCAGTTTTTAATTGCTAGTTACTGTGAGCAAAAGCTTCGGCGAACAGACTCTTTTGCCTTCAGAACTGCCTTTGTGACAAAGATTCAACAAGTTGCTGGAAAAACCTTTATAGAGATTCTGCTCTTTATTTATATGATAGCTTCTCTCAGTTGCTGCAGTTTTGTCGACTGCACAGCCATGATGCAAATCTTTCTTTCCACCACATCTTAAAGTTGCCTGATTGGATTGAGATCTGGTGACTGGGGAGGCCTGTTGAGTACAGTTAACTCATTGTCATGTTCAGAAAACCAGGTTTTGTAACATGACTTGTCATCCTGTGTTCATCATAAAGGGATGGATATACTGTAGTTAGCAGCAATACTTACGTACACTAGGGGCACTTAAATGATGCTCAAAAGGCCCCAAAGTATTCCAACAAAATATCCCCCACACCACTACAACACCATCAGGAGCCTAAACCATTGATAGAAGGCAGGAGGGATCACTGCTTTCATGTTGTTTACGCCAAATTCTGTTCCTACCATCCATCTGTCTCAGCAGAAATCAAGCCTCATCAGACCAGGTAACTTCTACTGTCCAATTTTCCTGTTTCCTGTTCTGACCTGATTGGAGTGGTACCCAGTGTGGTCCTCTGTTGCTGTAGTCCATTTGCTTTAAGGTTCATTCTGCTGTTTTGTAACTAGACTGGTTATAACAAGATGATATTTGAGTTACTGTTGCCTTTTTCTCAGCTCATACCAGTCTGGCCATTCTTCTCTGACCTCTGGCACGAAGAAGTCATTTTCACTCAGGTAACTGTCACTCACTGGATATTTTTCCTTTCCCAGGTTTTCTAAATAGACCAGCAGTTTTGGAAATACTCTAACACCAATGACCATGTCACATTCACAAGTCACTTAAATCACCTTTCTTCTTCATTTAGATGCTCGGTTTCAATTTCAGCAGATTGTATTGACCATCCCTATATGCCTAAATGTCTTGAGTCGCTGCCATGTGACTGGCTGGTTAGAAATTTGGGCTAAAGGACAGTTGAACAGGTATCATATAGGTTTCTAATGTATCGGTCGGTGAATGCAGGTGGAATTCAAATGATTGTTTGGTCATTTGGTGTGTTACAGTATATTTTTTGTTCATAAGCACTGTCAGTCATTTAATACTGACACTTCACAATGTTGTAGATGTGTGCCGGTCAACTTTTTTCCAGCTCTGATGTGAAGAAAAAATATCTATCAAAATGTTTGACTAAACAGAGGTTTTTGATGTTGACTTAAGAATCTGGGCCCGTATTCACGAAGCTTCTTAAGAATAAAAGTTGCTCCTAGTGACGAAATTCTGAGAAAATTGTTAGGATTATGACATTTTCTTAGAATTTCCCCTTAAATTTTGGACTAAATCTTAGTAAAGATAAAAATTATTCACGAAACAACTTAGCCCTAAAAACAGCTTAAGAGTTTCTATAGCAGAGGACAAAATGGCGCAAAGAAGAAATATTCTCTAAACACTGAACGTAAAGCTAAAAATAAACACTGCTCTGCTGTCCAACTTGTTTTTTTACTCCTTTCTATCGCTCTTGGATTGTTGGCTAGATACCATACAAAAGCGCAACTGTCCTGCAATCATGTATATTGGTTTAAAAAAAAGCCATTTTGCTCCCATCAATCTTATACAAGTAATAAAATCAATATAGTAAATAAATGTAAGAACTTAAATATAGTAACTGTGTGGAAATTGATTATATTTTATTATATTAATGTATTCATGATTATACAATTTCTTCATATACAAACATTATGATTTAACTGTCTATTCTATTATCATATATTCTGTTTTCACAAACAGCGCATTTTAAGACCTTTACAGATTTTTTTAATCAACCAATCACAATCCTTGAATTGCTCCATCATCCCTGGGTTCAACCAAACCTCCTCACTAATATAAAGGTTTTTGTACTTTCCTTACTCAGAGTTGCTCTGAGAAGTTTCCTAAATCACTTTTAGTCTAGGACTCCCAGCTAGGACTTTTTACGCTAAGATAGGAGCTCTCTGAGAAAATTTTAAGAAGTTTTGTGAATACGGGCCCAGGATAGTTCAGTTTGCAGAACACTGTTTGGCAGTCCTTTCCATAACTGATGGGCTTTGTAGAACAAAAGTCATGTCCTCCACTGTAGACATCATTATTCTATGTACTAAAAATGAGCCTTAACTTTCTGATTAAAGCAGTCACAGCAGATTATAATTCAGACCATTCGGTGCTATATGTCATCAGTTCTAGTTTTTAATCAGTTTGAAATCTTAGCTGGAGCCAATGGATATGATAGCTTTCTAGACTCAAAGTTTACTTTAACTGTAATCCTGCTTAGTGGATTACTTCGTACTGCGTTTATGTAGTTCAACATGCACCCTGGTGAGGGAAAAAAAACTAAACAAAAATGGAGGAATGATTGATGTGTGGTGGCTATATTAATTTAAAATGCACTGAAAGATCTTGGCAAGCACCTGCAAGGTCAGGTGTCATACAATACCTCTAGCTGTTAGTAGAGGTGACCGTATTTAATACTACTATTTATTATTAATATATTTAATACTAATTTATTATTAAGTTTTTCACAAGATTTCACTAGCCATCCAAAGAAAAAACAAGATGTTCCTTAACACCCTTCCTTAAACCCCTACTATCATCTTTATTGTTTAACCCAGATGGGCTCATCTAGCTGTTTCTGGAGCTTTGGCATTAGCAGTTGCTACATCTATTTATAAGACTGACAATCTAGTTTAAGTTGTTTATGTCCACATTTATCAGTAATCCCATTTCTCTGCTAATTTCCTTACCCTGTTTTCTTGAGCCAGGTCATTACAGCATCCAAGCAATCAGAGACACCTGCTACACTCCACCCATATCACCAATGCTGCCTCTACCTAATAAGCTTCATGTGTGACTGCTTTGGTCTTGGTAGCCGCCGGAGACCACCATGAATTTTACTGGCCTAATAGCATATGGGGCACTTGTTTTACCAGTTCCAATATTGTTATATTTCTAATATGTTTTAAAGTTTTATTATTATTATATTTTTGTATTACTGACAGAATGTACCCTGTCTTACATAGTGCAATTTGTCAAAATACTACACCACTTTATCAGATAACAGTAATGTTGACGAATGTTGATGATTATTCTTCAGGTGAGGTAATGGACGGAAGTTCATGCTAATTGCTTTTCTTTTTGTTGGTTTGAAACCTTCTGCTGCTCATTTAAGTACCTTGTTCAGTCTGAGAAGGGTTGGTTAGGGATCACAAATATATCCTCAGTGAGCTGTTTGTCGCCTGAATAGGCTCATTGATAAACAATAGGGACAGTGAGAATGAGTTAGAGTCGTTAAAGTGCGACGGTTACATATTTTAAGGCTGATTTATGCTTGTGCGTCAAGTCTACGCCATAGGTCTTGCATAGCTTTATACCCTTCAGTGCATTGTACCCTACATTATACACTACAGCGCAGCCTGTCATGCACCTCTCCAGAAATTTAACTAAACATGTCGCAATATAGACCACAGCAATTGTAATTGTTCACCAGGTAGCATCGGATTTTTGAGCTGACAAACTGATCTTCTCTTATCAATGCATTGTAGTAATTTCAGGATAATTAACTGTTGTTCAACATCTATTATCTCTAACTCCAACACGATCTGCTCAGTTAAATTTACAATTGTTTGTAGTGCACCAAAAATCTTAGCAAAGAATGACAAAGAGAAGCAGCACTGTGGCATAAACCAATTGGCAGAGTGACACAGGCACAGTTGTTAGGTTTGGCTTCTCTTGTGAAGTGTAGCAATAGTGAAAATTTTAAATCCAAGAAACGATGTCCATTTATCTCATTAAACATCCAAGCAGTTAAGGGTCTTGCTGAAGGGTCCAACAGTGGCAGGTTTGGTGTTTTTTTTTTTTTTTTTTTCACAGCGATACAACAAACATGCCAAAAGTCTTTTTCTCCACAGTAATTTAATATTTAATCTTTTTTGCGAGTACTTTGAACTTTGATATTAACTACTACATCTTGGAAGCCAAAGCCCCTTCCACCAATCTCACAAGCTCTTGGCTGACTCTTGGCTGAAAAGTCAATGTTTGACAAAAAAGAGATTAAATAGACTTTCAGTGAAGTGGAAAACTAGAATGTAATGATAATTAGAAAGTGTTTAAATATTTTCTTTCTTTGTGCTCTTTTCTGAGCAGAAAATAGATTTTTTTTAGAAGGCCTATATTGGAAAATGTACTGTGGTTTTGCGTTGTTCTTGCTGCTGTTCATGTTAAAAGTTTGCAACAGCAGACCATCCAGTCATATCCAGACATATTTGACTTTTTCCGGGTTTAATGCCAGATCCCTTCCCTGACACAACCCTCCCAATTTTAATTTGGATTTCAATCCTCACTGAGCCTTGACTAAGAACTGATTTTTGGGTTCTCCCATAAACTTCTCCCTTAAACCTATTGGGTCTGAATGATCGTCATTTATTCCAATTTATTTTAATGGTAAATTGTGCTCTGGGAAAAATCAAGGCACACATCCAGTTTTTGTAATACAGAAGGTCAGTTTATCCAGCTGGTTCTCATCTGTTTCTGATTACTGCCAGTCTACTTGTTTATGCTTTCAGTAGCCACCGGAATGATAGCAAGTGAGCGCGAGAGAGAGGAAGAGAGAGAACCTGGGAGAGCATGCCGTGCACACACACACTTACATACACACACATATACAAACTGTGTACATGCCAACAACCAGGAATTAGTGATGGCCCCTTTTTTTGTAAGTAGTAATGAACACAATCCCAGAACTCAGCTAAACCTCCACCTGTCTTACAGGACTTTTTCTGTACCCTTTACACACCAAGGGTTAAATAATAGGCAGCTAAACTAATGTTAAATAAATGTTGCATTTACAAACTTTAAACAATCCAAGTGTTCTATCGAAGGGTTAACACGGATTAGCCTGCTACTTTAATGCTGTTACTGAAATTATTCTGTTCTTGGCTAATCCCGATCACATGATTTATACTGTATGCATGTTATCGCTGTATTTTATTAATTATCTTAAAATACTCACTCACTCATCGTCTATACCACAGGAGATGTAGAGCATGAGAATACCCACAGGAAACCCACCAATACTAAGCTAATTTAATACTATATTCGTTGTTTTATTTAAAGGAATACTTTCCTATTTTACTCTTTCGATCCATCTTGCATTCACAGCTGGTTTTGGCCCCAGCCTGTCACACAGCTGTTTTGACTTGCTGCAGCAGTCACTTGTGTGCAGCTCTCACCATACTTCTTGGAATAGTAATTGTAGAGGGACTAGAGATGTCTCAGTGTGGCTTGCACATGAATCAACCTGTGCTGGTCCCAGCTTCCTACAGGATGTTACACTTTGTGAGGTCTCAGGCAGCCTGAAGTGTGAGATCTCTCTCTCTCTCTGACAATTCAGGAGCTGAAATCTTTTATGATGATATATGCTCAGCTAACATTCTGACCCTGTTGTTCAAGAGGAAAGCAGAGCAATTACATAAAAAAAAAAATCAAGATTTCATCAATAATTCAAGAAGGTTTCACAAATTACATTTTCATTCACACACATTTTGGTGACTCAGGAACAATGGGCAATGAAAAGATCTGGAATGCATGGACATGACCAAATGCTGAGTTTCCTTTCTCAAGATGTTTTGCCCGGTATTTCTGCATTCTCGTCTTCAGTAAGTGAAAAGCATGCTCAGGTGACTGACTTAGCCGGGACAAATATCCCATTTCTGCCATGATAAACTCTTGGGCAGCTTTAACTGTATGTTTTGGGTTGTTATCCATCCAGCTTTGCAAATTTGGCTGAATCTGAACACAGCCCTATACATATCAGAATTCCTCTTGCTGCTTTAGTTAGCATTCAAGTCAGCACTAAACATGAGAGAGTTTGGTGTGGAAGAATTTGACTGGCCTGTGCAGAGTCCTGACCCCAACACCCCAACACCTTTGGGATGAGTTCGAGTGGAGAATGCAAGTCAAGACTTCTCGTCCAACATCAGCCTGATCTCTCTAATGCGCTTCTGGAAGAATTGCCAAAATTCCCATTTTTGATATGCTTCAATACACAATCTTCCTTGGTGTACCCTCCTTGTGGAGTGTGTTGATGATCGTCTTCTGGACAACCGTCAAGTCTTTCCCATGTATGTTAGACCAAGAGATACATGGTATTTATGCTGTACAAATTGTCATTTGTTCAAACTCAAATTGAAATATTCTAATATTTTGTCATAATAGATTTTCATGAGCTGTAAGCTATTATTATTATTATTATTATTATTGCTTGAAATATAATTCTTGAAATATTTCACACCACAATATTATTATTTTTTAGCTAGCAATGGAAGAGATTTGGAACAACCAGCAGTCTTGCCCTCACACACCCCCTATGGTACAGCTGCCAGACATACGCCTCTGAGACCATCAGAAACAAAATCCTCCAGTCTGATGGCAGAAAGATTTGCCCATTTGGAATCAGGATATCAGGCACCTTATTAAAACCATCCCTACAGTCTGACACAGTGGCGGCAGGATCATGCTGTGGCAATGTTTTTCTGCAACTGGGACTGGAAGATTAGTCAGTATAAAATGAAAATTGATGCAGAGAAAATTAAGAGCTATCCTGAGTGAAAACCTTCTCCAGAGTGCTCAGGATCTCAGTCTGGGATGAAGGTTTAGAGTTCACCAAGACCATGACCCAAAGTATAATGCCAAGAAAACACAAGCGTGGCTTCATAACAACTGTGAAAGTGGAACGGCCCAGCCAGTGACCGGACCAGAACTCTATCGAACAACTCTGACGAGACCTAAAAAATGGCCTTGCCTATTGAGCTTGAACGATTCTGCCAAGAAGAATGGAAGAAACTTCCAAAAGAAAGGCGTGCCCAGCTTATAGCATCTTTCAAAAGCAGACTTCAGACTGTCATTGCTGCCAAAGGTGCTTTGAACAAGTACTAAATGATGGGTCTGAATATTTATGTAGTCTTTACTTTTTAATAAATTAATGAAAACTTTTAGAATAGAATTATGTAAAAAAGAGATTTGAATACATTTTAAAATGAGTGTGAAACAAATCAAAATGTGGAAAACTTAAAAGCGTCTGAAAACTCACTCACTCACCGTCTATACCGCTTAATCCTGTATTCAGGGTCACTGGGGCCTGGAGTCTATCCCAGGAGACTTAGGGCACATGGCAGGGTACACCCTGGACAGGGTGCCAATCTATCGCAGAGCACACACTCACTCATTCAAAAACAACAGGCAATTTGGGAAGGCCAATTAGCCTAACCTACATGTCTTTGGACTGTGGGAGGAAACCGGAGTACCCGGAGGAAACCCACCAAGCACAGGGAGAACATGCAAACTCCACACACACAGAGACGGGAATCAAGCCTGGCCGGGGATTGAACCCAGACCCTGGCGGTGCAAGGTGACAGTGCTAACCACTACACCGCCTGTGTCTGAAAACTTTCCATCTGAACTGTAGACTACACTACCAGTCAAAAGTGTCATTTATAAATATATATACAGTATATTTGGGTTACAACTTATAACTTATATAAATGTATTAAATTAAATCCAATTTTCTTAAGTCATGCTCTTAAGATTAAGCACATGATTGTTTTAAATGCCAATTAAACATCTCATCCATCATCTGAACACAGCCTTTCACTTCATTGCTGAGACTAATTTTGTGTGCACTGGGGCATGCAGGGACAAGGATATCAGCTTCATGGTTTTCTTGTCTAACTATCCTGCTGTTTTCTCTTAATGTTTCTAGTAAGGTTTGGCATCAGATATTGACTTTTACATCTGATCTATGTTGAGGCTGCTCATGCTGCAAACAATCGATCAATAATTACAAGTCTGCTCTCCATGGGTTACAACAGCAGTGTCTTAAATGCTCCCTTTACTTTAATTTGCCTCTGTTCATTAAAAAAAAAAAAATCCCATGGGCACTTGTGCTAACATGTTTCCCCTGATGTCTTTTACAGCGCGGTAATGTTGTTCTACACCTAATGTGACTCAGCAAAAATGAGCATCATGTACTCTAAAGAAAGTGAAAGTGGGTGAGGTTTCTTTTGCAAAAAAAAATAATAAAAAAAATGAGACAAATATGGTGAAAAGATTTACTGCCTCTTCAGTGAATGATAAGAGACTCCCATTAGATGGTGGTTAGTGTAGAGAAAAATAGGTTCAGAAAAGCCTTTTCTCCACAAACCCTCAACAGCTCAGTGAAGCTGAGTGATAGTTCTTAGGCACTGCTGGATCAAGTTTAATGTCTTGCTTGCAAACATCAATCCTGTTTATCGCATGGAGGCTGGGGTATGTTTTGTGCGATGCTGTTTAACACACACACACACACACACACACACGCACACGCACACCTCTCAGGCAGGGTAGCTCCTGGCCAGGCAGTTCTTAGAGCACATTAATCTGTGATTGATGCCTGGACACTTATCTGGACAAGTTAATGCCACATCAGGCTGCTCTTTCTTAAATTAAACCCTTTTCCTCTCACAGGACATTTTTAGATTTAGTTGTTTTCTTAGTTTATTATTTATTATTTTTGGCTACTTTAGGCAATAAGTACATAATTGTTTGCTTGTTATATGCTATCACATACTGAGCTAAAAAAAAAGTAAAAAAAAAAAGAAAGCCCACTATTGTGTAGGTTTCCAAAAAAACAAAAACACCCAGAGACGACAGCAGTAAGAAACCTTGAGAGCAACCAGACTCAACAACCTCATAACACAATATGGCCGCAAATCAATTCCTACTATCTGATATCACCCAAATGAAGATGAACCCATGCTCAATTTGGGTGATATCAGATAGCAGGCATTGATTTGCGGTCATACTGTATTAGGATGCTGGATGTTGAGTACAACAGAAAGGTGTTTAACTTAATAAGTTAAGTCCACTTTCCTTATCAGGAAATAACCCCGATAGTGGGAATTTCAGTTCTGAACTATTGCCTGCGTCAGCCAAGACCAAGACCATATTCATGTTCAAGTGGAACAGTCACCACATACATCTCAAGCAGACCACAATGAGCCATCCTCATCAGCAAGCCAGAGGTCTCCATGCAACAAGAACTCCAACCAGAAGTGGATCACCAGGCTGAGTCAGGAGGTCCAGAGGGCAGAAGGGGTTGGGATTGCTGGAGGCTCAGGGTTGTGCAACCTGGCAGAGAGAGAGAGAGAGAGAAAGAGAGAAAAGAGTTAGGTATGCTAACAGTCACATACTGTATGAGATGAATGTATACTTATTTTAGGTGCTGTGATGTGAGACAATTTAGTGCTTTATAGGTCAATGGCAGTATTTTAGAAACAATGGGAAACATCACTGGGAGCCTTCCCTACTTCTGTCCTGTCAGAATTACGCAGAAGGAAAGTAATAAGCATTCAGGATCTAATGTCCTTCACACATTCCTCATCTGGCTTAGCTGAGACATATACAAGTAACTGGTATTTGGCACCAGGTCATTAGCAGCCGATTCTTAAAGTGTAGTAAGTTGTATGGTGGGGCCTCTATGGATCAGACTTGTTTATTCCTCGCCTCCCATAGATGCTCAATCAGATCAAGATCTGGGGAATTTGGAGACCAGATTAACAACCTTGAACTCTTTAGCCCCAAGCACAGCAAGCTATGATGCCAGCAGGAACGTTTTTTTTTTTCCTGGCAATTTGTGCTACATTACTTTTCTTTTCTGTGGGATTGGACCAGACAGGTTAGCTTTTGCTCCCTACATGCTTGAATGGGCCTTGGGTGCTTTAACCAGTTTACTGCTATACAAAATAATTGGTAATCAGTGTTAATGTTATGAGGTGTTATCTTTATATGTTATATGATTAAATAGGAGTAAATAAATTAATTATCCATCCATTTAGTAACCTCTGTTTTCCAACTAGGGACTATGGAGGCCAGTGGTGATTGCCATTGTATTCATTTCCATTTTACGACCGTGGTAGGATATCAGGTCAAGTATCCACACACCACATGCAATTAGGGAACACCAATTTTTGTGTAAACTGCATGTCTTTGAACTGTGGAAGGAAATGCAGTAAGCACAGGGAGAACATACAAACTCCATGCACACAGACCCCAGGTGGGAATTGAACCAGACCCTGGAAGTGCAAGGCAACAGTACTAACCTCTAAGCCACTGTGCCACCTTGATTCAATGCAGTTCAGTGTTATTTATAGCACTTTTGATCACCTCAATCTAAATACATTTTTAGGGCTAATAATATTCTTTATTATATTTGACTCAGTACGGTGGTGTAGTGTTTAGCACTTTCGCCTTGCACCTCCAGGGTCCGGGTTCGATCCCCGGCCAGGCTTGATTCCTGTCTCTATGTGCATGGAGTTTGCATGTTCTCCCCGTGCTTGGTGGATTTCCTCTGGGTACACCGGTTTCCTCTGACAGTTCAAAGACATGTAGGTTAGGTTAATTGGCATTCCCAAATCGGCCATAGTGTGTGTGCCGTAGCGTGCCCTGCGATGGATTGGCACCCTGTCCAGGGTGTACCCCGCCTTGTGCCCTAAGCCTCCTGGGATACGCTCCAGGCCCCCCGTGACCCTGAATATAGGATTAAGCAGTATAGATGATGAGGATGATGATGATAGTTGAACACAAGTTCCTTGATTTTGAAATATTTTTGTCCTTAAATGAAATAGCATGGGCGGCATGGCAGCACGGTGGTGTAGTGGTTAGCACTGTCGCCTTGCACCTCCAGGGTCCGGGTTCGAATCCCGCCCATGCTCGATTCCTGTCTCTGTGTCCATGGAGTTTGCATGTTCTCCCCCTGCTTCGTGGGTTTCCTCCGGGTACTACAGTTTCCTCCCACATTCCAAAGACATGTAGGTTAGGTTAATTGGCATTCCCAAATTGCCCATAGTGTGTGACTGTGTGTATGTATGTCTGTGTGCCCTGTGATGGGTTCGCACCCTGTCCAGGGTGCATCCTGCCTTGTGCCCTAAGTCTCCTGGGATAGGCTTCAGGCCCCCTGTGACCCTGAATACAGGATTAAGCGGTAATGATGATGAGTGAGTGAGTGAAATAGCATGATGTGTGTTTTGCTATGGTGTTTAACTCCCTGTCTTAAATGTGGAACATTTCTACTCACTGTTGACTTTAATAGGAACACCTGTACACCTCACATTTATGCAGTTTTCCAATCAGCCAACTATGTGGCATCAGCATAATGTACTGTAAATACAGGTCATGAGCTTCAGGTAATGTTCTCATGCAACATCAAATGTGAACTTTAACTCACTTTAACTATAGTATGTTGTTTGGTGCCAAATGGGGTGGTTTTAGTATTTTTAAAAACTAGAGTGAACAAAAATTCAGTGTGGAAGGCACTAAGGGGTAAAACATCTTGCTGATGGAAGACATCAGAGGAGAATGACCAGATTTGAGCTGACAGGAAGTCTATAGTAACTTATATAAACATTCTTTACAACCATTGTTAGCAGAAAATCATCCCAGAATGCAAAACACGTTTAGATATTGAAGTGGATGGGCTACAACAGTACAAGACCACATCAGGTTTTGCCAGCAGTAAACAAGCATTTGATGCATTGTGGTGTGTCTGCTTTCAATGTAATTGGTTGTATACACATTTTCAGAAAAAAAAAGATTAATTGCCATGCTGGACATGTGTAGTCAGGGGCAGGGGTAGGTCATTGGTTCCAAGTCGTTGGACTACTGATTGGAAGGTGCCCGGTTTAAACTCCTGCACCACCAAGTTGCCACTGTGGTCCCATGTGTACCCAGCAGACTGTCATGTGCCTTTTACTGAGGAATGGCTTCTGTCTGGTCACCCTACCATACAGACCACATTGGTGAAGTCCTGCAGTGATGGTTGTCCTTCTGCAATGCTTTCCTATCTCCACAAGAGAACTAAAGATTTCATTTATAATTATTCTTAGGTCCTTGGTTACCTGTCTGACCAAGGCACTTTGTTCCCAGTTACTTTGGTTTGGCTGAGTGGTCAAATCTGGGAAGACGGTTGGTTGTTCCAAATCGCTTCCATTTGACAATCTCTTTCTCTTTGGCACTTTCAATGCTATAGAACATTCCTTGTGCCCGTGTCTTGACTCTACTTAGGTCTACAGATAATTCTCTCAGATAATGTCATGGCTTAATCAACAAAAATTTCAAAGATTTCAATCAATTTTCAGCCAAATGTGAAAGATGATAAAATGTGTAAAAACTTGAAAGGTTCTTGGTACTTTCCATCAGCAATGTATTTGTGTGTACATAGAGTACAGTATACACCTATCAGAATGTGACAAAATGCAACCCAATTTAGTTAATATGTTAATTGGGAACTGGCTTTTTTAAGGTGATGCACTTGAAGTGATTAGTGGCCCAATACAGTACATTCAGATAGTCAGGACAGAAATTTCCCTCCTCAGTTGCTTTCATGTGACACCCGAAGAATTGGTCCATTTGTAAAAAAAAAAAAAAAAAAAAAAACACTTTTTTTTGTTAAAACTTAAAATGGAATAAATGCTAAGACCTTCTACTATGTGATGCATGTAGATTCTCATCTGTCAGAGGTTAACAATATGGCTTCTGCTGCCATTTTCTTTGAAGTTTATAAAATAGTACTGGATCTACTTTTTGTTTTACACACATTAATCTATCATAATTGTTTCAGAAAAAGAAACACTTATGTACTGGACAAGCCATGAATATACTGTATTTACTTAATTTTTGTATATTATAGCATGTACATTTTAATTTATGTGTGCTGACATAGTAAGTTATAGCTCCAATGCCGCACCGGTGTGGACTGCAGAGAGGCACATGGCTCAGGGGCAGAGCGCAGGAATGAGGAATGACTGGTGTTAGTTAATCTCTGTGGCTGCTCACCTTCCTCAAGTCAACTGGAGAGTATTAAAGGACAGCATGGACAATGAGTGTAGCTGCTGGCACTGTACTGATGTTTACTCTCTCAAATGTTTTGCTTACAGATTCAGAACATGACCACAGTCTCCTGACACTGACCTACCCATTCGCAAACTGCAACTTGCTACTCCATAGAGCTTCTAGATTCTGACGTGCTCTCTCCTGCCTATGCTTCTCTGCATCAATATTAATACCTTGGTGTGTATACTGTATGTGTGTGTGTGTATCTATCTATCTATCTATCTCTATCTATTGTAACGGGTTCCATTCAAAGTTGCACGGGCGGCACCATGAAACACAGACACGAGGCGAGATCTTAGGGGAAAAGGATAATTTATTTGGAATAAATAAGGGAAGGAAAGGGAAAAAGGTGGGAGGACGGAAAGAAAGGGAAGGGACAAAGTGTGCACGTGCATGGTCCGAGGCAGTGCCCAGCTGGCATGCGGGCACGCGGCTGACGGCGGTGGGCGGAGTGGCCGAACGGAGCACGCGAGGCAGCGCTCCTGCACGCTCCCTCTCGGTTCCTCCCCGCTGTCGATGGCCGGCCTGGCCCCTCCCAGCTCTCTGTGGGCGCGGCCTCAGGCGGGAGTCTCGCTCGGACGTCCGTCGGCAGGGCGGCTTTCCCGGCTGGGATCGGCGGCCTTAACGCTGTCCTCCTCGCGGCCTTTTCCTCTTCGGCGGCGGGGACGCGAAGGCGGGCTCGACGCGGGAACGTAGGATGCCGTGGGAGCTCGTGCAGCTCTTTCCCGCGCTGTCCTCAGCGCGGAGATCAAAAGGGCGGAAATCCAATGTCCTTTTTCAAGTCTCTGGGGCACGTTCCATTTCCTCACTCCCATGCCACTCTCGAGCTCCACCGCGTTACGCTCTTCTCGGACCCCGGACTAAACTCCGCGCCTTGCTTTTATAATGCGGAGCAAGCCTGAGATCCTATTAATGTTAATCACTGCCAGCCGGCCCGCGTAGGCGGCCCCGTCCCTTTGCACACCTGCAGAAGGGGTGCCGCCTAATTAGGGAGCCTACGAAGTGAGCGAGGGGCGATAATAGATTTGGGCGCACGCCTATCACAGGCGCACGCCGTGACACTATATATATATATATATATATATATATATATATATATATACTGTATATATATATATATATATATACTGTATATATATATATATATATATATATATACTGTATATATAGTACTGTACTGTACTGTATTACAATATTTAAATGTACTTTATATGTTTATCATGTCTATTATCCAAAATCATTCACTATTTTCCAAACATTAATTAAAATTAATGAATAAATAACATTGCAGAAGAATATTTGCAAGCCTGTAAAGAAAGCTACATATTACATGACAGAGCAGTTTTTAGATGTAAACAAAAAGCTCCTGGGTTTTGCATAAAAATACTGCAGAAAGAATAAATTGTGACAAAGTTAGCAGAAAAACTCATTCTCCAGCACACTCAGTAAAACCTCCCAGCTGTTTTGTACTGTGTAAAAGTCTTGCGCACATGCAAAAAATATGCTGTAAGAAAAGCTGTCTTTGAAAATATTTCTACATAAAAACAAACTTCTATAAAGGACACTAAAGTGTAATAAAATAAACAGTCAATATTTGGTCTGAAAACGATTTGCTTGAAAATAACTGGTAGTGATGGATGCAGTTGATGGATGCAGGTTTATACTTCAGGTTAAAAAGCTGGGAGGTTTTATTGAGTGTGCTGGAGTTCTTCTGGTAACCTTTGTCACATTTGCTTCTTTCTATTTTTTCTATTTATTCATTTATTTGTATCTGAAAACAGGTTGTCATATTGCTTTCTTTACAGTATGCAAATATTCTCCTGAAATGTTGTTTATTTATAATTTTTAAAAGTATGTTTGGAAATATTGAATGGTTTTGTACATGATAATGCACGGTAATGCAGATAATGTCATGTACTGTATAACAAAATTTGTACTAAAGATATTATGGTGACTAAGACTGTTGCACAGTACTGCATATAAAATTGGGGCTAATTGGCACCTGACATTTTGACTCACCCCTAATGACTAATGTGTACTTAACAGAAAAGCATATAATACAGCACTACTATCAATTAGACTTTTATTCAGAATTTTAGGAATATGTGTAGTGTCTGAATTTGTTCCAGTGCAATCCTCACTGCTACCCTGTAAAGAGTCAAAGTGAATTAAAAAGTGTTTTGGACATGGCTTAAATGCTTTAACCCAAGACACACCTACGTGTAGTTTTTATTTTATTTTATTATTATTATTGTAAAAACAGATCCTCCTAACCATAGTCTTTCTTATTCTCTCAGATTC
Source organism: Clarias fuscus (assembly GCA_030347435.1). NCBI lineage: Eukaryota > Metazoa > Chordata > Actinopteri > Siluriformes > Clariidae > Clarias > Clarias fuscus. Next base: position 13,926,240 of record CM059225.1, on the reverse strand, counting down.
CCACCCTTCTCGGAACAGCGGGGAGAGAAATATATCAGAATGAGGTCTGGTTTTCTGTCCCACACACAAATATTTCATCCTACTCCATTTTATTTTACACATTGTGTTAAATAAAACATTTACACACAGTTTGTATATTTTGAGACATTTCTTTAAAAGATCAAAATGATTAATACTATTATATTGGATATTATTGGACTACTGATTGGAAGGTTACAGGCTCAAACCCCAGGACAGCCAAGCTGCCACTGCCCTCAAGGAAGGCCCTCAAATGTGTCGAGATGTGAAATAATATGGATAAAGGTGCCTGGCACATGCTACAAATGTAAGATAAATTGTCTTAGGTTGAATGCTTTCATTTTTTTAAAAGTATTAATGGAACTGAATAATAATAATAATAATAATAATAATAATAATATAATTCTCTATTCTGTTTTCCACTAACACTGTAGAGCATATTAGGCAATGAGGGATTTCTAGCTAGTGCGATTGATGGCAAGTTCTTTGGCTGCATCCCAGGAGATGTGGAGGTTATGGATGAAAGCCTGATGCCAAGTCAGTCATGGTCAGCCCCTGCTGAACTGGCCCCCTGGTGGAATCCATCAAAATGCCTTTTTGGGGATGCTTCTGTTGTCCATGCGAATAACATGCCTGGTCAGTCAAAGGCATCGGTGTGTGTACTGAGGCTAGGCAGCTTGCTTTATCATAGGACCTCCTCGTTACTGATGTTGTCAGAGTATGCAGTATCTGTCTAAAGCAACATCTAAGTTCACCCTCCAAGTGATATTGGATGCATAGAAATTGATAGTATGTGATATGGATGCATGCAGATAACCAGATGTTGTACTTTTTTGCAGAGTGCTTGTTAATTTTGCAGTTGACATCAGCAGTTGATATTTTTGTCTGATAAATATTAGAATAGGTAGCACTGTGGCTTAAGGGTTAGCACTGTTGGCTTGCACCTCTAGTGTCTGGGTTCGATTCCCTTGGTGGGTTTCCTCTGGGTGCTCGAGTTTCCTCCACACTTCACCAAAAAAAAAAAAAATGGCACAGAGGTACATGATCACATGTTTTTATGGTTGTTTTCAGTTGTTTTTATGACCAAAAAAAAAAATTTGTAATGAAAAAAAAAAATATATATATATGCTCATTTTTAGAGTTCTACATTTTTTGGTGTTATTCCCAGGTTCCAGTAGTGGTAAAAATGCACATACTAAATTAGTAATGATCAATTTTGCTCTACCTGACACATCCAAAAACCAAAATGCATAGCTTGATGTCTGAAGCCTCCTCTTTAATACACACCTGACATTGTCATTGACCTATGCTTAATTGCCAGCATGGGTCTGTGTTGCTTATTTTTTAAGGGTTTTAACTTGTATGTAATCTTGCAGAGGTTTCTTATATGTTGTTTACATGTTGTATCTATCAAGTCTTACCTGCCTGATTTCAGTGGTGCAGAAACATATCAAGAACTCTCCTTAGCAAGGTCCTTCTCAAGCCTAGCTTGTGGCAGCTGGAGTACCAGATTGTGAGGATGGCAGTGGAGTAAATGGGCCATCAGAACTCAGAGGAACATTTAGTAATGCTTCCTGGACCTGAACATTGACCACTGGTTTCCATGGAACAGCTTAAGGACTGGAGTTGGATGCTGCTACAGAATCTGAAAAGTGGTCATGCTGAAGGTGTTCATTGAATGGCCTTTAGTAAGATCAGCATAGTGGGTCTGGTGCCACCGATTGGCATCCCTGGATGAAGCCATCCCACTAGCAAAGGTTTACAGTGGACACCAGTGGACCCAGTGGAAGGCAGCTCTCTTTTTCCCTTTTCCTTTTTCTTGACTTGACTTGAAAAATAGCCAGAAGCCGTGGCTCTTCACAATATATCACCACTCTTGCAAGTAATTTCAATGGGTTAGGACTTTTTAAGGTAACACACTGAATCAGAGAAGTCAATTATGGGGTCAGGAGAACAGATTGAGTCAATGCACTTCAATATACCACTAAGAAGTGTGGACCAATTCAGCCTGGTCCACTGAGGAAACCACCCCTCACCATCCCAGGTTGCAGAACACAAAAGGGGGTGAAGTAGGCACTTCCTACTGTAAACACAGATCAGGTTGAGGAGATGCAGTCTTACATAGCATATGACATGATAAATAAAAAATAATAAATACAGTCTAATTTCTTTGACTGGCCAATAATTTGACTTTTCTCAGACTGTAAGTTCTGAAGTTTTGCAGTTCTCTTAAAATGATTAAGTAAACACAATTTAAATTGGGCTTAAAATTGTAAAATGGAAGTATACTATGATGAAAAATATCATTAGTGTGCCTATAAGAGCACTGAAGTGCACTGTAGATTAATCTTTTTTTTTCACTAGAGAATGCATTCTGTAAGAGAATCTTTTGAGAACTGCTCCACATTTGGCACATATAGCGCATTCACAGATGTTATTTGTCAATTTCTGTGATGCAACATTGCTCAGGGCTGCCGCTTTTACACACCGCAGCAACAGCATAGGCTTCATAAAACAGGAATATTACAAACCACACCTATTGTTTGTGTGCACCACGTGAAATAACCTTTACAAATGATTTATACCATTAGAGTATAAAATTAACAAGCCATGGACATCATAGTCTGTAATATACAACACAAATCATTGGAAAAAGAATTTCTTGTTTGTAATAATGCTCATCTTGTTAACTGTATCCATTGATGCTCTATCTTTATGAGACACTATTCTTTTTCCCTAATAATGTTATAAAGAGAGTAGGTTTAGGAAGACTCTATCTTAGGGTACGGCTATCAAGGCTTTACAAATTCTTCATTTCCAACCTTTTACGTACATGAAGGTTAAACTATTTAAACGAGTGTCCTAGTTTCATTCTATCACACAGAGGGATGATTGGATCAAAGTCTGAGTAGAATTTGTAAACAGGGACTGTCCTTGTCTGGGAAAAATACTAAAATTAAAATAGTGTCGGGAAAAAAAAGCCTGTTTTGAAATCCCTGAGCTTTCTAGGACAACAAAGCCTGATTTTAAGTCACAGAGCTGGGAAAGTCTGATAATATGTTTTTGGAGCTAGATGATCAGTGATTATGTCTCTCATTTATACTGCAGGAGCAAGAACAATATGCCGGTTATTGCCATTATGGATGAAAGCACGTAAATGATGATTGATGGTGGGAATCAGGGCAGGGATACCTACTGTTTGATGTCTAGAGATATGCCTGTCTTCTCCGATCTAATCCTCTACCACTGCTCAAAGAATCTCACATTAAAGGATTCTTGCAATAAATTGCAATAAATAAATACGAAATCCGTCAGTAACTGGACTTAATTGCAAGACAGTGTTTTGCTGGACGAAAAAAAAAAAACTTGAAAAATATAGCTAATATGATAAAATGGCTTAAGGGAACATTTTGAATAATGTAGGTGACCTAGCTGATGTTTAAGCAGGAATGAAGCACGGAATATTAATTGCAAATCAACACCTTCTTAGGCAAAATTAAAGTTATTGCTGAGGGGTAGTGGCTCAATAGGCATTATCAAAGCAGATGAGAGGGACCATTTCCTCAAGATAAATGTCATTATATGCTAATCTTATACTTCCACTTAAGGGGCATTCCTGGGCATTCCTGTCACTGGTAGTTCATCTAATATCAAGTAAGGCATGCCCCTAGTGCAAATCGATCATGGTAGTGGTGAATAATTTTTAGGATGGTATTTCATCATCTTGGGAAAAAAATAAATAATTGACTCATCAGTGTACTGTAAATCACCTTTCAGCACAAATTTTGTGTAGGTTTTCCTTGTGCTGCCAAAAAGAGCTCTGATTCACAAGACCTCTGTTGGTGTGAATGATCTCTGACACCAGGTCGTTAGAAGCAGGTCGTGCCACCATGGATCAGACTTGTTTGTCCAGCTCATCCCACAGATAAATTGGGTTGAAACTCTTTGTCGTGTTCTGAAAAAAGTTCTGAACAATTTTTGCAACGAATGCAATTTTCATCTGAAGGGTCTGGTTCATGTGCATCTCTGTCTCAAGTGCATACAGAGCCTAGCTGGCACATCTGGAAACACCGATATTTAGGCTTTAGGCTACTCAGTGGGGGATTTGTGGATTGTTTTGGATCATAAGCAGTGTCTGTAATATTTACTAGCTGGTGTTTTTTTGTGTAGCATAGGTGTTTGCTGTAGTTTATTTTTCTTTTGTACAATCACCTGCTATTTTCATTGGGCAAGCCATTTTTCTTTCTGTTGATCATTAAAATTCCTCACGGTTGAACTGATTTTAGTTTAGTTCATTTAAGACTTTCTTTCTAGTAATTTTTCTTTATAATTTTGTCTCACCTTGAGGATTCGATTCATTCTTTTTCAATCCCATGTTTATTATGTAAAGCACTAAAGAAAAAAAAATGTGTTGACATTAACATTAACATTTGTGTTGTGCCCTCATTTTGCTCTTGAATAGAGAAGAGTTTTTTGGCATGGCATTTGGTGTAAGTTGAAAACTGATTGCCACCTTTTAACATACAGTAGTTACAGAGATCAGGAATACAGCTGCATTTTTGATTTGGATGTCAATTAACTGTGTGAGATCACTGAGATTCTAGAGGTTGGAATAAGTGATATCTTGGGGGAGGGGGGGGGGGAAGCATCCGTGTTCTTCAAGTGAAGAGTGTCTTTAGGAATTGTAAAGTTTTCTGTAATTTTCAAAGTTGATGGAAATTGCTTTCATTCAACAGGAAATTCATTTGAATGGAATCCTTTGTTTTACTGGGTAAAACTTAAACACTTTCTAAAAGACTGAGGGCGATTGTCTTCCCACCCTGTCCGAAGTTTGAGACAGAACATCTGATTGTATGTGAAGCGGTGTGGTGTCAGCAAGTGGTCTATATGGCTGTTCTGGCTATGATTCTGAACTTTGCACCAGCCTAACTAGGGCTTTTTTGATGGCAGACCCAAACACTGACCCCCTGCACACAAGACAGCTCCTACAGGGCTGCTGATTGCTCTCCAGAGCCAAGTTCCAAAATATAGTGGAAAAAGCCCCACTTTTACATCTACCATGAAAGAAAAAGAAATCCAGGTGGTTTGATTACTAATCAAGAAAAGCATAATGTTCTTATTCTTACAAAAGTGTTTTAGTCCTCAGTGTTACAAAGCACACTGTGGCAAATACTCCATTTGGGATAAAAATGTATTTGATGGAAAATGCTAAAGAAAATTTAAAGAAAGAAAGAACAAATAACAGTCAGTGTCCTTCAAATCATCAGAATGTGTTACTGTATACTGTATAGTGCTGGCCTCCTGACATAACTTGAGTTGAGATGAGATGAATAATTTGACTCAGCATTTATACTGTGTATGCGGCCAATGAGATGCAGTTAATGCAGGAGTTAATGCACTATGTCCTGGGCTAAACGTAAAGTTTTAAATTGTGTTACCTTATCTTGTTGTCCAGTTGCACTAAAACTTATGGACATACTGTATTCCGTGATTTTTCCTCACTATCAGAAAACATCACTAGCTACATAGTTTAAATGCCAGCTCAGCTGAATATGGAACCTGGTTGAACATGGAACATACAATAACACTTTTTTAATTTTTTTTTATTCTCAGTGTGAAATTAGAGATAAGAGTGAGGAACTCTCGACATGAAGCCAACTTATTTTTTTTTTTAATATGTTTTTGCGATATGAGTAATGTCCTGCATCAATCATCAATAATGTACCATTTTGGCTCAAACTGTGCATTATGCTGTGTTGGACAGTAGTAATACAGTACCACACATAGCAAATCAATCAGAATCCATTAGATTATTTGTTTTTACATTACATTTACTTTTACATTTTGATTGTTACAGTATAAATATTCCATGTTTAATTCCTTACCTTACTCAATATTTTTAATATGCATAAGTTGTGTGTCAAATGACAACGTGGCATTGTTCAGTATGCTAAGTTTATTTTTTTTTAATAGTCATCTTTGGCAAATTGTTAAACAAATGTCAATAATACTGTATTATGGGTTGTGATCTGTTATTTAAATAAGCACATTCAAGAGTTCTTTAGTTAATCCAATCAATAGACTTTTGATAGTCAGAATAAATACACATTGCAAATCTACAGGAAATACTATGAGGCAAGGTAATCAAAGTTGAGAAAGAAATGTACAGTATGTTTATGTGTCAATAATACCAAGTTCTACAAACAATCTACTAGTCATACAAAAACTGTCAGCATCCTGACACAAACCATTTGTATAATAATATGAAATATTAACAATTTGTCGTATACACTATAAATCAATAATCAATATATTAAACTATAAATTAAAGCGTTACATTGACTATTTTGTTTTAACTGGATGAAGAAAATGTATATGTGGTTTGTAGAGGGTCTAAAACTGTAGAGGGTATAACTACTGTACTTTTTATTTAATCCACCTACAATAACAGATTTCACAATTAATTTACAGCATTTTAAGAAAGATTCTAGCCATGATTTAGTCACTAGCCAAGGAGATGTTGGGGAATATGGAATATTTAGAGGAGAAATCCATGGGGAAAACGTGTCAGGAAAAAAAAAAAAAAAAAAAGCATGAGCTTTAAGATTTAACACACTGCTCCTGGCATTTAGAAAAGTTGGAAAAGAGCTATCATTATAGAGTGAATCTTGTATGGATTGTCTATACCCCTGTTATCTACAGGCCTGGAAATTACATTGAATAATCAAGGCATATACAGAATCCAAAGGTCATGCATAGTTCATTTCCCAAATGCTATTTTCTTAGCTGCAAATTATCTGGATTATTGGCAGGGCATAACACAAAATGAAACTGAGCATGAGAAGAGTCAGTGCAATTATTCAGAGCACTTGACATGTGGCAGCATGCAGGAATATCAGTTAAAACCTATCCCCAAGAAAAGGAAAAGATAAAAACTTATGCATGAAAATGTATGAAGATTTTATCATTAGGTGGAAAATTATCAAAGGACCTACTAATTAAACATTCGCGAAGAAACTCCAATCCAATCTAAATCACATGCAATTTCACTGGTTTACTGGCAATGCATGTGAGTCATGGGAATGAAAAATAAACATGGTTGCTGTGGATAATTAAAGCTTAACATAAATGTTTTTTTTTAATTTTTTAATTAAGCTAGACGCTGCCACCTACAGTAAGTGTGGTCCATAAATACAGTTTTCAGGTTGGTGTTAAATAGTCCAAGGTTCTTGAACAGAAACTTTAATCCTCAATCAAACATAACAAGTTTGTGATAGACTGACGGAAAACCAGGGCTTTTCAACCGACATCACTTTCTGTCACACAATCCCGGGCCTTCCGCATGGCAAATGATAATTGCACAATTAAGCCAACAATGCCCCTGGAATTATCTAAGGAATATGATGTTCATGCGCATATGGGTCATGCTGTTGGTCACTTTTTCACATTCTTTTAACCATATAGTTTATGTTTAATAAGTTGCCTGAGAAATCCTTTCAGCGTGATCTGTTCCAAAATCTACCACTGCGAAAACTATTCCTGAAATTGAAATATCTGATTCCTGCTTGTTAAACACAGTCATTCAACATTTACAGTCCTTTAAATGAATAGTCTTTAACAATGCTAACACTGCTTTAATACAATAAATGGTCATTTCATTTTATTCTTTTGATGCACATTTTTATCCATTTCTCCTCCTCTTTCTACCAATTCTGCCCATCTCGGTGTGTGACAGCTATGTTAGGTCCTGATAAAAACTCAGTAAGTCATCTTGGAAAAATGAGTTTATTATAAGGGATGCTTATGATTCTACATTTTTAACAAAAAGGAACAATATTGAACTGAACTGAATTTAGAGACTTCTTTGTTAAAAGAAAAAAAAAACACTTGATGGTCAGTCTATTGATTTACAAGCACACAGGTAAAATGGAGGATTTATAACCAAACGAACAGAATTTACAAAAAGGACCTAACCTAATACACTACTTTATTTTTCTTTATCAACTGGGCACTTCAGCACAGTTGAGCTTCACAATTCTTAGAACTGAACCGGGGGAAAAAAAAAATTATATATATACAGTACAGACCAAAAGTTTGGACACACCTTCTCATTCAAAGAGTTTGAATTTGTATTATGGCAAGAAAAAAGCAGCTAAGTAAAGAAAAACGAGTGGCCATCATTACTTTAAGAAATGAAGGTCAGTTAGTCCGAAAAATTGGGAAAACTTTGAAAGTGTCCCCAAGTGCAGTCACAAAAACCATCAAGCGCTACAAAGAAACTGGATGACATGCGGACCACCCCAGGAAAGGAAGACCAAGAGTCGCCTCTGCTGCGGAGGATAAGTTCATCCGAGTCACCAGCCTCAGAAATGGCAGGTTAACAGCAGCTCAGATCAGAGAGCAGGTCAATGCCACACAGAGTTCTAGCAGCAGACACATCTCTAGAACAACTGTTAAGAGGAGACTGTGTGAATCAGGCCTTCTTGGTAGAATATCTGCTAGGAAACCACTGCTAAGGACAGGCAACAAGCAGAAGAGACTTTTTTGGGCTAAAGAAAACAATAAAGAGCACAATAAAGAAAACTCTTTGAATGCGAAGGTGTGTCCAAGTCCAAACTGTTGGTCTGTTCTGTATATATATAATCTATATATATATATATATATCTCAAAGTCAATCAAATCATTATACTTGCCTATGTTTTTTGCTTCCAACACATCACCTTCAGGGACAAAACCAGAAGCAATTCTAAAGAGATTTAGCAACTGTAGTTACTGCCACAAGAGGCAAATTGTGATGCCTAGACGACTGGGTCAAAGCAACTCCAAAACTGTTGCTCTTGTGGGATGTTCCCAGCCTGCAGTGGTCAGGACCTACCAAAAGTTGTCAAAGGAAGGAAAACTGGTGAACCGACGGCAGAGTCATGGGTGGCCGAGGCTCACTGATGCACATGGGGAGCGAAGGCTGGTCTGTGTGGTCTGATCCAATAGAAGAGCTACTGTAGCTCAATTTGCTGAAAAAAAGATTAATGCTGGTTAACATAGAAAAGTGTCAGAACACACAGTGCATCACTGTTTTGGTAGCAAAAAACAGGACATACTCAATATTAGGTGGGTGGTCATAATGCTATGGTGTATTGGTGTATATTTTATGTATAATCTGATTCTGAGTCTAACACAGACAGTGAAGGTTGCTGTCAGAGGGAATGAATGCTGACTTATTTGCTTTGAAACATCTGGAACCCCTCAGCGGTAGTAACGAGGTATATATAAATGTTCATTAGTGGAATTGATTGAATAAACTTTTGTGGCTACATAGTAAAGAGTTTATTTGCGTACAATTCAAGCTGTAGGGTGTTAGTTCAATACTGCAGATTTGACTGTGTACATACAGTACTATACAGTATGTTCAATTGATATTAAGAATTCTTGGTTACACCAATAGTATATAAATATTTGCAATGACTTTTCCTAAACCAATTTGAAGATGATGGTTTGTCTGGGAAGGCTAGCCTCATTGGAATACACAACTCATTTGGTCTAATCAATTAATTTACAATTAATGCTTTAGATTAATGGTTTTAATTTTAATGGATCTAAATTTGATTTTGTATAATCAAATCTTATATTGATTATACTACAGTATGTAATGTATACCTGATGAGAGTATACAGTACTTCATGATATTTGTTTGTTTGTTTGTTTGTTTGTTTGTCATGGGTAGCTTAGGGAACAGACACGGAGAACAGATTTAATATTGTGGAGCCTGAGTGATGCCTAAGAGGAAGCACATGCTCATCTGGATGGCAGCACATAGCAGGATTTTGATAATTACAGGCAACAGTCTTACAGGATGGGCTGGGGTTGTTTTTATCAGCTCTTTTAAGCCAGTAAAATTATGGCCTACAAGCAAAAGGACTGGCACAGCTTTAATTATTTCCACTTATCAAGACAATTACCCTGTGAGTCCTTAAATATGTAGTATTGTGGTATTGAGTTCTTTGTTTGTTGTTGCCCTGCGCACATACTGTAGCATAGGGAAGGCGCCACTATGCAGTCTAACACTTTTTCTCTTGTAAAAAAAAAAAAAAAAATATATATATATATATATATATATATATATATTTACAAATGTGCCTAAATATGAAAATATGCAAATGAACAGAATGGCACAAAACCACAGAAATGAAACATACTGCATTAAAATTAAATTAAAGGTTGCAGGATAAATTATTATGAAAATAAATTCAAAATTACAGTACAAGTTCCAAGTAGGTAGCAAGTTTAATTCTCCCAGATCTAAAAGAAGTGGCTAATACAACATAATAATAATAATAATACAAAATGTGGATTTAAATAAGCAAATACTCTTTGTTGCACCACATAAAAGGCAGTAGGAAAACAGCTATTTTTATTAGTAAGTAGGAACTTTTCCAAATGTACAATATGAGAACTCACATGATTGGGACCAAACAGCTGTGTGGCCATAAGAAGACCAGTTGTTAGTGCAGCTAATTGAATAAGGGCTTAAATTTGCTAAGGAACATAGAGATTGGAATTTGTAGCAATAAACATAGGTAAATTGATTGGATCAGTCCAGATTTACCATTTTCCAGAGCAATGGGAGGAGAATCAGAATAAAGAAAGGAAGCACATGAAGTGATGCAGCCATCAGGTCTGAGGTTGCAATGTCACAATAAAATGAAATCAGCTGACAGAATGAACAGGTGATACCATTTGTGTATTTTCCTTCCCTGATGACAGGATTAAATTCCAGTCTGACATTGCTAAAATTCATAAAGACAAATAAATAAGTAAAAAAAAAAAAAAAAAAAAAAAAAAAAAAAAAATATATATATATATATATATATATTAAAAGCATCAGCCAAATGAACAAGCAAATGCACTGGATGAAGTTAAATTGTATATACAGTAATGTATATAATTGTACATTTTATATATATATATATATATATATATATATATATATATATATATATATATATATATATATATATATATATATATAATTGTATATATACAGTATAAAAGATTTCAAATAATAATGGAGTGTGATGGAATAATTAGATCTAAAAAATAAAAATACCATGATGAAGTGATCAATTTCAATTTAAAAGGAAGACACTAGGAGTTTGCATATACAGTACAGTAAGTCAGTTAAGTTTGGCTTAGAATAGTCAAGCATCATCATCCTTATTTATGCTGTTCGTCATCTGGGAAAATCATGTTTTTTGCTTTAGTCTTGTCTCAGGTTATGCCTTAACTTTGAGTAGGGAAATACTACCAGGCTCAAAGGTATACTGACCCATCAGACCACTCTGAGGCCATTGTCAGAGTGTCATTAATCACTACATGCCATCATTTATGATTCGGTCTCCCTGTGGTAGCAGTATGGTCTTAATCAATAACCTTGGTTCAGGTAGATAACTGCACTGTAGTCTTGAGGGAGCAGCTTTTGGCCAGCTGGAAGCTGTCCACTGTCCTAGATCCTGGGAATGTAGCACCACACCTGCTGAGCTTCACCTCCTGTCCTTGGGATTCTGGATGTCCAGTCCTTATACTTACACAAGCATACTGCTTCAGATCTTATTTATAACATGTTAGCAGGCCAAAAACCAGGATAAATATGCAAATATCATGTAAGGTAATTGATTACAAAAACTATATAAAACTGAAACTATTCCATTTACATAAGCATTCAGACTCTGTTATGACACTTGCAATTGAGCTTTGGTGCATCTTCTTCTTATCATTTGTCCTTGAGATACTTCTACAACTTAACTGGAGTCCACATGTCTCTAACTAACTTCATGGGACATATTTAGGAAAGGGTGCATAATCCATCTATATAAGGCCTCACAGTAGATGGTGTATGAATGTGAAAACAAATTCATGAGGTTGAGAGATCTGTAGATCTACAAGACAGGATTGTGACTTCCAGAAAGACAACCATCACCGCAGCACTCCACCAAATAGCCCTGTATGGTAAACTGGTTAGACTGAAGCTATTCCTCACTAAAAGGCATACGACAGCCAGCTGGGAGTTTGCCAAAAAATCCCCTGAAGGACTCTGAGACCACGAGAGACAAAGTCGTCTGGTTTAATAACACAAAAATTAAACTATCAGGTACTACACCATGCTGTGGAGGCATTATCATACTGTGGGAGTGTTTTTATGTGACTGGAACTGGGAGATTAGTCAGTATAGAGAGAAAATTGATGCAAATTGAATTAAGAGCTGTCGTGAGTAAAAATCTTTCTTTAGAGTGCTGAGGATTTCAGGCTAGGATGAAGGTTTACAGTTCACCAAGACCATGGCCTGAATCACAATGAACAACTCTGAACAACTCTGTGGCCCAGCTACTCGGCCAAGAAGAACGGAAGAAACCTCCAAAAGAAAGCTGTGCCAAGCTTGTATCAGTGAACGCAGCCAATCAGCATGTCACATTTTCCAATGCAGTCTCTTCACATGACTGCTGATGGGGTGGTTGGGATGGCAGATGAGCTTGTTAGTTTCAGTTTTTTGATGATGGATAAATGGGTGTAGTTGATGAGCTCATGGATGCACATGCTCTTTCTGAGAACGTCTGAAGCTCTTACTGATATGCAACTCAGAGAACTTTATTTAACACACATTTAAAATTACAGTGTTGACAGCTTTGATAGTTTATAGCAAAGTCATGTTCTTTGGTTAACTGTTCTATCAGACCCGCAGAGCTCTTTGCCCTCATTTTGGTATGTTATTCATTTTGATGTCTAAGCTGGCATGTTGTGCTCATATAACTAGCAAACCAATAATACGGAAAGAAATGATGGCCTAAATCAAGGCAGCAAACACTAGCTAAATTTAACAACAACCTCAAATTTTCTATAGCTAGCATGTCACTCAAAACTGACTCATGGGCACAGAGTTTTCTGGTGAACTGGTATGTTTGGATGCTTGACTTACCCATACATGAATTTGCTGGTTCTCCCTTTCAGCTCACCAAACACAGCGAGAGTACATGTATGCACACTGCACAAAATGTACATTTATCTTGCTCACCATGACAGGTGCAGTGGTGGCTCAATCAGTTAAGACTCTAGGTTACTGATTGGGAGATTGTGGGTTCAAGCCCCAGCACCGCCACGCTGTCACTGTTCAGACCTGGACACTGCAGGTTCACCCCAGCTTCCTAAGACATTTGAAAAAATTCTTTCACCCGACTGTAAGGTACATGTGACAAATAATTGAATATAAATTGTAACATGACTGTTAACAAAACTAATTATGATCTCTTTCTTCCCCCCTGGCCTTTCCTTCCCCTCCTTCTACCCCCTTTCTCTTTCTAAGTTCAAAATTAATTAAAGGAAGAATTATTGCTTGATGCATCCGCTACGCCTCAATACACCTACCAGCCGGCCGTGAATCAGGAGGGCGACAAATACACACAAAAAGAGAGTATATTTAAGTGTTTTAGCCAGATGCCCTGTGCCATGTACATCCCAAACGTCAAAAGAACAAAAGTCATGTGGAGACAGATGATAGAAAACACACTAGCATTTTTTAGGTCAGACAAAAGTGTTCCAGCGAGCCATGTGCATGTATGTTCATTATTAACAATGGTCACTGGTACAAAGCAGCTTCACAGAATTATTTAATAATACATAATTATGGAAATGTGTATGAAACGTGAGAAAATGTGGAATTATGGAAATGTGTATGAAACGTGAGAAAATGTGTATAAATTAAAATGATCAGGTTGTCCCCCTGATTATCACGACAATCCCAAACCTACAACAATCCCAAACCTACAACAATCCCAAACCTCCAATAATCCCAAACCTCCAGTAATCCCAAACCTACAATAATCCCAAACCTACAACAATCGTAAACCTCCAATAATCCCAAACCTCCAGTAATCCCAAACCTACAACAATCCCAAGCCTACAATAATCCCAAACCTACAACAATCCCAAACCTACAACAATCCCAAACCTACAACAATCCCAAACCTCCAGTAATCCCAAACCTACAATAATCCCAAACCTACAACAATCGTAAACCTCCAATAATCCCAAACCTCCAGTAATCCCAAACCTACAACAATCCCAAACCTACAACAAACCCAAACCTACAACAAACCCAAACCTCCAATAATCCCAAACCTACAATAATCCCAAACCTACAACAATCCCAAACCTCCAATAATCCCAAACCTCCAACAATCCCAAACCTCCAACAATCCCAAACCTCCAGTAATCCCAAACCTACAATAATCCCAAACCTACAACAATCGTAAACCTCCAATAATCCCAAACCTCCAGTAACCCCAAACCTAAAACAATCCCAAGCCTACAATAATCCCAAACCTACAACAATCCCAAACCTACAACAATCCCAAACCTACAATAATCCCAAACCTACAACAATCCCAAACCTACAACAATCCCAAACCTCCAGTAATCCCAAACCTACAATAATCCCAAACCTACAACAATCGTAAACCTCCAATAATCCCAAACCTCCAGTAATCCCAAACCTACAACAATCCCAAACCTACAACAAACCCAAACCTCCAACAATCCCAAACCTCCAATAATCCCAAACCTCCAACAATCCCAAACCTCCAACAATCCCAAATCTCCAATAATCCCAAACCTCCAACAATCCCAAACCTACAACAATCCCAAACCTCCAATAATCCCAGATGTGACCCATCTTGCCTTATTACTGGTTGGAGGTTCCTAAATAAGAAATCACTTCATGCTACTGAGGATGGCCGTATAGGGTCTGCCAGGAGATCCATGTGATGCAGTACAGAATACAGCTCCATGTGGCTAGGCATGGGTGACCTTCTTTTTTTTTTTGACTCTGACATTTTACATAGGCAGCTCTCATTGAATTCATCCAGTCAGCTCTCTTTGGATCAACAGTGTGTATCTAGCCAATAGAAACTCATAGAAGGGTGTGCTCATTATACTCTAGGACATGTGAAAGGCTCTGAAGGACAAGGACTTAAGACAGAAGGGAGAGTGGATGTGTAGTTTTCTCAGGAATTAGTCTATATGTTACATCTACAGTAGTTATGGCTTTAATGTTATAGTATTATTTTCCTGATTAGACCTTCCCTAAATTTACTCATTAAAATGATTCATGCCAGTCTGGGCACAGATTTGTTAATGTAAGGTCAATAAATTTGTCTGACACTGATGAATATCATCATGAGCAGTCAAAATGGAGGTAAGTAATTTTTATTAAGGACAACTGAATGGCTATACAATTACAGGATTTGAGAACAGGTAAATTTTACATTTAAGATATATTTTAAACTGAACATCTCTACACATGCCTACAATGCCATTTATAGAAAAATTGAAAAATCCCAAACATTTTTATTCAAATATCTCGGATATCAGTCTCCCTCTTGAAGATCTTGTAGTCGTAATGTTCTGATTTGGCTAGGTTCTGCAGATACAACAGATGCAAACAATAGGTCAAAGTAAAATGAAATAAATTGCAGAGAAGTCCCACAAAAATGCAAATGCTTAAAAAAAGTATAGATAAATGTGCTTAGGTATGGTTAAAAATTAAATCCCCTTTGTTACTGTCCATCACTCAACAATAAATAGAAAAAAATGTTTACAAGAATAGAATTAGTAGATTTTTAAGCTGGCTAGGTTTTGATAATACAGGATGTTCATGATTTTGACAGAAATGTGGAATTGCCCCCTTTGCCAGCTGCTTCATAACAGGGTAGTACAGCACTTGTATTTGTTAACCTATGTTGGTAGCTTTCATAACACTGGATATGATTTGAGACAATTTCACTCTTTATAATGTGTGTAGCCCAGAGCAAGATGATTCCAAAGTAACTATCACATAATGTTTAGCTTAATTTTCATTGAGGTGACATCATAATGTTTTCTCTGATTGTATTGGCTTGCTCAGAGCTCAGTCAGGGGAATTTTCAATGTTGTATATTATGCTGATCTTTTGTGGTGCCTAGGGTTAGAAATAATCAAGTATTTATTTGTTTAATGTTATTGATTCCCATTTCTAATGACTTGTACATAACTGCAACGACCCTGATGGTTTAGGACGGAAATTGCCATGAGCAGTTTTACATCAGTCACCCCAACATACTGTACAGTGCATCTGAAATATATATTGTGAAAGAGTTAATTTTCATATTAACTCTACTTATATACTGTATATTTAAGGATAGAGTGAGAGATTTCCATAAAACTAGTAAACATGTGGAAGCATAAAGTGTTGTTAACTTCCCTGGGAGACGCTGCAGTGACATTGGTCTTGATAAAACCAAGAAGACCAACACCAATTTCAAACCACCAAAAGACCAATTCATCACCGACTGTGGAACCTTCACAGTGGACTTCAGGCAACTGGTATTCTGTGCCTCTCCACTCTTCCTCCAGACACTTGGACCTTTTTTTTCCCAAATAAAATGCAAAATTAACTTTCATCTGAAAACAGGTCTTTGGACGACCGAGCATCGTTGTAATGATCTCAATGTAATGATCGAGAGTCCAGTTCTTTTTCTCTTTAGAAAAGGTAAGATGCTTCTGATGATGTTTGGCTTGTGTGCGGTTGTCTCAGATGCATTGACTCCAGCCTCACTTTGATGCTCCTTGTGAAGCTCTCCCAAGTTCTTGAATCAGCTTTGCTTGACAGTCGTCTTAAGGTTGCGGTCACCCCTGTCTCTTGTTCACCTTTTCCTACCACAATTTCCCATTCTAGTCAACTTTCCATGAATATACTTCAATACCACATTCTGGAAACAGCCAGCCCTTTCAGGATGACCTTCTGTGGCTTAACTTCTTTATGGATCGATGATCATCTCCACAACTGTCAAGTCAGAAACCTTTCCCTTGCGTGTACTGAACGAGACAAAGAGAGACATGGCATTTATACAGTACTGCATAAATAGAGATTTACTCAAACTCTAAATTAACTATTCAAATATTTTGAGATCCTGGATTTTTGTGAGCCATAATTATCAAAATTAAAATAAAAAAGGCTGAATAAATTGCATTTTACATGTAATGAATCTAGAATATCAAAGTTTCACTTTTTAAATTACATTTCAAAACTTGAACTTGAACTTTTTTTTTTTTAATTATTAAAATTTTTCTGTGATGCATGATAGTGGACTGCATGTTAGCTGAACCACATTTTCTGTTTAAGATTGCACTTTTGACCTCATAGCACACAGTAATAGAGAGGATTTATTTGTGGTCATGCTATTCTTTATCTTCCAAATGAGGATGGTTTAGTTTGAGTCTGGTTCCTCTCAAGGTTTTTAGCTCATGTCATTCATTTTTTTATTTATACCAAAATTTTTTTAAGTAATTATTTTGTAAAGACTCCCTGTCTAGCAGCATTGTGGAGTAGTGGTTAGCACAGTCTCCTTGCCTCTCCAGGATGCAGGTTCAATTCCCACCTTGGCACCTTTCCAAATTTCTCCAAAGCATTATTTTGAAATTAGTAATAATTTAATTCGATTCATTGGATTACAGCCTGCAACAATTGAAAAAAATTTGGAAAACAATTTATGAAGTTTTGAAAAAGTTTAGCTATGCAAATCCTTTCTCCAGTATATGACCTATTTACACTTTAGTTCAGTCTGTTTTGGAGAACTGCTGAAGATAAGTGCTCATTAACAAGTGGAAGCAGCCGTCAATACATTGATATGCTAATTAGCTAATGCTAATGATATGCTAGCACAACCTGTGTGTTATTTGAGCGTTAAGACCTACAGTACAAAAAGCCAACGCCGTCAGCTGGCACACTTCACACACTATATAGGGCTGATGTCAGTTTATGCCCTAAATGTTTGTTGAGTGCACTGGTGTGTGTGTGTGTGTGTGTGTGTGGGTGGGTGTGTGTGCCATGTGAGGGTTTGTGTGTGTGACGAGTAAATGTGTTTGTGCATGTTTGTGTGTGTGTGTGTGTTTCTGCATGCGTGCGTGTGAGAGAGATGTGAGCGTGTGAGTGTAAACATTTGTGACGTGTATGTGTGCGATATATGATTGTGTTTGTGTGTGCATGTGTATGTGCGTGTGCGTGAGTGTGAGAGTGTTGACATTTGTAATGTGTGTGCATGTGTGTGTGTGTTTTTGTGATGTACGTGTGTTCAATAGGCACAGATGCTGAAAAATAAGCATCACACTATGATGTTACTCAATGTGATATATATATATATATATATATATATATATATAATGTCACTATATACTGTAAGGCCACACAGAAAGTTATTAATCGGTTTTCAGCGTAAGTTTAAAGCATTATCAAGGCTGACCCGTTTGAGATATCAAAAATCTCTCTAAAATTTTACATCCTCGGTGTCTTTAGATCACATCGTCCCAGTTTGGTGACGATCATATAAATTCCCTTGGAGGAGTATATTAAAAATCCATCGGGGGGGATGTTTTTGCGAACGACCCAAAATAACCAGCCTTCTGTTTAGTTGAGACATGAAAGTTGTTTTGCTCAATGAGCTCCAAATGTGTACCAAGCTTCGTGTGCATACTTGCAAGTGTGTATGAGCTATGCAGCAAAATCTCATGTGAGGGCCCCTGAGGGACTCTCTGGCATCCTAATGGCCGCAGATTCCAACCTGTCTGCCAATTTTCATGAGGTTTTGAGCATGTTAAAAAAACAAACAAACAGACAAGGAAAACAAGAGGGTCCTGTGCACTCTATAGTGTTTGGGCCCTAATAATAATAAAAAAAATGTAAAAAAAAATGGTTGCACGGGCCCAAGCACCTGTGCCACATAACCTGTGTGCCTCTTGAGCTTGTTACAACCTTCAAAAAGCGCCGGATGTTGATGTCACTCAATGTGCTGTTGTCACTTAATATGATGTAACTCAGGAAGTTATTAACCACTTTTCAGCATAAGTTTAAGGCATCGCCATGGCTGAACAATTTGAGGTATTAAAAATCCCATCTGCAATTGTGCATCCCCAATGTTTTGAAATCATATGTGCCGGGTTTGATGGCGATCATAATGGTGCAGTTGCTTGACCATCGTTTTTGTAGGATGTGTAGCATTAGTACGTATGTCCACTGTGCATTTTGCAAATGACCTAAAATGTCTGACCACCTGTTGAGTCAAGCCCATGACATGCATGGTGAAAATTGCTCAGCTCAATGAGGTCTAGATGAGACGTCTACTGAGTTTGACATGCATATGTGCAAATCCCCTGTGAACACCCAGAGCCATGCCCAGGGCCCAGACTTGCAGGCAGCAGATTCCAACCTATGTGCCAATCTTCATGGGTTTTTGTGCATGTTAAGTCCCCCGAAAGGACCTGGATGATAATAAATAAATAATCCATAGAAGAACAAGAAGGTCCTCGCACATTAATGACGCCAGTACTATTAAAACAGGATTATCAGAGCGCTGGCGATGATGTCATAGTGCCCTAAAAAAAAAAAAAAAAAACATGTACTATACTAAAGATTCACTTGATATTTATCTAGTTTAAAATCACCATGCTGTGTGTGTGAGCAGGTCTATTATGGCCAGTTGGAGGTGATGAGGGATGTGCTGTAAAGTCATTTTAAGTGACATTTTAGTAAGCAAGAACAGTTCATTCAGAAAATATGTCTGCTATTGAATCCCCTTTTCCTTGTTTTCATACCATGCATCTTTTCCTCCCGTCCTCAGACAAGCTATGAGCTTATAAATCCTTAGAAAGAGCCATTAATGACATAAAAAGCACACAGGAACAAACAAAATGAGGAAGCCAAACAGAATGCTTATGTCACACATTACCATATTATGAGGTTACTGTATCTGGAATAGGTAAGAAAAGCAAAGATGAAATGCCACACGTCTGCACCATGAACCTAAACATTAGACACTCTGATGTATAAGCAATATTTATATGTTTGTTCCTATTACCAGTAATAAACATCCCAATCTATTCAGAATTTAACATTTGAGTTGGACGTACTGTAGCTCATAAAGGCAGTTGTGTCACTGTACATGTGTACAATCACAGTTCCTAAATGATCGAAAATGCTCCTTTTCACCAATCTTGGACATTTGTTTTACATTTAGGCAGAAGATATTTATTCTTTCCTCCATTTGTCGTACCTCAGATTGGATTTTGCTTTGATGACAGTGTTTTGATAAAAGGACCCCACCTTTCAAGATTACTGAGGGTATTTTCAATACATTTTAATTAAATGCAGAGCTTTTCCATTAAATCCATGAATCCAATTGTGCCTGCAATTCACTGATAAGAGACTTGACACGATACATATAAAAAATGTAAATGTTTGAAGCAATTGGATCAATAAATGCAGATCTGTCTAGACTACAACAATGAACAAACTGAGGAAATAAGACGAACGTCTCCAATGCATTTATGTGTAAGTACCCATATAAGTTTTTTTTTTTCCTGTAGATATTCTTGTGTTTTTCAGTTTCATGCTGTTCCATGTGCTGTTTATGTACCACTGGTGCATTAGTCCTACTGTGACACAGTATTGTTAAGCCTAGCTTATTCTTACAAGTGTTTAAAATTATATGTTGAACAATTTGTTAATTACATCAAATGGATGAATGAAAAACCCAACCTATTCATAGTTTGTAAAGCGCTATCTGCATTAATTGCCTTAAGATGTTAAATCTTTGATTGCTTCACTAAACCACTACATACTCCCACATTCCATGTAATTATTCAGAAAGCCTTGTAGTTTCAGAGGTATTGTAATTCTCAAGCACTGCCATAAAATGAATGAAATACGTGTATTATGGCTAGCTATTATGGCTTTCAAATCAAAATTCGTAAAATCTGTGACAAAAAAAAAAACATACCAATATGAAATAATCTAGGTAAGAAAATAAATAAATAAATAAATAAATAAATAAATAACCTTCCTGGAAGAAAAGCAGCACGTCACAGATTACTGTGTCCCTTCAGCTTAATAGTATGTCTCCTCTTGCCCTCTGGACCTGCCTGAGAATAGCCCATCATCCTCAATCTTCCTGCTTTTTCATTTTAGAGTGATTTGAACCTATGATTCATCTTTCTGCTGCAGATTATCTCACCTGGTCTCCCTAGAAACTAGCAGGTACTTTTTGCTGCATTGGTTATCTAAGGACGCACGTTCACAATATTCTAATTCTTGGTGTGCTATATCATTTCATTGCATTTAGTAGGGCTGAGGGTGGTACGGTAGTGGTTAACCCTGTGGCCTTGCACCTCCAGGGTCGGTATTTGATTCCCGCCTCAGGTCTGCGTCTGTATAGTTTGCATTGGTGGGTTTCCTCACACATTACAAAAAGACATGCTGAATAGACTAACTGGCATTTCCAAATAGAGCCCCGAGTCCACCTGGGACAGGCTCCAGGCTTCCCATGAGTGGTATAGCGAATGAGTTTATGGCTACACTGTTTGATCAAAGAGTGACACATATTAGACACATATCACGATTTAGATTTTAACTACTATTAAACGTAATTAAATGTACAATTTTGTATTCAAATGTACTTATCTGGGCTAACAGAAAAAAAAGACACAAATGCTCTCATTAAGATTATTGTTGTATTTATTCATCACTTCAAAAGGTTTAAAAATAAACAAATACTAAATCACTGGAATCCAATTATCCATAGCAGGCCTTAATCAGACGTATTGAGGAAAATACAAGCAGATTTAGATTTAACACTATATTATTATTATTATTATTATTATTATTATTATATTCACTTGTTTAAATCAGCAGTTAGTATATAGTATATGTAAGACTATGTAGCTGGGGGGGGGGGTGTTTACTTTCTGTGTCGAGTGGAATTTAGTTGTAAATAAAATTAATAATTAAGCAAAAGTTTCTATGTGCATTTGTTAGCCCTATATATTTAATTATGTTGTGATTTAGGCTACATATGATAAAACACTCAAATACAGCGTTGTTCATAATTAATCTGTCACAAACATTACATATCTCCAGCACTTGTAAGTTCCCTTACAAGTTCCAACAACAAAAAAAACGTACTGCCAAAGGGCCATGTTCTATGTAGCTTGACACATCTAGATGTAAATAGCAGGAAATAAAATGCAGGAAATTTGAATCTATCATCTCATAATTATCTTTCAACCTCAAACCCAAATGCCTTGAGTGTATAGCATAAACAATAGAATTGGCCTTGCTGGTCCAACACTTTCAGAGGGAATTGTGTGTAGTGTAAACACTGGCTATCGTTCCTATTTAATATATGGTAACACACTTATCTTGTCTAAAAGATAAAGTATAACAATTCCACACTAGGGATAGAATGGGCAGAAAATTTGACCAGCACATAAACATCAGCTAGATTCCCTCTATTACGTTTGTCTCTGTCGCAACACATCTCTACATCTATTTCATCTTATCATTTGGACTGGGGAATATCAAAAGCCCCGTGCTGGCATTTACACTTTCAGCCAAGTTTCATTCATAACAAAAAGCAGGAGCCGGAGGAGTAAATTGAACATTGTTTTGTTTTAATATACAGTATATAAAATTTTTAATATTTGTATTCATTAATTTGATTGTGGCGCAGAAAATGATGATAGTCTTTCCTTTCTTAATGCTCCACACCAATTCTACAGGAGGAAAATGGCCTCCAAAGAGGGAATCATGCTTTTCAACCTAACTCCTTTTGATGTGTGGGTCTGAATACTGAGGTACCCATTTTTAGCATCCTCACTACAATGTGCATGTGGGACTGTCCAGCAGAAGAAGTGCTGAAATTCCAAGCAGATTTCTAGAGCATCGGGATGAATCATAGCAGCAAAAACAGAGATCAGGATCAGGCACCAACATCAGGAAGAAAGAGTGCACATACACACGTTTCTACAGGAGGAAAATGGCTTCCTGTAGAAACGTTTGGACAAAATTGTTGGTACCCTTCGGTCAATGAAAGAAAAAATCACAATGGTCACAGAAAAAACTTTAACCTGACAAAAGTAAATAAATAAGAATTCTATGAATGTTAACCAATGAAAGTCAGACATTGCTTTTCAACCATGCTTCAACGGAATTATAAAAAAAAATGAACTCATGGAACAGGCCTGGACAAAAATGATAGTACCCCTAACTTAATAGTTTGTTGCACAACCTTTTGAGGCAATCACTGCAATCAAACGATTCCTGTAACTGTCAATGAGACTTCTGCACCTCTCTGCAGGTATTTTGGCCCACTCCTCATGAGCAAGCTGCTCCAGTTGTTTCCGGTTTGAAGGGTGCCTTTTCCAGACAGCATGTTTCAGCTCCTTTCAAAGATGCTCAATAGGATTGAGGTCAGGGCTCATAGAAGGCCACTTTAGAATAGTCCAATGTTTTCCTCTTAGCCATTCTTGGGTGTTGTTAGCTGTGTGTTCTGGGTCATTGTCCTGTTGCAAGACCCATGACCTGCGACTGAGACCCAGCTTTCTGACACTGGCCAGCACATTTCTCTCTAGAATCCCTTGATAGTCTTGAGATTTCATTGGACCCTGCACAGATTCAAGACACCCTGTGCCAGATGCAGCAAAGCAGCCCCAGAACATAACAGAGCCTCCTCCATGTTTCACAGTAGGGACAGTGTTCTTTTCTTGATATGCTTCATTTTTCCGTCTGTGAACATAGAGCTGATGTGCCTTGGCAAAAAGTTCCATTTTTGTCTCATCTGTCCATAGGACTTTCTCCCAGAAGCTTTATGGCTTGTCAACATGTAGTTTGGCATATTCCAGTCTGGCTTTTTTATGATTTGTTTTCAACAATGGTGTCCTCCTTGGTCGTCTCCCATGTAGTCCACTTTGGCTCAAACAACGACGGATGGTGCGATCTGACACTGATGTTCCTTGAGCATGAAGTTCACCTTGGATCTCTTTAGAAGTCTTTCTGGGCTCTTTTGTTACCATTCGGATTATTCGCCTCTTTGATTTGTCATCAATTTTCCTCCTGCGGCCACGTGCAGGGAGGTTGGCTACAGTCCCATGGATCTTAAGTTTCTGAATAATATATGTAACTGTAGTCACAGGAACATCTAGCTGCTTGGAAATGGTCTTATAGCCTTTACCTTTAACATGCTTGTCTATAATTTTCTTTCGAATCTCCTGAGACAACTCTTTCCTTCGCTTCCTCTGGTCCATGTTGAGTGTGGTACATACCATGTCACCAAACAACACAGTGACTACCTGGAGCCCTATATATAGGCCCACTGACTGATTACAAGATTGTAGACACCTGTGATGCTAATTAGTGGACACACCTTGAATTAACATGTCCCTTTGGTCACATTATTTTCAGTATTTTCTAGGGGTACCATCATTTTTGTCCAGGCCTGTTCCATGAGTTTATTTTTTTAAATAATTCTGTTGAAGCATGGTTGAAAAGCAATGTCTGACTTTCATTGGTTAACATTCATAGAATTTTTTTTAATTATTACTTTTGTCAGATTAAAGTAATTTCTGTGACCATTGTGAGTTTTTCTTTCATTGACCGAAGGGTACCAACAATTTTGTCCACGTGTGTACATACAGTTTGACAGAGAGAGAGAGAGAGAGAGAGAGAGAGAGAGAGAGAGAGAACAGCTCATTAAGTGGGTTCTTATTCTACATTTTACGCAAATCAAGTAGGCTTATTGTTTATTCAACGTTGACTTGTTGTTTGTAGATGTATTTGTTGGCACATAAGGTTTTAGATTAATGTTCTTGATTCTACTGAAAGGATGATTGGTCACCAAAGTACGCCAGACTAGATCTTGTAATGAATTTTTATTTAAAGAATCACTGATGACAGCCAGCTTGTACGCTTAGATGTCCTTGGTTACAGCAGGATGTGTCACAGTTACACATAAAGCAAAAAAGAAAAGTACTTAAAAATTGGTAACTTGGCTAATGTTTGTCTGTACTGGACATCAGTCATTCTTTGTGGCTGTTATGTCAGGGAGATTTGGCCAAGAGGTACAGAACTGTGGAAAAAGTCTTAAGCTCTTAAGTCTCCTCATTTATTTACAGATTGATTGACTGATTGATTGATTGATTTTTTGGGGGGCTTGTTTGTTTGTTTGTTTGTTTGGTCTTGAGGAACAGTTCTCCTGGATCCCTGAAGGACTTTTCATTCCACTCCCTGTATCTCAGCATTTTCAGAGGAACGTGTTTTCGTTTGTTAACCCACACAGTGACCTTTGAATCTTTCAAGCTTAAAAAAATATATAACTTAAGGCATGAACCAGTGAGAAACAGGTGCAGATGATGACGGATGATCAGGTTGGTGATTAGTATACTGGTGATGCTGAATGCTGAGTGGTTGGATCAGACGAGAGGGGAAATGAGGTTGCTGCTGAGGTTGTTATATAACCCATCAATTTTTTAATTGTCCCTTTGGGTACTTTTCAACCTGTCACAGTAGGACATTTGTTTCCATTTCTTTAATTTAACCTCACTCACTCACTCATCTTCATTACCGCTTAATCCTGTATTCAGGGTCACAGGGAGCCTGGAGCCTATCCCAGGAGACTTAGGGCACATGGCAGGGTACACCCTGGAGAGGGTGCCAATCCATCGCAGGGCACACAGACATGCACACACTCACACACTCATTCACACACTATGGGCAATTTGGGAATGCCAATTAGCCTAACCTACATGTCTTTGGAATGTGGGAGGAAACCGGAGTACCCGGAGGAAACCCACCAAGCACGGGGAGAACATGCAAACTCCACGCACACAGAGACGGGGATCGAGCCTGACCGGGGATTGAACCCGGACCCTGGAGGTGCAAGGCAACAGTGCTAACCACTAAACGATCGCGCTGCCCTTAATTTAACCGACATTCATTTATTTAATTGAATACGAAAAAAATTAGAAGTGACACAGTACTGTATGTCCCACTACGTCACCCCATTCTTACCCAAAATGTCACTGATGAATGAAAGACAATAAATAGGAATGCTTGCTTGTTTTATGTCCAAATAGTATTCTTTGGTGATTCTGCGTCTGTACTCCTCTGGTGTGCCTTTGAGATACAGCCATCATTTGTGCGTGTTAAAAATGTTTAGCATTTAGCTCAATACTCTGCATCCAATGTTTTGCTCTTTTAAAGAGCAAAGAGACTCTGTGCAATTTAAATGTCAAAAAAAAAAAAAGTACCGATACAATTAACTCACTAAGAGACCGGAGAGAGCATCTACCAGGGGTGTAACAATGAGATATTCCGGTTTAGCAAATAAACAAACCTGAACTTCAAAGATTCTCTTCAACATCTCAGTCTTGGTAAGCTGAATTACAGTATATTATGTTGTGTGATGTACAGTACAGTACATGTGAAAGTCATATTTTGCAGTACCGCCTGACTAAGCTTGCTGATTTACCAGAGCATTGTGTAAGCTGTTATTTCTCAAGTGGAGCTATTTTGGTGAAGCAATGTATTCCTCAGCATGAGTCTATGCCAGATTTGGACATGCCTTATGCCAAGAAAAGGAAAGACATCCCTTTCTTAAATGTTACATGGGAGGTCTATTGACTGAAATATTGTTCCCTGAAGAGAATGTGGAAAGGAATGAGTCTTTGGGCATTGACCTTAACGTGTTACACTACAGAATCCCTCCTGTCTTAATATTATAGCAGACTAATTCTCCCCTGATCTCCCGACGAGGGCCTGAGTTCAGAGTTGGCAGCTTAACGAAGCAGGCTTACTGAGAAGCAAGTTAATTCTCCTTATCTCCTGCTCACCTCCTGCTCCCTTTTGGCTGTTGTCAGTTTTTTAGCACATATCTTAAACCACCTTCTAAAACAAAACACTGGCCAAAATGCAACTAGGTTTTGCCAACCTAAATTTAAAGGTTCAATTATTTTTTTTGGTTTGTCTAGAGGTTGTGGAGAAGTACTGTAATCTTACACACATAGACGTTTTTAGCTATTCTTATAGGTGGCATATAGGTGGCATGGTCGCATAGTGATTAGCACTGTCACCTACCTGCTCCAGGTTCCAGGTTCGATTCCTCATGGAGTTTGCATGCTCTCCCAGTGATTGGTGGGTTTCCTCCAAGCACTCTGATTTCCTCTCACAATCCAAAGACATGCAGATTAGGCATTCTCAAATTGCCAGCACTGTGTGAGTGTGTATGTGTGTGCCCTGCACTGGATTGGCACCTTTTCCAGGGTGTACCCTATCTCGTGCCTTCTGGGGTCGAGCGGATAAAGCGGATAAAGCGGTATAGACAATGAGTGAGTGAGTAAATATTATAGTTAATATAATGAAATTCATGAAATTTGGCTTGGGTTGAATGACTTGGGAAAAAATGACAAAATATTATAGGAATGTATTTAGTATTTCCTATTGTACAAAGACAATAAACCATGTATATTCTCATTCAACCTTTCTTTCATTTTTTCTTTCTTAAGGCTTAATTTCAGGCTGGATGTTTTATAGTCTTGCTCTGTGTTGCCAGATCTTGTCATTTTCTAGAATAAAGCAAAATGATCTGCCTATAAAGCTTGGTGGGGGGAAAGCCAGGCTAGCTCAATATCCTAACATTTAAGAAGCACAAGTCCGGAGGCGAGACATACAGTAATGGAACTCTGATGTAACCAACAATGCTGTATGACATGAAACAACGGAGAAAATGTACACCTTGATTCACACTGGCTTATGTCTTGACTCCACTTAGGTCAGAGTTGCTGGACCAAATCCAACTACACCGCCTTCACGCTGTGCACTGAGACGTACCTAAGATATGTCCACTTGTTACTAGCAAACTCTGCCGTGATGTGTGTCCATTTGTACTGTATATCTTGGACATGTAAGGAATAATATTTATGCTAAAATAACCGCATATGGTTATGAATGTTACCATAGCTACAGTAGATGTCCTTTTCTTCTTTCACTGACAGCCTGTGTTTTATTGTGACATTGGGCAGTACCCGGACCTGTCCTGGAGAGATTCGATTCTCCCTATAAATAAAACTAATATTTTCCAGCCTTGTGTGTGTGTTTTTTTAAGGGTCCATACTTGGAAGGAAGAAAAAAAAACATTTTTCATTACACACAAACCATTAAAGAAAGGGTGGGGAGAAGTAATTTAACATCTGGGTACAGAAAAAGCTTTGGCACCCTCTGGTGTTAACTTTTTTTTAGCTTGATTGTCTTATAACAGGAGGATGCAACCGGGAGACTGTGGCGAGTTTAAAATATTACTTTATATAGAGGACACCACAGCGAACCAAATGTTGTCCTGGCAGATGGTGAGATCGAGGGAATAAATAGACACTGAGTATATGCAATGAATGAAAACTGAATACAAACTCTCGTCCCTGAAGCCATTTGCTATTAGTCTCAATTGATTCAGCTAAAACTGAGATGTTCGGGACATCTTCGATACGTTACATTAGCACTGCTTCTGGCAAACAACAAGGAGCCCACCTCAGGAGTGGCAGATATGTAGATCAACAAAAGCTATTATCTGGTAAATTCATATTGAGGCTCGATGCTGCTGCTGCGAATGTCTGCCTCCCGATGCCTCGCATCTGTTTCCCAGCTCCTGTGAGGTCATGGGTATTTGTTGAGGCTAATTATTATCTGTCATGGCACAGCAAGACTGCGCAGACCACTGCACTGTGTCCATCCAACGGGATTGCTGTCTGCATTTAAATGGTGGCAATGCCCTCCCCCTTTCTTTTTCTACCTCCCTGCTGTGCTGAGCAGCATTTGTTATTGCTATGCTGCACCAATCCTATCTACCGTGCCATCCATACCGTGCTTACAGATCAAACTTTTTTTTTTTTTCCAAGCAGCAACATTCGTCATCCTATAAAAGGTAGGCATACGACACAAATCCTGGCTGATTGCTCACCTCATGTTGTGCTATCTCAGTCAGACCTATATTTTGGTTGTGTGCAATAATCTGTTTGTAAGGCGCCACTGGAGACCCCAATTTTCTCTCTGTGTGTGTCTTGGGAGACTAGCTTTGACTGAAGCTTCCTTATAGGCTATCTCCTGATAGTGATGCCTAAGAGAGGCACACCAAGGATTATCACATTAATTTCTCAAACTATTCATTTGGGAATGCAAAGGGGAAAGTACAACCCCAGCAGAAAGGAAGCACATTTACTCCAAGTGGAGTCCCTGGGTTTATTACCTCTAATCAGCACCATCTGCAGGGCTGTACGTGGGAATGGAAAGCATTGTCATTTAGTCAATAGACCCAGGTGGGTGTAGATCTGCTGCTGCCACGCAACTAACCCATAATGCTCTAGGATCCATCTGGCACTGAAAGTAAGAGAAACAATTCGGATACAATTAATTTCAATGAGTTTTTACTGTATATAATAACAATAAAGGTGCAACTAATTAATTGCCTTAATAATGCATGAAATCTAGTAGAACATCATTCACAAACAAGATCAGACTACCTGACCCATATCAGGATTCTTTTGTTATCTGTTAATGAATTTCTCCAGGAAGCAGCTATTAAAGCGATTAATCATGCCCTTTACAACCTATACTGACAAGCTTGATACACTTCTAAACATTTTAAATGGTCATAACAGGAATGAAAGTCGTTCGATGATATTAATAATAAGATCAATAATAAATTAGTCTGGGTAATGTTTAAATGTTTCATATGAAAGCATACCATTAAAAGATCTATTGACTTTACTGACATGAGCTACGTTGTTAGCAAAATGAAACATATTAGAATAGGAGGAAATACATAAGTATTATCCCACTGGATAATTACTGCAGTGATTAATATGGTAAGTTATTTAAACCTAAATGATACAGTGTGTAGCTTCTCGTTTCTTAGTAATTATGTCCGACATGGCAATGATATTCCTTTGTTTCAGAAGAGTCAAGTTATTGCGCCGCATCACGAAAAGAAAACAACCAAGGAGATTGCTGAAACTACTAAAGTTGGGTTAAGACCTGTAAAGCGCATTATTAAAACCTGGAAGGGTATTGGTCAACCATTATAAATAAATAGTCCAAAAAAAGTCCAACAGTAGAGCTTATGGCTATGATTAATAGTCAAATTAAGAGTATTTCCAAACGCACAAGGTGAAAAGGACTCAAGGGATTGGGACTAAACTGCTGCGTAGCCTTAAGGAAAACACTTATCAGTGAGTCTAATCAGGAGAAAGGCATTAAGAATAGATTGTGGTGCATTGGGAAAATGTCTGATAAGTCCACATTTACCCAGTTCCTGAGTGATGGGCACATCAGGGTAAGAAGAGGTAGATGAAGTCATGCACACATCATGCATAGTACTGTACAAGGCTGTGACTGGGACTGCTCAAGGTGGTCAGGTCTACAGTAGGTTCAGCAATGTTATGTGCCCCAAAAAATGAGGTTAGCTGACCATCTGAATATATTAAATGACCAGGTTTTCCCTTTAATGGATTTTTTTTTCTTCATTGATGGCAGGGGCATGTTCCAAGATGCCAAGATGTGTCTGAATCCTCAAGCTCATATTGTGAACGAGCAAGTTCAGGGAGCAAGAGACATTATTTTCACACATGAATTGGCCATCAAAGAGTCAAGACTTTAATCCCATTGAGTATCTTTAGATGTGCTGGAGATCTTGGATAGAAATTAATGTGACTGTAAATTTTTATGACATTGCATATGCTTATTGAAATAAGGCCATAGCCATAATTAAAGCAAAAGGCAAGTCCAACAAAATATTAAGTGTGTGACTCCTTTTTTTGGCACAGCAGTATATATATATATATATATATATATATATATATATATACTGTATCTATAAAAGCTGTGTTATACCAGAGCTTTTAATTTTGCAGAATACCAGAACACACTGTTGTAAGAGTAAAAATAATCTTTTTTTCTCTTTATAATCTCTACTACACTCATGCAATTATCCCAGTGTTCTACTCGTGCTTGAATAATATCAAGGTAGAAAGTTTTCTCAGTACATCAGAGCCACGATCGGGTTGCCTGCTTTACATCAGAAATGTTGGCCTCTTTTTGTTGATTTTCAAATTAGTCATTTCTCTTACTGAATGTACACAGGAATGACACTGTCTCAGTTTTCACCATTGACATTTATGTGATGTTTTATCAGATTTTTTTTTTTTTTTTTACACCTTCATTCATGAGAAATTTGATCATAAGTCCCGGTTTGACTTGAATGCCCCTCATATAATACAGGGTGGGTAAAACTTAACTAGTTAATAAAGTCCATATTTCTAATACAAATTTATTGAAACTAATTTGACATTTTGTACTTTATTACATAGGATAATGAAAGCAAATCTTTAAATTGCAATGTAGCCATCGGCCCCTTTCTTCTTGCATTAAACAGCCGGATTTAGCAGGTGGGAAACTATTCTGCTTTCAGGTCACAGTGTTAACGGTCTCTTCCTGGTGTTCACTCAGATTAAGTTTATATTATGACACAGTTTCACAAAGATTTACATAGAGTTCCCCGGGAGAGGTTGCTGAGAGCGTTTTTACTCAAGTACTGTAGTGGAAATTCGGGGCACTGTAATGTAATATTGCCTGGCACAATGTCTGTTTTTAGGTATAAAGGGATTTATAAGTTTGATATTGCTTTGGGTACAAAACAGTGACCGTGACATGTGTCCATAGGGTTCGAGCATTGTTTTAGTATCTCATCTATTGTTATGGGCTAAACCACACCCACCTTCCATATTCTATATTTTTAATTATTAAGTAGTAAACTTCTTTAAACAATTGCCAACCTGCCAAACATTCTGCCTTTATAGATTAACTAATTTTATTCGTTTCATTAATTTCATTACTCTCTTAATGACCATCGGACTTTAATACTTACATTTCTCAGCTGATTCCTAATGTTGGTTTACATCTTACATCAGTAGGAAAAACTACAAGAAAATCTGCTCTTGTAGCATGATGTTATTTGTTCATAGAAGTTGGTAAGAAACACCATTATTATTTTACTGGTTAGTGCAAAGGTGGTGGAGGGGCCTCGCACCTCCAGGGTCAAGGGTTCGATTCCTGCCTCAGGTGTGTGTAAGTGGAGCATTTTCTCCCCATGCTTCCTTCAGGATACCTCCCACAATCTAAAGATATAGTGGGCTATTTGGTGTTCTTAAATTGCCCATATTGTTTGAATGAGTGATGAGTGTGTGTGCATGTGTGCCCTGCCTACTTCCTGAAGTTTCCTGGCCTAGGCTCCAGGCTTCCCATGACCCTGTACAGGACACCCAGTATAGAAAATGATTGAATAAATGGTTCCTCAAATATAATAACATAGAATTGAAAGGATGCTATTTTATTTTTCTTAATGTATCATTTTACACTTCACAAATTTTGTTTGTCTGCTGGAGACCAGTATGTTTTATGTGCCAACCACGTCTATGGTCTCATTTCTTTCTAAAGAAATTCTTTTAACGTCATGAATGAATAAATATGAGAAGCCCTGTGAATTTATTTTGCTGCACATACTGATAAATCTGCTAGGTCACAGTGATATGTCAGGGACGACACAATGCTCTTGCTCATTTGTGGAAGCACTGAGGAGTGTACCATACCCTCTCTAAATAACCTCCTAGACTGATTGTTTTATTCTCACTTTCTATAAATTGTTCTCCCTTTCTATGCTGTTGCCATGGCACCAATATCTATAGCAGCAAATTATCTGTACTGATGATAAAATTCACTTTAATTTGTTTTTGTTTCTTTTTTACCCACTGTTCACCAAATTAATCATGTTTCAATGGGATCCGTTTATAATTTATTGAAAGGCTTTTAGTGTCTTTTTTAAACTAGTTTTCTGACAACAATTGAGTTTGATTGCATTCACTCCTTCATTAAAAGTAGTTCTTTCTTACAACTTAATTCTTTTACAATTCAATTAAGCTGTCCAAATTTTCCAAAGTCCATAGTCCACTGTCTATATCATTTACCTTGTTTAAGGTTGGGGTGGGAGAACTAAAGCCCAGGTAACTTAGGGCACAAGGCACAAATATGGTGTGGGAATACTGGAAAGCATTTCGATGTGTATAACTATGTATACTGTAATGAGAGACACAGAGTGTGAGATGAAAACAGGTTTGCACAGTTCAATTATTCAGCTCAATTATTAATAAGATACTATCTAATTACTTTTGTGTTCATCATTCAATAATGCAATAATAATTAAATAATGTCCAATAAAACAATGCTTTTATAATGATGCATTAAAATATGATTTAAAATATGACTGTAGCTATCGAATATTTTAGTAATCGAGTATTCTACCAAAAATGGTATTGATTAATCAAGTAATCGGATAAAATGTACTTTTGCTTAATTAAACAGCAATGTAAAATATATATGAGAAACAAAGATTCATTGGATTTCTTTTTAGAAAAATCTCCTTTTATTTTTTAAATGCATACAGCATTTTATCAAAAATGAAATTGTCATTATTCACAATACAAGGAATAGCCAAACGTTGACTGAGATGTATTAAGTCCATTACAGTGCCATACATTCTTATTTTAAAGCATTTTCTAATATAACTTGCAACAAAAATTAATACACCCTACTTGAACATTTCAAAACTGTGCCCAAAGTGTCAATATTTTGTGTGAGCACCATTGTTCTCTAGTACAACATTAATACTCCTGGGCATGGAATTCACCTCAGCTACACATGTTGCTGCTGGAATCCTCTTCCACTCCTCCATAATGATTTCACGGAGCTGCTGGATGTTAGACATGTGGTGCTTCGCTACCTTCCGCTTGAGGATGACCCAGAGGTGCTCAATAGGGTTTAGATCTGGAGACCAACTTGGACACAGACAAACACATGAACAATTTGAATAGAACATGTAACACTGCAGAATTAATGATGTACAGCTGTTATCACGTAGGGTGTACTCACTTTTGTTGCCAGCTATTTTATATTATATAATTTTATATTCTTTTATACATGCCGCACATTGACTACTCTAAAATCTGTCCAAGTTTTATTTTTGTAGTATTGTCCTTTGAGAAGATATACTAGAGAATATATACTGTACCTTAATGAACAAACCAGGGGCAACAGTGTGGCACAGAAAAATTCCCTGAGGTTGCACGTTTAAGAAACCTTGAGAGGAACTAAACTCACATGGGTGATACTGTACAGCATGATCATATATACATCCCTTCTACAGTATAACAGTATGCCGTATGTTCAAAAGTGCACTTGTTTAGCAGGAAACATGTTTGTCAACCAGAAGTCTGAATTATTGAGGTTACGGTTAATTGAGGGAGACTTTGGTACAAATCATGTTAATGTCATTTTTCATTCCTAAAACCATAAGTGACTGTAGTTCAATATTATCTTAGTGGTTTCTAAGTGGATCCATTTTCAATTTTCACAAGCGTACCATATGGGGCAGTTCTTAGAAGCAATCTTACTGAACAACCAGAAGTAGATCACCATTTATGTCCAGTGCAATTGCTCCTAGTCTACAACTGACTAAAGCTATTGGTGGCCCTGAAGCCTAGCTAATTTCATGTGTTTTAGAACCGAGTCTTCTAAGGCCAGATCTTTTTTATGCTTTTCTATGACTGCTGCACTGAGCAGAGCAAAGATTTTTGGACATTTTTGGAGTGGTGGCTCTGTGGGCAGGCCTCAGTATTAACTTTGTCTGTGCAATTATGCCGCAGAGCGATTACCCATTCTCCCCACCTCCACCGATGGTGAGGGAGTTTGGGAATTACTATTTCTGCCAAAGGCATCCAGACTTTCCTCTAAAGAAACTACACTGCTTTCACTCTCACTCACCCTGTCTAAAGGCTGAATGCTACAATCTTCTCCTTCTGAGCGGAATTCATGCATCACAAAAAGTTATTACTAACGATGGATGAAGAATGACTAAACATCAAATCTACACCCTGGATGAGCTGAAATATGTGCCATAATATGTTCTTTATTTTAGGACGTGTTGATATTATTTCAAACAGGCCTGGCATAAATGGCTACTGTCATTCTCTTAACTAATGCTTTGATCTTTATTAATACTGCAAATCAGGATATTAATTAACATGATTAATTAGCAAGATGTAAATTTTATCTATTGCATTTTTTAAAGAAGAAACAAATCTCAAAATATGTAAACTAAAAAATATAACAAATGACATTTTTTTCCCAAGTAATTGAAAATATAGAATCACTCAATGTTGAGGAAATCAATTAATTTTCACTTCTACAATAAATATCCTGCAGTTAAAAGAGAGTGGAAAAGAAGTTGTGGGTTTCCAACTGTTTTAAAATTTTGGTGCATGCATAATCAAAATGGAAAGTGTATAACAGAAAAGCATACAGGTGAACTAAGGAAGACATCAAAGTGTATGCCTTGAAAATGGAAAATGCACAACAAACAAATGAAATGAAAATTGACAGAAAAAATAGCAAATATTTGTGACAGAACTTTAAGAAATCTGCTGAATGAAATGGAATTTAAGTGTAGAAAAGCAAAATGAGAACCAGCATGGGCACATAATCAGAAGAAAACATTGGATTGTCTTAAATAATGAAATCATGAAATGTGGAGATCTAAGTGAACATTATATTCAGTGATTAATCACAAATCTATGTTAGCCAGGGGAAAGCCTGGACCTTTTGTCTGGTGGTGTTCTAATGAAACACATAAAGATGAATACCTGAAAAAAAAAAAAAAAACCCTCACTCATTTAAAATAAGGTTGCATGTCAGGTAAAGGATCAGTGGAGATGACATTCATTATCTCAACAGTCAATGCACAGGCGTACAATTAAATTTTGAACATTTCGTTAATAGAAAACAGAGTTGATTATGAAGTCATTTTTAGGGTGATAATGCATCTTAACACAGAGCAAAGAGTGTTTTTTTTTCCAGACATCAACTCAATTACACGGCCAGCAAACGGTCCAGATCACAATTGAATTGAGTGGAAATTAAAAACACAAGTCCTTGACAAGTCTCTATTCTCGACATCTAATCTGTCAACTGTTATTTGAGAAAACTGAAACCAGGTTGATGGAAAATATTGTTTTTCCAATAGTAAAGCCTATGCTTCACATACAGTAAGTCAGGAGGTAATAAAAGCCCAAGGAGGAGCAATCTAATGCAAATGAAGATCTTTAAGGCCTACCAACACTGTGACTGCATGTTAAAAGCAAACACTTCAGTTTATTCATTTCAATAGGTATTTGCATGAATCATGTAGATGATGGGGACACATTTCAAAATATTTACAGTATACTGTATGGTAAATACCGGTGCTTTACATTAAAATTGAATCTCAATATTGCAAACAGTTAGGTGTAAACATGGATGCAGACTTCATTCAAATGCAGCTGCATCTTTCAAGCTTGTGCAAAGCCTTCTTTCTAAAAAAAGAAAAAGAAAAAAAATAACTCCTATGAACAGCTCTTGCACTTGATCAACACAGGATGAAAAGAATCTAAGAAGATTCCATAAGCTGATAGAATCATAGTTTTATTAAGGCTATGCTTTATGTATTTTTTACATTTTTTTTTTCACAAAAAGACTATTTAGAGCAACCAGCTGATTGAACACTGTACTAAAATGTCCAGCCTATGCACCACATTTGTGTAATCTCTTACTAACAGACCCAGGTTTTAAAAATGAAACAAGAGCTTAATCTTCTCCTACACCTTGCCACATGCCAGTTCTGATTGCTCATTTCAGCTGGTTAGTCTCTTGGCCTATGAATTTCATTTATGTAATCGCCCCGATTGTAAGCATTCCATTTGCATCAACAATCATGTTACAAAAAAAAAACAAAAAAAAAAAAACAAGGTGGGTTAAAGAAAAGATATTACAAAAGGTCTTTTAATATAATATTTGCTTCTTATATTATAATATTTTCTTCACATTATTATTAGTATTATTATTATTTATTTATTTATTTATTCTGTGTATATATATAAAAACATTCCAAATAAACAATATTTAATCCGCTAAATTAGGTGCACCATAGCACAAATTGTAATGGATTTTTTTTCCTGCTGTTTTATGTCAGCAATAAAATTTCATGTCAGTTTCCCAAGAAAAAATAGAAAACCAGAAAAACGGGGGAGGGGGGGGGGAGCCACTGTAAACGATTCCCAGAAGAAAAATGAGATACTCCACTGGTTTTTATTCTACATAATGTGTCATCCTTCCATGTCTCAAATACACTTCTGCTGCAGTGCTTTCCCCTTCAGTTGTGGTTTTTATAGGTTTTTCTTGACACGTTATTAAAGCATAATCCACAAGTAATTCTCTGAGCTCCCACTTGAATCCCCTTTTTAAATAATGTCTCTTGCCTGTGTTTTTTTTTTTTTTTTGTGCATGAAGCCCACAGCATCAATTCAGAGAAGCAATGTGAGGAAATCAAAGCTATTCTCTACAAAGGGAATAACACATCAGGGCACTAGGAACAGAAAGTCATCTGATAATAGTCCTGTGTCAGAGAGGAAGTCCAACATACACTATGTATGAGCAAAAACCTGATGAAAGCTTTTTTTTTTTTTTCATAAAGAAACATTTATTTGTATGTGAAGGCGGCCAGCGGGGGGGGGGTGGGGGGGGGGTCAGAGTTGCAAGACGATGATTGAACATGATTGAAACCACTTTATTAGGGGTGATGTTCAGAAGGATGTATGAAACCTACATAAATCCTTCATCACTGATATCACCCACACAAATATTTAGGGCTTATATCAACATGAAACAGCTGTCGTAATGACTTTGACATAAAACCTGAGTGAAGTTGTAACGATTTCTGTTTTAAATTAAATAAGGAACCTTTGTTCATACAGTATAGCACTTTTCTAAACCTTAGGTACAAAGGTCCTCAGTTGTAAATAATTCATAATCCTTTGCATGTCTTATTAAAACTGGGAGTGGTAAAGAAATACTGGCATTTACCCAGCCACGGTAAAGCCCACTGCAGTCATTTCTGTGAACACTCAGCTAATAAACCACCTGATCCTGGGAAATCTACAGAAGAGACGCATCTGTCTGTGGGAACTGAACACCACTTGCACATTGCAAGAATTCAGCTGGAAGTCAAATCCCCCATACAGTCCTGACCTCACTTTATGCTGTCACATGTTGGGCCATTAAGGGAGTATGCTGATCATGACTCCAGCATACTGAGAAAACTTTCCTTCTTCATGGTATCCAAGCACTAGTGATGTATACATTAGTGTATCAGCAGATTTTATGAAGAAATAGTTAGTGTTTTTTTTTCTCTCTCTCTCTTATAACTGTGGTCTGTAGTTCGGCATAATCAAAAGTCTCAGGTTGACTTTAACAATAAAACAAACAACAAGAGTATGATGCAATATAATTAATTAATCTTCTATACCACTTATCCTGTATACAAGGTAGGGAGGCTTTGAGCCCAGGAGACTCACACACGCACTATAGGCAATTTGGGAACACCAATTAACCTAATCTGCTTGTCTTTGGACTGTAGGAGGAAACCAGAATTGTTGTTTTTAGTTTTTTGTCTGCTCCCATTTTATCCGGACTTGGGACCAGCACTTCATCTAGTAGCTGGGGTTTGGGCTTTGGCTGGGAATCGAGCCTGTGCTTCCTCATGGTAGGCGAGAAACCTACCACTGAGCCACCAATGCCTCAGGAGGGAAACCAGAATAGACAGTGGAAACCCACCAAGCACAAGGAAACCATAAACCCAACACACACACAGACCAGAAGCAGAAATCGAACCCATAGTGCTAACCACTATTCCACTGTGCAGCTGCAATATAAGACAATTCGATTAAATATGTCTACAAATTATAAGAAGAAAAAGGTACTACTACTACTACTACTACTACTACTACTACTACTATGAGCTATTAAAGGCCAGTTTGTAAAAATGGGTTTAAGGCATACATTAAAGATGCTAAATCTGATCACGAAAGTACAGAATATTACAGAGAATAGCAGCACAGACAGCAAACACACAGTCCCTTTTCAATTTGGCTTAGTCGCTGAGATAACCATAACCCAATTGTTGGAACACCTAAGAGACTTTGCATTATAAAATGGAGATGGCAATTTGGAAAAAACTTTTTGTGTAATGTCTGGTACTTGAGTACCAGCAATTTATAACAAATCTAAAATAATGCCTGTAAGCAGCGAGTAAGGCGAGGATTGAGGTGCTTTCTGTGCTTCCTGTGTTTTCAGGAGAAGACCAGCTGCTGCCATTTGGACTTATGGGGGATGAGGGAGAGATAGTTGACTAAGGGAGCAAATAAATGCAAAAATCCAGGCATAACTATATAAATATGTACCATAGACAGACAGACAGAAAGGCAGACAGACAGACACATGACTCACTGACTGACACTCTGACTCACTCACTCACAAATGGAAATATATTGTTCCAAGTTACTGTTCACAATTATAAAAAACATACTATGACAAAGAATGTGTGCAAAGCTATTACAAGGGGATGATTATACAGTACGTAAAGTTACGCAGAAAAACTATTATTTACAAACGAGAGGACATACAATACAGTACATACATACATACAGTACACACATATGTAATAAATACTATGATACAATGTAAATTATTAAGCTAGGTGGATAATCTAAGAACTGTACAAGAAGGATGCTTTCATGAGATAGACAGTAGTTTATTAAATTCACAGTGTCCTATATAACTGAACATTAACAAAAAATAATAAATGTACATGATCATATTAGAGCAATAAGGTGAATAAATAAATTGTACATTAATTACAATAATTTACAAAAAAAAAAAAAGTACATGACCATACTGTAGGTATAGTAATGTTGTCAGATCCCTCTTCTGACACAAAGGAGAGTTAATGTACAGTGTAATGGCACTTGGCAGGAAAAAATAGCATTCTTTGTCATAGCTGGACTGAAGAATTGTCTCATTGAATAATAAGAACTTGAGAAGATAAATGATGGCATCATGGACTCCAATTTGACAGTGATGGGTAAACTGTAGTGAAAGATGCTAACCTGAGGTCTGACATGGGCCAACACTAGACTCTCCAGAGCCTTCCTTATGTGAGATGCACTGTAAGGGCAACTATTCTGTAGTCATTAAGGGTGGATGGAGATGACTTCTTGGGGACCGGAACAAGGCAAGAAGCACAAGAACCCTTGAGTTGCAGTGTAAAAGACTTAATTTACCCATAATGCTTATGGCTGTTGAGGGCAAATAATCATCCCAAATTGGAAAAAAATTAGTGTAGTCACAGTAAACATCTGTGCAGATCTTGTATGAACAAACCATTCCATAAAGTCTTCTCAAGCAAATCCCAAATACTTTCGATGGGGGCCAATTCATGTGTGAAAATTATTTTCCATTCCTCAGCTGACTTAATTTTATTACTACATAATTTTGCTGACTCTAGACCTGATCAATTGAAGCAACCTTTCTTTATGCACTCTTTTTCTTACCAAGGCATGTCCATTTGATTATTGAAAAGAATTAAATTCAAGTAATCCAGACCAAAATTACCTTTTCCATTTCTCTAAAAATCATTCCTGATGCTCTCTAGCACAAAGCATTTCTCTCTGATAAGCTTCACTAACAGGTAGACAGCTGTTTAGCCACAATCATTTTAGTTCTTTTGGGTGCTATGGGTTGTGAGCGTCACTCTTTTAAGTTAGATACATGAATTCCAGTTTGGTTAAATTACTCACAAATCCAAAAATGTTGTCCACTGATAAATGAGCAAAGAATGAGGAACTGGGCATGGCATGATGATGGGAGGGGTGAATGAGATTACAGCTACAGCTGCTAGCTAAGCAGTATATTTTTCTCCTATATGTTCTTTGCCTACCATGACATTCTTTTAGACACTTTACCAGAAGTATACAGTACAAATTCAATACTTAAGTAAAAGTACTTACCTAAGAATGTACTTCACTACCAGTAGAATTTACTCTTCCATTTTTTACTTCAGTTGTGCTCTAAGATGTACAGATTTCTGTCTGGATATCTTTTCCACCGTGTTACTGATAAACAGTATTTTAAACACAGTTGATGTTGTTGATAACATATTTTTCTAGTAATAGTATGAGGCTAGTACATTTGACATTTATAAAACGAATGGAGAGCAGCATTGTTGGTGTATTTAATTACGGCCCTGTATAATGCAAGTAGTCTACACAATATAATATGGGAATACTTAGAAGCATATAGAATACAATAAGAATAAAGAACATGCCAAAAGACTGTAATTACTGTATATTCTTGTTATTAAAAGATGTTAATATTGGCAGGAACCAAACTGTTTTGCTCAGTACAGTATGTTAGCTAGCAGGATTACTCCTTGTAAGGAGCCAGAAGAATCCACAGCCCAAAGACCATGTGGGATTGCCCAGGTAACTGTCAATCATTTTGGTATGCTAAGTAATCTGCACTTTCATAATGACCTGCCAGTCATTTCTGTTAACTTGGACTGCTCGGACTATTTTGTTCCTGTACTTTACACATGGACTGTAACTCTGCCATGACAATAAGCAACCATAGAGGTATAACAGCAGGAGCCAACTCATCAATCAATCAATCAATCAATCAATCAATCAATAAATCAATCAATCAATCAATCAATCAATGAAGGAATAAATAAATAATTGAAAAATAATAATTGTTCTTAGCAGCCCTTCTTGCAAACATTTAACCCTTTAATTCAGTAGTATAGTCATCAATCTCTCATATAAAATGTACATGTAGATGTTTAGAAAATTATTTACCCTGTTATGTGTTTATTTTTGATGTAGCGTCACATGCATGAAAGGGTAGGAAGGAGTCTGAGTGTAGAGGAGTGGATATGTGCGGAAATGGGCAGCAACAGTTGGTTGCCACGTATGGTGGCCATATACTGTGGCAGCTTGAGTCAAAGAAATGGAAGCAATTGTCAGTGGTTAGATGGTTGCTTCTAGGTGAAAGAGTGGCAAAGTGTAATGCTTCCCAGAGTGTCAGAATCAGTCCTGGTGGCCTTTTATAGCTGTGCGACAGCTGCCAATGGTGAGGTGAAATGTTTCATGGCCCAGGCCATTTTCTGTGCTCTGTGCTGCTGGCCATGGTGTTGAATACGCACTGTGTTTTACCTTTTCCTGATGAGTGAGGAGTGGCATGATGTGTGTGCTGGCTCTAAGTCTGCTGTCACAGGGGCATTGAAGTCAAACCGGGACCTTTAAGTCTAAGAATAGCTTTTATCCTGAAGTCTGAGAATAAGAGAGCACAGATATGAAAGTAAAAACTGCTGTGATCCCTTGAGGATCGACTCCACAAGACCTCTGAGGGTGTGCTTTGATATCTAGTACCAGGACATTAGCAGTAGATCCTTTAAGTGCTATGCATTGCAAGGTGGGACCTCCATGGATCAGACTTGTACATTCTGTTGGTGCTCAGTCGGACCTATAGCTGTGGGAATTTGGAGGCCAAATTTGCATATTTAAACTTTTATAGCAGCTATTTGAGCCTTTGAGCCAATCTTGTTACCAATTTATATAACTAATAATAATAATAAGTTCAATGTTATAGCTGATCATTATATTTAAATAATTTGTCTTTTGTTCTAAATGGCATTTTTCAGACAGTTTTTTTTTTTTTTAATTCCTACCAGGTGGGACAACGTCTGATCAATTCATTTTTATGTAGGCTTGACCAGGCCATATATCTCAGTATATTAATCCATTAGAACCCCAACATATTAACCAATATACAGTGTTCCCTCTAAATTTAGCCTTTAGCAGTATTATGTTTATTATTATTACTATTATTATTATTATTATTATTATTATTATTATTATTATTACCTGTAGTAGTAGCATTTAGTTGGTTTAGAGTTAAGGCTCTGCCCACAGCTTTGCCTTTGCCAACATTCCCACAATTTCATACATTTGTCTTCACGCTTTCATTTAACTGGATAGATTAAGTCAGTTCACTGCATAGCCATGCTTCATGCTTTGTGCATTATGTTTGATGTAATGAATGCATATGCATAAGGTTTAATGTAATAAAAACAATCTCACACTCACACTCTCACTGTCTGAATCACTCAATGACTGCAAATCCACAGGACCGGCATCTCATGGGAACAGGGGAGGTTGGTAACTGAGGATGCACTGAAGGTGCTGGGTTAATCAAATGTCTCAGTTACTTTTGTACATTGTACTTTTGAATACATGACCAAGTATCATTTGATTGCTTCCTTTTTTTTTAGTTTGTTCATTCCACTTGTCCATTGGTGGGGATGATAGCCAGGTGATACTTATTGTCACCTTCAGCTTCTCCATGAAGTCTTTCCACACATGAGAGGTGAATTGTGTTCCTCAGTCACTCACAATATACTTCCAGTTAGCCAAAGTATTGGCAGATATAATTAAGCATGTGTTGTGAAATTTAAAAGGCTGTGTTTACCTTGGGTAGTTGTATGATGCAGCACAACTACAGATCAATAATTACCCAGACAGCAGTTTTCCCTTGGAAGGTTGGAAGATCAGTCATGAAGGCTGCAGTTCACCATGATCCAGTGCTGGGGCTCCATACATGTACAGCAGAAGCAGGAGGCTTAGACAGAATTCATATTTCAATAAACAGGCCAAATATTTAAATGAAGACAATTGGAACTGTATAGAACAAACCAGTCACAGGGAAGAACTACAGTTCATTCCTGTCGGATCTGTCCATAGATTTGTTCAACTGCTGCTCACTGGATATTTATTTTTGTTTCATACCATTCTGTGTAAGCTATAAAAGAAGTGTGCAAAACCCAGATTAGAAGTTCTGAATTGCTCAAAATAGCATGTACTGTATGCATTAATCGTAACCAGAACTCTTGGTTTATTTATTATTTATTGTATTTTTGTTCACTGTTAACTGATAAAATTTCACTTACTATTATTTTTACATTAATATTTTACTAACTGTATCTTAAGGTAAAACAATTAATAGCCATATCAGTTATTATTTCATTTTAAGTTTTCATTTTATGTTAAGCTTATGTACACTGTAAAAAATAAATGTAAATTTTACGGTAAAAAAACTGGCAGCTGTGGTTGCCACAATTTTACAGTAAAAAATACATTATTGCACTGTAAAAAAAATAAAGCGTAAATTTTACGGTAAAAATACGGCAGCTGTGATTGCCAGAAGTTTACCATAAAAAAAATATGGTAGCAATGGTTTTAGGTTGTACGGAATTGCACTCATTTTACGGATTTCAATTGTTAGTTTTTTTCCAAGCCTGGCCAGGAATCGAACCCAGACCCTGTGCTTGCTACACAAATGTTGTCATTGTTGGAATGCAAGTCATACGGGGGAAAACAGTAGTGTAGTGGTTAGCACCGTTGCTTTGCACCACCAGGGCCTGGGTTCGATTCCTGGCCAGGCTTGAAAAAAAAGAAATAATTACAATCCATAGGAATATGTAGTATAATGAGTGTAATCCTGTACAACCAAAAATGTTTCTACCTTTTTTTTATGGTAAACTTCTGGCAACCACAGCTGCCGTTTTTTTACCGTGAAATTTACGGCTTATTTTTTACAGTGTAATTACTTAGACTGCGCAAACCTCTTAGGGATTTGTCTTTGTTCGAGAGATCGCCATCTTTAATTAGGTACTTCCATAATCTTGCAGTTTTTGTATATTAAGCAATACATACAGTATACTATAGAGGTGCCCATAGCACGGAATAAATGCATCTTCCATATCTGACAAAAAAAAAATCTCAAAGCAAAAATTTACTACTATTATACTACTACTATGCTAGGAGTATGAACTACTAGGGGTATGATCATACTCCTGTAATAGCTTTATTACTACAG
This sequence comes from Clarias fuscus, assembly GCA_030347435.1. Classification (NCBI taxonomy): domain Eukaryota; kingdom Metazoa; phylum Chordata; class Actinopteri; order Siluriformes; family Clariidae; genus Clarias; species Clarias fuscus. Next base: position 13,881,416 of record CM059225.1, on the reverse strand, counting down.
GACTGGATACTGTTATGACAAAGGCCAAGATTTTCAAACTGGTTTCTCATGTACACTGTGTAGGGAGCAACTCATGGAATATTTACACAAACAAAGCCAGGGGTCTGAGGTAGGCTAGGGCCCTGTGGTTGGTACAACATTCAAAGGAAAATAAGGAAAGGCCCAGAGGATTTATACAGCACTGGAGCATTGTCTCTGAAAAACAGGTACACTGCTGGGGAAGAAACACCTTGATTTAAAATTCAGTTACAATCTCAGTCAGTGCAAAGGCAACCAGCACCCACGAACAGAATGAGAAACAGAGGGGAGCTGGGAAAACTCACAGCTATAAAATTTCAATTACAGTCATTTACTCAGCATAAATCTTACGATTTGCTAGGTTTGGAACGCTGTAAAAAGACGATGGGGATTAGATATGTTGATGCATTTTGTGCACTTGAACTGGTGACTTTGTATACTGAAATCAAAACTGCATATTGCCAGAAAGCACGCTCATGCATATCATTGCATTTTATTTGTTTCCCCACACTGCTCAGCTGCCACAGTGGTGGTGAAATATGATTGCAATATTTTTATTACAGTGTTATTTTTGTTTTGTGTTGCTTCTTTTTAAAAACATAAACACTGTTACCTTAACACACATTTGCTCCTGGTGAATTTCTTGAAAAGTTTTATTAAGATTGTCTTGAACTGCATAATAGATTAAGGAGAGTGTGCAGATTCATGTCTGGTTTAAAGCATTGATTTACTATTTATTTATTTATTTATTTATTTTGTCATAAACGTAGTGGGTTTATCATGGGAAATACAGCCACCTGACGAAAAACTGTAGATGAATGTTAATGCGCATACTGTAAGTGAAACTTGGAACAGAGTTTATGGTGAGTAGGAAAATAATATCACTCCATGAGTAGCAATAAAGCATTTTGGGAAATTCATTTATGACTAAATGAAATTAAAAACAGAAATAAAAGACAAAACAGATAAGAAACTTTAATACAGTGGAACCTTGGATTACGAGTAACTCGGTTTACGAGTGTTCCGCAAGACGAGCAAAGATTTTTAATAAATTGTGACTTGAAAAACGAGCATGTCTTGGTTTACGAGTGTCAAGTTTTTTGACACCGACACACACACACACACACACACACACTCTCGCCTTTACACCCCCCTCCCTGGCTTCACACAGACACACAAAATCTGCTCTACACAGAAACTCTGCTCTGTCGCGATTCTTTTCAAAAGGTAAGGTGCTGGTTCATTTGTTTGTTTGTTTTGTTTACTTTACAGCAGTGATTCTGTTAGTCTGCACTCACGCGAGTGTCATTAGAAAGATTTCTTTTTTTCCCGTTAAAACTTTTTTCCGTTGTGTGTGTGTTTGTTGTGAAACTTAAAAAGCGAGGTGGGGGAAGGGATGAGGAGTTTTACTGTGTAAGACAAGGCGAGGAAAGGGGCTAATTCCACACACACACACACACACACACACACACACACACACACACACACACACACACACACACACACACACACAAATACACGGTGCCTGCGCGCACAAACGGAAACACTTATCTGTTGGGATTTATTTTAACTTTTTTTAAAGGTAAAGTGCAAGTTAATTTGTTTTATTTTTACTTTATATATTGTATTAATTATTTTTCTGTATGTATTGTATTTTTTGGGCTGTGGAACAAATTATTTGAGTGTTCATTATTTCTTATGGGAAGATTTGATTTGGTTTACGAGTGTTTTGGAATACGAGCGCGCTTCCTGAACGAATTATGCTCGTAATCCAAGGTTCCACTGTACTTCATTTTTAACAAAAGAAAAGGCATTATTTTCCATCTACTAAATTAACAATAGTTTCAAAAGTCAAGGATTTTTCTGAGCACAATAATTAATCCAAATTTACCCAGTGAACAGAAGAAAGTCAAGGAAACCTTTAATAAACATTGTGAACTCAAAACAAAAACAGGAACAGCAGCTGATGTCCACACATAGAATCACTTAAATGAAATATGAATAGTATAGCAATGTTATATTAAATGACATGAATTTAACATATATACAGTATATATATGTATTATATATTATATATGTATTATATATATTATATATATATATATATATATATATATATATATATATATATATATATATATATATATATATAATGAAATGCTTTACAGAAGCCAATTTGCTAACCTATTCAAAGGCCTGCCAATTTTATCGTTTTATGTCAATCTGTATACTCTGTGGTCACAATGGAAAGAATAACCCATTAAATACCATACACCTAAATGTGGTATCAACTTTGACATTACCTTGCATATTTTCAGTTGTCTTTTATATACCACCGCTCTAGCTCTTTAACACAGAAATGAGACAACTGCGGTTAAAACACAATGTTACATGCATGGACTGGAGGCAGACTGAATTACAATTACCAAGTTTTTTTTTCACCTGCAGTGCAGAGCTGCATCACATCAATGAAAACAGACACTTAATCACATTATATACAAGGACATGAGTCTTTACTCATACAACTTGGATATTTGTGAATATATACAGTGTAATATTTATTTTGTTGTATATTTATAATAATTATGAAGAAATAAAGTCAGGTAGAATTTAACAAACTTAAAGCTTAAGTCTATTTAACATCAAATCTATTTATTGATAAATAGCAAATTTTATCAAAACCTCACTCCTAACTTAAAATTCAAAAATTTTGTGAAATTAGATTAAATCTGAGTAGCTGTATTCTGCAAAGACAGTAATACTTTAGCAAAAAGAAGGAAAATTATGGGAAATACTTAAATCTATACACTTACCCCTGCATTTAAAAAAAAAAAAAAAGTTAAAAATCATTTAAAATGACGTGAGAATCTTAAACGAATATTAAACGGACAGTGGTACTTTCATACATTAATATATTTATATATTATTGACAACGTGCCTTCACAAAAAAAAAAACATCTAGAAATGCGGTTGCCAGGCGTTGCTGCCATAGAGGCAATCAGTATGGACACAATGCACGTGGCTGCATGTCTATTTAAGGGTCCTGATACCTGTGCATTTCGTGCAATCATTAGGTCGCACCGGTAAAGGTATCATGGCCAAAGACAAAGCACACTTTCAAGATAAAGTACAAAGTCAAAAGACCCAGCCTTATTCCTTACAACAAGTTGGCGAGACAGAGAGAAAAAAGGAGTGGCATGCAGTGCAATTGCTCTGGATTTAAGTATTGAAACACAAGACACATAAATCCTTGGTAGGGGCGACCTCACAGAGAGGATATAAGTTTTTTAAGCACCTCAAGCAACTATTTGGCCAGCTCAAGGCGCACATCACTTCCGGGTTTTTTTCTGCGCTTGGTAGCTACTCGCACCCCCAGATCAGTGGCTCAATACTCCCTCTGGTGGAGGAAACTCAACTACACACTCCTCAGTCATAGGCAGGCGAGCCAGAGAGGTGCAATGCATTTATTCTGCAGTGCGCCCTTATATTCGAGCTGCAGCCGTCCCATGTTTTACCCAAAGGCTAATTGACACAATGTATGGGGGAATTCTGCTTGGGGTTTGCGTGAAAAGTCACACAGAAATGGCAAGAGACCAGTGCCTGACAGTGTTAAGACAAAATAAGGAGATGAAGTGTGCAGTTTTTGAAAAGCGATTCACTATCCTGAGTCAGGGAGTCCAGTGACCAAATCGTGGGTGATGTGAGACTGGACTGTTATGGATTGGGAGAGGTCTGAGAAGGCCAGTGGGAGGCTTGTTGCTGGGTTTATTTTTGGATCAGTAGTCACAGGCACTCACAAAGCAGTGGGTGTTCTCTCTCATGGTCACGTCTCAGAAATTATGCTGGACTAGAGCTAGCATGCATGCCCCACCAGGATGGCAGGCTAGCCTTGAGCTGTGCCCCCAATCTAGAACATGAGAACATTTTGCATCAGGAATAACGAGCTTGCCAGGTGATGTCTCCAGTGGGTACATTTACCTGTGTCTCAATATCCAGCAGCACTGGCCCCACAAAGCATTGAGGTGGCAAGACAGTGGTCTCAGATGCCTGATCCAGTCCTGGAGAAAACTGACAAGAGCGCATGAGGATTCGTTTTCTTAGAGAAAAGGACAATAGGACAAAGAGAAATTAAATTGGCAGAAGAACCAAGACCATCATGCTTGTTGAGAGTTTAGGCATTTGGCTGTTCTGAGTTAGTCTAAGTCCTTTAAGTTCTTTTGGTTAGTCGAGACATAGAGTGGAATCTTGGTCCCTTTAAGCCAATGTCCCCACTCCTCCAATGAGTAGTTTATCTCAGTGTCAGTGTCAGTGAAAGGGTGTAACTTGTTATCTGCAGAAAATGTTTGACATAGCTCTGCCCCAACTCTGGAATCTGAAGCATCGACCACAAAATTGACCCGGCTGTGTGAGAATGGGAGCAGAGGTTTTATTTTTTTTACTGCATGAAGAACTGATTCCAAAGGATGAACACTAGATCAAGGTAATGAGTGGGGTGGCTATGGAGCTATAGTCTCAGATAAACCACCTGTAAAACTTTGCAAAGCACAGGAAATGCTAAAGGTCCTTTTGGATAGTTGGAGCTAGCCAGTCAGTTACTATGTTCAGCTTGGCAGGGTACATTTAGATTTTAGTTGGTGTAATGATGAAGCCAAGAATGGAGGGCATGCTCCAGTGGAACTTGCTTTTCTCTGCTTTGACAAAGAACTGGTTTCCTAAAAACGTTTGGAGTACCTGACACACATGCAAGATCAGGATATCGTCCAAATAGACAAAGACAATTTGTTGAATTGATGAATTCCCTGAGCATGTTGTTGACCAGGGTTGTTGCTTGTGCATTGGCTAGTCCAAGCAACATAACCAGATGTTCATAGAGGCTGGATCACCCTCTCTGATTCTGCACAGGTGGTATGCTCTGCAAAGGTTTAGCTAAATTTGGACTTGGGCTGCTTGCAGGAGGTAGAAAGCTGTAGACTTCAGAGGAAGGAGGTTTGGACGGAGATTGAGGTCTTTGTGGTAAAGTTGTTGAGACCCATGTAATAAATACCTGATAGGCTATAGTCATCCCTGGATGGAGCTGTGCTGGACAGGAGGTTAATGTCACAGTCATAAGGTCAGTGTGGAGCAAGAGAGACGACACAAAAAAATTATTAAACACCATATTGAGATTGGCATAGGTGTGCGGAACAGCGGAGAGGTTGAGGAACTCTTCCAGCATGCTAGTGGCCAGTGTAGGGTAGAGGGCTGACTTTAGGCAAGAGGCTAGAAAAAAATATCCAGGTCAGATCCAGAATCAACGACTGCATGAAGAACACAGTAAAAGTAAAGTAAAGCCTTTGTTTTGTCACATATACATTACAGCACAGTGAAATTCCTTCTTCGCATATCCCAGCGTAACTGGGGTCAGAGCGCAGGGTCAGCCATGGTACAGCACCCCTGGAGCAGTTAGGGTTAAGGGCCTTGCTCAAGGGCCCAACAATGGCAACCTGGCTGAGCTGGGAATCGAGCTCTGCCATAGGAGAGGTGCTGGCTCTGAGCCAAGGTTTCTTGGGAGTGTGGTCTATTTGACTGAGGCGTGAGTCTACCTGCCCTGCAAGGTCCATTAGGCAGATGAGATCCTTGGGAAGTAGCTAAAACACTACTGGAGTCAAAGAGCCCATTCAGGAACATGTCATACAAGGCCTGAGTGTCTTACCGGGTAGTGGCTGCCAAGTGTCAGAACTCAATGGTGTACTCGTAAGCGGATCAGGGCCCTTGGGGACCATCTGGGATGTTCCAATGCCCTTAGTGTATAATTGGGTGTGTGACTATGTGGGCTTGTTTCAGGGTGCACCCTATCCTGTGCCCTTCCTAAAATAGTCTCCAGGCTTCCTGCAACCTTAAACAGGATAAGCAGTATACATGATAGCTAACATTATTTTTTTTTTCATAACCACTAACCTGTCAATTAAGCAAGACAATGTAAAACTTGTACAAATACACAGGATAATCAATAATACTCTCAAACCAAGTGAACATGGTAAGTGTTACTCACAACTGCTGATGGGAGATGTAGTCTAGCGCATTACTGGTGCTTCTCTGACAGTTCCAGCTATAAAATGCATCTACTGGCACACAAACCTATCCCTACAAAGCTTACAGATAGAGCAACATCCCCCAGAATGCATGGAGGGAGAGCAAAGTCCTCTGTGGTCTGGGCAGATAAGGGCCAACGCCACAAGGCAAGAAGTGGAGCAATGTCCCTGATAGATCAGGGAATCGAATTCTCAGGCAGGAGGGAGCCAGGGTAAAATTCACAGAATATTAGGGTAAGAAAGCAGGGTAATGTTCCTAAGGGGAGAAGAGCAAGAGGTTGAAAAATTAGGTAAATGTACTTCATTACTTTCCGCCACTGACCCAGTAATGTGGTAGACATTACTGTGGCAGTGGTGGAAAGTAATGAAGTACATTTACCTCATTTATGAACTTAAGTACATTTTTCACATATTTGTACTGTAAATGTACTGTAACTATGGATACTTTTGGCTTTTCCTCCTCTAAATCATACAGAAAACATCTATACTTTTACTTAACCATTCCACCACAATCCTACTTGGCATTGCTTTGGTTTTAATTGGATGGAAATGGAGAAATGGTGGTCTCTTTATGTATTTTGCCAACAGGCAACTAAAGCAAAACAAATAAGATGACAAATAAAAAAAAAGATTCATTTAGATTTCTGTATCTTTTTTGTGTCCTCCAGAAGTTGCTTTCAAGAGTTTGCCATCAGAAAAAAAAATTATTATATAGGAGCAATTCCTCCACCTTGCCTGGTTTCATACAGTAGATGGTCAAATGGCCATCAAGATTAAGTGATGGCCTGACGGAGGTCCATAAATTCTGAATAGCCTTTCTATGTGGCATGCAGACTTCTGTATTTCAACACAGAGTGATTGGCAATCTGGTCAAATTCCATAATCAACAGATCTGCACACCTCACCGTTATGAAACTCTAATACCCCTATCTTGCCTATGCGGTTTCGCGCAGTGGCTGTAAGTACAGTTCATCATGATTCACTGCGGGTTTTGGTGCTGTGTTTACGTTTCAATCTTTCCGCCCAAAAATTTTAACATTTTTTTGTCAGTCCTCGCGGAAGCTCACTGAACGTTGGGCGGTCACTCACAGCAGCTCACAGTGCCTAACACCGATTCTCACCGTGAGTCAAACCGCATAGGTGAGAATAGGGTATAACAGCTATATTTTAAGGGAGTCACAGCACTTATCCCAACCCCTGTTGATGACAATCAAACTACTATCATTAGTTAAGAAAACTGCCATATCTATGCATGTAACAAAACCGTAACGTTAGCGTGTCTGTACATTGAAGATATTTACTAAAAAATGAATGGGAGGGACATAAGATGAGTAATAGAACACATCAATTTTGGAATTTTGGTCTGTTTGTAGTGAACAACATACCTGTGTGGTTTTCACAGGTATTTTTGGCTGAGATTGAGCTTTGTTTCATTGCAATTGGCCCACAGGAAGAGAAGATATTGATATTGAATGTGATATTGAAAACACTTTTATATCTTCAGGAAGAGGGGTGCGAGGCATAAATGCGGAGGTCTTGATGGTTCAAAGAATGATGTTTTTTATTTACAAAAAGAGGGAAATTAAACAAACAAATATACTTTAATAATAAAACAAACCAAAACACGTATAAAGACACTGGGAGACATGAACTAAACTTTACTGACATGTACTAGGTAGAAATCAACAGATGCAAGACAATAAACTCAACAAAAACAAGCCATTTATAATCAAACTAATGAGCAACTCGGTTCAGGTGAGCGCCCACGTCACCTGACCGAGGTGCATAATGGGAACTGAAGTGAAACCAAAACAGAACTACAACAAAAAGTCTGCACACCTCGGAGGAAGAGGAGGCTCGCTGTCCTCGGTGGCGCTCGGTGGCGCTTGATGGCGGCGGCGGAGGAAGAGGAGGCTCGCTGTCCTCGGCGGCGCGTGACGGCAGCGGCGGAGAAAGACGAGGCTCGCTGTCCTCGGCGGCGCATGACAGCAGAGGATGAGGACCCTCGTTGTACTCAGCGGCGCATGACGGCGGCGGCGGAGGAAGAGGAAGCTTGTTGTTCTCGGCGGCGCGTGACGGCGGCGGCGAAGGAAGAGGAAGCTCGCTATCCTCGGCGGCGCATGACGGTGGCGGCGGAGGAAGAGGAGGCTCGCTGTCCTCGGTGGCGCATGACGGCGGCGATGGAGGAAGAGGAAGCTCGCTGTCCTCAGCGGCGCATGACAGCAGAGGATGAGGACCCTCGTTGTACTCAGCGGCGCATGACGGCGGCGGCGGAGGAAGAGGAAACTTGTTGTTCTCGGCGGCGCGTGACGGCGGCGGCGGAGGAAGAGGAGGCTCGCTGTCCTCGGTGGCGCTTGACGGCGGCGGCGGTGGAAGAGTAAGCTCGCTGTCCTCGGCGGCGCGTGATGGCAGCGGCGGAGGAAGAGGAGGCTCGCTGTTCTCAGCGGCGCTGCTCAGCGGAGGCGGCGGAAGCTCGCCATCCTCTACGCCGCAGCTCGGCGGAGGCGGCGGAAGCTCGTCATCCTCTACGCCGCAGCTCGGCGGTGGCGGCGGAAGCTGGCTGTCCTCCTCGCTGCCTGACAACAGCGGCGACAGGAGAAACCCGCTGTCCTCCTCGCCGCGTGACAACGGTGGCAACTCGCTGGTCTCGACGAAGCAGCTGCGCAGCGGAAAGAGGAGCTCGCTGTCTTCGTCGTCGCTGCAGAGTTCACCTTCGTCGTCGATGCTATACAGCATGTAGAAGAGCTCGCCGTTGTCATCGCTAATCGGCATGTAGTAGAGCTCTCTGTCTTCGTCGTCGCTGTAACGAGGGAAAGGAGCTGGCAGGTCTGGGCCTTCCTCGAGGCGCAGCTGCATTAGCAGTTCCTGGAGATCAGCTACCTGCTCCTACAGGTTACGAATGCGCCCTTCATCCTCTTTAGCGCACCGCCCAAAGCTGCTCCAGTCACGCTGGGAAGCTGCTCCCTGCTGCTCGTACCGCTCACTCTCCGTTCTCCCTTGACGCTCGGTGTGGGGCGCCTCTGCGCCCTGGTCCCCGCCAGACATAGACCTCCTGGTCTTTACCCTCCCGAGCTGAGCCATTCCCGAACGGAGTGCGCCGTATCACCAGCCAGCAGCCCTCCCAGTTTAGCTGCTCTCTCCGCAGCTCCTGCTCCACCTCGGCTTGTCTCTCCCTGCCCGATCTCCTTCTCCTCGCCGCATCTCGTCTCTTGACGCTACGCCGCTTGGTCTTCCTCCCGCTCTCCGCGTCGGCTTCCCAAGCCTCAAACATCACAGCCCCCCCCAAAGAATCTCCTGGGGGGGCTCCTCTGCTATGCCTCTTGTACGGTCTTGCATTCTGTCACGTAACTGGGTTCGAGGCATATTTTTCTTATGCACGCTTATGAGTATGCATCTGAAATCTACTTAATAAACATAATCTCATACCTTCAATCCACGCACATCACATAAAAATTTTTAGTTCATTTAAAAATTCAACAGATGGCCTTGTACATTTTAAAAAACATGCTTATGAGTGTGCATTTAAATTTCACACATCTATTATTTAAATACTAGACTTAAAAACACTCTGTAAGTTTGGCTTTCATGATGAGCAGTTGAGAGCATTTCAGAGTTGGAGCTCAGTTTTCTGAATGCATCTCTATTGTAGACCTCTGGGCCATGACCTTCTCCTGTGTGCTGATTCAGCCAGTTCTTTGTTGACTCCAGAGTCACTCAGTCTTTTGTTTAAAAAAAAAAACAGATTTTCGAGAATTTGTTTTTTCATTTTGTGCCACTCAACAAGTATACAATTTTGTACACTTTTGGGGTGTAATTACATCTTTGCCGTATTTAAATTTCTATTATATTTTTGTTTTTCTTAACTTTTCTAACTTTTCATCTGTCTGCACACTTTAACAAAGCGATGCCTCGACAAGCAGTATGCCAGCCGAACTATGTCATATCGCTACATATGGTCATATATGTCACTTTGCCAAATTGCAAAAGATTATTACTTTTAAATTTGCTAAGTATTTATCAAATTTAAATGTCTACAACCTATTTGAACTGCTGCTCCACACTGAAAGTCAACAAACTACAACCCAAGTCAAGTGGTTTAACTCAGCAGTGAGCCATGGTCCTTTGTGTATGTGAGTGTGTGACTGTGAATGTGTGTAATTGCCTATAGTGTAAGGACAAACAAACAAACAAACAAACAAACAAATAAATATGAGGACAAAAAAGTTAATGCATGTATCTTTTCTTAAATAAGAATCAATATGGAGTTGCAAGGATAATTAGAGACATGTCTTTATCATTATTCCACATATCAGTTTAATTCCTTTTAGAAATTCTTAGGTCAACACTGAGATTAAATTCTTTGCTGCTGTATTGTTCATTAAGGAATTAAGGAATCACACTGTATACTTTCTGACCAAAGTAAATTTTCCATAATGGTAACTTTAGAATTTACATAAATCAAGCTGTTATGTTAGTCTTATGTCATTTTTTGGGACCGTGAACTTAATTCAAAAATAAAAACGATGTAATATTAATGTTAAGTAGCATGTTTCAATGTGCGTAAACTGAACTTTGAGCTAGTAGTAGTCAACTTCTTGTTCAAATACAAACACAAGCCATTGAGGATAGTAAATATCTTTGGGTTATGGACTGTTTGCTTTATCTCTTTTACTATTCCAACTTCAAAGGGGTAAATGGCTGGTCATTAGAGTGTCAAATGCTTTATTTAAATATATAGAAATCCGGATTTAAGAATTATGTATAGTTGTTATAAACTGGTATAGCAAACATAACAGCTTCCTCCACCCAACATGTATTTCATGTCACTTGTTACACAAAGCAACTACACACGTGGACAAAATTGTTGGTACCCTTCGGTCAATGAAAGAAAAACTCACAATGGTCACAGAAATAACTTTAATCTGACAAAAGTAATAATAAATAAGAATTCTATGAATGTTAACCAATGAAAGTCAGACGTTGCTTTTCAACCATGCTTCAACAGAATTATTTAAAAAAATGAACTCATGGAACAGGCCTGGACAAAAATGATGGTACCCCTAACTTAATAGTTGGTGCACAACCTTTTGAGGCAATCACTGCAATCAAACGATTCCTGTAACTGACAAATTACAATATATAGACTTATATATATACTGACTTCTGCACCTCTCTGCAGGTATGTTGGCCCACTCCTCATGAGCAAGCTGCTCCAGTTGTTTCCGGTTTGAAGGGTGCCTTTTCCAGACAGCATGTTTCAGCTCCTTCCAAAGATGCTGAATAGGATTGAGGTCAGGGCTCATAGAAGGCCACTTTAGAATAGTCCAATGTTTTCCTCTTAGCCATTCTTGGGTGTTTTTAGCTGTGTGTTTTGGGTCATTGTCCTGTTGCAAGACCCATGACCTGCGACTGAGACCCAGCTTTCTGACACTGGCCAGCACATTTCTCTCTAGAACCCCTTGATAGTGTTGAGATTTCATTGTACCCTGCACAGATTCAAGACACCCTGTGCCAGATGCAGCAAAGCAGCCCCAGAACATAACAGAGCCTCCTCCACGTTTCACAGTAGGGACAGTGTTCTTTTCTTGATATGCTTCATTTTTCCGTCTGTGAACATAGAGCTGATGTGCCTTGGCAAAAAGTTCCATTTTTGTCTCATCTGTCCATAGGACATTCTCCCAGGAGCTTGGCATATTCCAGTCTGGCTTTTTTATGATTTGTTTTCAACAATGGTGTCCTCCTTGGTCGTCTCCCATGTAGTCGACTTTGGGTCAAACAACAACGGATGGTGCGATCTGACACTGATGTTCCTTGAGCATGAAGTTCAACTTGGATCTCTTTCCGTCTAATTCCGTCGGATTATCCGTCTCTTTGATTTGTCATCAATTTTCCTCCTGCGGCCACGTCCAGGGAGGTTGGCTACAGTCCCATGGATCTTAAATTTCTGAATAATATGTGCAACTGTAGTCACAGGAACATCTAGCTGCTTGGAAATGGTCTTATAGCCTTTACCTTTAACATGCATGTCTATAATTTTCTTTCGACTCTCCTGAGACAACTCTTTCCTTCGCTTCCTCTGGTCCATGTTGAGTGTGGTACATACCATGTCACCAAACAACACAGTGACTACCTGGAGCCCTATATATAGGTCCACTGACTGATTACAAGATTGTAGACACCTGTGATGCTAATTAGTGGACACACTTTGAATTAACATGTCCCTTTGGTCACATTATTTTAGTATTTTCTAGGGGTACCATCATTTTTGTCCAGGCCTGTTCCATGAGTTTATTTTAATAATTCTGTTGAAGCATGGTCTGACTTTCATTGGTGAACATTCATAGATTTTTTTACAATTATTACTTTTGTCAGATTAAAGTTATGTATGTGACCATTGTGAGTTTTTCTTTCATTGACTGAAGGGTACCAACACTTTTGTCCACGTGTGTATATTTCCAGGCTTACAGTACTGTATAATGGTACTGTACATAAATAACCTAGACGACATAACGCCTTGATGGTCATAATAAACACCTATGTTATGGCCTTCTTTATGTCATGTACTTTATCACACATTCACATTTTAATGTGAATGTTCCCTGTTCATAAATGAAACGTTTACTATCTAACAGTGTGTGATTCCACTCATAGGCAGCAGCATACAATCTGGTGTATCACATGTCTCTTGTGATAGTTTTGTAAAGTAATCTCTCTTTTTAATTCCCCAGCAGGAATCCTAAGACTGGATGATCAATGTAGTATACTTCTAACAATGCTGCAATGATGTACACCATCAGTACAAGGTCTGGACAAGGTTGTTTTTGAAAGTTGGAATGATTTTGAAAAAATGACATTAACATAACCTTAAATTGATGACCCAACCACAACTTGCCCCTAGCACAAACAATACCTTAAGGTTTAAGGTTAAGAATCTTAATCAGAGGTTGGGACAGACATAACAGCTTCCTGCACATAGTATTTGTATCTCATGTCACACATCTTAAGCTGTGTTTACACTGTCAGTTAAATGTGACCCAATTCCGATTTTTTCTCATATGTGACATATATCGGATATCTTCTATATGAACTAAATAAATGAACTGTATCAGTCAGGATTTAGGCCTCATCATAGCACAGAGACAGCACTTGTTAAAGTAGTAAACGATCTCCTATTGACCTCTGATCAGGGTTGCGTCACTATACTTGTGTTACTGGACCTCAGTGCAGCTTTTGACACCATTGATCATAGTATTCTCCTTCACAGATTAGAAAAGGTAGTAGGAATTAAGGGAACTGCCCTCTTGTGGCTCAGATCCTATTTGACTGATCGTTATCAGTTTGTAGATTTAGATGGTGACCATTCCTCATGTTCTCAAGTGGAGTTTGGTGTTCCACAGGGTTCAGTTTTAGGCCCACTGCTTTTTTCCCTTTACATGCTTCTTCTGGGCAACATAATTCGTAAACATGGTATTAGTTTTCATTGTTATGCTGATGACACACAATTATATGTCTCAGCAAAACCAGATGAGAAAAACCAGTTTGCTAAAATTGAGCAGTGTGTGCAAGACATAAGAGATTGGATGTTAATTAATTTTCTTCTGCTTAATCCTGATAAGACAGAAGTTCTAGTCATAGGACCTCAAGTAGCTAGAAGTAAGCTTTCTGATCACACTGTAACTTTAGATGGCCTTTCTGTTCCATCTAACGCAACAATAAAAGACCTTGGCGACCTTGATTATAGATTCCAGCCTTTCATTTGAAGTTCATGTAGATAATATTACCAGGATAGCTTTCTTTCACCTCAGAAATATTGCCAAGATGAGAAACATATTGTCACTAAATGACGCAGAAAAACTAGTTCATGCCTTTATCACCTCTAGGTTGGACTATTGTAACGCCTTACTGTCTGGTTGTTCAACTAGGTGTATAAACAAGCTTCAGTTAGTACAGAATGCAGCAGCGAGAGTCCTCACTAAAACCAGAAGATACAAGAACATCACCCCTATCTTATCTACACTGCATTGGCTCCCTGTGAAATTTCGCATCGATTTTAAGGTACTACTTTTGACATTTAAAGCACTAAATTGTCTCGCGCAACAGTATTTGAGTGAACTGCTAGTGTCTTACGATCCGCCACGCCTACTTTGATCAAAGAATGCAGGCTGCCTGTCAGTACCACGTATTATTAAAACTACAGCAGGGGGCAGAGCCTTTTCTTACAAAGCCCCAAAGTTTGTAAGCTTTTTTTTTTTTTTTTACAAAAAAGCCTACAAAGCATTTTTGTAAATAGATTAACCTTAGGTAAAGGAGCAGATCTGGGGGACTCATGGACGTAGAGTATTCTGGTGAACTGGTATGTTTAGATGCTGTCCTCCCCACTCTCATTGATCACTCAGGTTTGTTGACGGTGAGGTGATTGGTTGCTTTACATCACAGGGAGCCCTCATGTCTGTGTTTCCTTCTGGCTCTCCCTTTTAGTTATGCTGTTATAGTTAGTCCTGCCGAAGTCCCTGCTTGCACTTTGCACTAAATATACATTCACCTTATACATGTTGACTGTGACCATACCTAACTGCCATCTCTCCTTATTTTCTGCTCTCTCCTCTTCTGCTCTCTCCTCTCTCTCTCTCCCTCTCTCCTTTCCCTCTCCCTGTCTCTCTGTCGAGCTATACATGTCGCTCCTGAGTTGCCAGTGATCCAGACCCCTCTGCCCTCTGGACCCGTCTAACCCGTCCTGGAGTCCTGCTTCTGGTTGGAGATCTCATAGCATGAATGCCCCGTGTGGTCTGCCTGGATTCGTGTGGTGGCTGGGGATGGTTTCCACGAAGACTGTCCTGTCCTCGATTGATGCTGACAGCTGTTCTCTGGGGACCTGTGACTTCAGTTGTTCGATAGCTCAGGACTGGAATTTCCTACAGTCTACCTGAGCCTCCAGGAACAAACTGGACTCCTTTTAATTTTAATTTAAACACATCTCCTGTTATACTGAACTTCCAGTCTTACACATTATTATGCTGATCAATCCCTGCTATCCGTTATCACCCAGATGAGGATGGGTTCCCTGTTGAGTCTGGTTCCTCTCAAGGTTTCTTCCTATTACCATCTCAGGGAGTTTTTCCTTGCCACTGTCGCCATCGGCTTGCTCATCAGGGTTTGATTGTGTAAAGCTGCTTTGCAACAATGTCAATTGTTAAAAGCGCTATATAAATAAAATTGACTTGACTTGATTTGACTTCTATGTCCATGTAAACGGGGGAAAAAAAACATTTCTTGTGAACTGCTGACAATATTTCTCCTGAATTCAAAATATAACTATTGTTATTTAGAGTGTATATTTAAATGAAATGACATAATCACAACACATAAAAATAATGTAAGATCATGCAATAAAACAAAATAAAAATAATTTGTAAACAATTTGTGTTAATGCTTTGGCTAAATAACTTTAAGACATCAGTATTTGGTAGAATACCCCCCATTTGCAATTGCAGCTTCCATGTGTTTTGGCATCCTCTCCACCAGTTTTTCACATAACTTTATACCACTCTTTTTGCAAACAAAAAAAAAAAGAAAAGCAAACAGCTCAGCTTTGATTAATGGTTTGTGACCATCCATCTTCCTCTTGATGACATTCCTGAAGTTTTCTTGAGTAAATTGCAGTGGTCACTTTTTTCCAGAGCTCGATATATAACATATAAAAGATAACATTTCTGATTTGGGAACCATACTGTACCTATAAGCTAGGCTAAAATATGTCAGTTGAAAGGGCTTTGACATCAAAATTTTAATTAGCCTTTTTCATATATTGCATGGATGGATGGATGAATGGATGGATATATTGCATGTCCAAAACTTTAGCACAATTATCTGATATTGTAATAGTCACTTTTATGTGTCAATAATGGTTCATGCCAGCAGGAGGGTGGAACTGGTAGGGTTTTACAAGTCATCGTTTGTCCACTTTACAAATAATTGTTCTGAGTGTTTAAATGGAAAAAGTAAAAATGTAGTTGCTGTCATAAATAATTTCCATACGGTTTATTAGTTAACATTATTTAACTGTATTATTTAACATAAACCAGACATGAACAAGACGTCTCCAGCATTTCTTGATCTTAATGATCTCACATTCTCCTCACTTCTACCCAAATCAATCCTACACTCCACCTTTCCACCCAGATCATAGACATGCTCATCATTTCAACCAAGATCACACACGCCCTCCTCACTTCCACCCAGATTATACCTACTCTGCACCTTATCGCCCAGATCAAACACGCACAACAGTAACACCTCACCAAAGTCAAGCTACCAGTATGAAGGTTATGCTTCTACTCAGAGACACATTCCTTCCTCTCACCATGATGTCCAACCTTCGACCTCTTACCAGGGCCACAAACACTCTCAGCCCATCGTTTCTACTCAGTCAAGGCCAGGCAGCCCCCACAGTGTTCAGCCTCAGCACCCAGCCCTAACCCACAATTGATAGTGTTTAGAACTAATAATCTAGCGGTTCAAGGCTAAGAACTGCCTTTAGTTTGTTTTCTCTACTGATCGTATTTGAAAAGGGATGGGCAAAACCTGCATCTCATTTTGTATTTATCAGTACTCAGGGAATTGAAGGTCCAGAATGGCCTTTTTTGTTTCATCATTGTAATGTGTAGCCACTGTTCATTTGAGCTGTCTCAGGTTATTTAGAGGAATTTAGCTGTGTTTTGATCTCATGTGCACTTGTCATTTTAATTTTTCAACATGTGACCTGGTCCTGAATACAGTTGAAATAAATACGTAATTTGAGTGGAACTGTAGACCGCCACAACAGTGTAAAAGTTTAAAAAACAATAATTCAAAAGTATTCTTACTATATTTCACTGATTTTGTACAGTATTCACATGTTCTTATCTTGCCGTATTGCCATGTTCAGCGCTGTATAGCAAAATGGTCTACAACAGCTTGCAAAATCTCCCTTTCGATTAAAATAGCCGGTGTGGTCCTCAGATGGAGTGATGACCTGTATGTGGCTCCCATCGATAGCCCCAGCTCACTGAGGGAATCCCCAGCGGGTTTTTAAACCTCTAATGACGTTTCCACTGCTCCTCATTAAAGCCAGCCACAACATGCTCCCATCAGTCCTGAGATCTCTCTTGCACCCAGACATTCCTCTGAATGGTCGAGGACACAATAAATGAAGCATATGCACAGACAGATGGCTCTTTTCCTCCTCCTCCGTTTCAAAATCATGCTGACTTTTCGCGCACTTTGCATACTGTATAAAGTAGAACTAGCATCAAGAATATTTCACGTTCGTCCATCCTGGCTAGTGTATAGTGCAAGAACCTCCCTTTAAGTATGCGCGAGGTTTCAGATGGTATGGCAAGTGCAAACACTTGAATCTGATATGGGTCATAATTAAAGGAACGTGTAAACGGATGGTCAAAAAAATCAGATATACTGTAGGCAACAAACAGAATTGGGCATAGACACCTGTAGTGTAAACAGGGCTTTTGACTTTTGACAGATCTCAGATGTTATGCTGTCTTTTTCTGTGATCGGAACTTGAATCCAGCTTAGGTCATTGGTTCGGTATTAATATTGTTTTCAATTTGTTTTTGAAAAAATGCGATAGAGACATTTGTTATTCCATATTTATGTAATTTCAACATAATTTCTTAGTAGTATTAAGTAGTTCTACCTTTTAAAAACAACCTATACCAATGTTATTGTGACGCGCACACCAGGCTCCGCCCCTGCACCACGTCCTACGTCACCCGAGTTCTAGCACGCACGCACGTCCCTCACACACACACCCACACACACAGCTGCTCCGTATTCGGCTGATGTACACACGCGCACATAAAAGCACCACTCTTTCACCAGCACGCCGTCCGAGATTGATCACGCGACCCGAACTCTTCAGTTAAGGACTTCCACTGTGTTTATCTCCGTGTTTTAGTGTACTTCCACTGTGTTTATTTCCGTGTTTTTTCCGTATGTTTCAGTTTCTCGTTGTCTGCCTCGCTCCGCGCTCCTGTGTACTTCCGTGTTTTCGTGTCTCCGTGTTTTAGTGTACTTCCGTGTCTCCTATGCACTCCCGTTTTTTCCCTCCTGCCAGCTCCGCTTTTTGTCTGTTTCTTTATTGGTTTCTGCTTTGCTTTTTGTTTCCTATTTTTCCCAGCATTTCATTTTCAGTGTTGATTTCCACATTTTGTTTGTTCCCCGTGTTTTTGTTGTCCCCAACTTTATGAATAAATCGCCCTGCCGGGCCAACATCAGAGACTGTCTCTTCTGAGTTCCGTTGGTACGCGACAGAATCTCGGACCGACACAATTATGGACCCGGCAAGTGCTAATTTGATTTCGGAGCTGATCACCACTCTCCAGCGTCTTCTGCCACCACAAACCTCCGCCACTACACCACCTGCTGCACCCACAGTCACTCCACCGATTCCCCCGGCTCCCCACACTGCGCCCATGGCGGCTGCCATTGCCCCGGTTTCCCCCGGTGCGCTTACCAGTCCCGTGGCTACACCGCCGCCCTTCTCTGGTGAAGCGGGGAATTGCGATGGGTTCCTTCTGCAGTGCTCAATATTTTTTGACATGCAGCCCCTGCGCTTCCCATCTGACAGATCCAAGGTTGCCTACATTGTCTCCCTACTGACGGGACGCGCTCTCCAGTGGGCACAGGCAATGTGGCAACAGGATGGACCCGTCGTCCACAATTATGCGCACTTTACTGCGCATTTCCGGGAAGTATTTAATTACTCGGTGAGCTCTACCACCGCTGGGGACCAACTTTTCCGGCTGCAACAAGGTAAGGGTTCCATTCACGATTATGTTCTCTCCTTTAGAACCCTTGCAGCCGCCAGTGGGTGGAACGAGCTCTCCCTTTTAACCAAATTCCAGCAGGGGCTAGCACCACGATTGAGGCTGCAGATGGCGACCCACGACGACTCTGTTGGGCTGGAGCAGTTCATACGGCTCACCCTCAGAGTCGCCAACCGTTTGCAGGATTGCGCTGCCGAACTTCCTGCACCGGTTCAATTCCAACCAGCCCTTCTCTCACCAGACCCCAGGTCAGTACCCGAACCAATGGACATTAACCAAACCCGAGCCAGACTTTCTCCTCAGGAAAGACAACGCCGGCTGGACTCGGGGTTATGCCTATACTGCGCCGAAAGGGGGACCTACTACCATCATGCCCTCGGCGCCCAGCGAGACCTCTGGTGAGTAACGTCAGTCATGAATGTCCCCATGCCAAACCACTCACTATGAATGTCACTGTCCACCATGCCACCATGTCTCCCACAGTAAGGGCTCTCCTGGACTCGGGTTCCGCTGGGAACTTCATCTCTAGGACACTCTGCCGCCAGCTCAAGGTTCCCCTTGAACTCCGCCCTGTTCCCCTTCAGATCTGCTGTGTGACGGGGGCACCCCCTGCGGGGGGGTTGGTTCGTTACATCACTCCTCCGTTGCATATGCAGGTCGGCTGGCTGCATGAGGAAAAGATCCGATTCCTGGTCCTCGAAAGATCTACGTCTGACCTGATTCTAGGGCGCCCATGGCTCACTCTCCACGAGCCGATCCTCTCATGGAAGGATGGGGAGATCCTGAAGTGGGGCGCCGGCTGTTTCTCTCACTGCCTTTCCCAGGTCCCAGCCCTATCACTCAACTCGACCTCCGTGGAGAGTCCAGCCGGAGTGCATCATCCCGAGGTTCCAGAGGCATACTCCAGCTTTCAGGACATCTTCTGCCCAGTCCGAGCCACACAACTACCTCCACACCGGCCATGGGACTGCGCCATCGACCTCCTTCCAGGTGCACCGGTGCCACGAGGTAAGATCTACTCTCTCTCTCTCCCGGAACAGAAGGCAATGGAGACGTACGTTGAGGAGGCCCTTCGGCAAGGCTTCATTAGACCTTCGACTTCCCCTGCTGCTTCTAGCTTCTTCTTTGTGGCCAAAAAAGACGGAGGCCTTCGGCCGTGCATCGACTATCGGGCGCTAAATAAGGTCACGGTAAGGTTCAGTTATCCCCTTCCTCTCGTCCCCTCCGCTCTGGAACAGCTCCGTGGAGCTACTATCTTCACGAAGCTAGACCTCCGGAGCGCATATAATCTGATTCGCATTCGCGAAGGTGATGAGTGGAAAACTGCTTTCATTACTCCTACGGGTCACTATGAATACTTGGTGATGCCGTACGGCCTAGTGAACGCTCCGTCTGTTTTTCAGGGTTATATGAACGAGGTGTTCCGGGATTGTGTGGGTAGATTTGTGGTCGTCTACATCGATGACATACTTATCTACTCGCGGGATTCCTCGGAGCACCTCCGACATGTAACTGAGGTGCTTAAGAGACTCCGATCTCATGAGCTGTTCCTCAAGGCGGAAAAGTGCCTCTTCCATCAGTCCTCCATATCCTTCTTGGGTTATAACATCAGTCCAAGGGGGATTCAGATGGATGAGAGGAAGGTAGAGGCTGTCCGATCGTGGCCTACCCCAACCAATATTAAACAGCTCCAACGCTTCTTGGGCTTCGCGAATTTCTACCGCCGATTCATCCAGGGGTATAGCATGAAAGTCGCCCCGCTCACTGACCTCCTAAAGGGTAAGCCCAAGAAGCTAGTTTGGTCACCTGAGGCTACACATGCCATGTCACATTTACAACAGGCCTTTACCACTGCCCCAATCCTCACCCTTCCAAACGTTAACCATCCCTTCCTCGTAGAGGTCGACGCCTCACAAACCGGGGTGGGAGCGGTATTGTCACAGCAGCAGGGGAAGGATCCAGCTTACCATCCATGTGCCTTCTTTTCCAGGAAGCTGTCACCGGCGGAGAGGAACTACGATATAGGAAATCGTGAGCTTCTCGCCATCAAGCTGGCCCTGGAGGAGTGGAGGCATTGGTTGGAGGGGGCGATCCATCCGTTCCTGGTCCTAACTGACCATAAGAACTTGGAGTATCTACGTGAAGCTAAACGTTTGAACTCCAGACAGGCAAGGTGGGCTTTATTCTTCACGAGATTCCATTTCTCCATTTCTTATAGACCAGGAACGAAGAATGTCAAGGCCGACGCGCTCTCCAGGGTTCACGATCCCGAGGAAACGGCCGAACACCCAGAGAACATCCTCCCGACAACTCTGTTCGTCTCACCAATACAATGGGAGGAAGGCAGCTCCGATTCCCAGAGCCATTCCCCCAGCGCCTCTCCGCCCGGTTGTCCACCACAGCTTTCCTTCGTCCCCGAACCAGAGAGAGAACACCTTATCCACCAGGTACACTCCTCACTTGGCACCGGTCACCCGGGGGTCACCCAAACCCTCTCCCTTCTCCGCGAGCGTTTCTGGTGGCCACGGATGAGAGAACAAGTGCAGAGGTACGTACGGGGATGCCGGGCATGTGCTCAGTCTAAAATACCCAGGCAACTACCCACAGGAAAACTGCTGCCGCTACCTGTTCATCGACGTCCCTGGTCACACCTGGGCATAGACTTCATGACGGACCTCCCCGTGTCCCAAGGTAACACCTGTGTGCTCGTCATTGTGGACCGCTTTTCAAAATTTTGTCGCCTTATTCCACTCCCAGGTCTCCCGACAGCGCAGAGGACGGCGGAGGCCCTGTTCGAACAGGTATTTCGTAACTTTGGCATCCCGGAAGACATCGTTTCAGACCGGGGTCCCCAGTTCATCTCCCGGTTCTGGAAGGCCTTTTTCACACTCCTGGGAGTGACGGTGAGCCTGTCGTCAGGGTACCACCCACAAAGCAATGGCCAAACCGAGAGGAAGATCCAGGAGATAGGTCGATACCTACGTACCTTCTGCCACGGCCACCAGAACTCCTGGAGCCAGTACCTCGTCTGGGCCGAGTACGCCCAAAATTCTCTCAGGAGTCCAGCTACTGGTTTAACCCCATTTCAGTGCGTACTCGGTCACCAACCCCCGCTATTCCCCTGGAACGGAGAAACCTCCGAGGTCCCCGCAGTGAATCACTGGTTCCAGGAGAGTGAGAGGGTCTGGGCATCAGCGCACCGGCAGCTTCAGAGGGCAGTCAGAAGGCAAAAGATCACAGCCGACACCCGGAGATCTACGGCCCCAACGTACCGACCTGGGCAAAGAGTTTGGCTGTCAACCCGGGACATCCGCCTTCGTCTGCCCAGCAAGAAGCTGTCACCCCGATACATTGGTCCCTTCACCATCCTGTCCCAGATCAATCCAGTCACATTTAAGTTAAGTCTTCCACGCACCTACAGAATACACCCCACATTCCATGTCTCCCTACTGAAACCATACCACACCCCCTCACTTTCTGTTTCCCCAGAGTCTGGCGATCCACAGGAGCCCCCACCGAGCCTCGACCTGGAGGACGGCACGATATACGCCGTCCGCGAAATCTTGAGGTCCCGTCGTCGAGGTGGTCATCTGGAGTATCTGGTGGACTGGGAGGGGTACGGTCCCGAGGAGAGAAGCTGGGTTCCTCGGGATGATATCCTAGACCCGACCCTTCTCGCCGAGTTCCATCAGGCTCAGCCCCAGATGCCGGCCCCCAGGGGTAGGGGTCGCCCACCACGACGACGTACTCTCCGGCCCTCAGGAGCGGTCCGTGGAGAGGGGGGTTCTGTGACGCGCACACCAGGCTCCGCCCCTGCACCACGTCCTACGTCACCCGAGTTCTAGCACGCACGCACGTCCCTCACACACACACCCACACACACAGCTGCTCCGTATTCGGCTGATGTACACACGCGCACATAAAAGCACCACTCTTTCACCAGCACGCCGTCCGAGATTGATCACGCGACCCGAACTCTTCAGTTAAGGACTTCCACTGTGTTTATCTCCGTGTTTTAGTGTACTTCCACTGTGTTTATTTCCGTGTTTTTTCCGTATGTTTCAGTTTCTCGTTGTCTGCCTCGCTCCGCGCTCCTGTGTACTTCCGTGTTTTCGTGTCTCCGTGTTTTAGTGTACTTCCGTGTCTCCTATGCACTCCCGTTTTTTCCCTCCTGCCAGCTCCGCTTTTTGTCTGTTTCTTTATTGGTTTCTGCTTTGCTTTTTGTTTCCTATTTTTCCCAGCATTTCATTTTCAGTGTTGATTTCCACATTTTGTTTGTTCCCCGTGTTTTTGTTGTCCCCAACTTTATGAATAAATCGCCCTGCCGGGCCAACATCAGAGACTGTCTCTTCTGAGTTCCGTTGGTACGCGACAGTTATCCTAACGTCCATAATTTTGCCAAATAAATGTAACATTCTGACAACCAAACATAATTGTTGGCCTTGGGTGTATAATTTTTAAGACTGGCAGTATACAGTGCCAATAGAAAGTTTTCAGATCCTTTTAAGTTTTACACATTTTGTTATGTTCCACACTCATCTCCCTCTTTATTATTCTATACACACTACTTCACAATGACAAAGTAAAAACAGGTGGTTATATTTTTGTTTAGATATTTAAAAAATAAAAGCTGAAATATCTCATTTACATAAGTATTCAGGCCCTTTGTTCTGACACACGTACAGTATTTGAGCTTTGTTGCATCCTATTCGTATCATTGGTCATTGAAATGCTGCTACAGCTTGAGTGGAGTCCACCTGTGACTAATTGCCTTCATTGGACATAATTAGGAAAGGCACAGACCTGTCTATATAAGGTCTCACAATAGATAGTGTATGTCAGAGTGAAAACAAATCCATGAGGTCAAGAGAATAATCTGTAAACCCATGGGACAGGATTGTGTCAAGACACAGATCTGGGGAAGGGTTAAGAGATACTTTCTAGAGCATTGAAAGCACTCAAGAGGATGGTTGCTTCCATCAATCTCAAATGGATGAGATGTGGAATAACCAACTGCCTTTCCAGATGTGGCCGCCCAACTGAGCCGAGTAACCAGGAATGAAGGGACTTGGTCAGACAGGTAACCAAGAACCTAAGAGTCATAAATTAGATACTGAGTTTACTTGTAGAGATGGGAGAGACTTACAGAAGGAGCGCCATAACAGCAGCATTCCACCAATCAGGCCCATATGCCACATTGGCCAGACTTAAGCCATTCCTCACTAAACGGCCAGCTAGGAGTTTACCAAAAAGTACCTGAAGGATTCTCATACTGTGAGAAACAAAGTTTTTGTGATGACACAAACATTGAAGATGTACAGCTCAACAAGACCATGACCCAAAGTAAAGTGCCAAGAACCCAAGAGTGTCTTCAGAAAACTCCTGAAAGTCCTGAAGTGGCCCAGCCAGAGTCTGGACCTGAACCCAATAAAGCATCTATGGAGAGGCCTGAAAATGACTGTGCACTGATCCTGCACATTCTACCTGGTTGGGCTTGAATGATTCTGCCAGGAAGAATGGAAGTAACTTCCAAAAGAAAGGTGTGCCAAGCTTGTAGCTTTGAGTCAGGTCTTGGAGCCAAGAGTGCCATTGCTTCCAAAGGTGCTTTGACCAAGTACTAAGTAGTGGGTTTGAATATTTACGTACATTAAATGGGGTATTTCAGTCTTTATTTTTAAGAAATGAACAATACCCGATTCAATTTCAAGAAAGCAATATACAGTGGAACCTTGGATTACGAGCATAATTCGTTCTGCAAGTGGGCTCGTATTCCAAAACACTCTTAAACCATATCATCATTTCCCATAAGAAATAATGAAAAGTCAAATTAATCTAAGACTCACTTTTTAAGTTTCACAACAAGCACATAAACACAGCGGAAACACAGTTTTAACGAAAAAAAAAAAGCGGGACTGGCACGGGCGCATACTAAAGGAATCACTTAAGTTTCACAACAAATGGACACACACACAAACACGGAAACACCGTTTTAACAGGAAAAAAAAAAGAAATCTCTTTGACCAGGCATGAGCGCATACTAAGGGAATCACTGCTGTAAAGTAAAAAAAAAACAAAGAAACAAATGAACCAGCACCTTACCTTTGAAAAGAATCGCGAAAGAGCTGAGTTTCTGTGTGTTTGTGAAGCCGGGAGGGGCGAAAAGGGGAGAGAGTGTCTGTGCGTGAAGAGAAGAGAAGAGTTTCTGTGTGTTTGCGAAGCCGTGGGGGAAGGGAGGGAGGGGGGGGGGGGGGGGGGGGGGGGCGGAAGAAGGTGAGAGAGTGACGCTTGGTGTCAAAATAAGAGTCGCATGTGTGAAGCATGATACTCGGCGCTCATAAACTAATACTTTCTCGGTTTCCGAATAAAAAATTATTAAAAATCTTTGCTCGGTTTGCGGAACACTCGTCAACCACGTTACTCGCAATCCGAGGTTCCACTGTATACATATGTATATTTTTGCTTTATCCGGCCTGCATATGTGTTTTTTATGTCTGAATTTATTTCTAGAATGCATAGATCAATGTGCATAGTGCATTCATTTTTCTTCATATTGATTACATTTTGTAGTCCCTCAGATTCCCCATGTATTCTCCTTCAGATCAGAGCCCTATTATATTTTACTAAACTACAAGCCCTCAGAGAAAACCAGGTACTATTACAGCAATCATATGCAAAACACTTCCAGGTCACCTCTGAAGTGTTTTTTTCCTTTTCTTGATGCAAGTTTCTTAAGGCAAGCCAAACCATGACCAAGCTAGGAAAGAGCAACTGCTAATCAGGAGTTCACTGATTTTAAATGAACTATACTGAATCCAGGGCGATGCAGTATGGCTTAGATTGCTCAAAGTGGGGGAGGTAATTTTTTTAGGCTGATGCAGGGGTCTATCTCTCCAAAGCTGCAATTTGCAAACACATTAGTATGGGTAGAGCTGGCCCCTGCCACTCTCCATAACAGGGACTGATTAATATTCCCCATCTTGCATCCTCATGCAAACACAAAAAGGAAAACTGGCAGGCAAACAGTACTTCCATTTGATGAAGTCCAGGATCTTCTGCGTGTAACAGGATATTTAACTCATATGGACATACCAGTGATACAACAAGAGGATGTTAGCTCATTCCAGGCTTTGAACTAGATCAGCGGTCATAAATTTTTTTATTGACATGGCAAAGTGTATGCACAGATAATACATTTAGTGGGAGATTTTTCCAACAATCTTCGAACAATATGAGACCTTTATTTCTTAAACCCACTTAAATAAAATAAATAAATAATTACCCTTTCCATATTTAGTCAAGCAAGACAAAAACTTCCGATCAATATTCCAAAAAGCGATCGCTGCTTGATATGTTATACACAAATTTTGGACTTGAGATGGTTGCCTTAGAAAAGGGAAAAGTGTATATTTCTTTACAAATACTACCTCATTATGGTATTGTAAACGTATTATATACATTTAACACTCACTCTTTTAGGTCTGCCTAACAGCACATTCATTTCTTCAGTTTAATAGCCAACAATATTATTTCTTGGCAGTTTTTGTGTTTATGTTTTTCGGCCTGCATTACAGTCCCACTTTGATAATAACACCTGAGTGCCCACACACACACACACACACACACACACACACACACACACACACACACACACACACACACACACACACACACACACACACACACATACACACAGCATGATAGAGGCCTGGCAATATGCAATAATGCTTTTCATTACATTCATTTTAACATATTATACATCATTTAAATGAGACTGTAATATGTGTTTGAGGTTGAGTTGGAGCCTGAAAAAAATTGCTTGTAGGGAGCCATTTGATGATTTTGGGATTCGACATTTAGGTAGAATAATGAAATAATCTCAAATGTTTTACAAGGTAGAAGGCATCTGCTGCTCACACATCAGCTTATGGCCCTAAATATATTCAGTACAATTGATGGTAATTGTCAATTTTAAATTAATTACTGTACCAATAAATAGTGACACAATGAACTCACTCTTACTCGTCATCTATACTGCTTAATCCTGTATAAAGCCCTGGAGCAATACAAAATACACACTTTGTCACATAGGCTTATATACTGTTGTCTTTGTTCTTCATGTTCATATGCCTTAAAGAAAAGATTCAACCAATCAGTCCTGACTGCTGTTTATAGCATGTTTATGCACGAGGTTCAGACAAAACATAATTCTAGTCTTGAAACAGGGTGGTCTTTTCACAGTGGTAAATGTCGAACAGTGGTTTCAAATGTGCCCAACAGAGACAGACAAACATAACGGAACTAAGTGCACACACATACATAAATCACACACCTACAAAATAACAGTCTGCAAATTTACAATTTATGCTTTAAAATTTTTCCGACATAAAAAGGCCACATCTCGTCGAAAAGCTAGTAATTTAAAATAAAGTTTAGATATTCCATGACTCAGCCCTACCACAAACTGTGTCACCTTCTGGCTCTCCCGTTTAGATAACCTGGCCTACTATAGATTGTCAGGCATAGATTGAAACAGCCCTGGAGCCCAGGAGACGGGGTACACCCTGGACAGGGTGCCAATACATCTCAGGGCACACTCACACTCTCATTCACACATTACGGCCAATTTGGGAATACAAATTAGCCTAATCTGCATGTCTCTGGACTGTGGGAACAAACCCATTAAGCATGGGGAGAACATGCAAACTCCATGCACACAAAGGCGGGAATCGAACCTGGACCCTGGGGGTGCAAGGCAACATTGATTATAAATAATTCCCTTCTATATCTGTGTACTATACTGTATAGTCCAAACGTGCAGTTATGTAACCATTAAATTCATAATACTGTAGTTTCAAAGTGAAAGTACATTACAAAAGTACAAGTACATTTTGTTGAAGTTAAGATAAGGACTTGAGTGCAAGACTGTTCATGGAAGCCCTAAAGCAATTATGGCAATTGAAGTTCTAATCCATTTTAGCAAAACTGTTCATATCATTTGCTGTCCAAAGTCATACT
The DNA here is from genome assembly GCA_030347435.1 of Clarias fuscus. Lineage (NCBI taxonomy): Eukaryota > Metazoa > Chordata > Actinopteri > Siluriformes > Clariidae > Clarias > Clarias fuscus. Next base: position 13,853,488 of record CM059225.1, on the reverse strand, counting down.
CATGGCCTTTAAGTCTATCTTAGGATATTATTATGGGACCATCCTCAGTAGCAATGAGTGGCTTTCAAGTGATGAGATCTCCAACAGATTAGATTATTAAGTATCCTGATTCTGATTATCATGTAATTGTTAGGAACAAGATAAATTTTTTTCCAGAATGCAAGCTGGGATGCCGTCAGGACAATCTGAAACAGAAGGTGACACAGACTTTAGGGCCCTCTGGGACATAAAGCAGACACCCACTCTGTTGTCAAGTTTGTGGTAGGGCTGAGTCATGGAACATCTAAACTTTATTTTAAATTACTAGCTTTTAGACGAAATGTGGCCTTTTCATGTCGGAAAAATTCAAAAGCATTAATTGTAAATTTGCAGACTGTTATTTTGTAGGTGTGTCCTTTATATATGTGTGTGCAATTAGTTCCGTTATGTTTGTCTGTCTCTGTTGGGCACATTTGAAACCACTGTTCGACATTTACCACTGTGAAAAGATCATCCTGTTTCAAGACTAGAATTATGTTTTGTCTGAACCTTGTGAATAAACGTGATATAAACAGGACTGATTGGTTGAATCTTTACTTTAAGTCTCATGAACATGAAGAATAAGTCTAACTTCATCCTGGTCAAAGACAACAGTCTATAAGACTATGTGATAAAGTGATTCTTTGTATTTTGTGCTGAGGCATTGACCCAAATGCATTTGAATAAAACCTATGATAACCTATGATTGCTACTGTATGCTTCTAAGTGCATGCTTACTTAAATGTCCACGTCCAACTAGCCATACACGAGTTAATAACAAATTTATTTTTCAGGAAATGCTATTAGATCTATTAGGTGCCTCGATGAAAATTACACTTCTTTTCAAACCAAAGAGCTCTGTGCCAATAATTTGTAATTTAATATATCAGAAGAAAAAAACCCTAAAACTAATCAGGGAACATTCTTCACTGCACTGTACAAATGGATTTTAAATGAGAACCTGTGCAAAACATCCACCTTTGAAATGCTCATTGGGTAAGATTTAGTCAAAGTCATTTAAATTGAATTCTGTGACTATTTCTTAAGCCACCGTTGTATTCATATAATTTGATCACCTGAGTTTCCTTTTTTTCTGTATCATTTTCAGCCTTCCCTTTTTTAAAGACAGCTCCCTTGACTCTACACATTATCTCACTAAGTGTCATGGATGTAGACCAGATCACTAAGACAATATGCAATGTTTGGTGATTCAAGTAAATAAAACTTCTTTTTGCAAAAACGCTGGCCCAATTTCTAACCAGTTCTTTGTTTTCAGCCAGCCAAAGCACCGACTCTCAAACAAAACGGTTCCATGGCAACCACCACACTTTGCTGGGCTATACCCAACACTTTGCCATCCCGTTTTATCTAGGCTTGGGACTGGCACTGCATTTAGTGGCTGGGGTTTGGGCATTTGGTGGGAAGTGAACCTCAGCCATCCCTATGGAAGATGAGAAGCCTACTGTACCACTTAGTCACCAATGAGCTTAAAGGCCCCAACACCAAAAACAGAAAATGGTCTGACAGGCAGCAGTAATGTGCCATTAGTGGGTGTATGAGTGGAAATAGGTATGCATAGTTAGAACGCAGGTGAATGTTATAATGCTAAAGTGTTGGTCTGAAATTATCTGCTGTGGCATCCATGTTTTCCAGCCATAGTGTGCTCTGTTAGAGTATGTGTGGTGTTGGGGGGATTCTAATGCTGCCATGACTTTTTCAGAGTTTTTTTGACCAGGTAAGCAAATTCTCCTTTAATGTCAATTAGTGCAGGAGGTGTGGTCTCTAGGTGTCTACTTGGTTAATAGAATAAAAATAACCAAACAAATGCAGTTTCAAAGATGGGTAAGCTCAGTAGAAGTGATCAATTGGCTACCACCATAATTGTAGCATTACCCTTAGATTCAGGAAGGTCTACAATGGCAATGTGGGCATGTAGAACCATGAGTGTACCAGTGGGGAATGTGCATGGAACTTTACCCTGGCCACTTGTATTTCATAATGAAACATCTGTAGGTGCCAAATCATATTAGGCCCTAATATTTCACCTTAAAATGCTGACATATGTGTGCCAGGATGCCCCACTGCTGTTTGTTTAGTCCCATGTGATGAGCTTGCCTTTCAGGTTGTTCAGTACAAAGGGTTGATCCAGCTGGTGTGGAACTTAATACACATGTGCATGAAATCTCGCTGTCAATGTCCCAGGTTCTCACACTATTAGCTTTAACATAAATATAATGCATGAACTGCTTGGTCTGCCCCTTTTGAATTATTATTTTTGCTAATATTGCGAGAGACACAATCCCATGCAAACACAAGGAGTGTCAGAAAGTTTTCTAGTTTATTAACCATAAAGCCTTATTTAAGTAATTAGCCAAATGTCTTATGTCATATACTGTACACACGTGGACAAAATTGTTGGTACCCTTCGGTCAATGAAAGAAAAACTCACAATGGTCACAGAAATAACTTTAATCTGACAAAAGTAATAATAAATAAGAATTCTATGAATGTTAACCAATGAAACTCAGACACTGCTTTTCAACCATGCTTCAACGGAATTATTTTTAAAAAATGAACTCATGGAACAGGCCTGGACAAAAATGATGGTACCCCTAACTTAATAGTTTGTTGCACAACCATTTGAGGCAATCACTGCAATCAAACGATTCCTGTTACTGTCAATGAGACTTCTGCACCTCTCTGCAGGTATTTTGGCCCACTCCTCATAAGCAAGCTGCTCCAGTTGTTTCCGGTTTGAAGGGTGTCTTTTCCAGACAGCTTGTTTCAGCTCAATAGGTTGCTCAATAAGATTGAGGTCAGGGCTCATAGAAGGCCACTTTAGAATAGTCCAATGTTTTCCTCTTAGCCATTCTTAGGTGTTTTTAGTTGTGTGTTTTGGGTTATTGTCCTGTTGCAAGACCCATGACCTGCGACTGAGACCCAGCTTTCTGACACTGGCCAGCACATTTCTCTCTAGAATCCCTTGATAGTCTTGAGATTTCATTGTACCCTGCACAGATTCAAGACACCCTGTGCCAGATGCAGCAAAGCAGCCCCAGAACATAACAGAGCCTCCTCCATGTTTCACAGTAGGGACAGTGTTCTTTTCTTGATATGCTTCATTTTTCCGTCTGTGAACATAGAGCTGATGTGCCTTGGCAAAAAGTTCCATTTTTGTCTCATCTGTCCATAGGACATTCTCCCAGAAGCTTTGTGCCTTGTCAACATGTAGTTTGGCATATTCCAGTCTGGCTTTTTTATGATTTGTTTTCAACAGTGGCGTCCTCCTTGGTCGTCTCCCATGTAGTCCACTTTGGCTCAAACAATGACGGATGGTGCGATCTGACACTGATGTTCCTTGAGCATGAAGTTCACCTTGGATCTCTTTAGAAGTCTTTCTGGGCTCTTTTGTTACCATTCGGATTATCCGTCTCTTTGATTTGTCATAAATTTTCCTCCTGCGGCCACGTCCAGGGAGGTTGGCTACAGTTCCATGGATCTTAAATTTCTGAATAATATGTGCAACTGTAGTCACAGGAACATCTAGCTGCTTGGAAATGGTCTTATAGCCTTTACCTTTAACATGCTTGTCTATAATTTTCTTTCGAATCTCCTGAGACAATTCTTTCCTTCGCTTCCTCTGGTCCATGTTGAGTGTGGTACATACCATGTCACCAAACAACACAGTGACTACCTGGAGCCCTATATATAGGCCCACTGACAAGATTGTAGACACCTGTGATGCTAATTAGTGGACACACCTTGAATTAACATGTCCCTTTGGTCACATTATTTTCAATATTTTCTAGGGGTACCATCATTTTTGTCCAGGCCTGTTCCATGAGTTTATTTTTTTAAATAATTCTGTTGAAGCATGGTTGAAAAGTAATGTCTGACTTTCATTGGTTAACATTCATAGAATTTTTTAAAATTATTACTTTTGTTAGATTAAAGTTATTTATGTGACCATTGTGAGTTTTTCTTTCATTGACCGAACAATTTTGTCCACGTGTGTACATCTGCTACATCAAAGAGCAAACGTAATTCACATGTTCCAGAGAGAACAAAGAGAGCAAAAGATTTATGAATATCTGTCCGGGCATCAACTGTAGTAGGTATTACATTATAAGACGTGAAAAATCCACAAAGGATTTGACACTGTGCTGGGGATATATGAGCATACACTAACAGAGGTGAATACCTGGAGCAGTGGGAGTTGGGTGCAAATTGTGATGTCTAGTCACAAGCAAATTTTATTTAAAATAAAACACTCAAGATGTGAATGAAAAATGTGAAAGTCAACACGTCCAGCTTTAATTCATGAGAGTTGACAAAAGTGTAGCACTAACCATTCACATATTTTGACACACTCACACACACACACACACACACACACACACACACACACACACACGCACACACGCACGCACGCACGCACACGCACACACACACACACACACACACACACACACACACACACACACACACACACACACACACACCAACTGTCTGGAGCCTGGAACCCATGGACATGACCATATGCTGTTTCCTCCCTTGAGATGCTTTGCCAGGCCTTTACTGCAACTTCTTTCTGCTTGTTTGTGGATTTCTTTATGCCTTAAGTTAAGTGTGGTCCTCGGTCTAGTAGGTTAAAAACATGCTCTATTGAATTGAGATCAGGTGACTGACTTGGCTAGTGAATATCCCTCTTCCTTGCCTTGAGAAACTCTTGGGTAGTTATCAGTGCATGTTTTGGGTAATTATCCATCTGCAATATAAAGCAGCTTTTGAATCGACTAAATCTAAGCAGAGAGTATAGCTCTATACACTTCAGAATTCCTCCTGCTAGTGAGATCATCAATAACAGTGATTCGATTCCTTTGGCAGCCATATACACTTACACCATAACACTGCCTCTACCATGTTTGACAGAGGATGTACTGTACTGTAGCATGGTTTGGATCATGAGCTGCTCCTTTCTTTGTCCACAATTTTCTCTTCCCATCATTTTGGTATGCTAATATCATTTCCATTGGCCCAAAGAATCTGACAAAATTTAATCCTGCCATTCTATTCTTGAGCATTACCTTTAGTTTGAACCTTGTTCTGAGGTGTACCCTTATTCCATCTGTTGTCTGTACTTCGTAAAGCCCTCTCTTGACTGTAGGTGTTGACAATGACATGCATACAGTACCTTCTCCACAGGTTTCTTGACTTGGCCAGTTGTTGTAAAAGGGTTCTTCTTCACTATGGACAGAATTCTGAGGTCATCCACTTTAGTTGTCTGCTGTTTAGTGGTTTTTCAGCCCTATTGCTTGGCTAGTTCCAGACTCTTGTATTGGCAACTCACAATGTTTGTGCTATCTCTCCCTGATTGTTTTCAGCCTAATGATGGCCACTCTTTGGACATTGTGTTGAGAATTTGGGGGAACAGCAACTAAATGAAAATGTAACACTTTGAACCACATCTAGCCCTTTTATCTGCTTGATTATTCGTGGAGTAAAGAGAGAACAGGTCACTTGAGCAGAAAATCACTGCATGTTGGTTATGTTGGTATAGATTCTACAAAATAACCACAAGTGTCCCCCTTGAAAAGTCTTAAAGCAAAGATTTTTTTTAAAAACTTTTTTCAGTTTTTCTCAAGAGTGGGTATCCACAAGTGATTCTGACAGACCAAAGTACTAACTTTGTCTACACTGCTGGAGCAGGTGAACCATCTACAGATTAATGGGTTGACCAAGCACTTTAACCATTACTTAAACAAATACTCTGTAAGTTTATGAATGACACAGTTAGCTTACCTGCTCTTTGCCTACAGGGAAGTGCCCAAGGCCTCAACCGGTTTCTGCCCTTTTGAATTCTTCTATAGGATTCTACATGGACATAGCGTCCATTGGTCAGGAGTCTGTGGTCCTTCACTATCTTCCTGGCATTGATCCGGCACTGCTTGCTATAGAAGGAGAGAAGGTCAGGAAAGTCAGTGCCAATGATGCACTTAGCTGACTGCACCGCCCTCAGTAAAGCACAATCTTGATAAGGGGGTTTCAACCACCTACCAGATTTCTATGCCTAGGCACTTCATTGGCTAAAGAGACTGACAGACACCAGTGGAAGTATTACCTGGTGGTAACTTGCTTTGCACCCATTCTGCTTCACAATTCATCACATCCAAGGGCTCCGTTTCCATGACAAGGATGCCACTGCAGATTATTCCACACAATGTGCTACTGAGGACATTAAAGGGGAGGTGCTTGTGATGCCACAGCCACACAGCAGTTCAGTACACTCAATCAGGGTCTTGAACAATACTTGGAAAGACTTGAAAATTGACCAGAAGATATGACCATCAACACCCTTCACAAAAATAAGCCTCAGAAGGTCATCAACAAAAGGGCTTTCTGTTTACACACTGCTACATCAAAATATATAAATTTCTCATAATATTTGCAAATCTAAGCCAAATTTGAAGGAAGAGTGAAAAAGACTTAGAATCCAAGGTGCCATGTCATCTGCTGGTGCTCAAGTCAATGTCATTAATTTAGCCCTTTTACCAAAGGACATCATCCGAAAGCATCAGAATTTGTATTTGTTTATTTGTTTATTTATTTTTTACAGAATTTAAAATTAGGGGGTAGCATGGGGTGTAGTGGTTAGCACTGTGGCCCCGCACCTCCAGGGTCAAATGTGCGATTCCCCCCTCGGGTCTGTGTGCATGCAATTTGCATGTTCTCTACATGCTTGTTAAGTTTGCTCTGGGTATTCTGGTTTCCTCTCACTGTCCAAAGACATGCAGATTAGGCTAATTGACATTTCCAAATTGCCTGTAGTGTGTGTTTGTGTGAGGTAGCGCCCTGTCCAAGGTGGACGCCACCTCATGCCCTCCAATTTCCTGGGATGGGCTCCAGGCCCAGTGAACCTGTACACAGGATAAACAGTATAGAAGATGAATAAATGAATTAAGATTAAATGATTTGTCACATGTACCTTTGATCACAGTGAATATATTTTTTTTTTGCAAATTGCAGTTTGGAAACTGGGGCCTGCCAGGATACAGCGTCCCTGGAGCAGATAGGCTTAAGGGCCTTGTTCAAGGGCTTAACAGTGGCAACGTAAGGGCTTAAACCCCCAGCATTCCAATTAGTAACCCAGTGTCTTAACCATTTGAGCCACCACTTCTCCAAATGAATGAATGAAAATTATGCATATTCATTCATGATAATCAATCCTTCAGTATTGCTAGTTTAGATAACAAACAGAAATATTAAGCCTCAACATACTATGATAAATGTAGGACTACACAGGATAATGAAGGATTAATTAATCATAATGATAAAATTATTATTTTGGCAACAGATTAACCTATCAAAAAATATGAATTTTAATTATTTTCTGTATATGCAGGACTTTTTGAAATGGTTATCTGGTGCATCTTGACTTTCCGCCCTTACTCTGTGGCTCGTTCAAAGTGACTTATGGCTTCGGTGTGGCTTTCCTCATGAGTTTTGATGCCTTGTCTGGGTAGTTATGAAATGATCTCTTTATCTTTTACTATCTTCAAAGGCTTTGTTTTTAGGCCATAATTTGATGCTAATTCAATTTTACTGTTTTCAGTGATTGTTCATATAAGTTATTTTATATCCCAAAGATAGGAGCTGTTTTAATATTTCAGAATTAATGATCAATTGTAAATCAGTTGTATTGCCCTCATTAAGATAATAGTTTTCTTCTGGAACTATGGGATATTAATACTTGGGCATTTAATACTTATTCCAGCTGCATGTTTACTATTTCCTGTCCACTAATTAACTTTGACTTTAAACATTCAGTGAAAACCTTGTCTGGATGGCATATTTATCATTGGTTATTTAAATGTTTCAGCTGATAAAATTCCAGAGGAAGGTGAATACGTTCTGCAGGGATTTGTATTTGATCAGTATTGTTTAACTGTAATAGATAATACTAACCACATTTCACCCCTCAATGTATGTTCACTTGCTAAATCTTTTTTGTAGGCAGAATATTTGCATTGATTAGAGAAACTATCAGTACAACCATCTCATTTTCTGAAGTTAGGGCACACTTTTGATTAAATTCATTTAACAGTCACTTTTTGTCCAATGCTTCTTTACAACACTGCTTTAGTTCACTGATGTCTTCTCTTGTGTATGCACAGCTCTCTTAAGGACATGACATAGCTTTCAGATCCAAAAGAAGGATGACAAAGAGAGAGCTGAGACTCAGACCCAATGGAAAAATCCTATCCTGTATGTGGTTGGAGTGTCAGAGAAGCTAAAAAGGTTTTTTTTTTTTTTTTCACTCCACTCCAAGGAGCGGGCACCAAAACACAAGAAGAGCAATATAATATATGCGGGCCAATGCAGCGAAGAGCGTTCAGAGCTCTACATTGGGGAGAACTCTAAATAACAAGCTCTAAATAAAAGAATGTATCAGTACAGAAGGAGAACTACCTTTAACTGAAGGCCAAAGGACACATCTTTTGTAAAGAGAGAGGAAATGGTTTGAGAGAGGGGTAAAATCTTAGGCATCATAACCTGTCTCCTATTTTTCATGATGCCCTTTCATCCATGAAAAAGATCACAATCCCTTCACAGGTCCACCTAGAAAGACAGACTGTCTCTAATTCTTACACCTTATTAACTTTTCCTTATGTCTCTCTGTAGCTGGTTCTTCTTAACTACTCTCTAAATAATAGTGGGTGAATTGAGTGCCAAGGTGCTTTAGCAAGCTGCATTTTTACATTCCTCACCAATGACAGCATGTAAAGCATTATGTTTGGTCTGAGGTTTATTGCTAGGGTTGATCAGCATCTTCAGGGCTCTGATTTCTTGTCTAGATTAACTGAGTGTGTCCAAGATTGGATGACCGATAATTTTATCTTACTAAATTCAGATAAGACAGAAATATTACTTATTGGTCCAAAAACCAGACCAGCTCTCACAAATCAGCCTGCATTTAGAAGGATGTACTATTACTACCAGCTCGACAGTGAAAGACCTTGGCGTAATATTAAAAATCATATTTCCAATATTACAAAAACAGACTTTTTCCACCTTAGAAATATTGCCAAGCTTAGGAACATTTTATCGGTATCTGATGCAGAAAAGCTAGTTCATGCATTCATGTCCTCCAGAATGGACTATTGTAATGCATTACTAGTTGTTTGTCCTGCTTTCTTAATAAACAAGCTACATTTAGTCCAAAATGCAGGCACCAGAGTTCCTCCCTGCACTGGCTACCTATTAAGTTTGGAATTATTTACAAACTAGGTTCACTTACGTACAAGGCTCTAAATGGTTTTGCTCCCACATATCTAGCCAGTCTTCTGACATGTTGTAATCCACCACCTTAAGATCACAAAACTCTGGACTTCTGGTAGTAGAAAATCAAATATTAAAAATATTAATAAAAGGGGGTGAAGCGTTGGAATAGCCTCCCTGACAGTGTTCAGGGCTCAAACACAGTCTCCCAGTTTAAAAGTAGACTCAGGACACATCTCTTTAACACATACTGTAATTCATCCCATAACTACATACTCCAGTATATTTAAATGCACATTCTCGTCTAGTGTTGCTGTGCTACTAATAAAATGAACGGCAGGTACGCTAACTCATTTCCACCTGTTCTTTCTTTTTCTACCCATCCCGAGGCATCTGGAGATGTAGATAGAGGCCAACTCTGCAAGGATCCTGAGGCATCCAGAGAAGGACAACCTACAGCTACATGATGGTTTGGAGCTGCATACGCTGCTCCCGAGCTCTCAGTGATCCAGACCCCTCTGCCCTCTGCACTTTCTGGTGCCATCCTGGTGCCGGACTGGACTCCATGTTAACTTGGACATCATCTGTTGTATTGAACTTCCAGCTGCCTAAAATAAAATTCCTGCTATCTGTTATGACCCAAATGAGGATGGGTTCCCTGTTGAGTCTGGTTCCTCTCAAGGTTTCCTCCTATTGCCATCTCAGGGAGTTTTTCCTTGCTGCCATCACCCTGGCTTGCTCATCAGGGACAATCTGATCATTATACACATTTTTACTTGTTCATACAAAACTTCATAATATTCCTAAAATTTTGTGAAGCTGTTTTCAAACAATGACCATTGTTAAAAGCGCTATATAAATAAAATTTAATTGAATTAATTTAGGATATATGCACTTCTGTTCATCCACTGTGCTACCAACACTTGTTGTGCCACCAGGTTTATCAATCTTGTGTCAGGCTTGTCTTGCGTGAATGTTTACAGTAAATTCTGTAGAGAATAAGTATAGGCATATTGGATCATCACTATAACACTGGCTCTAGTTTTTGAGAAATGGCATTCCCTGCAGGCATGGTTTGTGTTGGCTGATCATGACACTGGCATCAGATTACAGTTTACATTTAACAATTTAAGAATGAAAAATTCTGGATATGAATTTTGAAAAAATATTGTAAATGTATAGCTTTATGAATTTATCTGTACATGAGCAGGCCGAGGATGACAGTCTCAAGGAAAACCTCCCTGAGAAAACATGAGAAATTAGCCTTGAAAGGAGCCAGACTCAAAAGAGAATCCATCATCAATTAGGTGATGCTGGATAGTGTGACTATAAGTACTTTGTGCTATATGACCAGAAGTCCAGTTGTTTAAGATAGAATGTGTTTTAATTAACATGAAGTCCAGTTTGTTGAGTTTACCAACTTTTTATGGAGACTCTGGTGCAAAACTGTCTATGGTATTTTACTTGTTAAACTAATCAATCAACTGCAGCCATAAACCATCACAGAAAATTTGTATCAGATGCATCTTCATGGTTTCCAAGTTACCATGTGGGACCATCCTCAGCAGCAATGAGTGATCACCATGTGATGGAAACTCCAACCAAAAGTGGAACACCAGGATGGATTAGGCACCGGCGATTTGTGTCATCTGTGTGGATAGAAATGGATGATACTTCAGATGTAGTAAACAAGAAATCTGAGTGGAAATGAATGAGGGACGGAAGGAGACAATGAGTTGTCCGCATAGCAGTGATATAAAAACCCATTTAAAGATGCCAAAAGATCCAGTATAGAGACGCCATGGACCATTCTTAAATGGACCATGGTCTTGAGGGACTCCAGGGGAAAGTCTGTGTGGAGCAGATTTTGATCTCCAGATCCCCTCATATGTGCCACATTCAAGGTTCATGAAGATGGATGAGAGTCTAGCTGATCTAGCACTTTAGCATTAGTTTGGTTATGTTCTCGGCAGTTGTGCTGTAAGAAAAGAGCGATAGTGTGTTCAAAGAACATGGTTATACAGTACATGAGCTGAGTGGCCATTGCAGCTGGCCAACCTTTATAATTGTGGCCCTGAAGCCATTTACTAATGGTGGCACAATGAATGATAACACAAACTATAAATAATTAGTATTTATTCAAGGTAAAATTCTAATTATTAGCTTTAAGACATTTTGTTTAATGTTGTAAATAACTGAATACCTACTCTGGTCAGTTATATAATGCTTTCTTATCATTAGGTGTGTTTAACATTCCATTAATACTCAAAATTAGAGCGCAAATGAAATAAAAAGTATCATGTAAACACCTTAAACATAACCGTCTGATCCGGCTCAATTGGAATGACAGTGTTGACATAAACCCTGGATAAACCATCTGTTCAATAGAAAATATTAGCCATGTTAACAATTGATCTGATCTTTTTTTACTCTTTAAAATAAAATAAAAAATTCTTTGCATGTTTGCCAGATGTGGAAGTAACATTAGGTTATTTGATAGGGAAATTTCCTTCCATTCCTGATAAGTAGATTCTGTGAGAACTGCACCACAGTCCTGTCCCTTAGCTCACCTGAATCACGTTTACTGTGATTAGTCAGTGTATGAATAATCTTGTCCTGGGTTTAGTTTTGTCTCGTATCTGTTGTCGTTACTGTCATTGTTTCTGCTATGATCTGTTTGGGTTTTGGTTTGGCTATCTTGTTCTTTTTTGTGTTTTTTTATGTTTTCTTTAAATAAAAGTCCTAATATTCACGATCATGCTGTATCTACAAACCATCAAACCTGACAGAATGCAAGATATAGCAGAAGGGTGTCCCCAAAATTAGTTTTTGGTTATGAAAATATCAGCGAAGTGTGAGATCTTTGCAGGCAGTCACCTTGCCATCTGTCCTGATGCCAGATAAATTGCGAAGCCCGCAGGGGAGAGAGGAGCGAGATCCCAAAGTGCGCCATGGATAGGGACTGGTAGAGGTGAGTGAGCTGTGCAGTCAAATTAGGAAGGCTCTTGGTTCATGATACAGCGCCTTTAAGACACAACATTACATTGCGCAGGGTGACATGGCTTCCTGGAATGACTGTAACGAAAGGACCAATCTCGTCATCCAAATGGACATAAGTTGATCTTCCAGCACTGCATGCATGGGAGTTTATGCAGTAGCTGCTGGAGTAAGGAGCAGGATTCAAAAGACAGCTCATCCACTCGATATGGAGGCAACGAGCAAACCTCCAGCACCTCATCTTAGCCTAAGTTAAGTGCCATTTTCTCAGAGCCTTTACTTCTTGGCCTTTTAGCTCTGTTAACCTTGTAGGCACTGTTAGCTCTGTTAGCCATGTTAGCCCAGAAGGCAATATTAGCACTATTAGTATACTATTACTGTTTTCCTAATTACTTATTTGTTGTATAATCTGTGAACTGGCTGCTGTAACGATACAATGTCCCATTAGGATTAATAAAGTGCTCTATCTATCTATCTATCTATCTATCTATCTATCTATCTATCTATCTATCTAGCTCCCTCTGTCTCTCTCAGACTGGGGATGTATCAAGATGAAAGCAGAAAAAACTTTGGAGAAGAGGGAGTCTTTGCAGTGATGGGCTATTAATTGATAATTTCACGCATTTATTATAATTTAATCAGGTCATGTATAGTATCCCGTATAATATGGAGACATTATTTTCCCTGGGATGAACACAGTCGTATTGGAAAGGCTTTTATTTCTTTTTCACTGTTCTGCATTGGCTTCTCTTAATTCATTCAGGAGAATCAGAATGCACTGACAAGATCCTGCAGAGAAGAAAGGGCTGATGGGGACAGTGTAGCAGAGACTAAGGTGAGTTAAAAAGTATATCTGTCTTCAACCTCAAGGAAATGAAAACCATAACCTCATTAACCTTTGGGATGTGTTCTGTCGAAGCTTCTATTTCAGGTGTAAGTAATGAAACATTTCACAGTTTTTCAGGGTGAACCTTTTTAATTACATCTTAATCCCATGCAGTGCAGTTAAAATAAAGCAACCTTAAGAAATGTGGGAGATATGAGTTGCAGTTTTAAACATAAAGTACTCAACATGCTAAATGTACTGCGTTAAGGTAAAAATGTAATAATTCAATCAATATATCTATATTGCTGTTGCTTCTATATTTCACCCCATAGTATGAGTTTAAATATGAAAACAGGTGTGTCCAAAAAAACTTTTCCCCAATGGTGGTTTTAATAGACCCTCTATTAATAAACTATTCATTTTTATTAATATATACTGTACACTGCAATGATTTGTCTAACAAATGCAAAAGCTGATTTACTTTAAAAACATTTTAAAGATCTTGATAATGTGATTTTTGTTTCTTTTTTTTTATACAATAATGTGAGTCATACCATCATACTGTATACTACATAATAAGGCTCCTTTTGCATTAACAGCGCTGGTGGCAGAAAAACAACAGAAACTTGTTCATTACCTGTAAATTTACTGCTATGTGGGAGCAGTTGTATACGGAATTTGACCCAGACAGAATCTGACCCCGGGTTTAGCTGCTACGAATACAGTAGTTTACATACATATTAAAGGGTCAGAATTACTCGTGTGACCTCTGAGATGGAGTTAAAAATGGTAGCAGAGATACAGTTTCAACTTTACTTAGCAGGCTAAATAGCTGGTTAGCGGGCAAATATCCTACTTAGCTTCTTAGTCATATTTTTGTTAGTTATTAAACCACTAAATTAAAATGACTGAGCCAACAGCAGTAAACCCAGCGGATTACGCTCACCTCTGCGATGTGGTGGACCAGCACGCTAAGTTGATCGATCAGCTCAGTAGTTAAGTCGCGGTCCTCCGCCAAGGCCTCCAAGACGTCGCGGCCTTGCGCTGCGAGGTGGCGGAGCTACGGCAGGAGAATGCGACGCTCCGCGGGGCGGTCGCTCAGCCGGCTGCTGCCACGCCCATCGCAGCGGCTGAGGGCACCCCCTCCCCCTTCTTCTGATGTCTTCATTGCTTTACCGGACAAATGGGATGGCACAGATGGGAAGTGCAGTGTTTTTTTAACCGTATTGGATCTAGTGTTTGAGTTTAATTCCACCAAATACTCCACAGACCGACTGCGCGTTGCTCTTCTCGTTTCGTTGCTATCCGGGCAGGCAGCTGAGTGGGCCACGGCGGTCCTGCGATCTGATTCAGATATAGCCTACTCTTATACAGAGTTCACCCGCCAGCTAAAACTCACCTTTGAACATCCTGCTGCTGAGGTGGAGACCGACTCAAAATTATATCATCTGCGGCAGGGGGGCTCGTCCATGAGCCGCTACACGGCGGATTTCCGAACCCTCGCCGTCCAAACCGACTGGGGAGACTCCGCCCTCCGGACGGCCTACTACGAGGGACTGGCTGCACGCATTAAGGACGAGCTCGCCGGTCGTGAACTTCCAGCCACCTTGGAGGGCCTAATCCAACTCACCCTCCGGATCGACCAGCGTCTGCTCGCCCGCCCTAAGCCAGCTCCTCGCACCCTGCCATCCATCATGCCACCACTGCTTCATTTCACGCCCCAAAGCTCCTCCTTCTTCTCTCGCACGCCTGTTCCTGAAGCTCGTTCCTCACTCTCCACTGCACCTACCGGATCAGTCGGTTCTCCACCTCCCGCCGTGGTTGACACCGGAGCCGGGGAACCCATGCAATTAGGGCACGCCTCCTTAACCGCTGCAGAACGGGAACGACGATATAGAGAGGATCTCTGCGCGTATTGCGGGTCAGCAGCGCATCACCGGGCCATTTGTCCTCTACGCCCGGGAAACGCGCAGACCCGGTAAGAAGTGAGAGTGACTCACCGGGTTCCATCTCCCTCTCCACCACCCTGACCAATGATTCCCGTCTCACGGTAAGAGTACACCTCCAGTTTGGCCACAAACGAGTCGGAAGTACCGCCTTCGTCGACTCCGGTGCTGCTGGTAACTTCATTGACTCTTCTTATGCCAAGAAACTGGGGGTAAAGATCGAGGCGTTATCCCAGCCCATAAATATTACATTTGTCGATGGTCGGCCCCTCTCCTCCAGCCCCATCACCTTCCAAACTCAACCTATCACCATGAACATCGACCAACACCAGGAACAGCTTCACTTCTACCTCACCCCCATCTCATCACCTCCCCTCATTCTCGGACATCCCTGGTTACTTCGTCACGACCCGCTCATATCCTGGACACAAAGCCGGATCCTACAATGGGGGCCGACTTGCTCTGAACTCTGCCTACGGGCCCGGGCTGGGACGTGTTCTAGGGAGTCCGAGGCCCCCGAGGTCGACACCGACGCCATCCCGAGCGCCTACCGAGACCTGGCTGAGGTGTTTTGTAAAAGACGGGCAACCCACCTACCTTCTCATCGCCCCTACGACCTTGCCATCGACCTTCAGCCAGGCTCCATGCCACCCCGCGGCCACCTCTACTCTTTATCTGCCACCGAGACGCAGGCGATGGAGGAATATGTTTCCAGCGGACTGCACCAAGGTACCATCCGGCCTTCTTCCTCGCCTGCTG
The DNA here is from genome assembly GCA_030347435.1 of Clarias fuscus. Classification (NCBI taxonomy): domain Eukaryota; kingdom Metazoa; phylum Chordata; class Actinopteri; order Siluriformes; family Clariidae; genus Clarias; species Clarias fuscus. The sequence goes on along the minus strand of CM059225.1, from coordinate 13,837,663 downwards.
CCGCGGGGTTCTTCTTTGTGAAGAAACGTGACAGCAACTTACGCCCATGTGTCGATTATCGGGGGCTCAACAACATCACCATCAAGAACCGACATCCATTGCCTCTTACCAACTCTGCCCTGGACGCCCTCTCTGGTGCCACCATTTTTACTAAGTTGGACCTCCGGAGCGCCTACAACTTGGTGCGCATCAGAGATGGCGATGAGTGGAAGACGGCCTTCATCACTTCCACCGGTCATTATGAAAGTCTGGTAATACCATTTGGACTCTGCAATGCTCCAGCGGTTTTCCAACAATTCATCAATGACGTTCTAAGAGACATGTTAGGTCGATGGGTGTTCGTCTACCTAGACGACATCCTCATATACTCCCGGACTTTCAGTGAACATGTACAACACGTCAGAGCGGTTCTGAAGAGATTGCTCGCCCACCAGCTGTACTGTAACTTGGAGAAGTGCGCTTTTCACGAGCGCTCCACCACGTTCCTGGGTTTTGTCATCTCGCCCCAGGGTGTGGCCATGGACCCGCAGAAGCTGGAGGTTGTGAGTCACTGGCCCCTACCCAGGACTCTTAAACAACTCCAACGTTTCCTCGGGTTTGCGAACTTTTATCGTCGCTTTATTCGGGGCTACAGTACGGTTGCAGCTCCACTAACCGCTCTGACACGTCCATCATCTCACCCCTTTCACCTCACCTTTACTGCCATTACCGCCTTCCGTGAACTTTGCCGCCGCTTCACTATGGCTCCCATCCTCCTTCATCCAGATGCCAACAAACCATTCGTTGTGGAGGTGGACGCGTCGGACGTGGGCGCCGGGGCGATTCTCTCCCAACGAGGTCCAGACCAGAAGCTGCACCCCTGCAGCTTCTTCTCCCAAAAATTTGACCCCACTCAGCAGCGATACGGAGTAGTGGACCGCGAGCTGCTGGCCATAAAGTGGGCCTTGGAGGAATGGCGTCACTGGCTCCAGGGCACCAGAGAGCCATTCATTGTCTGGACTGATCACCAGAACCTCATCACCATCCGGTCGCTGAAACAGTTGAACCCCAGACAGGCGCGATGGGCTCTGTTTTTTGAGGACTACAATTTCCACCTGTCATATCGCCCGGGGTCCAAGAACATCAAAGTTGACGCCCTCTCACGACCCCGCGCCTGTCCTACCACCTACCAAGATCATCGCACCACTCCGTTGGGACATAGAGATGAGGGTTCGCCAGGCACAGGCTGCGGAGACCGAACCGGCAGGCGTGCCGCCTGGACCACTCTATGTGCCCAACACCGTCAAGCCAGAGGTGCTTCAATGGGGGCACTCCTCTCTCCTCTCAGGTCACCCCGGAAGGCACCGCACGCTACAATTCATCCGACGCGCCTTCTGGTGGCCCAACATGAAGAGGGACATTGATGAGTTTGTCCAGGCGTGCCCAGTGTGCGCCTGGGCCAAAGACAGCAACCAACCATCCCCGGGAGAACTTCAACCACTCCCAGTTCCCCGTCGGCCCTGGACGCACATTGCCATCGACTTCATCACGGGCCTGCCGGTCTCCGAAGGGAAGAACACCATCCTCACGATCGTCGACCGGTTCTCCAAAGCTGTCCACCTGGTAGCCCTCCCCGGACTCCCGTCGGCCAAAAACACAGCTGAGCTGATATTAGAACACGTAGTCTGCCTGCATGGGTTCCCAAGGGATATCGTCTCGGACATGGGGCCCCAGTTCACCTCCCGGTTCTGGAAGGCCGTCTGATCAATTCCACCTGTTGTCTGTCTTCTGGATACCACCCACAGACTAACGGTCAGACGGAACGGACCAACCAACAACTGGAGCGCTACTTGAGATGCTTTGTCGCTGATCGCCAGTGCTCCTGGGCCCGCTACCTCATTTGGGCAGAATTATCACATAACCTCCACGTCTCCTCCGCCACCAATCTAAGCCCATTTGAGGCATGCTACGGCTTCCAACCTCCGATGTTCGACCACCAAGAATCGGAGGTTGAAGTACCGTCGGCCCAACAGTTGGTTCGTCGGTGTCAACGGCTCTGTAACCAAGCAAACAACGCCATCCGACGCTCCAACACCTGTTACATCCTCCAACATCGCCGTTGACACCCTCCGGGACGACTATTCCAGATAGGTGACAAGGTATGGCTATCTACCAAGAACCTTCACCTACGAACAGAATCACGGAAGCTCTCCCCCAGATTCATCGGTCCATACCGCATCACCCTCCGGATTAACCCTGTCACCTACCGGCTCCAGCTGCCTGCGGCGCTCCGGATCCACCCGGTATTCCATATATCCCAACTCAAACCCTTCACCACTTCCCCTATGGTTACACCCACCCACCCTGCTCCCCCTCCCCGAATCATTGAGGGCGGTCCCGCTTATACCGTACGTCGGATCCTTGATTCGCAGCCTCGGGGCAGAGGCGGTGCAATACCTAGTTGATTGGGAAGGTTATGGCCCTGAGGAGCGGTCCTGGATTCCGGCACGGTTCATTCTCGACCCCGAGCTAATCCGGGACTACCGTCTTCGGGTATCCTCCACCTGGACAGGGGGGTACTGTCATGCGCACTCCTAACACGACCGGCACTAGGACCTGGAAGTAGTACGGTCGTTATTCAGGAAGCATAAAAGGAGACAAGATGGCTCCACACATTGCTCAGTCATTGAGTTGCCCATGCTATCGCCGACGCTCTGTCCGTCTAATCGTGAGTACTCACTTTCTTGGGTTTTGCTTTCGATTGAGTGTGTGTTATTAGAACGCGGGTTTATTTGTGTAAGCTCTTGCTCTCATTCAGAGAGAGTTCTAAAAATAAACAGCGTGGTTATCCTGCCTACTCGTGCTACTTCCACGTTTGGGTTTACCATCTACGCTACAGGGCTAACTGCTAGTCTTCTGGTCCGTCTCCGTTTGTTTGTGACAGTGTCGCATACACGTGAAACAAATAAGCTTATTAAACTTCTCTTATTAATTGTACAGATCACATGATAATCTTTTTTTGAGTTGGAAATAGTAACTTTTTAAAACTCCCTGTGAGATAATGAACAATGCCAGCAGCTTTACACCACTATAGCATCCCTGAATGCACGATGTGCCAACCACTGTACTAGTGAGAAAGGAAAGGCTTTGTATTATTTGCAAGGATAAGTGTAAGGATTTTAAAAGGCAGCATTTACTGTATAGTGCCAGTCAAATGTTTTTGGACAGAAGTTTGCACTTTATTAAACTATTCCAGACCAGCTTTGCGTCTTAAAATAACAACGTACTATTGTTGGTGTTACTTAATTTTCTTATTCCATAAGTGTTTTTTCATATTAAAAAAAAAAAAATCTGGTATTGTTCTAGGATATAGAAAGTAAATCCCTAAATGAAAAACAATGATTTATGAGCATTGTCCAGGGTGTTCATAAGTTCCTAATGGGGGTGGATCACCTGGGATGAACAGCAGTTTGGTTTTGCTGAGATTAATTTTCTGCTTATGAGCTGCCATCTATGATAAGATGTCTGCCAGACATGCTATCTGAGCAGAAATACAGTGTCTAAGGGAGGAAAGAAGATAATTAATTTAGCATCATCTGCATAACAGTGGTATAAAAAGCTATGTGAGGCTATGACCTCACCAAGACCGAGTATAGAGAAACAGAAGAGGACCAAATACCAAAGTCTTATGGGTAACAAGTCTTCCCTATTTAAAGGCCGATTGGCTGCTGCCGGGGTTGCGTCACGCCCGGTTTCCCCTTTGTTGTGAGTGTTTGTAGCAGCAGCAGGTAAGCGCGTGGTTTAAACATGGCTTTTGGAAACTGATTCCATGTGTAACTTAATGGGATTATTGTTAATCTTTATAGCGTGTTTTCCGGCGCTATGGTTGCTGACGTGGTTGAGTGTTCGCCTATCAGGTATGTTTGTTTGGTTTTAGTTCCTTCAGAAGCTAACATTTTTCCTGCATATTGATTAGGCTTCCTTGCACCCTATCGTGCTATGGTGGGATATGGCTTTAATTAAACCCGTGCCTGTACATGCTTTCGCTACAGAGACCTGAATGGTAAGGGTTTAACTTACCTTTTTTTAATGGGAACCTGGGACATGTTGATTTATTAACGTTTATTGTCTCATGTTCGTCATAGGAAACTCCCTCTCGTTGCTATGTGTTAATATCGTCTTGACTGCTGTTTTGCAAGTGGTGCCGCTAGTGCTGTTGGTTTTTACGGTTTTTGACGACGCAGTCACGAACAGTATGGAAGCTAGTGCTACGAATTTCCAAATTTGAAGATGCTGCCGTTCATCTCATGAAGGTGCTGTCGTGAACAGTGTGGAAAGGGGACTGTCTGGTGTCGTGCTGTTTCACTGCCCCATGTCGAGTGTATGGTTGATTTTATACATTTATTTTCCTTTTGATTCAGTAAGCCAGGTTCTCTTGGCATTTAAGTTGTTTTGTTTTCTTTATCATGGTTTCTTTGATTGAAATGTATCATGACGTGCTTCTATTTTTAATTTGAATGGAGGTATTTCAGTATAGCTGACTTGTAATAGACTACTCTGTCCCTTTGATGTTTGATGACTTCTCCTGATGTACTTTTGTTAGCTCTTGATACTCGTTGTTGTCAGAAAATGTCTCATTAGGTGATATCTGTACTATTGTTGGAGTTCTTTTTTTGTTGTTGTTTTAGTTATTTCTTTTTCTGTTTATTGTAGGAGCTGAGGTTCCGTGCTAAGTTCGCCTTCCTCGCTGTGGTGGTGGTTCTTCCCGATTGTGTGCAGTGTTACACTTGGCGTGTCTGAGAGCGTGATCATTGTGCACGGTGGTGTGTGGAAGTGTGCTCTAGTGAAGACCACTTTACCTTGTTTCTGGCCATCGTGAACCTCAGCTCTGTCTGTATTCTTCTTTTTATTTTTGTTGTATCCAACAATACTATATTTCAGTCAGGTTTTTTATTTTTTTCTTCTGTATTTTGTTCTCTTGTTTGAACTGGGGTTTTCTTTTGGGTCATTTGTTCTTTTTAGTGTTTTTAAACAATTGTATTAATAAAATTTCTATTTTTTATACTTTATCCACGCCTCCTGCCTACTGGAAGTAATCGAACGTGTGCTTCACTTCTAAATTGAGTGGTTTAGATATCTTCATCTCTTTTTTTGTCCCTGGGGTGAGTTCCCAGGGTGGCGTAATCGGACTTTCTTAATGTTAACTACACCCTACCGCCACAAGTACATTGGGTGAAGGTGGAGTGAAGCTGATTCACATAGGTTTGATGCCCAATTTACCCATCTGCTAGCAAGAAACCAGCCCAAAAGGAGTAAGACAGCGCAGAAGAAAGAGCAGAAAGTGACAACCTCTTGGTAGCCTTCTCTCCTGTGCGTCTCCACAGACTGTCAGAAAGAGATTTTTTTTAGTCTGGGAACATAAAAGCAGATACCAGGCTAAAACTTTGCTGCCAGGTAGGTTTCATTAAACACAAGAACCAAAAGTGTATCTTTATCCACCCTTTTATTTTCTCATCAAAATGGCTTCCTCTACTATTGGGTATAGAGCCAGATTCAAGGATGTGATCTCCTAGTGGTGTCCTGCTCCAAAATAGATATTGTGCAACTGGTGTGTATGTGCACACACTTACACATGCATGCATACAGTGGGTGGTCACAGTGAGGAACACCCTAGAAAATATCTGCAATTGCTTCTGTTGGCCAGACACGGAAGCAGAGGTGAAGAATCTCTGCCAGCACAGTCAGCAACGTCAGCACACCTCCCCCCTCAAGGCTGTGCCTGCCCCTTCTACAATCATCTATGTTCTGTTTGAATGCATAAACATGGATCAGGTTGGTCCCTGGCTCATATCGGTTCAAGGGCATGACTATGCCATCAAAAAGCCTGAGCAGTTCCCCTGCAAAAAATGACAATCTAAAATGTTGGCTGTGAGCTTGTCCTGTTATGCAGTTGCATGGGGAAACCAAAAGCACAGAAGATGAAGATGAAGTAGATGAAGATGGAGACAGGTATAGCAGATTCAGACCTCTATCTACAGTATCACACAATGCCCTTGTAGAATGCTTCAACAAAACTTATAAAGCCCTACTGCACATGGTTGTCAAGAAAGAAAATCATATCTTGAACCCTGAGTTGCACAATGAATGTCTTCATAACCTGAATCACATCGAGCAATTATGTGTTGAGTCTGAAACTTATAAGGATTGTAACAACTCCTTAAGAGCAATGTAATACTAAGGGGTAAAAAGAGCAATTATTTCATCATTCATAACACTGAAAGCCGAATCAGCAACATCCTACAGGAACAAGAGATTTTTACAGATTTGTAACTGGACGATATGAACCAGCATGCTCTTGGGCCAGGGCCTCTTGCCTTCAGAAACAGCCAAGTGAAACAGCGTACCATAATCAGGTAAATACACTGCTGGAGCTGGACTTGGTGAATGATTGAGGTAACACAAAGAGTCTGTCACTTCAGAAGTCTATGTAATCCTGTCTGGGTAAGTGGTGGAACATCATTGATTCAATATCTAGTCATGGTAGGAACAGTCGGGAATAAACTGTCTATAATAGTTAATAAGTCAGAGAAAACTCAGAAGTCAGCCAGATGTCTTTGAATGTGCAGGGAATCTTGAAGTTGAGTCATCTCAACTGGACTTCTTTCTTGTTGGGTAGAAGCATTTCACTACTCATCGAAGTAGCTTCTTCAGTCTGAGGAAGTTTGTAAGTTTCTCATATTTGAGTTCTCCAAGGAACGCAAGCATCCTGTACTGTATGTGGCTGGAGTGTCAGAGAAACTGAAAATATTTTTTGGAAAACACAACATACCACTTGAAGCCCACCAACATATTAAGAAAGAGACTGGTCAAACACCTGACACCAAAACAGAATAAGAGCAATATAATACACACATAGACAAAATTGTTGGTACCCTTCGGTCAATGAAAGAAAAACTCACAATGGTCACATAAATAACTTTAATCTGACAAAAGTAATAATAAATAAGAATTCCATGAATGTTAACCAATGAACGTCAGACACTGCTTTTCAACCATGCTTCAACAGAATTATAAAAAAAAAAAAAAATGAACTCATGGAACAGGCCTGGACAAAAATGATGGTACCCCTAACTTAATAGTTTGTTGCACAACCTTTTGAGGCAATCACTGCCATCCCCAAATCAGGTGCCACCCCCAAACTGTTCCCACAAAGTTGAAGCATGAAATGTATGAACGCAAATATACACCGTACCGTGTTGTTGAGACAATAAATGCAAATACATGACGCACACCTACTATACCAAACATGCACACATGGACAAAATTGTTGGTACCCTTCGGTCAATGAAAGAAAAACTCACAATGGTCACAGAAATAACTTTAATCTGACAAAAGTAATAATTTAAAAAAATTCTATGAATGTTAACCAATGAAAGTCAGACATTGCTTTTCAACCATGCTTCAACAGAATTATTTAAAAAAAAATAAACTCATGGAACAGGCCTGGACAAAAATGATGGTACCCCTAGAAAATACTGAAAATAATGTGACCAAAGGGACATGTTAATTCAAGGTGTGTCCACTAATTAGCATCACAGGTGTCTACAATCTTGTAATCAGTCAATGGGCCTATATATAGGGCTCCAGGTAGTCACTGTGTTGTTTGGTGACATGGTATGTACCACACTCAACATGGACCAGAGGAAGCGAAGGAAAGAGATGTCTCAGGAGATTCGAAAACTAAATTATAGACAAGCATGTTAAAGGTAAAGGCTGTAAGACAATTTCCAAGCAGCTAGATGTTCCTGTGACTACAGTTGCACATATTATTCAGAAATTTAAGATCCATGGGACTGTAGCCAACCTCCCTGGACGTGGCCGCAGGAGGAAAACTGATGACAAATCAAAGAGACGGATAATCCGAATGGTAACAAAAGAGCCCAGAAAGACTTCTAAAGAGATCCAAGGTCAAGGAACATCAGTGTCAGATCGCACCATCCGTCGTTGTTTGAGCCAAAGTGGACTACATGGGAGACGACCAAGGAGGACACCATTGTTGAAAACAAATCATAAAAAAGCCAGACTGGAATTTGCCAAACTACATGTTGACAAGCCACAAAGCTTCTGGGAGAATGTCCTATGGACAGATGAGACAAAAATGGAACTTTTTGCCAAGGCACATCAGCTCTATGTTCACAAATGGAAAAATGAAGCATATCAAGAAAAGAACACTGTCCCTACTGTGAAAGATGGAGGAGGCTCTGTTATGTTCTGGGGCTGCTTTGCTGCATCTGGCACAGGGTGTCTTGAATCTGTGCAGGGTACAATGAAATCTCAAGACTATCAAGGGATTCTAGAGAGAAATGTGCTGGCCAGTGTCAGAAAGCTGGGTCTCAGTCGCAGGTCAAGAGTCTTGCAACAGGACAATGACCCAAAACACACAGCTAAAAACACCCAAGAATGGCTAAGAGGAAAACATTGGACTATTCTAAAGTGGCCTTCTATGAGCCCTGTCCTCAATCCTATTAAGCATCTTTGGAAGGAGCTGAAACATGCTGTCTGGAAAAGGCACCCTTCAAACCGGAAACAACTGGAGCAGTTTGCTCATGAGGAGTGGGCCAAAATACCTGCAGAGAGGAGCAGAAGTCTCATTGACAGTTACAGGAAACGTTTGATTGCAGTGATTGCCTCAAAAGGTTGTGCAACAAACTATTAAGTTAGGGGTACCATCATTTTTGTCCAGGCCTGTTCCATGAGTTCATTTTTTTTTATAATTCCGTTGAAGCATGGTTGAAAAGCAATGTCTGACTTTCATTAGTTAACATTCATAGAATTCTTATTTATTATTACTTTTGTCAGATTAAAGTTATTTCTGTGACCTTTGTGAGTTTTTCTTTCATTGACCGAAGGGTACCAACAATTTTGTCCACGTGTGTATACCACACCAAAACTTGCACATCAAATATGTAAAGGTGCAATTACATGCTGGAGCTTTAAATTAAATGCACACATCAAATAGTATATAACTGCATATACAATCTGCAGCTTATACTAAATGCATCAAATGTCCCCTTAAATTAAAGGTGGGAGATGGGAACAAAACTTCCCCAAAAAAATTACCAACAGAATCTCTTACCTTCCTCCAAGAGGGAAGACCAGACTGGACCCCCAAATTGATCAGTTGAAAGTTTGATGAATGAACCTTTAGATCTGTGTTAAACCTGTGCTATGTATTTTACTTAGACATTAGCTAAAATGGAGATGTCTTAGGTGTGTTTTTCTCTGTGTAATCATTTGACATGTCTGTCATTGTTAAACTGCATGAATCTACACTGCTATATCTACTATCTGCATCCTCTTTTCTCACCCCAGCTAACATCATGTCTTCTCTCACTACATCCATAAATCTCCTCTTTGGTCTTCCTCCAGACATCTTGTCTGAAAGTTCCAACCTCAGCATCCTTCTACCGAGATATTCACAATCTCTCCTGTTAACATGTCCAAACCACCTCAATCTCACCTCTCTGACTTTATCTCCAAAATATCTACTATGGGTTGTTCCTCTGATGAATTCATTCTTGATTCTATCCATCCTTGTCACTCCTAAAGTGAACCTCAACATCTTCAACTCTGCTACCTCCAACTCTGTCTCCTGTCTTTTCTTCAGTCCCACTTTCTCTAAGCCGTAGAGCATCGCTGGTCTCACCCCTGTCTTGAACACCTTTCCTTTCGTTCTTCTTGATACTCTTTTATCACACAACACACCTGTGTGTCACCCATATAACAACACAAGGTTAACTGTAAAATTACTGGAATTAGGGTTTGAACTGTCCAAAGCATTATTAAAATCTGGCAGGATTATGGTGAACCTTATAAAATATGTGGCCAGGAAAGGTTGAAAAAAGTATTATTTTTTAAAATGAATTGATAACATCTGGCGGCATGGTGGTGTAGTGGTTAGCACTGTCGCTTTGCACCGTGATGGTCCGGGTTCGATCCCCGGCCAGGCACACCGTCTCTGTGTGCATGGAGTTTGCATGTTCTCCCCGTGCTTGGTGGGTTTCCTCCGGGTACTCCGGTTTCCTCCCACAGTCCAAAGACAAGTAGGTTAGGCTCCTTGACCTTCCCAAAATTGCCCATAGTGAGTGTATGTATGTGTGTGTCTGTGCCCTGCGATGGATTGGCACTCTGTCCAGGGTGTACCCTGCCATGTGCCCCAAGTCTCCTGGGATAGGCTCCAGGCCCCCATGACCCCATGATGAGTGAGTGATACTGTAGCATCCTTTTTGTTAAAATGTAAAAAAAAAAAAACCTGAGCTGTTGGGGAGGAAATGCCGCTGAAAAAGTTACTTCTGGCAGCAAAAAACTTGGAAGTGTGAAAATGGCCTATTGTAGCATATTCTAGAATATTTGTAGCTGTGCCATCTGTTTGGTGACTTTTAGATAAGTGTTGTATTGGTGGGTTTTAGATTGTGTTGTAGCAGCACTTACACTGAGATTTTAATTTTAAAAAATCCTGACACTTTCATAATTTTGCATTTGGTTTTTTTGGTCAGTATGATGAACAGGGCAAGTTTGTCACAGGATGTGATCTAGAATCTCCAGTCTCAACATACACCTAAATATTTCTGCTCTCTCTTTCTATATATATATATAAGATATTTCTATAAGATATATATATATATCTTTTGTGGGGCGGTATTTGCATAATACAAATAATACATAATCCATAGTACATCCAAATCAGGAAGCAATAGTAATATAGAGAGCAAAATCTGTAAAATGGAATATCATGGAATATCATTTGTGTTCATAATTTAATTCAAAACATGAAACTAGATATTCTAGATGTATTATGTGCAAAGTGAAATATCACAAGCCTTTTTTGATGATTATGGCTTACAGCTCATGAAAAAAAAATCTGAATATTAGAATATTTCATTTTGAGTTTGAGGAAATTACTATTTAAATACTGTGTATATCTCTCAGTCTAGTTGAGCACATGCAAATATAATCAAAGAGAAGAAAACTGACTTGTCAAACTCCATAAAGTGGATAAGGCACAGAAGGTCATCACCGAAAGAGCTGGCAGTTTACAGTTTGCTGTATCAAAGCAGAATCATGGAAAGCGTGGTAGGAAAATTTGCACGAGCTACATGAAGCCTCAAGCCTAAGATGGGTTAAGAGCTTGGGAATGCTTCACGAGTAGTGGAGTGAGGCTGGAGTCAGTGTGTTAAGAGCCACCATGCACAGACATCTTCAGGAAACGAGCTTCAATTGTTGCATTACTAGTACTGTATAAACCCATTAAACCAAGTTTTGCATGCATAAAGCAACACACTTTTCATTATATTAGGAAATACAGTAGTATATTCTTTTGAGATACTGGAATTTTGACATTTTTTATTAAAGCAAAGAAAATGTTACTTTACATGCAATGAATGAGTTTGACTTTTTGAATTAACTCATAAATTTGTTAAAATAATTTTCTCTATTCTTTCCAGATGCACTGTACAGTATATTTAGAAAATATGCTGTAATCTAATTTACATTGACGCCTTTGGCAGACATTTTTATCCAGGACGACTTACAAAAAAGTGCTTTGAATTTTCTATCCTTGGATAGATCCTTACACTGATTACTGGGTTACTGTATCATCAATGATGTAATAAGTATACAGTTAATTATATACAGTTTTCCCCAGACTTTTCGGTCACCCTGTATTTAAATCCCAGTTTACCCTATACCAGTGCCTGGTATAATATACAGCTGTTTGCATTGTGTTGCCGAAACCAAACTTTAAAATCAATACCACTTATATATATTTGACCCGTTTTGCCGCTGTCCTTTCAAACAGCAACCAATGAGATGAGCAGCTGTTTGCGACGCTCCAAGAAGCGACTCATTTTGCGCAGACAGGTTGGCGGACCTGGCAGGAGGAGCAGAATTTCTTAGGAAAAAAAAAAAAAAAAGTTCTCAACATCAGAGCCGAGATTGAAGAGGATTTGTTGCATAGCCTAAACAGCGTCGGGATATTTTCCACTTGAATAGTCAGGTGTTTCTTCGGTCCAAATATCATCCTCGTCATTGCTATTCATGTACAGTTTGTACTGTATGTAGTCCAGTGTCGCAGAAGCACCTCGTAGAAGCGCTAAGAGCAATTTGACGGACGCCTCCACGGTTTGATTGTAAACGGTAACGAGTGATGGTGGAAGCCAGACGATTTATATAAAAAAAAAAAAAAATGAGGGGGTGAAGGCGGTGAGAGACGGAGAGCGCAAGAGCAGCTCGATCGCGCATCATCTCAGCGGCAGTGACGTGCTACTGCAGCTCGCGCGCGCACAGATAACGCACCTCTCTCTCTCTCTCTCTCTCTCTCTCTCCCCAGCGAGCGTCCGCACCATCCGGAAACGATTCCGCTCTTTTACCCTGCCACTATCTTAAGAGGCATCCTAGAGTCGACATACCTTCACGTTTTGTTTTGTTGTTGTTGTTGTTTTTTTTTTCTTTCTGGTGGATTATCTCAGATGTAGTGTTGCGCCACGCGCGTTGGTCTTTGATCTCGCTTTTTTCTCGAAAAAAATAAAAAATAAAAAAAAATATGGAAGGCGGGAGATGAGCCGCGTCCGAGCCGAACGCTTTTTTGCTCACTAATCCATCGCATCTTGTTGCACTGGACTCGTGTCGTGGGCAATGGAAAAGCTCGATTGGCATACCAGCACCGCGATTTATCGTTTCTGAAGAATGTCTTCAAGTATGTGGGAAAAATAGCCATAGCTTCTGGAGTGTAAGGTAACTTGTTATTATTATTATTATTATTATCATCGACGATGGTGAATGTAATGAAATACCGGTGATATATAAAGTGAGTTGCATTGGCACGTCATTGTCTGCACGTCTGATGAATTCAGTACAACTACGCCAATTTTTTTTTTTTTTTTTTCTTGGAGGGCTCCCATGATGGATGAGATTTGACGGGAAGTTAAGAGCGCAGTATTCGCCTTTTCTGCGCAGATAAAAATCGAGCTTTGGCACAAAAAGCGCATATGCGCGCGCAGTTAAATCCGTTCAGGTTTCGATCATTAATAGCAGTTCTGGTCTTTTTTCTCGAGGTAAAAGCCTGATTTGCATTATGGCAAGATAACTGCCGCATTCAAGTCGAGAGACAGCTTAAATGTCGTGCGTAAGCACTCGGACCGCTCCATTCTGGGGAATCTCATGGCGTTAACGTCAAGTGTATGAACGGCAACACACACACACACACACACACGGGAGCACAGTACACTGCACACAACTGCAGTGGCTGCAGGATTAATGCAACCAGGACATTGAATAGCATTTTGAATACTCTCTCTCTCTCTCTGTGTGTGTGAGACGTCTACAGTATAACACTCGAATGCATTTCTCATGCGTAAAATGCTCCTGATTCATTAACGCATCCAGCAGTTACGCGACGTAAGAGTCTGTTGCATGTTAATCTGCTCACGGTTCGGCAATTCACGACGAGCCGAAATCTACTGGCTGCTGTGTCCCTTTTCGGATTTTCCTTCAGCACCACTGCAGTGACTTGCCATGCATTTCTATTGAACACTGAGCCAACACCAACTGGCTTTTTCCTCTGTTCACATAATCTACAATGCGAATCACATTTATCCCTATCCACCCAAGCAAGTCGTCATACATTGCAGATAATCAGTTAGTATGGGTTTATTATTATTTTATTTTTTTCTGTCCTCGGCTCTTAATAAGATTCGACCTTATACGAGGACACTATAGATGATGCAGTCTTTATCCAGTTTTAACAGCTGCCCGTATTACACAGTACAATTCACCCAAAGCACCTTCTACTGATCTAAGATGTTAACTGAATGATACCTATCTATAAATATATTATATGTTTTATATCTTCACGGGTTTGCATGTGCCAAAAAAAGTGAGTTTTCATTTATTGTGAACCACAAGGTGGCAATGTTTCTCCAAAATATGTTTCCTCTCTGCAAAAGAATAAAGATTTTTTTAAAAATGTATTTTGCACTATAAGAGCAAAAAAATAATAAATAAAAAAGAGAGCAAAATTGCTAAACACAATTCTAATAAGTATCCTAGTTTACGAGTTAATTTACGAAACGTGAAGATTCAGTTGGAGGTAGAGGACATTTTGTTGACGTTCATGTCAAATCAGAAAAAAAAAAGTTGTTGGACACTTTTATCCTGCGATGAAGTATTCATATCCTGCTGGGAGTGGTCGCATTCACACGGCATGGGGGTCTTCTAAATAGTTTGAGGAATTGATGTATTTCGTAGGTTGTTGCTGTCACAGTCACCAGATCACAATCCGGTTGAACACACTGTATATGGGAGGTTTCAGACTGTTTTATTTGCAGGGTAGGTCATGTGTAGGATCTCATACAGAAGCTGTTCTGGCCCAGCATCATACTAAAACATGTTATGTTGAAATTTTCTTTTGATTTGCTATTCCTCCTGCTATTCTCTCTCTCTCTCTCTCTCTCTCTCTCTCTCTCTCTCTCTCTCTGTGTATATATATATATTCCTTCATTTTGCTATTCCTCGTTTGCTCTTTGGGCGAGGAATAGCAAAGTAAAGGAATATTTAACATAAAATGTTTTACTATAGAGGCAGAGCACAGCTTATGTGTGTGCATTCTACATACAGTACTGTGCACAATAACTGAGCCAGCCCTCATTTTTTTAAATATCATTATAGCAATATTTTAAATTGTGTTATGTTTTTAATAGTTCTATTTTAGATTTATGTTTAACCCATACTCTTTTTTATTCTATTTCATGCACAATAAGGACGGACACTTCATTTCATTGTACCCTGTGCAATGACAGTAAAGACTCTACATTATCTATCTATAAAAATTAATGTAGATTAAATAAAATGAATTGGAAAAAATGTTTGTGATACAAAAGTGCCCAGAGATACAATCAGAAAAAACCATCGGTGACGTAACAACCTTAGCAGCAACCTCATTTCCCCTCTTGTTTGTTCTAATTATGTTTGTTTGTTTTTTCCTGTATACTTCATACCGTAGGTCACTGTCTGGTTTAGCAAACATTCAGGAATCCTGGAGGTCGACATTAAGCATACCAGAAGGTCTTTGGAAGCAAAATATAAAGAAATGAGGGGTGGCTACAGAACTCAGTACCCAGTACTGCACATATCTATATACTCTATCTATACTCTATCTATACTATCTATCTATCTCTCCCATAAGGTGCTGTAAATTTTCGCTTTCTAAGAAATCCTCTGCAGCAGAGGTAGCTCCTGGTCTTCGTTCCTGAGATGGTTTCAGCATAGAGTTTGATTCAAAGTTCTTGAGAAGTTTCAGATTTACTGACACTCATTTCTTATAGTAATGGCAGACTGTGTTTTCTCTTTACTTAGCTGTTTCTTGCCATAATATGAATTTGTACAGTAGATGTAAATAAAATCAATTGTTTTGACTGTTTGTAATCTTTTTGTTGTTGTTGTTGTTGTTTGTTTTCTAGGCCAAATGACATAGGATGAAGGCTGTTCGTAATTTGTTGATTTATATATTTTCCACCTATCTATTGGTTATGTTTGGATATACCAGTGCCCAAGATTTTTGGTGTTCCACACTGGTGAAGGGAGTTATTTATGGATCTTACTCAGTGAATGAGATGTTCCCGAAGAACTTCACAAACTGTACGTGGACACTGGAAAATCCAGATCCTACCAAATACAGCATCTACCTGAAGCTCTACACTCACGAGATTAGTTGCTCTGAGTTCTCTCTTTTGGTTTACCAGTTTGACCACTTCTCTCATGAGAAGATCAACGAACTCTTAAAGATCAACGAATCCATCGTGTACCTGTGTGACGCAAATAATATCTACGTGTTTTTGCATTATGATAAAAATTTCGTCCAGATCCGACGGGTTTTCCCCTATGACTACAACGGATTGGTGGCAAAGAAAAAGGAAGAAGATGAGAAGTCTGTGGTGGAATTTGTGGTTTTAAACAAGGCAAGCCCGAGCCAGTTTGGATGTCAAGTCTTATGCATGTGGTTGGAAAATTGTTTGAAGGGAGAGAAAGGGTCGGTGGAGTCGTGTGGAATAGTGTACTCCAAATGTACTTGCCCTCAGCATTTGGGTGATGGGGAATCTGAGAGTGTCTTAATGCTCAGCAATGTGGTGCTGCCTTTAAATCCACGAACTGAAGGGTGCCTAACGGCGCAGCTACGCACGCCGCATTCGTGCAATCTGAGCGCAGAGGTCAAACGGCCATCCAAGGAGGGTGAGTATGGCACATGCCCACTCGTTGAGTAGCACTTTACACATGCTTGGAACAGTGTTTTTGATATTTGCCTATATGTTTGGTGATACACCTGTTACCCTTTCACCCTTCCCAATAGTAAAACCACAGCCATTAAAGCCAATGTCCTAAAACAACAGCACAATGCATTATTTTACTGGTTTTATTGTCTTAAATAAAATACAGCAGGACACTTTTTGTTTTCCACGTACTGAGTTCATGAAAAGCTGAACATATTTATAGGTTATGCTGTATCAGTAGGAACATTTTATTGTGTCATATGATGGGTTGTATGGCTAGTACTGCATGGAGTGTACCTGTACAGTAGGTCATACGGTTGCTTAACATGGAAACTAATGGGGAAGTACTGTATATACTAAAGTATGTTATGTGCACTAATTCTAAACATGGCTAAATTTGACGGAGCATTAGACGTATTATATATGTCAAATCTATTAAGAGCATATATTCAGCTGGGTAGAAATTGTCGGATGTTGCATTCTTATCTTTTGTACCTTACCCCAATTTATAGATCACCTACTGTAGTATGGTAATAATGTGTGTTTTGGGTGCTGATGGGGTTACACACACACACACACATACACAATACATACAACTATATTAATACTATACTTTGCATACATGGAGTTGCAATTTACTGTATTTAATAGAAAACCCTCCGTGTTTGGTAATGATTCCAGTGGTGGCTCAGCATTGACAAAAATGGGTGGGACAACTAAATCAGATTGAATATTAGCATACAAGTTTCATTCTTATTCAAGACGATTCAAGAATAATACACCACTTGCTAAGAAGTGAGAGAGAGAGAGAGGACAATTCTGTGTTGGAAGAACCCTCCTGTGGCATTCTGTTACCACAAGCTGAAAGTAATAGCTCTCTAGGGAACAAACGCCAGCCTTTCTAATCTGAAATATCCAGGTTTAAATGGGTATGCTTTTTTTTTCCTTTTCTTTTCTTTTTTACCCCCCAAAACATTTCATATCTTTTGCTTCCTGACCTAGTACACACTAATTTCATTTGTGTGAAGCCGTTTATGGCCTTTTATAGGTAGCACGTTCTGAGCCAAATGTGATTAGATAGAGACAAATAAGTGCCTGTAATTCCATTTGCAGGTTCATGGAATACCAAAAGTATTTAAACTATTTTAACGTTGACTTCGAGCATTTGGAAACTGGAAATATTTTAGACCAGGTCTAGGGAGTATCATATGGACGTCTTTTTAGGGGTAAATGGCAATAGTGTTCTGACATTCCATGGTCGTACTATTTGTGGGCAAGATAATGTTGCCTGGAAAAGAAACTTGCATAAACATACATTTATTTATTTATTTTTTGACATTTCTTTAGTGTGGTCCCAAAAAGATCAGTCAAGTAATATGCATAATTAGATAAGCATACCAAAAGTACATTGTTTATTTATGTCCTTACAGTATATACTGTAGATTCAGCTCTACATTCCTATTGCTAGTCAACTCTAGAGTTGGTTATGCTTTAAGACAGTGGGCAAATATTGTGCATAATTTTCCACTGAAACAACCTATCCTGTAATAAAATTATTTTTATGAAAATGCTTTCCCATCCCTTTGTCATTTGTTATTTAAAGAAAGGAAATGTAAAATACCAATATTAGATTGAAATGGTTACACAAATGGTTACCCCATCAACTGGAGCTTCCTTGGCAGAACTCAATGTTCGTGATCAATTAAACCTTTTGACCATGCAAACTATCGACATATTCGCAGAAAAAGTGGATGGCATTCAAATAAAAGCCCCCATGTCCCATTGTAAAATATGCTGGTGCATCATTGATGTTTTGCATCGATGTTTAGTGGGGCACAGCTCCTGTGAAGATTAATGGCACCATGAATTCTGCTAAGTACCGGGATATTATAGCATAAAACCTGGTTTCCTCTGTCAGGGCGTTACGACTTAAACAGAGATAGATCTTTAGACAATGACGGAAAACATGCTTACATCACAGAAATGGCTGCAGGGACACGAAAATCAATGTTGTGCAATGACCATTTCACTGTGCAAGATTCAAAACTTAGGTAAACATCCGGTCTGAGTACAAAAGGACGACCCTTTTGTACTCAGACCGAATGTTTACCTAAGTCTTAAATCTTGAATCTTGCACACTGACGATACAGCAGATAGCAGTGCCACCTCACAGCTTCAGGGTCCATGGTTCAATTCTGCATTTAGGTTACTACAATTTTCCATGAAGTGTGTATGTTTGTGTGCACGGTTTTCTGAGGTAGACTGGTATGCAACTGAGAGTGTGTTCCCACCTCATGCACAGTGTTCCTAAGTTAGGCTCCGAATGTACTGTACAGTACTGCCACCCTGACCAGGATAGAGCAGGATAGAGAGGGAGGGAGCACTTGGCAGGTGTTCTTCAATCTTTTTAAAGAAGAGGAAGGGGATCAGTGCTATTATGCTCTCCAGCAGAAGGAATGAGGAAAAATTAATGAACTCACCAAATGTGTGATGTATATTTATGTACTGTAAGTCCAAAATGATCTTCACTCGTGTTATATTAAAAGTTCTGTCTGCTGCACCGTCTTATCAGCACTTTCCCTTTAAGTCTCCCCAGTCACTGCTGTGCAGGTGTGAACGTCTCCATTTGTAACTGCGATGCGAGCAAAAATTGATGCCGTACTTGTGATTTCCACGAAAGAAAAGTGGCGTGCAGTGATTCGTTTTTCCGTTTTTTGTTTTTTTGTGGTGTGAACGTATAACTTATGGAAGCGCATAAACAGAAGCAAACACAAATTTGGACCAATACTCTAAGAAAAAGGTGAAAGTTTCTTAAAGAGAAACTTTTTATTGGTGATGAGACACAGATTCATCACTACGAACCTGAGAGTAAACGGCAGAGTGTGGAAAGGAAACTCGCAGATAGAAAATTTAAAAAAGGTCCAGAAGGCAACAATCGGCTGGAATCTTGACGGGTACCGTTACTGGAATTCACAAGGGCCAGTATTGGGACATTATCAGGAAAAACAATGAACAGTGCTCGTTACAGTAAGATGCTTGTTTAGGAGATGAAGCCTAAACATGGGATTGTTACTTAAGAGCGTTGTGATCTTGCACGCTTCAACCAGAGTGCGGATAATTTTTGACTCACCCTTGTGTGTGTGTGTGTGTGTGTGTGTGTGTGTGTGTGTGTGTGTGTGTGTGTGTGTTTTCCATTAATTACTGAATGAATTGTGTGGAGTGATGTTTAAAATGAATCTTTTGAAGCTTTTTTTCATCTGGGGAGCAGGTTCAAAAGATTCCTCTCTTTGGTATTTTGCAGTCCGGCTGTAATCGAGTCTCTGCCTAATGTTTAAATAGAACACAGACCCAGATAAGACCAAAATAAATGGCATTCTTTGATATCTTCCACCCGAATACATGCTTTGTGTGTAGCAACAGTGTGGCCTTTGAATTGTATCCCAAAGTGCTTAAAAATGCATTTTTTTGCCCTGGCTCAATGCTCTACTCTCAAGGATATCGGTCTTGCCAGCAAGAACAGTTGATTAGACTTTATAATATCATCTGTGTTTGAAATGCACCATTGCTAGGCGTACAGAAGTTAAGTGTTTTGAAATGTAAAAAACACATTGTAGTCACATAATGGATCATCGTAAAGGTCTCTACAATAAGACCCAACCTGGCATACATGAGTTGATTGCGTTATTACTCTAGTGGTTGTATTTATGAGGCCATTGCAGTATTCACTGCAGTGCTTCGGCATCTTTTGCGCATGCACATTTTATGATGCTGTGTGAGGTTGTTTCAGTTAATTGTGATGACATCGTGTGCTATAGCCAGGGCCAAGCATAGACTCCCTCCTCTATCATTTATACAATTTATACGAGGCAATATTTATACAGATTCTTTTATGTATAAGATACAAATATATACAGTATATGGTTATTGTGGTTTTTACTCATTTTGTTAAAAAAAAAGTCAAAAAGAAATGATTTCCCATCTTGCGCTTAACTTTTTCATTTATCAATCAGATTCAAAAAGCTCAGTGAGATTCATAATTTGAGTAACATTTTTTAAGCATAAAGAGCAAGGACATTTCAAATATACACACTTTGTAAACTTAGATGATTATGAGTTGAGCCTGTGCACATCACGTAAAAAAATGAAAAAAAGTACATTTTAAAAATGTAAGTGATTGAAAATTTTATCCACGTTACCGTATTATTAGAAACCAAATATCCATGAATGAGTATCACAGAATGTCTAGATTACAATAATAATAAACATTTCTTTATTAATAACATATCCAACTGTAGGGAATAGCATGCATTTTATCCTTCAGGAACACTCTGCATAGCAGGACCAGAGACCAGACGATATGATATCATGACATAGAGATGTTGATTCAATATGAATTGCGATTCTGTAATTATCATGATTTTATAAATATCCCGATTCAATGTTAATTGTTTTAAGATTTTGCTACAACGAATATTTCACTCCAGCCAACCAGGATGCTGTGCTGGCCGGTTGAAAATGTATCACATTCAATTCCTCAAAGCTCAACAGCATGTTGCATTACATGAATGAAATAAAATGTTTTTTTTGTTTGTTTGTTTGTTTTTTCTGCATTGCAATTTGATCAAAATGGATAAAAATTCAATTTACAATGCTGGAAATTTTCAGCGCTGCAATTTTTTCTGGTTAAACATATTTCTAATGTAAATGTAATTCAAGAATGTATAATAAAATATATAAGTGTTGACCTTTATATAATAAAAACATAATAATTACATTCAAATTCAAATTTATTACATTTAGGCATTACAATTCAGGTAAAAAAAAAATTGTATAGAAGAAATTCAGGTGTCCACATCAGGAATATCACAGGAAGAGTGATAGATTGCCGATCGCTGTAGTCCTCCTGCAGTGTGCTCCCTGTACGGTCTGGTTCTGAAGGGAATTACTTGCTGATCAGGGCGCAGCACTTTTTAATAACTGGCTGGGTTGCCAGGTGAGCGGCAGAAATAACATTATGCGCTAAAATGTCCCCTTGCCAAGGATGCCCTCCGTCTTAATCGCTATCTTCAAAGCAAAGCCGGCACGCTCTTTCATTCAACCGTGATCGCGATTGTTTTCCTTTCCCCTGCGCTCAGTAATGCAAACACAGTTGCGTTCAGTAACAAGATGGGATTAATTTCCTTAACGTCTTCGGGAAGCAATCAAGCATACATGGACTGAGTGAGTCACACCACAGTACTGCAGATGCCTCCCTGACTCTTTGCCGAGCCAGATCCATCAGGTTTTGAAGAATAGAGGACGTTACACTAAATATTGATTGTTGTAGGATCACTCTCCTGTGATATCCTGGATGTGAAGATCTGAATTTTTTTCCACCCGAATTTTGTCAACCTGATCTCAAATGCCTTAATTTGTAACTGATAAATAATGAAGATGCTATTTTTAATAATGTAATAGATTTTCTAACAGCAATTTTGGAAGTCAATAATGTTGCATTGACTTTTACATGCGTGAAATACATTTACATTTGAAATATACAACCACAATAACTTGCAGTGCTGAAAAACGTAAGCATAGTAAATGCTGTAGAGATTTTTTTCTTTCAGTTCAGATCAAAGTACAAGGCAGAAAAATTCAAACATTTTTACTGCTGCAAATTTTTATTTAGTTCATATAATTCAATGTTATCTTGCTTTAAGGAACTTTTGCACTGATATGCATTCATAAACCTGAACCGTGTTGAAGAACATGAGTAACACCCCCGGACACATGCTAGAAAGAAGCTATAACACCCAGGTTAACTCGCTTTATTATCATGAACATTAAATTATTTTCAGCTAACATAATAATAATAATAATAATTAAAAAAATAATAATAATAATTATTATTATTATTACTTATTTTATTATTATTATTATTATTATTACTTTTTTTATTACTTTTTTATTATTATTTTTTTATCACAAGCTAATATACATGTTACCTTTTGATAAAGATACCCATATGTTAGGCAGCTAGTAAAGATTGTTTCATGTGAGGCAGAATGTAAAGCATTATTCTATTGTGTGGTACAAATGGGACAAACTGCTCTTTGGTTGAAAGCATATGTACTGGAAAGATGTTTACTCACAGGAAATGCCACTGGTTATACAATTCATTATCATTTCCACGACATCAAAAGACTTTCTATTTTATTTTACTGAATAAAAGCCGGCACCTGTTTACCTGTTTGCCTTTGGGGTTCACTCACCTCTACAACTTTTCTCAATTTATTTTTTATTATTTTAATCCCTTTACCCTGCTTGATCGTCTGTATGAGGAGGGAGTCTCTGTCACATTTCGGTCTCCAGAGAACATCAGAGAACTGGTTAATCGCCGATTTTATTGTAGCATGCTGCACTGCCATTATCGAAACATTTCTGCTGAGTCATTTTGTCCCCATTCCAAAAAGGGTTTTCATTCCTCCCTGCATCTTCCAGTAAAATGGCAGGTGCCTTCTTCTTCTTCTTCGTCTTCTTCTTCTTCTATGCACAACCCAGCTATTTCTTACTGTTTGCCACACACCAGAGGGATGGCAATAAAAATCAATTGCCTGGCGTATGTAGACCTTTGGAGAACATGCTGTGTTATGGGCCAAGCATTTTGAACGACAGTCATCAAATAAGGGATTTATGGTAAAAAAAAAAAAAAATCCTCTAGTTAAAAGGAGTGTATGTTTATGAGTCTTTGTTTTATGCGAAAGCCTTTTATTCTCTCTAGATTAAGAGTATATTACTAAAATGAATAAAGAGTAAGCTTGAGCATAAGTAAGTAAGACATCTAGGAGTAGTTATCTTTTTTGTAGTGATGATCTCCTAATGACGAATATATAAAATGTTATATTTTGAATATACTGTAGCTCAAACGATTGGTAAACTACTAATGTCTCTGGTTGTATTTTTACATACTCATATCAAGACCTCTAAACTGCTATAATTCATCTATAAATAATTTATGGCCTTAAGATATACAAATTTAGGTTAGAACTGTGACCTTGCTCATCTTTGGTTTAGTGTCACGTCTTCAGTCATTGTGAGTGGAGGTAGCATGTTCTCCGAGTGCTTGGTGGGTTTCCTCCCATTTCCTCCTAGTCCAAAGTCCGTAGTGTTTGAGCACTACGTTTGTTTGCTTGCACTGATGATTGTATTGTTTTTTTTTTGTGGTACCCCACTTTCAGGCCTCTGGGACAATGAACAGGATAAGCGGCATAGCGAAAGAGTGAGTGAGGTTGTGTGTTCCCAGGCTTTAAAACATTCTTTTTGATGTTTTATTTTCGTGGAATTATACAGAAAAATCCATTTTCTTTGCATATTACTGCTCTTAACTTTGACTTCTCAAGATCTGACTCCTGAAGTGACAGGGGCATTGGTTTGTTTTTGCCTGGACTATGCCTATAAACTGCTGCTCAGCCTCATTCCAGAAAGAAGGCTAATCACACAAGCAAAATAAACAGAAGAACTGGAATCGGGAAGTGATGGGAGGCCGATCAGGAGCCGTAGCTAATCGAGTGGGTGCTTGAGCTCATCTGTTGTTATTGGCACTGGGACTGCAGTCTCACTATGAACATTTTTTTCCCCTTAACTCTGTGGAGTTAAGCCCTTAAGTCAAGTTGCTGGGCCCTAAATAATTTACAAATCATCTGCTGCTCCATGTTGTACTGCAGAGCTTTTTTCCGGAATAAAACGTTATTTCTTGCTTAATTTAAGCCATACAGTATCGTAGGATGGAAGATCCGACTGCACTGCATTGTATTTAATTTGCTTTCAGTTGTGATGTTCTGATCGCCTGCAAATTGTACAGCTGTGCCCAAATCAGTGTATGTCTTCACGGGAGACAACAGAATGAAATTTTCTGAATGCTTCCTACTGCATATCAAAAGATAAACCATTTCTAGCGGCTGGTGATGTTTTTCTTTCTCCCTGTATGAGTCAAAATCATTACGTTTCAGTCATTCTGACCTGTCTAATGCTGATGTTCTGGTCAAACTTATTACAGCCTGTGGATGGGTGCTTAAATAAAATGACTCAGATAATCTATGATCTGTTGCCTATAAAGCATTCAAGAAATCTTGAATATTAGACACACAGCTCAGAGTTGCATAAATCTGCCAGCCTGTATTAGCTCATGTGTCGAAGGTGCAGGATAAGGCAAAATAAAGTAGGATTCAAAATGTCAGTTAATACAGCCTGATCTCACTGACGTGGACTGAAATGAATAAAGGTGCAGAGATTAATTGAATCTGAAATCATACAAATGAAGTTGTAAAATACGGTACAAACCCTAACTACACCTTCACCTTTAACCGTAACCTTTAAAATCTGTAATGTGTCTTGACTCATACAGTATGATTTTGACACTTTGTTAGACTTTGTTTGGTTTGAAATGCCAGAGAGTTACATATGATGTGAAGCATAATCATCACCCACAGCCGGCATCTCCCCAGCAGGAATATTTAGTTGTCATAACATTGTTGTAAAGTTAATTTTGCAATTTTAGCATGGGACACCATTGGTACCAGGACGTTTTTAAGAGTCACAGTTAGTTTGACGAAATGGCGTCAGACCAAGTTGACCAAATGACCTGATACAATGACGTCAAAACAATATTTAAAAATAATAGCTATAAAAAATAATAGCTATAATGTTAAAATATTTTATAAATCTGTAAAAAAAAAAATACCATTTGTTTTATCTCCCATGAAATGCTTGCACTGATGATTGTATTGTTTTTTTTTTGCCATTCATTTGGGGAAGAAAACTACTTAACGTCTAATTTTCTACATTTTGGGCACTAAAAACCTTATTCAAGTACAGTAGTGTAGATCCTTTGGAATCCATTAGACATGCTGTGATGTTTTTTGAAGAGCCATGGATTCCTGCATGGTGTTCTGCCATGGATGCCATGTTCTGTTTAATGTTTTGCATATGAGATGTTAAGTGAATCCTTCAAGACTTTAGCTGTTACTCTTTTTCTTCTACACTTAGCTTTCAGCATTATGCTTTTGTAATCATCTTGAACGGGTGGCCAGATTTAAGGCAAGTAACCACCGTACAAAACTGTTGGGTTTTAGAGATAGTTTGTCTCACGGGGGATAGATGGATGTCTAAACCGTTTGAGATTATTCTGTAACCCATTCCAGCTACTGTACATTGCAAACCAACAACTCTTGATCAGAGGTCTCCTGATATATTTTTTAGTCGAGTCAGCTCTAAACCACACCTCCATTCTCATTTCATTGATTGGACTCCAACTCCTTACTCCAGTTGGCATTTACAGTACATGTGACATCAGAAGCCTAGTTTGTATGTTTAATGGATGTGTTCAGTAAAGAAATGCAAAACGGTGCTTTTTTTTATCAGCTAAGAAATATTGTGTTTGTTCGAATTTTGTGACTTTGTTGAAAATCTAATTATATTTCATCACCGATTTATGCAGAAAACCTGGAAATAATTCACTTACTGTACTTTTTTGTTGTCACTGTACCATCTTGTATGCTTTTTCAATGCTTAGTTTTGTTTCAATGCTAGACTGGTCAGTTTTTATTACATTTTAAGGAGGTAAAACATCTGGAATTGATTCCAAGTGTTGAATTTGCATTTGGTAGGTGTTGTTTAATGAGGTACCCATGCCAGTGAATGAGGCAACCATTAGGACGGAATAAAAAAGCTAAACAGACCTGTCAGAGAGAGAGAGAGGGCAGAATCTTACAGTACATAGGAGTGACCCAGGCAACACAATACCCTACTACCCTGGCGAACTGAGCCATTGCCACTATTGCTGGCTTGATTAATCTGTATTTATGTTTATATCAAGATATCTGTAAAGCTGCAGTGACTATTGTTAAAAGCACATAAATATAAAATTGGATGAAATTAATAATCTGTTTTCTGTTTCAATTCTTGCTAAAGGTCTTGCCTTAAAAAAAAAACAATATTAACAATAAAAACTTAAAGGTCTCTTACCCTTACCGATATTTTGTTAGTCTGTCCTCATAAACTTCACATCTGATCATATTTCCTCAGCTTCGTGATCATATTTCCTCAGGGCCTCAGCTGCAGCGCCTGCCTGTATCAGTTTTGCTAGACACTGGGTGGCAATTACAGAGCACTGTATTGGCTATTTACATTAACATCCAACCAGATATCCTAGGCAAATAAGTCTGTCCATCACACAAACACAATATGACATGAAACCACCAAGGGGGCGAAAATTCTCATCAGTATTCTCTCACCAGCATGTTAGCAATTTAGCCTAAATGTACATTAGAGGATGCAAAAATGATGCAGTATGATACAGATTGGCTTAATTTTTGGTGAATAAAAACACAACATACAATGTTACCATAACAGAAGGGTATACAACTTAAGTTGCTGTTCAAGGGTAAAATGCTATTTGTTACAAGCATGCTGCTGTAAAATAATACATTTAAACCTGTGTTCCCAATTGGACTGGGGGACCTGTCCCCCAATTGGATATGATTATGTGTAATTTTGCTCAGATGGCAAAAAACTGTACTTCCTGTATTTCAGTCAAATTACTGCTATTGTATTGGGAATAAGTTCACATTTCACACGTTAAAATGTTAAAAGTGATAAATAATTTTTTAAATATATTTCTGAAGTTCTTTCAGATGCTTTAACAAAACGGTTCCCATATCCATTAGCCACAAAGTCAAACATTAGGCCTTCCGCTTCCTCTCTTAGAAACAAGAGAGTTTTACAGATACGCATGCTTTTATCATTTTATTTAATCACTCTGTTCTGTTTAGGAAGTTATTCTTAAGTCAACAATATTAAGTCAGTTATGAGTATGGTGCTGCCCCAAAACATCAAATACCCCTGTATGTATCCATACATACAGTAGTACCTCATTTTAATGATTAATGAAAAAAAAAATATATATATTGTAAATTACTAGTTATATTAGTAATATTCATTACTTGCAAAGTGAAATATTTCAAGCCTTTTTGTTGAAATTTTAATGATTAATACTTAAAATCAAAATTCCAGAATCTGCTATACATATAATAAAACTGTAAATGTGGCGTGTCTGTACATTGAATATACTGTATTTGTGAAAAAATAATTTGAGTAAGATGGGACAAGTAAGATGAGTAATAGAACACATTAATATGGTTTTAGATTTTTTTTTTTTTCTGACCATGATATTTATGAGCTGATTGGCCAGCCAACTCGCCTGAACTGAACTGAACTGAACTGAACCCCATGCTGCACTGATGCAATAATTCATCCTAAAGGAGCCCTGACCAAGTATTAAGTACATAAATTAACATATTTTCCTTTTTCTATTGATCTCTGGAAGAATTCTAATATTTTGACCTACTGTTTTTTTTCATGTGCTATAAGCCATAATCAAAATTAAAATGACAAGGCATGAAATATTTCATTTGCCAATACTGATATTTCGTGTGATGATAATAGAATATATAAAAGTTTCCCTTTTTGAATTCATTTAAATTAAGAAAAAAAATCCATGATATTCCCATTTTTTTAAGAAGCACTGTACTGTACATGCCATGTTCCGTAGGTTTGCTCTCCGATGTAGATGTTGTACAATTCTGGCACAGCACATTTATGGAGTCAAAAACTGGCTCACTGGGGCAAGAAATTATGTTATGATCATTTTCAGTGGAGGAGGAGGTAGTTAATGAAAGCGTTTTCAAATTGGGCTAATTCCAAATTGGAATCAGAATTTAATTAAATTGATTTTTGCAAACTGGCAAATTATGAATGCATACAATGTGCCTATGATATACAGTCCTTTTCTATTGCGAGAAGTATTGGAAAGATGGCCAGATGGATAGAGGGGTCATGGAGTGGAAAAAGTCCATCAGAAATGCATGTGACCTACAGAAATGTAAAGGCTGGGGGGAAAGATGAATAACGTATCGCCCTTTCTAAACACCTGAATCGTATGGTTAGTTTAAGCTCTTGTATGTTATATTACATTAGGTACATATGCACAAAACGTATGTGACTAAATGATTATCATGCCATAGTGTGATTCAAAACTGGATGATTTCTCTTCACAGGGCCCTGAGCTCAATGTTGGGAGTGGATTTTCCCAGTAGCTCGTTCTTGTAACAGCATATAATGATCGCAGGAAGCAGTTGCCATCGCAACTAAAAGTATCTTGCAGTCATTAAATGTTTAAACAGTCATTTTCGAAGCATGGACAGAAAGGCTGCATTTGGTCCGAACATGCGGCAAGGGTGGGCCAAAAATGATATAGGGTCTGCTGGATGATGCTGGAAAGATTTATTAACGCAGCATTCAAGCAATGATGAGGACAATGGCAAACATCGAAAAGGAGTGAGCAGGAAACATGCACTCTGTCATGCTTGCATGCTCCAGTATGTGCAGTGATCTATCCAAATGAACTAGCTAAAGAACAAAATGTTTTTGTTAACCTGTTGGACCATTTCTAAAGTTTAACCAGTCAGATCCACTGCACAAACATTTAAACAAGTTGATGCTAAATTCCTCTAAAGTGTCATGAACTTTAATTGGTAGATAAAAGACAACAGTAAATTAGATTTTTTTTTTCTAGACTACTCTTTTTTTCACGTTATAGCCCATATATAGGCATATAAAATTTTACATCCAGCCCAGCAATAAAAAATGAGTTGTTAAATCCAAGTGAACTTTCCAGGAATGGGAAAAGAAGGAGGACAAGGGTTATTGCTTGGCGGTGAAGTAAATGTTCATAATATTGTACATTCATATGATCAGGTTGGACTACTTCATTCACGTTATTTATTCTTGCGTTACAGGAAACAGAAAGAATGGCAAGTATGTTGCATAATACATCCACATATGAACAGTATTTCTGTATATCAAGGTTGGACTATTCACCAAGAGCTTCACAGATTCAACACTATTTGATGCTTATTTCAGACAGTCCACATGAAGCCTGTTTCATGCATTTAAAAAAAAAAAAAAAAAAAAAAAACATTGAGACATGTTTAGAAAGTCTACAAGGATCTCGATGGAGCCTAATATGTACTGTATGTGATGACCAGCTAGTGCCACTGAACAATTTAAAATTGTTTTTAAAGAGTTTAAAAGTAATTGGAGCATATGTTTGGTGCTTTTACTGTATGCTCTTACAACTTAAATATAATTAATTACTGGTCATCTGGAAAAGTTAGATGCAGAGTCTGAAAGTGAGAGCTTATAAAGTCTGTAAAAGCAGCCTGTTAGGTCAAATTAGCTGCCAGGTCATTAAGTCAATTCAACTTTAACTTTATATTTTTGTACAAACAAACATGGCAAAATGTTTCAAAAGTTTTTAAAGAAATGGTCTATAGATATATCAATCTTCTTTATCTTATAGATCTATACATTTTTTGCATAATGAAACACATTCATAGCAGTAGTGATTGGACAAACCCAGGCTTGTTATATACAGTAGCATTTCTGAGCCCATACCTGACCAGTTGAGCAACTTCAGATCATAGCTTTATGCACTACCTTTTACCCTGGACATTACATGGCCTTTGGTCTGGAATAAAGCAACGCTGTACTCATTAGACCCCATGACTTTTTAACCTTGTCCAATCGTTATGCTCTCTAACATATTGTTGCCTTTTTTTCAATTAGTCTCACTAAGTACTTTCCTTATGGCCACACAGCTGTTTAAACCTTAGAGTTCTCAGCACATGGTGCCATGTGAATCTGCTCTTACTTTCAGTATTAAACAGAGCTGTGCTTTTAGTTGTTTATGGAGCAACTTTACCAACCATTATGTTTATTCCATATTTTTTCTGACTATTCTGTTGACTTTTCACCGCTGTGTTCTAGGTTTGAAAAAAGTGCTGGGAAGTTCTTAACCCAATTCCAGTACTCTCAGCAGTCTCCTTAGGTGCTTTCTGAAAGACTATGACATCTATTTTAAGATTACTGAACACATTTTTGATGCTGTAAACGAAATAAGAAGTTACGCACTGCATCACTTACAGTTAATAATAATTAATAATTGTTGCCAGCTGAAGCGTAATTATCACTGCAGTAAATATCCAATTAAAAGCTTTTAAGAAATGGCTTATTTAAATCCAAATGGTGCCTTTTTTTTAGCCAGGCAGTGAAGAAATAATGAGTAGTATAATAGTTATAGCTGCAAGTAACAATTAAGGGGCCAAGCAGTTTTTGACCACGCCCCATAATGATGAATAATGATGAAAAACAGACAGTAACTCATATGGACCATCTGTGCTTGGTCCGAACAGACCAAGAAATAACAAATTTAATGGCATAATGTCAGACCATTGCTGAACAAATGTCTCAATTCCCCCAAAATTGTGAATGAAGTCAGAGCTTGTTTGTTAATATTAGATCATGTCGCTCATGTCAGGTTTGACATCAGCTCATAACAGCGTTGCTCAGAAATGGCAGCACTTGTCATCACCTTCAAATGAATTTGACATTACTGTACCTGCAGGCAGTTAATGGCGAACCATGCTGTTTTTCAAAACGATAAGGGGAAATTAAATGAGAAGATATAAAAAAGTTTGAGGTTTTGTTAAACTCAAAATGGACAAGATGCTTTGTCTCAAAACTGTCGTTCCCCTTACTTTCCAGCCCTGTCTTCCTCTTGGAATTATAAAGTTCTATGCAAGTTATTGATTTTTTTTTCAAATTCTGTGACACTGTATTAACTTAATGTGAGGGGTTATTATTACCTTGAGCAAGTACCGGCTTTTTTAAGCAGATAGAACAGCAAATACAGTAGATATAGAAGCAGCAGATGATATAGCAATCCTACAGAGGTTGGACAATGAAACTGAAACACTGGACAATTTAGTGTTGGAGGTTTCATGGCTAATCTTCATTGATTGCACGTTCCACCAGTAAGAGCAGAGTGTGAAGGTTTAATTAGCAGAGTAATAGCACAGTTTCGCTTAAAATATTGCAATGCACACAACTTTATGGGTGACATATCAAAAGAGTCCAAAAGGGGACAAACTGTTGGTGCGCGTCTCGCTGGCGCATCTGTGACCAAGACAGTCTTTGTGATGTATCAAGAGCCACGGTATCCAGGG
The DNA here is from genome assembly GCA_030347435.1 of Clarias fuscus. Lineage (NCBI taxonomy): Eukaryota > Metazoa > Chordata > Actinopteri > Siluriformes > Clariidae > Clarias > Clarias fuscus. The sequence continues at coordinate 13,806,261 of CM059225.1, read as the reverse complement.
TAACGTCAGCATACCACCAAGAAGGAGTAACTGTGGACGCAAGAGGAAACTGTCTGAAAGGGACGTCCGGGTGCAGACCCGCATTGTATCCAAAAAACATAAAACCACAGCTGCCCAACTTACTGCAGAATTAAATGTGCACCTCAGCTCTCCTGTTTCCACCAGAACTGTTCTTCAGGAGCTCCACAGGGTCAATGTACATGGCCGGGCTGCTATAGCCAAACATTTGGTCACTCGTGCCGATGCCAAAAGTCGGTTTCAATGGTGCGGACAATGTGAAACATGTATTGTTCTGTGATTAGTCCACCTTCAGTGTCTTTCCCACATCTGAGAGAGTTACGGTGTAGAGAAGCCCCAAAGAAGTGTACCACCCAGACTGTTGCATGCCTGCATGTGGAGTGAGGCATAGGGGTGGATCAGTGATGGCTTGAGCTGCAATATCATGGCATTCCCTACTGTAGGCCCAATACTTGTGCTAGTTGGGCGCGTCACTGCCAAGGACTACTGCACCATTCTGGAGGACCATGTGCACCCAATAGTTCAAACATGAAGGCAGTGCCGTGTATCAGGATGATAATGCAAAAATACACACAGCAAGACTGGTGACAGAGTGGTTTAACGAACATGAAAGTGAAGTTGAACATCTCCCATGGCCTGCTCAGTCTCTCACTCTCACTCACTCATCATCTATACTGCTTTATCCTGTATTCAGGGTCACTGGGGGCCTGGAGCCTATCCCAGGAGACTTCGAGCACAAGGCAGGGTACGCCCTGGACGGGGTGCCAATCCATTGCAGGGCACACACACATACAGTACACACACTCACACACTCATTCACACACTACAGACAATTTGTCAATGTCAATTAACCTAACCTACATGTCTTTGGACTGTGGGAGGAAACCGGAGTACCCGGAGGAAACGCACCAAGCACAGGGAGAACATGCAAACTCCATGCAAACAGAGACGGGAATCGAACCTGGCAGAGAATCGAACCCGGACCCTGGAGGTGCAAGGTGACAGTGCTAACCACTACACCACCGAGAAGCGAGTCAGGAAACGTTTTCCTCCACCAGCATCACGTAGTGACCTGGCCACTATTCTGCAAGAAGAATGACTCAAAATCCCTCTGGCCACTGTGCAGGACTTGTATCTGTCATTCCCAAGACGAATTGATGCTGTATTGTCTGCAAAAGGTCCCTACACCATACTAATGAATTATTGTGGTCTAAACCCAGGCGTTCAGTTTCATTGTCCAAACCCTGTAGCTCTCAATTCATTTTTGAAGTTTACTTTTGAATATGTAACCCATTTGCCTATATGCCATTACATCCGGAATAGTGATTTTATTGTTGGGTTTGTTGGCCCAATAAAAATAAATCATTCCACATATAATAAGTCAGATAAACAGTTTAAGATGTAGAAGAAGAATAAGGTTTGCGTAGCTTCTGATTATTGAGGTTTGAAGGTCTGAGGTTGTGTATGTAATCAAAGTTGTTCAACATAATTACAGTATGTAGGGATGGCCCTCATTGTTGTTAAAAATAAAGCAAACCTCTGTCACATAGTTGTTTACTGTAAGATACTGTATAGCTTGATAAATCTACATACTCTGTCTCAATATACAGTTGACTGGTTTTGACTAATTCTAGGTGATTACAGAAACTCTGGACACAAAAGTCTTCAGGCCTTTGTGTGCTTCTCAACAGCTCATCTGATATATTGATCCATTTGGGGGGGAAATAAATAAATAAATAAATAAATAAATAAATAAATAATATTGTCTCATTATTCCTTTTGTTAGGTTGCTCTGCAGTATCACACTTTGACTTCGTACTTAAAAGACGTCTGAGGCACATTCTGCAAAACTCACAGTTAAAGAATTAAAGCAGTGACACAGCACAGCCATGTTGCCACTGGTGAGCCCTTGAGCAAGGCTCTTAACCCTATCTGCTCTAATGGGCGCTATATCCTGGATGACCCTGCGTTTTGAACACGGCGTTCTAACTGGGTTATGTAAAAATTACTTCACTTTGCTGTAAGGTGCATGTGAGACATAATTGAATTTTAATCTTAATTAGTGCCAAGACCGAGTAATCATTCTGTCTAACATTTATGGCGATGCATACAGTCTTTAGGTCTTGCAATGCATTTTCTGCCCTTGCCTAATTTCTTTATTTTTAATTACTGTACACACGTGGACAAAATTGTTGGTACCCTTCGGTCAATAAAAGAAAAACTCACAATGGTCACAGAAATAACTTTAATCTGACAAAAGTAATGATTTAAAAAAATTCTCTGAATGTTAACCAATGAAAGTCAGACATTGCTTTTCAACCATGCTTCAACAGAATTATTTAAAAAAATAAACTCATGGATCAGGCCTGGACAAAAATGATGGTACCCCTAGAAAATACTGAAAATAATGTGAGCAAAGGGACATGTTAATTCAAGGTGTGTCCACTAATTAGCATCACAGGTGTCTACAATCTTGTAATCAGTCAGTGGCCTATATATAGGGCTCCAGGTAGTCACTGTGTTGTTTGGTGACATGGTATGTACCACACTCAACATGGACCAGAGGAAGCGAAGGAAAGAGTTGTCTCAGGAGATTCGAAAGAAAATTATAGACAAGCATGTTAAAGGTAAAGGCTATAAGACCATTTCCAAGCAGCTAGATGTTCCTGTGACTACAGTTGCACATATTATTCAGAAATTTAAGATCCATGGGACTGTAGCCAACCTCCCTGGACGTGGCCGCAGGAGGAAAATTGATGACAAATCAAAGAGACGGATAATCCGAATGGTAACAAAAGAGCCCAGAAAGACTTCTAAAGAGATCCAAGGTGAACTTCATGCTCAAGGAACATCAGTGTCAGATCGCACCATCCGTCGTTGTTTGAGCCAAAGTGGACTACATGGGAGACGACCAAGGAGGACACCATTGTTGAAAACAAATCATAAAAAAGCCAGACTGGAATATGCCAAACTACATGTTGACAAGCCACAAAGCTTCTGGCAGAATGTCCTATGGACAGATGAGACAAAAATGAAACTTTTTGCCAAGGCACATCAGCTCTATGTTCACAGATGGAAAAATGAAGCATATGAAGAAAAGAACACTGTCCCTACTGTGAAACATGGAGGAGGCTCTGTTATGTTCTGGGGCTGCTTTGCTGCATCTGGCACAGGGTGTCTTGAATCTGTGCAGGGTACAATGAAATCTCAAGACTATAAAGGGATTCTACAGAGAAATGTGCTGGCCAGTGTCAGAAAGCTGGGTCTCAGTCGCAGGTCATGGGTCTTGCAACAGGACAATGACCCAAAACACACAGCTAAAAACACCCAAGAATGGCTAAGAGGAAAACATTGGACTATTCTAAAGTGGCCTTCTATGAGCCCTGACCTCAATCCTATTGAGCATCTTTGGAAGGAGCTGAAACATGCTGTCTGGAAAAGGCACCCTCCAAACCGGAAACAACTGGAGCAGCTTGCTCATGAGGAGTGGGCCAAAATACCTGCAGAGAGGTGCAGAAGTCTCATTGACAGTTACAGGAATCGTTTGATTGCAGTGATTGCCTCAAAAGGTTGTGCACCAACTATTAAGTTAGGGGTACCATCATTTTTGTCCAGGCCTGTTCCATGAGTTCATTTTTTTTTTATAATTCTGTTGAAGCATGGTTGAAAAGCAATGTCTGACTTTCATTGGTTAACATTCATAGAATTCTTATTTATTATTACTTTTGTCAGATTAAAGTTATTTCTGTGACCATTGTGAGTTTTTCTTTCATTGACCGAAGGGTACCAACAATTTTGTCCACGTGTGTATATGTTTTAGATTTAAACTCTCTCTCTCTCTCTCTCTTGATGACAATGTGAACAGTTTGTTTAGTTCCATAAGGCCTTCCTGGTTTCTAATGGAAACTTTTAACATGAATTTTGCAACAGATTCAGAAGGTGGACCCTAGCTCACATTACAGGCTTAATGGTACAAGTGTTAAGGCATCTGTCTCTCCAAGCTATATATATAACTCAAGCCACTCCCAATGTATACTTCTTGAAGAACGCAGCTTCTGAAAGGTTTTAAGTCATTAATTGTGCATATGCGCTATGATAGCCTGTCGTATACAGGATACGAATTTCATGTCCCAAGGGGCCAAATAGCAGGGGCACCAAGGCATATTTGAACTTAGCAACTTAGCAATTGTGCCTAAGGCATTTTTTTAATTGTATAATTCAGATCATTACATGACAAGAAGAATGTGATATTTGGTACGAAGGTACCTTTGACCTTATAAGCTTGCTTGTCATCATCTAGATTGTCAAAAATAATACGCAGTTCATTGTAGATAGACATTGTAAACGTCATTGAAATAAGCAAGTTGAACATATTATTCTATTAAGAAAAAAGTTCAACAGAAGTAGAACTGCAAATCTGCTTTTCCTTCATCTTGTGCAATAAGACACTCAGTTTTGAAGCAAGTCAATTCTTATTATTATTGGATTTCCAGACCTACTGCTATATACTGTATAACACAACGACACAACACTTTTCATCCGTTGTGCATTGTGCGAGATTGCAAGGGCAACATTCTGGCGTTATACCTAGTTTCGGTAAACTACATATCAAAAACGTTCTCATATCTGGTTATTTCTGTATTTTTCAACTTAAAAGCTTAAATGCATTAATTTAAGTGCATTTAAATGTAATAATTTAACTATACACTTCTTTCCATTTCACTGCCTAGTCTGCATCCTGTAAATTTCATGGCCAACTACGTACAGTACATATGACGCATGCACACATGAGCAAAGACTCGTGACGTGCAAATCAGGCCCTGTGCCGAGCGTGTGCTTGTATAAAGACCCAGCAGCACATTGCCACCCAGGAAGCTGGAATGGTTGGTAATTTTACTTGCCCATGTCCGAATTTTGATGATTTCTTTTAAATTTATTTTTAATGAGGCGTGTAGTGTGCAATGTTTTAGGATTATAATTTAGCATAAAAAATTGTAGTAGAAATTATATTTAAAGGTAATTTTGTCGCTTCTTAAAATTCAATAACATCACATCATCATGTTTGAATCTGGCCTGTACTGAACATGTTGTACTGAGCATGTTATATGTGAATTCTGGTGCATATAACATTCACAACGTATTTATTACATCAACCCCAAACTAAAAATCAATTCCTGAAGCATGGAGGTAAACATACAGCAAACCAGTCATTGTGCAATTGTGTAATGTTTCATCAAATACAGTACTTGGCCTGCCAAACTGAATTTACTACATAAAAATATACCAGCTATGCGATACTAACCTTGGTCAGAATATTAATCATCCATTTTATTCCCATTTGATTATGATAATGAATGCAAATTTTTGCTTCAGGCTTTGCATAAGTAATCCTTTCTCACTTTTTACAATAGCAATTCTTTTGATGACTAACACAACTAACCTTGATACATCTCTTTGAATATGCTTTGATGCCTTACAAACTGGAACATAAAAGCAACATCATGCATGTTTATTGATAACATCCTTATTTCCCTTTAGGTAGCACGTGTCTCTAATATATAAATACACACAATGATACTAAATAGAAGTAAAATGCCGCTGACTTTAATTAATATGTTTTCTATACCAGAACGATTTTAAAATGAATATCTGCTCTGGATGTCTTAGGTATAATCAAGAGCCTATAGAGGGAAAGCGAATGAAATGATCCATTAGTCCTGTGTTCTAAGTGCACTCTAACATAAGGAGAAAGTGGCAGTGTATTACAGCAAGTGTGACTAATTAGATAAAGATTTTGTATAAATATGGAGTGTTGAGGGAGTCTGTGTGAGGGCATGTGACAGGCAGGCAGAGGAAGCATGAGAAGCACAAGCCTGCCAAAAAAGTTGGATTATTATAAGAAAATGAAATCATTCACCCTGAATGACTTGCATATCAATAGTCAGATTTGCAATAGATTTATTATGCGATTAAAATGCAATGGATGGATTTAAAGTGGTCTATATTGGTCTATTTTCACTCTCGCTATTGGTCTCATACACTACAAATAAAGCCATTTGACTGCCTGCTGGTCACTGCAATTTGAGCACCATGAGCACCATTATAAATGCACTAGCAGTGTGCTCTTAGACAACATCTCAACTAACTATTAACTTCTCATAAGAATAGTAGCATTAAACATGTTGTTTTTGAAGTGGTTATGGTAGAGTTTTTATTTAAAGGTGAATATTTTAGGCATATATATATATATATATATATGGAAACATCATTTATTTACAATTTTCTATGGGCATTTGTGGCTCAATTCCCACTTTTTGCCCAAACCGCAGACACTGGATGCACGGCTGGTCCCTAGCCTGTGAGTACAAGGTGATGGTCTGCTGTGGTCACCCCCTCGATCGTTGCAGCCGAAAGACCAACAAGATATCATTTAGAGCTTTCTAAATTAACATATTCAATTTCAAATGCTACAAAACAAACTTCAGCTGACAGCAGTAACGTACACCAGTGTTGACAGAGTACATCATGCGTAGGCCTCCGCTAGTGAATTTTTCTGCCCTTGTTCTTTGCTTTCCCCTCTGATACACAACACTAGTAACCTCATTCTGGCCTTTCAGAATTGCTCCCTCCTATCCGCTGAGATTGGTAAATTGAGTTCCCCAACAGTAATAACTGAACAGGAGGGAATTTAATACTTTAACCAATACATAGAAGAAGGTGTGATGCACTAACATTTGGCTCATGGAGGCTCTCTGAGCATGCAGGCTGTAATGGAATGTGACAGACAAATCAGAGCTGGAAATTGTCTGTGTGTATGGAATCTATATAGTGCAGTTCGACAGGTGCCATGTTTTGGGTTTATTTTGATTGAAAGAACAGCGTCGTTAAATTAAATTGCAGATCAGAATTGGTTGTAGCCTTGTTTGACAGTTGATTAATGCGCTAGTATTTCACATAGGATTTAGTGTACATTCATGAGCAATTCTATGCTCCAAGCTCCAGCAGGGGCTAAGATTAGATTAGATTTCCTTCCACAGTCAAAGTCATGTAGGTTAAGCTAATCGGCATTTCCAAATTGTCCGTAGTGTGTGAGTGAGTATATGTGTGTGTGTGTGTGTGTGTGTGTGTGTGTGTGTGCCCTGCGATGGATTGGCACCCTGTTCAGGGAGTACCCCGCCTTGTGCCCTAAGTCTCCTGGGATACCCGGAGTGCCTGGAGCCTATCACGGGGGCGTGGGATAGGTTCCAGGCCCTCGTGACCTTGAACACAGGATAAAGCAGTATAGAAGATGAGTGAGAGAGTGAGAGTAAAACAGGTTATGGCACATGTTCATTAATAAATTAAAATAAGAAATAAAGAAAGCATATTCAGAAACATAATATTCAAATCATATTAATTGTAACTGGAGATAGCTGATAATATACGTACATTATAGTGTAAAACCTCCCTGAGCAACGTAAATTTAGAATATTATAAATACCGCCTTTGTTACCAGTATCAGGTACTAAACTGCAATGTACTTGTATATGAAAAACAGACATCTTCATAAGTGAAATAATAAAAGTTAGTAATCAAAATAATGTAAAACGAACTGTTAAATTTAATGTACTGTGAAATCAATTCAGAGTCTAAGAACACAAAGGACTGAACATGAATAAGGCCCAAGACGGATGTTTCTGTTATTTAAACATTCATATTATAGGTTTTCCTTTAAAATCCACACACGTTTTATTTATACTAATTGGACATACCACCATACTGTTTCAACCCAAACTGCACAGTTATTAAACTAAAAATACCTTCCTTGAAACAGCAAAAAAGCTACGGGGAGCATCTGCACTGTACACAGCCTAGATGTGCCATTAACCAGCATCAATCCGCAGGGCTATGGTGTTTAAACTGTTATTAATTGTCTTTATATTGAGCAAAATTATTACCTCATACGTCTTCAAATTTAGGCTATTAAGAATTACAGTACATGGAGTAAATTTGTGATGGCAGTAACAAAGAAGCAAATTGAGTCTTACAAAATGAATGAGTTACATCTGTAGGTAAAGGATTTAATAATCTCAATTAACCTTTTACAATCTTTGAGTCATGTAACCTGGTGTTGGCTTTTTATTTGGTGGGAAGATTTATAGATACTAAACTTGTCGTCTAGCACCAACAACCATGCAACGGTCAACGTCACTTAAATCATCTTTCTGCCTCATTCTAATGCTCAGTTTGAACTGAGATTGGCTTTAAAAGAGCAGTTAAACAGGTAGACATAATGAAGTGGCCAGTTCGTGTAGGTCCCTGATCATCAAGCCAGGGGCAATAGTGGGAAGGGAAATCTCGGTGTGAAAACAGCTTGACAAAACAAATGTCAGCGTCCAAGAGACTGTTCAGATGGCTATTCCATAAATGTATTCTTAATTACTCAAGGTACTAATAAAGAGACTGCACCCATTAGAAGGTTGTTACAACAGATCTGCGTTGAGAGCACAGACTGGGAAGCGTTATGTGAACTAGCTGGGAAAAAAAACATTAACAACACAATAGACTACAAGGAGAAGATTCAAACTTCATGCACACAGGCCCGATGCGATTGCACTCGGACCCTGGAGGTGCAAGGCGACAGTGTTAGCTACAGTACTATGCCACCTTCACACCAATGTAAATGCTATAACTGCTGTATATCATTCCATCAAATTCACCAAGGCATCTGCCCTTGTGAGCAGGAAAGACCATAACATTCTGCCCACACCCAGCTGTCTGCAACATTAATCAGCATTGTCAAGTGCATCCATGATAAAATAAATAAGTCAGAAATGATGGTTCCATATCTAAACCATGCCTAAATGAAACAGTTATTATTTTCTAATACCAAACCTTGGATCGCAAAATGAAGCAATATTTCAGGCACAAGGGCAGAGGACAAACAAGGAGGTTACCCTGTGCCAACAAGCTGTGTGGGATCCACCATCACCTCTTTTACCTGAGCTATTATGAGACGAAGCTGTGGAAAACATTCTGACTGGGTTCTGTTCTGAAGAATATAATTCCCTCTTTCTTGAGCGCTTACAGGCCTGTAGCTCTCCTACTTGACCTCAAGTCAGCTCTTTTCTGGACCCCCTGCAGTTTGCCTACCTGCCACAGATGGGCCTGATTGATGCAGTCATATTATTTTTGCAAAAGGCCCACCTCCAATCTGGACTACATCAACATCACAGTAAGAATCACTTTCTTTGATCTCTTAATGCATTTTTAACACCATTTGACCTCTCCTACTGAGAGAGATAAGAAGAATGCAAGTGGACATCTCCATAATCTTGTGGGTTACTGACTACCTGTCAAACAGACGACAGTGTGTGTGGACTTGAGAACTTGCCTATGTGAGTGCCTACTGATTAGCACTAGAGGACCAAAGGGTACTGTGCTCGGTTTAATGGGTTGGACACTGGGGAGTCGTTGCTGTCTAAAGCACAGCTTGTATTTACCCTATACACTACAGATTGTCAATCCTGATCAGTTATCTGCATCCTTCAGAAATGTTCTGGGTGATGGTTGGTGCATTAGGGACAGGCAGATGAGTACAGGGCTGTCATCAACAACTGTGTGGAGTGGTAAAAACAAACAAACCATCTTCTCATCATTGTGTTCAAGACCAAGCAGATGTTCGTAAGAGGAAACAGGCACCACCATCCCCAGTACAATCAGGTGTCAGGATGTTGAACTGGTTGACATCTACAGATGACTTGGTGCCCATCTTGACAATTAGCTGCACTAAAAGGTCAACCCAGAGACTGTGAACTCAGTTCACAGGAACAGGAAGAGCAGGTCCTTCACAATTTGCAGCAATTTGCAGATATTCTACCAGTCTGGTTGGTGGCCAGTGCACTTTTATTTGCAGCAGTATGCTGGAGAGGCACCATCAAAACTGGAGATGCAAAAATCATCAAACTGATCAAGAAAGCTAGCTTGTACTTTGACTGCTCTCTGGACAGTTTTGAGCTGGTGGTGGAAAAACTCAAAGCCATTCTAGTCACTCCATCTGGTCACACTCATGTCGTAGAGATTCATTTAGTCCCAATGTAAAAAGAACAATAATTCATAGTTCATAGGAGATCATTTGTATCAACAACAATCCCACATCCACAAATTATATCCATACATTTTGCATCCATTTTGCAAGACGACCAAACTTTTTAAAGAAATTTTAACTTAATAAACGAGCGAGGTCTTAAAATACGAGTAGCACGCATATTCTTTGTCTGCTGAGTGTCACGTGATCACTTCTTTCTCGCGCAATTGTGGGTAATTGTCTCCCAGTTTCGTATAGTCAAAATCCGTGCATGTGTGTACTCTTTAAATAAATAAATAAATAAATAAAATATGGTTTTGAGTGCTTATTTTGCCTTTATTCTTGTAGAAGGTGACAATGATGCCATCCGTTATGTCATGTGGCATTATGCCTTTCACTTCAGCACTGGCATACCATACAGTTATTGGATGAAAGTACCTTTGCCTTATTTATGGGCATTAGGCATTTTCATACACTTGGTGATTTGTTAGAGTATTTTAGTGCTTCATTTATTTTTTCCAAAGCAGGAACTGCATCAGTCTTTGCATCCTCACCAGAGACTCAGTGGCATTTATAGTTACCGAAGTGACATTTGCATACAATTTTGAGTCATTTTCTGCTGAGCATTTTATTTATTCTGTCTCATATGATTTCACCTATGCATGACTTCTGTGGTGCTGTGTTTTCGTTCTTTGTGTGAGTCTCGCTAAGCCTAACATATCCAGTGAAGCAAATGGACCATGGCAAGGTTGAGGCACTACACGCCCGGCTTGGTCTAGGTTAATGAAAGGTAAAAAACTGACAACGTTAAATGTGTTGCAGGCATATCTGGCCAGTACTGGCCATTCCATGCATGTGACAACAAACATACATTTTCTTTGCATGTTTGGGTTATGAGGCAAGGTTGGAATGTTTAACAAACCTAACATTTTTCAGTCATAATTCCAAAATATACTTTTGGCAAACACCATACCCAAGGCCAACATTTTGTTAGGAACAATGGAATAAAGGTGTCAAATCAAGATGTTCTAAATTGGTGAACTCAAACCCTCGAGGGCTACCGCTGTATATCTAGCAAAAGGTGCTTGTGGGTGCATAAAACTAGTCAAAATGGCACATATTTATGCAACCAGGTTGATGTTTTTGCAACTTAAACCTGTCAGTTGTGTTTCTGCTGATGGCATATGGCACTGCTGGGATTAGAAAACATTTGAGCCCTTCTTTGTTGTTTTTGGTTTAATGGGTTGGACACTGGGGAGTCGTTGCTGTCTAAAGCACAGCTTGTCTTTCCCATGGGCGCAGAGAGTGTTAGTCCTCTGTGATTACATCCATGTGTGATATCAACCTAATGACTGGATTAAACAGCTGGATTCACCTGTATGGCGTGTGGTATGGATGATTGCTGTCTCGTTCCTACATGCAGACACACATTACTGCCTTTTTATTATTTTGAGGACCTTCTGATGACACGATTACTAATGCGACTAATTAAAGCAGTGCTACACCTAAAGCTAATCCAAATGCCCAGTAACCAAAAGAGAACCTTTTTGCTCTTTTTTGTTTTTAAGCTGCAGTTTTAGATATAGTGATTAAGAAACAGATATTCAAAACACACACAGACACACACACACACACACACACACACACACACACGCACACACGCACACACGCACACATCCTTTTTCTCCAGATCAGTATGTACTTGGTATGCACTGAACACATTTGCTCCTCATTGTCACAGATCCCACGTAGAGACTCCTCTCTCCCTGACCGGCCTCCACTTTGGATTTACTGTGCAACCCAAATACGGACAAGAGGACAAACACATTGATGCTTCGTCTTCTTTATATCTTTTTTTTAATTATTATTATTTTTTTTTTTTTAATGAAATTTGCAATTCATTAAGTAACATTTGGAGATTAATATAATTTGGGGTTAGATAATATCATTCCTATTGCCAGTCTGTAGTGTAGTGTCTGTATGTCAGACCTCTCTGAATTTTTATTATGATTTTCTTTTTCTGAAAGTTTATCACATTTTGCAGTAGTATGCAATTAACATTTTTCTTTGATTGTTTGAGAACTGTAACACTTATTTGAGGTCAGTTTTCCTTTTTGGTAACTGATGATTCTTCAGAAAAGAATACAGCGTAAACAAATAATTGAAATTTTACTACAGTGCATGCTTTATACTGTAGGTACATTTCTAATTATTTGTTGAATATCACTCTCACTCATCATCTATACCGTTTAATCCAGTATTCAGGGTCATGGGGGGCCTGGAGCCTATCCCAGGAGACTTAGGGCACATGGCAGGGTACACCCTGGACAGGGTGCCAATCCATCGCAGAGCACAGACACACACACATACACTCACTCATTCACACACTACGGGCAATTTGGGAACGCCAATTAGCCTAACCTACATGTCTTTGGGAGGAAACCAGAGTACCCGGAGGAAACCCACCAAGCACGGGGAGAACATGCAAACTCCATGCACACAGAGATGGGAATCGAACCTGGACCCTGGAGGTGCAAGGCGACAGTGCTAACCACTACACCACCGTGCGCCTATTTGTTGAATATGTCACCTAAAATTGTTTTTGGAATCAGTTTTTTATACCGTCACAAAAGTATAAAATGTTTGGTTTTATGTAGTGAGTCCTTGTGAGTTTTTGATTATTATTCTTTTTTTTAGATAATTAAAACTATAAAATGTTCCAACAATTTAGTTTTGAGACTTTTTTCATACTTTATTTGCTATACATCAACAAGGGCTCATTCATTTAGGAAAGAGAGGACCCCCGAGGAATAAATAAATAAAGCATATTACTGCTCAATACTTTTACAAATTCTTTTAACATACTTTTTAAAATGAAGATTTTTGAAAGTACATTTATACTTTTACATTTTTGTGTCAAATAGAGCTCAGTCTCTTAGCAACAACTGCAAACAGGAAGCATTTCTGGGCTAACAGTATCTGTTATGGGCTGTTGTCTCCCCTGGAGCCTATACCAGGGGACTTGGGACATGAGGTGGCGTACACCCTGGATGGGGTACCAGTACATTGCAGGGCACACAAGCACAAACACTCCCCTGCACCTGAATTTAGAAATTCCAATGAATCCCAATTCTGCATGTCTTTGACTATCAGAGGAAACCCAACAAGCACAAACATGGACACAGTAAGCACACCAGCACTCAACCCTGGAGGTGTGAGGCCACGGCACTAACCCCTACACCACTGTGCCTCCATTAATAATAATAAACATGGGACAAAAACTAATGTGAAATGAGCCTGGAACATGAACCCAGCAACAGCATTCAAGAATGTCAAAATGAAGCCCTAAGAACCAAACAAGAAGTGCAACAGAAGAATCATCATAAATCACAATATTTTTATAGTATGATCCAATAGAGAGTGTAATCTACATTATAAATCATCTAGATTGCCGTTTTAAACAGTGTTGTGTCAAATATTTCACATTGAACGTTTGTGTGATATGCCAAAGTCACTACACCATTCTGTATCCAAACTGAAGGACTACAGTATCAAGTGAATTTCACTTTAGTCTCCCTATGATGAGTGAAGCGTGTTTACATTTAAATAATTATCTGATCTCAAATTATAACCTTCTAGCTCTCAAGCAAGTTGTAATCCAGTAATATTTGTTTGTACATTTTTCACTGGTTGTTTTATATCTCCATATATTCAGAAGCAGATAGTCCGCACCATCTCACACATAAGATTAACTTCTCTCTGCTGGAATTTTCCTCTTTGCCTTTGTGTACAAAGCTAATGCCTTTTCTCGGATTATACTGTACGTGTCTGCACACCGCTACACTACACTATTCTGATCCATTCTATAAATATGCCTGTATATCGTGCACCTCTATTTTCCCCTGCTGTTATAGAGTAAGAGAAGTTTTTCTTCCCTTAGAGGGTCAAATTAAAGAGCAAGCAGAGAGTGCCGTGTTGAGCACTTCCTGTTAATTGAAGTCTGGTGGTAAAGGTCATAAAAGTTTATACATTCACAATAGCAATGAAAGAAGAATTTCATAAAGGGTTTTTTTAAATAGATTTTTTAAAGGTTTTACATGAATATTTATCACTTTGGTTAATAACTATGAACACGCAGGTGAAACTGTTTGTACTGAGGTTATTCAAGAACATGTTAAACATGATTACAGTGATTAGTTTGAGAATGTCAGGTAAGTATTTCCTATCATGTGAGGGTGATCAAAACTGTATCTCATTTTCCACTTCATAGAATTTTGAGGTCGTTGGCTTGGTGAATTTTAAGCCATGACAGTCATCTTTCACAGACTACATGGCGGTGTTAACAAAGTGATGTCTAGTCGTCTTTATAGAAGTGCACAAAAGTAGTGAATTTAATACTGAATTACAGTGTATGTTTATAATAATAATAATAATAATAATAATTATTATTATTATTATTATTATTGTTGTTGTTGTTGTTGTTGTTGTTGTTATTATCATAGCCTCTACCGGACTCAAATACAAACCCAAGAAATGAGTTAATGAAACAAAAAGAGGAGTATAAAGGATAGGTGTTTATTCTAATAAGGATCAGAAAAGGTTTTGAAATGAGATTCAGATGCATTTATGCCTCATTTTCTAATGCCTCATTTCAACGAGAGAAAATAAACGTCCACTTTTAGAGTCCTGCTTACTGCTGCCATCTCTAATTGCGCCCTTTGCTCATGAGGCTTGAAAATGAATCGTTTAAAAAAAAGAAGGAAAAAAAAAAGCGCCAAATATTGTTAAAGACGTTTTTGGATAAAGTACTGCAGATCCTTTCTGAACATGTAATTTTCATACAGAAAGTAAAAAGTAGTTCAGCCTCTGCTCTCACACTTTTTTTTTTGTGTGTGTAGAAGATTAAAAATCGTCTGCTTTGTGTTTTCATCCCTTTAAAATGTACAGTAATGTATTTTTCCCTTATGACCTTATTAACGGCAACGTATTACTGAATACATTTTGTCAAATTATCTTACATGACCTAACAATCCTTGTTGCTTTTGTTAGCAGTATAATACTAGTGACACATCGTTCTTTCATTTTCTTAAGCATGCAGGTTTCTATGGCAACAACTCTGCAGACTGAACAGAACGGAGGGTTAAAGGGGAAAGAGACTGCATATTGGGAGCTGCTTTTTAATTTTTAACATTTGTCTTACTATGCAGGAAGAGCACATTAATAATTGAGATGTTTAGTACTATGGGTATAACTCTCTGGCAAGTGGGACAATGTGAAATTCATGGAGGGATGCAGCCATATGGCATTCCATAATTTAATTGGTTATTTTTGTATGGCAGGTGGAGAAAAAAAAAAGAAAGAAAAGCTGTGATTTCATACACGGCTTTGGACGAAACGCTAATAATTTTTTCTGCAATCATGTTAGCAGGTTGAAAATGTTGGTGACATCCTGAAAGAGCCAGACGTTGTAGCCAAGCCGCTCGAACATAAGTAGGCTCAGGTGCGCATCGCTCTCGACCTCATATTGGGGTTAATGCTGCAATATCTTCAACAGCAGCTCCTGTCACATTTGCTGGTGAAGTGGCAAAGTCATTGTGGTTTATCACACCACCCCTGCTGCTGGCAATATGTTGCTCCATGACAGTCAACTGATATTGGCCATGGTTATGGCCTTATATTATTTCTGTGATATCAGTGCCTTTAACAAGTACCGTCTTCTTTTAACCATTCCGATGTTTTACTGTAGGACAGGAGTTCGCAAATGTTTTGCAGTCAGACATTTAACTGTAAAATAACTTTCAGGGACCACTAAAGTATAAGGATTATATAAATGCAAATAATGGTGTTTTGTCAATTTAACGGAGCCAATAATCCTTTTTTTACTCAGTTGTTCACTAACAGTAGACAGTAGGTCCAGATTAATAGAATTTTCTTGTTTGGAAGTCAAAGAGCATATAATGAAGAAATAAATGGCAGTATAGGTTTTGAAATAAATGGGTTGTGTTTTTTTTTTCACCCACCAAAAACACATATATGAATTAGCCCTTCAGAATTGTCCCAAAGTTGGACTTAACAATGTGTCTTGTCCACATTGGACTACATCAGAACTGCAGCTGTCTAGTGTTCCTGGGAATTACCGTGGATCCAGTGCAACCATGATACAGTGTCGATACAATGACCAAGATCCAGTGTGACATATGAAACATATGAAAGTGCTAAAAAAAAAATTTAGGAGGCAACTACTGAGCCCCTAAAGGGACATGGGTGGAAAAAAATTAACGTTGCAGGAAAAAAAATGCAAGGCAAAAAAAAAAAAAAAATAGACAAACATGATATGGGTGAAGAGAAAAACGTAAGCTATGAAAAAAAAAAGTTTGCAAGATCTTGCAAAAAACGTTTGGGGGAGGGGGGGGGGATCATACGCGGATTAGAGTTACATGTGCGTTGTTAACCAGGCATAGAGAGAGAATAACTGAGTAGAATTCTGATGAGCCGAGTTTTACTTTCAGCTTGGCCTAACATATAAAGATTCAGTTTGGACTCGGAGCGCGCCCTTTCCGTACTTTGGCGCTGGAAATATGAGTCACATGGTCTCGATTTCTTTTCCTCCCGTGTTTTTTGATTCTCCAGTTTTTTTCCCCTAATTTTTTTTTCATTAACGAATTAATTTTTCTCCATTAGCACATCTTTTCCCTCTCCTTAACATCCCTATAGGGGCTCCGTAGGGAACAATTTTCATAACATAATCTGGCCAACTTTTGTAGTTGATTTCAACCGGAACCGTGGGTACAAAGAACTTAGCTAAATTTTGCTAATGATAATGACGATGATAACTGAATACTGACTAAGTCTGGTTGTGATGAATGTTCCTAAAAATATCACAGGTGGACTCAGTCTCTGTTTCAATGGCATTTGCTTGTAAAGAAGTCAGAGGTTTTTCATTTGGTCATTTAGATCCTTAGTTGTCAATATACCTTGAGTAATGCTACTGTAGGTAACTTCGTCTAGCTAACCAGCTAAGCTACGCTCTGCACCTTATTTAGCCCAGCCCTGAGTGATTTCGACAAGCTGTGAAGGATCAAAAAAAAAGAAGAAAGGGAATAACTAACATTAATAAGTGGTGTTTTTAAATCAGTGGTCAGAACATACTACTAATTCATGTTAATGTAATTGCTTCTGTTGGTTTATAATTCACATCACCGGCGCGTGCTGAGAGAGAGCTTTGCGAAAAATGGTTTAACAGTTGAATGTTCCCTTATGTTCTCTCGGCCCTTCTGTACTATCACATGCACTCCTGTACTCTCATCCCAGGCAGGCAGACGCAGGAGAGGAGAGAGCATTTGATTTTGATGCATGGAACGTCACTGAGGAGAAATCCAGCAAATAAGGAACTGATCATTATGATATTATTTTCAAGCATGCATGATTAATATTTTCTCACAAAGGTGAGCTCCAGTTTAATGAAAGTATTGTTTCATATATCGATAAGGCATTTTTTTTTACTCAACTGACGATAATAACCTTTTCTTTCTCATCATGAACCTTGACACAGGAAATAATTTAACCAGTCATGATGAATTAATCATGCCACTCAGCATACAAGCTCAGACAAGCGTTTTGAAGGGATCGTTTGCCTTAAACATACAGACGCATTCAATTCCTTAAAAGGTCAAATGGCTTAAAGGGTTGGATACCAGAGTCAGAGCAATGCATCAGGTAAAGATATAGCAATGAAACCTCAACAGTGGCAACATGGTGGTGCTGGGGTTTGAACAAGGGACCTTCCAATCAGTAGTCAAGCAATGTGCCTTAACCTCAGAGCTACCCCTACCTTCAAAGCTAAAGCGCTAATGTTACTCAGAGCACGCTTTGCCAGCCTACAAATAAATTGAACCATGTGCCGCCTGTGCTTTAGTCAAGGAGAGGCTATGGTTAATGTCAAAGGAGCAGAATCTATCATACATTTTTTTTTTCTCTCAGTACTCAAAAGTCATGACATGATGTGTTTGATATGTGGTGAGGTTATATTGTACCTAGCAGGTATTGACAGAGATACAACTGTCAATCCAGGCTACTGGTGTGAAGAAAGGTAATGAAACTTTTATTTTCACTTCTCATAGCTCTTTAGGAATGGCACCTTTGATATTGCATGTGACCAGCAGCCCCAGCAACCCTGAGCCATGATTCTCATTACTGCATCTCAGGTGCAGCAGCAGTGTGGTGACTCCGAGGTCAGGGGGTGGCAGGTAGTCATCAGTGCAGGCAGCATCATTGATTCAATCAGAAATAATTCCCACTGTCCGTGTAAACCTCAGAGAATCGTCAACTTTGTCGACCTTGTTATCTCAATGTGACAATACTATATATGTGGACATCCATAGGGTGAGTGCCGTCCTCATGTTCCTGAACACTTCTCTCTGGTACGTTTGTCTCCTTCTGTAAGTTGAACGGCTTAAAGATGAGGCGATGACTGTAATCAATTAAGACTTAAAAGATTTTAATAGCGCAAGACATGACGATCCCTAACTAAATCTATGAATAACTTGTCACCTGTTCATCTGTGGGAACTGTATATGTAATCATTCACATTACAGGAACTCAGCTGGGAATTATTGCCACATCCCCTGTGCAGTCTTAACTTTGCTTAAAGCCACCTCCTTGTGTTTGGGCCATTAAAGGAGTTCCTTGGAGGCCAGCATTTCACGTCTGATCATGGCTTCTGTGTGCTGGGAAAACTTTCAACCTTGATGGTATCCAAGCGCTAGTGAAATGCTGGGATAAGTGCATTAGTGTAGCTGGAGATTAAAATAGTTTTACTGTCATGACTGTACAATTCTACACAATTAAAAGTTTAACTTGAACGCCTCTCGTAGGTGACACATGAAAAAAAACTAGAGATGGGAAATATTGCTGGTTCAGCAGTAATGAGTGCACAGTAGCAGCTTATAAATTACAGCTTGGCAGTGCATATTTATAAGCCAATTTGTTTGATCTGTACATGGATATCAATAGATATAGTTTTTTCGCTTATTAATAGTTACTGATTTATTCCTTTATTCAGTACAGATTTGTATTAAATGTAAAGAAAACGAACCCATGTGCAAACACGAATGATGAAATGTATTGCTACTGTAGGAAAAGTGCTTGAGTTGGCGATGCTGCCATTAGCTTCAGCAGGTTTTACCTTCTCAGTTAGATTTTGGACGTTTTTATTTAAATATGCCGACATTCCCCTGGCTCCATTATAATTTAATATAAAAGGACTGAGCAAACATGTTTGCAAATATTTAAGGCCCCTATCTCATTTCTGGTAAAAAAAAAAAAAAAAGTATAACATTTACATTTGTGCAGTGTGTGCTGATACTGTAGTTACTGCAACTATAAAAGAGGAGAAGAGCAGATGAGTTCACAAGTAATGAACAGGAAAGAGCCTCTCTCAGGTTCGCCTCCCCCTTAGACTTGACATTGCCGTCCCTGCCACAAGGGGCTCTTCTTGACGCTAGATCGGGTGCCTGGTTCTGTTGTTGTTTTCCTCATTACTATTCGCCAAAGGACCCCGTGGCTGCTGAACCTTTTCAGAGCTGTTGTGAATAGCAATTAATTGTGCACCCCCTTTTCTCTGCTATAACCCATGGAGAGAAGCTTCAGGTTTACTTTGTACTCTTTTTTGAATGGGGCTTCTTAAGGACACCTGTGCACCAATAAATAAAAATCATCATAGGAATAGCCCCTACAAACGGGAAACTGTGTAGAACCTGGCCTTAACTCCTCATCTTTCTAAACTGCCAATGAGCAGCTTTAACTTCTTCGTCTATTAAAGTACACAAAGTCTAGCTTTCTGCAATTTTTTCAGCTTATATCATTTTTTTTCTCTCCGAGTGGATTTGCTTTTGTTTGGTTTGCATCTGGGGATTCTTTTACTACTGATTGTATGTTTGCCGAGTATTTGTCCGTGAATTGACAGTTGTGACAACAGACTGTCAAGTGAATTGCCGAAATCCTCAAATAATAACTCAAATATAGCGAGGCAGGCATTTTAGTTCTTAAAGAAATGTGAAAACATAACATCCATGAATAGTAAAAGCAAGTTACTGTAACAACTGACTAGTGTAAAGTTAGGGGGTCACAAAAACTATTTTAGAAATTTTTTTTTTTTTTCAGAGCATTTCTCCATATCTTCTGCAATAAAAGCTCTTCCCCAGCGAAAAGAGAAAAGAAATGTAAGAGAATGCTCCCCAATAGCTAAAAACTGAAATATACAAAATATAATGTACAAAGTGCGATGTGTGTCATAGTTGACTGAGCAATGCAGATTTGGATAAGGCATCACAAACAATGTGCGTGTGATAATCCATATGTTGATAACTGACACAGCAGTTTGCCTCATTTTGCATTACAGGCATTTTAATGAAGTCACTCCATTTTCACATGTGCCAAAGTAATCAGGTGTCACGGTGGCGTAGTGGTTAGCTCTGTCACCTTGCACCTCCAGGGTCCGGGTTCGATTTCTGTCTGTGTGCATGGAGTTTGCTTGTTCTCCCCCCATGCTTGGTGGATTTTCTCTGGGTTCTCCGGATTCCTCCCACAGCCCAAAAGCATGCCGATTAGGCTAATTGTGTATTGTGTGAATATAAGTGTGTGTTCCCTGCAATGAATTGGCTGCAGGGACAACTTCTTCGCTTTCATCTTCAGAGAGGTCCTTGGTGGGCAACCAGATCGGGGTATAGTATGTGTCGTCCTGGGACCTATGAGTGTTTCTCACCTGACCGTGCATGCTGGGTTCCCATCGTGATGGTGCTGATGCCAGAGGGCTGCACAATACTGGAAGATTGAGGAGTTGTTCATTTTCATCGACCGGGGAGTAACAGGCGGTACATAACCAAAATTATATCTTTGTTGTATCTTCAATGCCCGACGCCTTCTTCTTTCTCAGTTTCTTCCAATGGAAAACAAGCCAACTACGTCTCTACCGCCACCTACTGTTTCCGGTTGTGTAAATACGCAAATGTGCCGGGGATCAGAACCGATGATATAGGGATTGCGGGGGGGAGAAATCGTGCTCGGGAACGCAACCGATCAGTCGTTCCCAGTGAGAAAACGCCCTAAGGTTCCTGTAATAGGCTCCAGGTCCCCGTGACCCCGTATACAGAATAAAACGGTAAAGCTGATGAGTGAGTGAGTGAGTGTGTGAGTGAGAGTTAGTGTTGATAACTGTACTGTATGTGAGGTACTGTAGGTTGCAATAGACTGTACACCCAAGTTGATCTGAGTGAGCAGGATCCTGGCATGGCTGTTGGTGCCAGATGGGCTGGTTTGAGTTTTTCAGAAACTACTTATCTCTGGGGATTTTCTTGCCCAACAGTCTATAGAGTTTACACAGATGGTTCAAAACAACAACAACAACAACAACAACAAAAGCCCTCAATTGAGCGGTGGTTGTGCAGGTACTGTAGAAACACCTTGTTGATGTGAGTGGTCAGAGGAGAATGTCCAGAAACTTCATTTCTTTCAGCCAAGAACAGGAAGCTGAGGCCGCATTGGGCAGTGACTCATCGAAACTGGACAGATCACGATTGGAAAACTGTCTGTACTCTGATGGATTTACTGTTTATTTCTGCTGTGGCATGCAAACGGTTGGCTCATAATTTGGCAACAACAGCATGGATCCAACGTTTGTTATGTCAACAGGACAGGTGGGTGGGGTGATGTAATTCTGTGGGAAATGGTTTCTTAGCATAGGGGCCCAATAATACCAATGAGCATGATTTGAAAACCTATGTGAGGATTGTACAGTAGTTGATCATATGCATCATGTTATGGCTACGTCCTGCATATTAATCCATCTCACAAAGAATTAAGGCTGTTTTAGAAGCAAAGTGGGGTATTACTATTACTAGATACTGTTACTAGTGTATATCCAGTATAAGAACTGGCATGTGAAATGTCACTTGGCATATAAATAAAAAAAAAAACCCTAATTTCTCAGTTATAGCTTAACAGCTGCTATTAGTATACTAAAATATTAGTTTATTCAGTGGGCCTCCTGTTTGAACAAAATTGCAAATATATGCTATGCATTTTTCATAGCTGTTTAATGTTCTATTTACATATCAGATTAATTATGTATTATTTCTACCGTTAAACGACTTTACATATTCCTTAAAAATATGCAATCAGCATTTCCATGACTGTCTTAGAAGGAATGATTATTTTTATGTGCACGAAAGTGCTGTCTATAATTCTCTATAATACAGTCAGTTTAAAAAGTTGTGCGTGTGTTGGTCTCGTAAACACGTACATACTGTACTGTAGAGCAAGGATCAGTGATGTTTAATATTTAATAGCTAAAACGACTGCAAGGCTGGTACAATTGAAAGCTGTTTTCCGCACAATATTGCAGAGGAATATAAATCATAATGCATGCATAGATAGGAATAATGTAACAAAATGTACAGTAATATTTGTCTATTTTTGTTGTGTGCCACAAGTTACAATAACACGTATTTAAAGTTAATGCGGCAGAAGTGAAACACTCTCAGGAAGAAGAGTTCATCAGTTTATTGAACAAATACAAATAAATATGCTTTCTTGCATAGACTGGCTAAAATGTTGGGTCATTGTTAAAAAAAAAAGCTTCATAACCAAAGAAGGTACTTTTTTTTTTTTTGCTTTATTGAACATATTTCAGACTGAAGGTATTAATAAATGCAACCTTTGGAAAATGTCCTGTGTTACTACCAGTGGCAGAGTAGGCGACTGTCTTACTGCACAGCTGAAGCTAATTAATGTACACTCTTTCTTCAATAAGACATTTATTTTGACCAGAAACCTGGTGAGCATGGCCGCATCGTTAAATTATGTCCGCAAAATTCTCCAAGTCTCATTGGTCTAAGAGGTGGCCTTGCTGCTGTTTTTAATCCTCCCTTAAACATGCTGCAGTCAGTGCTAAATTTGTGAAACATGATGTACCAGAACACCAAATGAGAGGAGACCCAGCAGCAAGGACATGGAAACAGGTCCCGGAGAATACAGTCAGGTCAAAAAGTAATTGGACACTGACCCAATTTCTAGAAATTTGCCTTTGTCCCCTCAATACAATGGTGTTTAAAAGAATGCATTCAAATAGAATTGAAGTGTACACTTTTGGCTGTAATTCAATGGGTTTAACAAGCATGTTTTGTTAAGCATTTATGCATTACAGGCATAATTTTTCCTCCATTTTCAGAGTTCCTCCATTTTCACAGGTGCAAAGGTAATCTTAATGGTAAGCACCGTCACCATGCACATTCAGGGGTTCCTGCCCGGGTTTGATTCCCACCTGTGTGTGTGTGTTTGTATGGAGTTTGCTTGCTTGGTGGAAACCCCACAGTGTACTCCGGTTTCCTCCCACCATCCAAGGACATGAAGATGAAGCTATCTGGTGTTCCCAAATTACTGCAATGTGTCCTGCAATGGATTGGCACGCCATCCAGGGTGTACTCCACCTCACGTCCAAGTCTACCCCACAACCATGACCCTGTATACAAGATAAAGTGGTATAGACGATGATTCAGTGAATGAGAGCAAAAGTAACTTCTGAGCATTTTCATTATGTGTTATTTCATTAAGTGTTAAATCTGCTGTAGCTGTTCATACAAACTCTTAACATGTGATCCATAGAGGTGTGCATGCAAGTGAAGGAGGCCATCTTTATCAACAGACCTGTCAATGAGTTCGCGGAAAGTTTTTAAAGAAAGAAATCTTTCAAAAGGAAAAAAAAAAAAAAGCCTTTTCTGTTCTGGAACAGAATTCTTTGGACAGATGAAACCAAGATTAACTTGTACCAGAAAGACGGGAAGTGGAGTGTATAAAGAAGGAAAGGAAGGACTCATGATCCTAAGCATACCACATCATCAAACATGGTGGAGGCAGCGTCATGTCATGGTGTGTTTGACTGCCAAATGTGAATACTGATAATCTGCGTGCCGACTGAAGTAGCAGGATGTAGACCCATATTTCATTCAGGCATTCAGTGAATCTGTTATGATCACACTTCACCGTACATTGTTTTCCAATAATGACCTAAAACAATCTCAAAAAAACAAAAACAAAAAAAACAAGAGCCCTTTAGGCAAAAGGATGCAATTTTATTAAATGGCCGAGTCATTCACCTGACAACACAACTCAGCATGGTTTTCACTTGACTTGAACATAAAACTGAAGGCAGAATAGCCTGCCATAGGCTGCCTAAGAAGCAGCAGTTTGTTATATTCACAGGTTCTAAACTTCAGACACTTTTGGACTACAAAGGATTTGCATCCAAGTATTATATATACAGTAATCCTTATATTTTAAATTATTTTGGTTTGCCCATTTACTTTTGAGTCTGTGAAAATGTGGAAACTACTGTATCTAAAATGGCTATAGAGTTGATGCATTTTTAGGGCCCAAGCACTATAGGGTGTGCAAGACCTTCTTGTTTTTCTAAGGATTCTTTTTTTTCTTTTCCTACTTCTACTTAAGTCTAATTCATTTGAAAACCTACAGAATACAAAATTAAGAACATTTCTATACTAACACCCATTGTTTGTATGATGACTGTAGTTTGCATTAGGCATACCAGCCATGTACTGTAGGCATCGCAACCATGTTTCCCCTTTCAAAAAAAAAAAAACATAAATAAGAAAAATATACTAATATAGCAAATAACATTATTGTAAAACAGAATATTTATCAAGGACACTCCAGCATATAGTCACCTAAAATCATCTCCTAATGTTATGATGCACTTAGCTTATTTGCGAAAGTTTTGGCGTCCCTAATGAAAAGATCCAAGGATGGTGTTAAGCAAACACATTTCAGAAAGAGAAATGTCAGTTGTCACTTTTGCTTTCGTCTTTAATGAGACAAGTTGATTTTAGTGCCATTTTAAAAATGTCATTGGCTAATGCATATGCAAATGCGACTTCTTGTAATGATATGCTAGGGACTAACTGGTCATTATGGAAATGTGCCAAATATATTTTTGGGAGAAATATTGATACATAACAGGCAATACGTTTATTATTATAGAATCTTTTAAAGCTTTGAACCAGTTTTCTATCTTAATTATCATCCTCCAAAACCATATGGTTGTTTTCATTTTTATTTAATCTGCCATCATAGACATTTCATCTTCACAGTCATACTCTAAAAGGATCACAATATGTTTGCTTTTGAATTTTTACATAGCACTCACTCTCTCACTCTCACTCATCGTCTATACCGCTTTATACTGTATACAGGGTC
This sequence comes from Clarias fuscus, assembly GCA_030347435.1. Lineage (NCBI taxonomy): Eukaryota > Metazoa > Chordata > Actinopteri > Siluriformes > Clariidae > Clarias > Clarias fuscus. The sequence goes on along the minus strand of CM059225.1, from coordinate 13,780,910 downwards.
GCGGGTGGGGCTGAAGCCTGTCCCAGGGGACTTGGAAAATGAGGCGAGGTATACCCTAAACGAGGTGCTATTCCATCGCAGGGCACCCATACACACAGTCACACATTACAGGCAATTTGGGAACACCAATTAGCCTAATCTGCATGTCTTTAGACTGGGGGAGGAAACCAGAGTACCTGGAGGAAAACCACGGAGCACGGGTGAGTGGGATACGAACTCCATGCACTCAGACCCAATGCAGGAATTGATCCTGGATCCTGAAGGTGCAAGGCGACAATACTAACCACTATGCCAACGTGCCTTCCTTTTATATCGTACTGAGTGTTCATGTTTTTAATGTTCTCCACATCATGAGGGCCATACACTAGATTCTAACACTAATCTTGTTTCTTAACTTTCTGTCTACGGCAGACAACAAATGCATTATGTCACTATTTCAAGACAGTTCACTGAGCTTAATAAGGAACAGATAAGTTTCAGGTTCTTTACCTACAGTTGAAAAATTTAGTGGTTTCCTATAGTACAAGGGTTATGGCGGCAAGAGCGGTTTGTATTAGTAAGTTAATCAGTGCCAATAAACAGAACCCATGGGTTAGACAAAAATAGTAAAGTTGGGGCTAATATTGCATGATCATTATGTTCTATTACACTTTGCTACTTAACATAAACATTTCATATATGGATTTCATTGAGCCTGCTATAATTATATAAGGAGAATGATTTGCGAATTGTCTGTCACTATGAACTGGCTACAGTGAATAATTCTTTAATTTCAGCGTATGTTCCAGACTAATTAAGTTGGCATGTGTTCCATCTATTCTTAAAATCCTGATCCAATTATATGGAGTTTTTTTTTTTTTTTTTTTTAATGCAGAATCATCTCTAAATGACATTTTATTTATAAGATTTCAGAGAAAGTGCCTGCTGTTTGGCTGTCAATTGCAGTAGGAGTTCAGTCAATGGGATGGTATTTTGGTGTTTAGGTTTTTTTAAATGTCATTTATCTAAACGCATTTGTTTTGCTTTTGTTGGTCGTAAGCTGTTCTCTGTGCTATGTTCACTCCGCGAATTTTAATTTGGAAATCTTTGTTTAGGTTCATGCTGATATTAAGTTGTAGTGACAGTTGTACTTGTATGTACAGTAACATGCACCAATTTTTGTAGGTTATCATATGTAGCTGCGTGTATTAGAAATAAATGTGTGAGGTGTCTCACCTGCCATGTAGAAGGCCCAGGTTCGATTCTCAGCCAACGCTCAAACCCCAGCCACTGACTACAGTGCCGGCCCCAAGCCCAGATTGTCACGGTGGCTGTGCGTGGGTTGAATGAAAGGCATACTTGCAGAGGTGGAGACTGAAAGGTATTTTAATAAAACATATCCAAACCAGACCGGAACTGAACAGAACAAGAACTATGGAAGAAGCAAAAACACATAAGATAAACAACCACTTAACTGAACAGATGCAAGACAACGAAACAGAACTTAAGCAGGCTATTTATAACAAGCTAATGAGCAACCTCAGTTCAGGTGAGCACTCCCATCACCTGACCGAGATGCATTCTGGGAAATGGAGTCCCATAAACAAAAAACACAAAATCCAAAAGAACCCAAAATGGAGTCTCTGGGCGCCTGGCACCCTCTAGGGGTATTCCCTGACATTACCCCCCTCCCAGAGCGACCACTGAATTGCCGCCGAGGTCAGGCGGCTGAGCAAGCACGATGTCGTCGAAGCTGGGTGGAGGCGGATGCACGACGTTCTCGAAGCCAAGCGGAGGCGGAAGCACGACGTCGGGGTCGGGCGGAGGAGGAAGCATGACGTCCTCGAAGCTGGATGGCGGAGGAGCTGTTTCATACCTTACAGAGCTCTCTGGCAGGTCTGGGCCCGCAGCTGGGTTCTCTGGAGTATCTGGGCCTCTACTGAGGCTGACTGGGGCCTGGGTTCTGGACTTGACATAGCCTGCCTCCCTGTTGAATTTGGCAAGCTGTTCCCTGGAGCAGTGCACCCAGCTCCAGCAGGGTTTGCATTCAGCCCTGATCTCCAGTCAATCGGCACATGCCGATTTGCTGGATGAGCTTACCGGCTAGCTGTATTCCAACACATATGTTGCTAGTATTCCCTGACACAGATAAAATGACAGGGTTTATCAGGAAGGACATCCGGCGTAAAACTTGTGCGGCTAGATGGTCCGCTGTGCCGACCACTGGACAGGGTGTAAAATTCCAGGTAGTCTTTGGTTCAATATAATTTCCAAAATATGAACATTGTTTTATTTGTGGACTTTTATTCTGTCTTGGAATTTTGTAATGCAAAAGATTGTTCCATTCTTCCTTATCTATTTAAGAAATGTTGCTAAGATTCATTTGCAAGATTTGAGCATATGGAGAAAATTATTCATGTATTTAACACTGGATTAGTACAAGTCTTTGTTTGCTTGCCGTAGTTAAATAGCTCTCACTCATCTCTGTTTAGTTCAGAAGAAGGCAGCCATCTTCTTATGAAGAGCAAATGCAGGGAGCACATTTACATGTATTCATTTGGCAAAGGCTCTTATCCAATTGAGCTGAGCAGATGAAGGGTATGGGCCTTGCTCGAGGGCCTAACAGTGGCAGATTGGCAGCGCCAGGATTTGAACTCACAACCTACTGATCAGTAGCCTAAAGCATTACCCACTGAATTACCACCACCTCACTCCAATCCTTGCCTTGCCTCACTGCTTACAGTTAAATTTTATGATTAAATTTTTAAACAGCTGGTGCTCACATATCAGACATTGCATGGAGAAGCTAATGAATGCATTTCTGAATTGCTTTCTCCCTGTAGCACTTTTAGCAATGAGGTCCCTTAGGTCTTTCAACTAATGTTTCCTACAGTACGTAGCTATCCCAAAGACCAAACAAAAATGAAAGAGGCACCACTGTGTGTTTTTCATGCTCCTACAGTATATTGTGGAACAGTCTGTCTTCATGTCACTGGTGATCATATTCATCTTTGACACTAATCCTATTATTACATTATTATTGAAAATCCAAACAGTACTAATAATATTAATAAGAGATTATAATTAACACATTTCGAATAAGAGCCTCGGACACACACACTCCAGTGACAACCACATTTAGACAATCGTGTCGTCGTAAAATGACTGCATGATGGGATTACAGTGAACGAATGCCCCTAACACAATCTTAGAAATACGACCTAATAAAATAAAACGATATTAATACCAAACCAGTGATCTCAAGTGGGACTTGTTACTCGACCGCTAGGATGCTCTTACATAAAAACATGCACCACAAAACATGGCCAATTGTCATGGCTGCCAGAAGGGGGAAAATGCTTAACATCAGAAAACTGAATGCAGATCTGATGTAGTTTGGATGCTCTGCAAACACCATATTACAGTACGCAGTAGCAATCCACATCATGGTAATATTCCAAAAGAAATTTCAACAGCGGGGTAATAATGTAACAGTAAAAGGTGTGAGACATGAGAGATTCGTTTAAAACCACAGACGGTGTGCAGATGGATGGTAATTGTCACAAATGCTACAAATAAAGGTTAAAATTGCTTCGTTTTGAGGTTGGATTTCGGTCATACATTCAACATTGTCTGTCATTTTATAAAAGTCACTATAACTTTATAAAACGGCATAGCTGCTATGTCCACAAGGCCAAACTGGCTATGCCCATGAGCTCACCAATCTGCAGAAAACAAGAGCTATATATACATATAAATGTCTGAATAGACCAACTGCTTTTCAGTCTAGGCATTAACATTAACATTATGGTGAAACATTGTTCTAGTTACCATTCAGTTGACAGCATTCTGGATTACCTGGATCATGCTTGTGCATCACCTGGAACATCCAGACCTCAAGGCATTATTATAGTTATAACGCCTCAATAATAATTGACTGAACTAGTATTTATGCATCATGTAGCAATGCTATGATTCTAAGCCTGCTATAGTCTGAGCCTTTTAAATAGTTGCCTTAGTAATGTCATGCATTACTCAACATTCAGTGATTAAGATTATTATTATAATTTCTTTTACATTCTTCAACTGTATTATGATGGTATCTCTCATCTGTGCAGGCAGAAGTCTAAGCAGTAGACCAGGGGACGTCTATACCAACATTATAGTGCAAAACCTTATGCCCAATAATGTGTAGGTTCAACTTCTGCTGCCTGGGGAGCTCTGGCTCCACAGTTCATGACTCCACATGACTCTGGTGTGCCTGGTGTCTGGACGTCTGGAGGTGTGCATGGGCTGCGAAATGGGGCCTTCACGGATCACTATTTTGTCTGGCACATCCCATGGGTGATCGAAAGGATTGGGATCTGGGGAGTTTGGAGGTCAGGTTGGCAGTGTCTTTGCCTGCTGGGCCCTGTGCATGGCACCATGTGGTGTCCTGGGTCTTCTGGTGCCTTTCTATCATAGCCAGCATTGACTTTTTTCTCGATTTTTGCTGCATTGGCTTTTCTGTTGGATTAGACTGGAACGGCAGGGATTGAATTAGTTATTCAATTGCTAATTAATGCTAATGTATTAATATCATGGGGTGTTAATATTATAATGTGATGGGTGATCTGTGTACCGTATACCATGATAGCATATATGGGGAAAAAAGCATGGGCCCTAGAATTGAACGACCACATTTTGCTTTTGTATGTGCAAATAACTGCTAACCTGTCAAACTGTCAAATGATGCCGTGAGATGCAACCCCAGTGGGTCATTTAAAGTTCTGTGCAAAAGTCTCCTAATTTCTTCATATTTTTCTTTGCTAAATCCAGACTTTCTTGTATTTTTATGTCGTTTAGAGGAATAGTTCTCCAGGCTTCCTATGGTACATACTTTGGTACAATGGTATATATGGTACTGTGAAAGTTATTTGTGGATTTCCTCCGGGTTTCCTCCCACAGTCAGCAGAGTAAGCTACAGGAATTGTCTTTAATGTGCCCATGCTTGTGCCCTGCAATGGATTGGCACCTCATTGAAGGTGTACCCTGCCTAGTGCCCCAAGTTCCCTGGGATAGGCTGATTTGTGTCTGGGATTTGTGTATTTTTTTTACAACCAAAACCCTGTTTATCACCAAGCAGCTGGAGGATGATCTGCACACATTTTTGTTCCAGATTTTTTTTTATTATTATTGTTATTATTTTCTTGGTCAGGGGCATGGGATGTAATTGGCTTGTTTAAGGCTAGCCAAATGCAAACATGGAAAAAGGACAAAAAGCATGACATGGCACACTGGAGACCCATCTGAATGCCATTTTTTGGGGGGCATATTAACTGCCCTTTAAAAAGAAAGACTAAAAAATCAAGTAGAAATTCAGGATATTGTTTTGTTTCTACCAGTGAATATAATACTAATGAAAATTACTTGTACTTAAAAAAAAAAAATACATCAGGGGTGTTAATTAAAAAAAGACTATTTTAGTGTGCTAAATATTCAGACTCCAGGGTGATACACATATAGAGAGATTTTGCTGAGCTCAGGGAGGAGGGCGCAGTGGCAGAGCAGTACAACCTATGTAATACATCAAAGTACCTGCCATGCTACATTTGCATAGGCCCAAGTACTGTAGATTCCAGCATGGATAAGTCTGAAGTTGTGGCTGTTTTAAGCTTGTTAAATACAAGCTCTTTAAGTACGGTTTGACAGTTCTGCTGAAATGTTTAATGTGTATCCTTTGCTATTAACATACTGTAATGTTAGAATTTCTTAAGAGATACAGTACAATTTATAAGGGTCGCCTGGTTTCAGTAAACCTTCCATTTCAACTATATCTTAATAAATAACACAAATGTCCAAAATCAGGCAGTGTAAAAGGAAGACTTTTTTGAAGACGTAAAATGCTACGGCTCCCCTGTAGCAGACGAGGTTAAGGGCCTTATATCACGTCAAGGGTCCACCATTGGCAGCTTGGTGATGCTGGGGTTTAAACCACCGACCTAACTCAGAGCCTTAACCAGCTGAATTACCACTGCTCCATTCCTATAAATAAAGACCCTGGTGACTGCAGTGTATTTGTAAAATGATAGTCTTGCCAATCCTGTCCTGTCCACTGTTCCTCCCCCGAGCATCGGACAGCCTGATTCGGTGACCCTCTACTGATGCTTTTTGCAGCTCCCATTTTGACGACTACAGTAGGTACATTACTTACTATAATGGCAGTGAGAGATGATAATTGCACAACATTCAGAAGGGCAAGCCAACAGGTCATCATCAGCTCTGTCACGTAGATGTTTTTAAATTCACAAAGAGGTAATAAGTGTTTCAACAGAATGTAATATGTATGGGAACACTACAAAGACCTAACATTTGTCGTACTGAACGTCCCACCTGCCATTACGGGTCAGCCACCGCTGCCAGATTAAGGAAAATTATAACCTCGTGTCATATCACACGTACCTGAACTCATAAGCATACACCTGCTCTAACTGAGACAGTCCATGTTTTATTGAACGTAATGGCCACTGGCGGTTAAAACTGAGCTTATGTTCGTGTTTGTTAAAGCATTAACATATTAATCTTAAAACCCAAGCAGCAGAGATCTGCGATGGCAACACAGCATACTGTAGGTCAATGACCATTTAAAAAATGTGCTTATACAGAATTATGGCCGGTGCGTGTAAACAGGGAGGTTAAAACATAAAACTGTGTATTTGGATTTTTGGATATGTCAGGTACAACAAATCAGTCATGTTTGTATAGTTGGTTAAAATGAAATTTAATTCATTTCATCATATTGCCTATTTTGTGTGGGAATATATATATATATATATATATATATATATATATATATATATATATATCACTCTGTACTGCACAATCCTGAGCCCTATACATTTATAAAAAAAAAAAAAAAAAAAAAAAAGGACTTTTAAGGGCTATATTGCGGGAGTATCGTGCTTTCTGGTTTAGTGGCACACAGTGTCATTTAATTTCATCACTATGAATGAATCACTATGTTCATTATTAGCCTTAAATGCATATTTCACAGGGAGATACACAACAGGGTATCTTAAAAGAAAATTTCATTCCTTGTCATAACTACTGTGCATTCTGTCACATTTTCCCTGGTAGATGGAAGATCCTAGTTTGTGAGAAAATTATTTTCACTATTATGGCATCAAATAAACGACTTCAATGTGGGGGGTCACAGAACAATGCAGTTGATTATTATTAAGAGACGTTATATGAATGTCATTTATTAAATTTAAAACAGAACAAAAATGAGTTAACACAGTTCCCTGGTAATTCTGGCGCCTGTGTATTATATTATTAATACCTCATGTTAGTAATAAAACATTTGAGTTCACGGCAGTTGACAGACACCCTTATCCAAGGCAAATTACGGGTTTATCTGATCTTATCACACATCTGAGCAGTTGAGGGGTAAGGGCCTTTTACACCTTGATAATATTAGGATTAGAACTAATACGATTCCTGATTGGAAGATTCTAGGTTCAAACCCCCACACCATTAGTGATTTAAACCTAGAACCTAGTGCCAATCAGTAACCCAATGCCTTAACCACTGAGTCATCGCTGCCCCGTATGAATAGCTGTATAAATAGCTGGTTTTAGCTACTATTTCTTGTATTGGCTTATTGAAAATCCACTGTGTGGGTGAACATCTGACATTTGAGTTCTGTCTTATTAGGATGTCAATTAAGACTTAAGCTTAAAAAATTAAAAGCATTAATAATGCCAACCCAGCTTCAACCGACATACAAGCAGTAATTAAATGCAGATTTTTATTGTTGTTGTTAGAAAAGAAAAGTATAAGAATCAAATCATTTGTCAGTTTTGATCAGTTATTTTATGTATTTGCAATGCATAAAGAAAAAAAGAAAACAGAAAAGCCTACCATATGTGAGATGGCAGTTAAGCTATTGTACTGTATTGCATTGTATAAAATTAATCCACCACCACTCCTAGGTTATATTTAGCACCCCCTTCTGGCTTGTCATTCTGACTTATTCGCGGCTTCATTTTATTGCTCTCATTGGCATTCTGAACCTGAGTCAGCTCTCCGCACCCACCTCCCATCGGCTACACTGCTTGTTTCCTTCAGCCTCACTAGATGACTGAGGAAGATGGAGGCTTCCACGAGCTCATCTAATCCTGCAGCTTTATGACAAAGTGTTGTGTCATAACATACATGTAGCATCACAGGTCTGTAAATGCAATGCATGAGAACAGACTCAGGTCTGTGTGCGTTATGGGAACACTTCATCAGGAATCCTATAATATTGCTACTCTGAGAACAGGCTCAAGGGTTCATGACATGGACTACACGAGGGAGGGAGCATTTGTTTGATATTTTACTTCATGTTAAGTTGATACCATTACATAATCCTTATGGCTATGCTACTATTATGAAATGCTTTTCTGCTCACAACCATTTGTGGTTATTTGAGTTACTGCAGCCCTTCAGTCTGGCCATTCTCCTTTAATTTTAATTTGTCTTAACAACCAGATGTTTCTGCCCACAAAACCATTACACAATTTTTTTTCTTGTTTTCCGCACTATTCTGTATCATCTAAGGGTTCCATGTGAAAATCTACTGAGCCGCTAAAGGGTGGGGAAAAAAAAAAACATTAGAGGGAAAAAAATTCCACCGTAAAATAATAATAATAATAGGCTAACAGGATATGGGTGAAAAAAACATTTAAGCTATGAAAAAAAAATGTTTGCGAGATCTCGCAAAAAGTTATGACTCTTCAGTGTTGCCGATATAGTCCAGCAGGTGGCAGCAATCCTTGTCCGCGCAATACTGATCCAGTCCAGTAAGTGTCAGTATAGACAAATATAAAGACATTCATTTTGTACTCAGAGCGTTCCCTTTCCGTATTTTGGCGCCGGAAGTATGAGACACAGGATCTCAATTATTTTTTCTCCTATGTCCCGTTTTTTTTTTTTTTTTTTGCTTCCCCAGATCCCGCCCCCATTTTTTTCCTTTAACTAATTTTTCCCCCCCCATCCATGTGTCCCAAAAATCTCAGCAAGTTAGCAGTTGAAGAAATGCTCAGACTGGCCTGTCTAGCACAAACAACAATGTACCAGTCAGGATCACTGTGATCACATTTTCCCCATTTTGATTTTTAACATAAGGATTAACCGAAGCTCTTGACCTGTATTTGCATGGTTTTATGTGCTACGCTGCTGCCACATGAATCGCTGATTTGATAATTGCATGAACGTCCAGGTGCACGGGTGTTCCCAAAAAAGTGACCCATGATTGTATTAAACAAATTCGTCTGATATGTGATTTACTAAAACATTCTCTTTTTCGTGGGCTTATTTACAGGTTCTTCACTGCATCTCATTCAGCACTCCAGTCTCTCATTATCGAATAAAAAAGTGATTCACACTGTTTGAACAGTTTATACAATTTTAAACTTTAAAAAAAGGTGCACTTATTTTTTTAAATCACTGTGACTTGTGGGCCTAGAGCAAAAGGCAACAACCTCAA